>JAPFBL010000107.1:117500-1317500 GCA_026182355.1 Hermatobates lingyangjiaoensis | reverse complement strand
GCAGTTCATTATTCAACTTAATTTCTTGACTCCGTGACTGCTCCTGGACTGCCTGCTTATGAGTATAAACTCATGGACTAAGTTTTTGCAAATTACATGTTAATTAAAAATGTGATGGATATATACAAATAATTTTGTTTTGTTTAAAATTCGTTATTTTTTGCAATATTAGGATGTTTTTGCTAATTATTTATAATTAGGTCAAAACCCATAATAGCGTTTCTTACTCTGTAAACTTAATGTAGTCATAATTCACCATCTGAAACCCAAAATTTACTCTTTGAGAACCCGTGCATTAGATATTTTATGGAAGCGGTTCCTTTAATAATATTACATTTTTTTATACTATTATATAGTCATACCATCTACTTTGTACGTCATATTCATATTCATATAGAGGAAACAGTTTGGTCTGAATTGTAAAAACTTCTCAAACACCCCAAGATATGAAGAAGACGTACCAGTTAAGACGGTTAACTTATTTAATTATATAAGTAATAATCTCTGCAATACTAGAAATATTTTTCTTCCTAGTATTCATAGTAGGGCCGACTATGAATGCTAGTATTAATGAAGAGTATTTGACTGAAGCTGTTACATGTGGTTAATAAAAGGTTGCTTGCAGGCTATGGGGAGGAGGAAGGTTTGGTAACCTCTACAGCCCTAACCCTGGAGAGGAGGGCTCCACTTCTCTGTGGGGATGGCGACTACCCTGGAGCTCTAGGTCTGCTGCATCCTCTTCAACTTCAGCTCCCGTCCACCAGCCGCAACATCCGTATGTTTTAGTCTTATTATTATTCATTTTAATAATATATCATGAAAATAATTACAAGAGGTGATTATTCCTTTTCTTTTTGTCTTTGTTGACTACTCTTACCATCAGGGTTTATCAGTGTAAGCTATATTAATGATAAGAGGTTACGAGTGATGTTCTAGATAGCGCTAGTAGTCCCACACGGATTGCTACCTTTGTCATATCTTATTCTTCGCTCATTCAGTAAGAACAAAGTGTGACAATGTGAATTCTTTTGCGCTTCCACAAGTGATAATCTCATATCATATTGACGGCTGCAATAGTAAATCCAGCTCATTTTGAACAGCAGTTCTCCCTTAGGTTTTTAGTATACTAAGGGGTCTTACTTGCTCAATTGAATGCATGTGTTTCAACGATCACTTCAAATATTGACTATACTCTTAAAAAAAAAAAGTTTACAAAACCATTTAAAAGAAACGTGAAGGTATGCTGACATTCAGTTTTGTGTTTTTGCACGTCAACATCTTCCTCAAACTGCTCAAACACTTTTTGAAATTATGAAAACGAAAAGTTAATCATTTTGAGGTAAAATGGATGATCAAAGAAAAGTCTCCACACAAATGAAGTTTTATTCAACAACAACAACGTGTTTCGAACACTTTGTGTTCATCATCAGGAAGGCACTAAAGGATGTGGTGCTGAAGGTTTGGTCCAGTGAAAACAACTACTAGTTTATCCATTTTACCTCAGAATGAGTAAATACCACACATTACGGATTGCACAACCAATGATTTCAAAAGTTCATCATTTCACTTACAGCTCGTATTCGGTTGAAAATGATTTTCACTTCTTCACACAAATAAAAAAGTGTGTGAAGCTCCCTCTCGTACAGCACTTTAGTGATGACAGTGAAACTATAACTGCTGTGAAAGGTTTCACAACATGTTCAATGGAATTAATTTTATGAAAAAAGAATTTATAATGTAATGACACGCTGGGGCAAATGATATAATTCATATGGTGACTATGTTGAAAGTCCTAACCAGCATTAATTTTAAGTTGTATAACATCAAATATTCTTCTCTTTTTTTGCAATTTTTTGAGTGATGACAACTTAAATAACTCTGTGAGAATTACTCTAATAGTGTGCTATGCTCCCAAAGCAGCACTGAATGCCCCCCTCCCTCAACACATTATGATAGCATAATTACTAGCTAGATTAATAATAATGCAGGATAAGCATACTAAAATACATACATTTGCATTCTGAATAATTACAGTTGTAATTCAATGGGCACCGTTGCTCACGTGTTAAGAAGGTCATCCCGAGATCGCTGCCAATCCATATGTATACACTAAGTTTGAAACATCTCCTAGGCAGGGCATTCCACCTTAACCAATTAAAATCCAAATTTTCTGAACAATGTAACCCCCTTCATTTTTACAAACAGACGCATTGTACTAACTAAGATGCTTCAATATTCTGAACATAGTAGAAATCTATGTAATTCGATTTTCTTCGACTGTCTGCTTGTTATCTATAATATTACACTGTTATAAAAGAGATTTTTCCCTGTATTCTCTTCTTCTTCTTATATATTTCTATTTATAGTAAGTTCTCTTCTTTATCTTACTAAAAACCACTTTTTTAAGTATTTTCATACAAGTTTCTAAATATTTCTAAAGGCATGAATTAATGTGACTTTGTGCTGTCAAGCCTCCCTACTATCACTCCCTGTGATTACTTCACTTTGATCATTTACAATATTACCTACCTAATACCTGATGAATGAAGAAAATTTCACGAAAAGTGAAATTTCCTTCACTTCTCGTAACTACAGATATAGAGTTCGTCATCATCAGGGTAGGGACCGGTGGTTTAACCGGTTTGGTTAAAAAACCAAAACAAGTATTTTATGAGTACATCATAAGTGAGGTATGAATGAACGAGATCATAATGGCCAAGTTATACAATACTGGGGTAGCCGTACAGAGAGGACGATGTACTCTCCACCAGACGTTTTCCCTCCATCCATTAATAATTATAGTTAAAGATCTAAACCTAATACATTACTATTTGCGGTAAACTATAGATCAGAGTTTTTCAAACTTTTTTCGATGCAGAACCCTTTTTGCTTCAGTAACTTTCCCAGGAACCTCAGATTCTAACGATTTTATACAATCATAATATAAATATTTTCATATGCCTTTATAAATAGTATGTATGTTTAAAAACAATTAAAAAGTAATATTAATGTAATGGGTATTTTTCGAAGAAAAATTCAAAACTAAAAGATTTAAATTTTCATATCTTCCACAAGTACATAACACATGAAACAACTTTAACAGAAAGTTTATTTTGTAATCATTTTTGGTTTTGTAGTCGAAAGTTCGATTCTCAAGTCAGACGAAGCATTAAGTCTACTTTAGTATTTAGTTTTTATGGCAGTATAAAAGGAAAATCCGGTTTTACATAAGTAGGTAGTGGGAAGTGGCAGCAATGTGTGAACTGCTATTTTTACAATAGAAAGAAATTTGGGAATCAAAAACTTACTAGTGATGCATCCCAAATATGAATAACATTTTGGCCACTTTTACTTATCTGTGTGAGTATTATTCGGTTTCATGATTCACAAGAAACACAGAATAAATCCATACTCACTAAAGAAAAAAAAATTAGAAAATTTTTTTATACATGTTTTTCGCGGAACCCCAGACAGTCCGTTAAGGAATCCACTTTGGAAATCTCTGCTATAGATTAACTATACCACTATAAACTAATAACACCAAATAATAATAACACTAATAGATACATATAATACTATTAATAATTGTGATGACTTTAAATCTTATACTAATCATAACAATAGAAAGGGAAGAAGAAAACCGCTTATATTTATTTAAGCATCTCTGTTTGGTTGTGACGAGGATTATGACAGATGACTTTGTAATTCACCTGTTTACATTACGCCTTCACTTCTTCATATTGGTCTCTCTATTACCCTCCTGATGACGTTGGATCCCAAAACTATGGAGAAATGTGAGAGTCCGCTGTTTTTTTGTGTTTTATTGTTTTATTAATCTTTTGTTTAAAATTATCTAATATTTATATGGACATACAGTTTTATAGTTGTATTTGTATTTTGTATCTGTGTGAAATAGGAGCCAAGAGATGGTAGACAAACATCGTAATATTTGTTTTTGTTGTATGGCATGGGGCCAGTTAATGGCCTGTGTGGGTTGTCTCCTGGGATGGCCACTACAATCTAACCCAAGCTGGTATTTGGTTTCAGAGAGCCCGTGGTGTATCACCGCCCTCTCGGCTGCTCAAGTCCTGACTCGCAGTATGGTTTCAATGGACAGGGCGTTGCCACTGTATCCTCCAACACAAGCGCCTCCTACACAATGATTGACGGAAACGCTACAGCAGGCTGCCAGTGGGGACCACCACCTCCTTATTCGGACCCCAACAGCCCGCTGCGTCGGTGTCACCAAGAGAACTACGTCAACACAGCGAGGCCCCACTGCTGCGGTCCTCCCAAGCAGCGACGTGAACTATCTGAATCTGAAGTATATTTTGCAGATGTCTCAAGTTGCTGCAACGGCTCAGTCCGTGCTGACTCTTTGGTGTATGATGAACCACAAGATTCAACAAGACCTCAACCTAAAAAACAACCTAGACTTGTGCTTGAAAGAAATCTTCGACTACAGCATAAGGAGTTCCATAAGATTCCTGAAGAACGTAGCTCACCAGAAGCACTTTCAGAAGTAGCTATGGATGGTTCTGACGAGGATCCCGAACTTCTCAACTTTCAGCATCATTCCAATTATCCAGTGTCATCTCCTTCATCTGCTAGTAAAACAGAATTCTATCCCGATCAGTCAGACTCTTGGAGTCGTTATTCTCCGCAATTCCTCGCTCCTGACGCCCAATACGAAACAATTCCCGAACAGCCTTCTACTTTTGCCACACCATCACCTCATTATGAACAAATTCGCGACGGAGCTCAACACTATGACGTGTGCGACCCACGCAACATCAACTCCGTCTCTTCATCTCCCAAGATCTTCGACAAGCACCGGCGCACAGCTTCCCTCGACGGCGTCACCCTCGTCGATGAGTCTCAGTGTTGCCACACCGATCCCTCCTGCCATTGCTTCCATTCCATCGACAACTCTCTCAAATCTGACAAACTAACTCCTGTAGTTATCTAGAATCAAATCTACTCTTGTGCCTTAGGCTTCCTAGATATAATTCATTTTAATTTCAGATAGCTATAATCTTGTTGTTAGATTGTTTCTTTTTTTTTTTATTTTAAGTGACTTTTGTACATTCTGTATTTATTTTTTTAAAATAATAAATTATAAATAAAAGACTTAAATTTAATAATGTTTACCTTTATAAATGTAGAATTCTTATATGTTATTTCTAATTTGTCCAGTCGAAATAAATTTTGTTCTTGCCAATAGATCTTTTTTAAATGCCCGCTTCTTTCACTTTCGTTTTCTGCGACTTCCAACTATCACTGTTATCATTGCATTGTTTCTGAACAATGTAGTCCATATGTAATTGATAAATTATGACCATCCAGAGTATATGAATGAACTTTATAGTTCTGACTTATCCTTTTTTTTTTAATTGAAATTTGATGAAAATTATAAATTAAGCAGTCATGTCACAGTTTTACAAAATGTTTCATTCATATCACGTTCAACAATGGCCCAATGGGAAAAATGTACATATTTCAAACAATTTTAGAGATTACTCTAAATATATGATTTTAACATTATTCACTGTATATAGCCTCATTTATTTCAATTTTTAATTAATATTTAAACTTTATTTATCTCAAATTAGTAAGAATGTCATAGTTTTTTTTTTAATTAAAGATAATTATTTTTCTGTTTCCTTTTTAATTACTTCCAAAATTTTTGAGTAATAAAAAATTCGATTTGTCACCATACTAATATAGGTCCTGCAAGTTTAATTTTCAGTTTTTAAATTTAATTTACATTTTTGGAAGTAAAATTCACTCAATTTAGAAATTTTTAAAATCGAGTATATATAAGTATAAATTTTATTTAGAAATACAAGAATAATAAATTTATTAGTACATCGATATCAAATATTTTATAAAAAAAAAGGTGTAATATTATTTATTTGCAATTAATTACGAGTTCATCAAACATGAATATGGATATTTGATAGAAGAAATTTCTAAAATCAGTGAATTTGATTATTTTTTTTTTTTTTAAGAAAAAAAAGCAGGGAAATTTGACTTTGCAAATTTTGTATCTCTGTAATGCATTTACCTAGTCTGTCCAAAAATAGCTTGTCTATTTTTTTTTACAAAATATTATAAGTGTCCATTCATGTTGTGAAAAATATATTAACGTTAATAAATGTTTTAAAGTTTAAAAGAATGGTAGAAAATAAATCTCAAAAAAGCAACTTTTCTGTTTTTCTTTCAAATCCAACATTCCAGTTTTTTTTATATTCTAACAATGAATACAAATAAAATCTCAGAATCATTGCCTCATTAAAAATTTAGTCTTGTAGTTTTGACTATTCTAACACGAAAACTATGAAAATATAAAAAAATAACACATTCACCACACCTCCAATATTATTGTTCACACCTTGACTTCAGTTAAACCTTTTCCATGAAAATGGAAAACTTTATCAAATTAAGCAAATTTTCTGCATTAGTCATTTCATTTTGACTATTCTAACACGACTACTATGAAAATATAAAAAAATAACACATTCACCACACCTACAATATTATTGTAACACCTTGACATCTATTAAACCAATTCCATGAAAATCGCAAACTTTATCAAATGAAGCAAATTTTCTACATTAGCCTTGTAGTTTTGACTATTCTAACACGATTACTATGAAAATATAAAAAAAATAACACATTCACCACACCAACAATATTATTGCTCACGCCTTGACTTCAGTTAAACCAAATCCATGAAAATGAAAAAATTTATGAAATTAAGCAAACTTTTTGCATTAGTTTTGTCGTTTTGACTATTCTAACACGACTACTATGAAAATATAATAAAATAAAACATTCGCCACACCTACAATATTATTCTTCACGCCATGACATCTGTTAAACCTTTTCCATGAAGATGGAAAACTTTATCAAATTAAGAAAATATCCTCCATATCTCTTGAAGTTTTGACCCTTCTAACACGACTACTAAGAAAATATGAAAAAATAACTAATTCACCATACCTACAATATTAATGTTCACACCTTGACATCTATGAAACCAAATCCATGAAAATCGCAAACTTTATCAAATTAAGCTAATTTTCTGCATTAGACTATTCTTTTGGACTATTCTGACACGGCTATTATGAAAATATAAAAAAATAACACATTAACCATACCTACAATATTATTGTTCACGCCTTGACTTCAGTTAAACTAATTCCATGAAAATAGAAAACTTTATCAAATTAAGCCAATTTTTGCATTAGTCTTATCGTTTTGACTATTCTAACACGACCACTATGAAAATATAAAAAACAAAATAATTCACCATACCTACAATATCATTGTTCACGCCACGACTTCTGTTAAACCAAGTCCATTAAAATGGAAAACTTTATCAAATTAAGCAAATTTTCTGCATTAGTCTTTTCTTTTTGACTATTCTAACACGATTACATTGAAAATATAAAAAATAACAAATTTACCACATCTACAATATTATTGTTCACGATATGAATTCAGTTAAACCAATTTCATGAAAATGAAAAACATTATCAAATTAAGCCAATTTTGCATTAGTCATGTCGTTTTGACTATTCTAGCACGACTATTATGAAAATATAAAAAAATGACACACTCACCATACCTCCAATATTGTTGTTCACGCATTGACTTCAGTTAAAATATTTCCATGAAAATGAAAACTTTATCAAATTGAGCCAATTTTTGCATTCATCTTGTCGCTTTGACTATTCTAGCACGACTATTATGAAAATATAAAAAAATGACACATTCACCATACCTACAATATTATTGTTCACGCCTTGACTTCAGTTAAACCATTTCCATGAAAATGGAAAACTTTATCAAATTAAGCCAATTTTTGCATTAGTCTTGTTGCTTTGACTATTCTAACACGACTATTATGAAAATATAAAAAAATGACACATTCACCATACCTACAATATTATTGTTCACGCCTTGACATCAGTTAAACCATTTCCATAAAAATGGAAAACTTTATCAAATTAAGCCAATTTTTGCATTAGTCTTGTTGCTTTGACTATTCTAACACGACTATTATGAAAATATAAAAAAATGACCATTCACATACCTACAATATTATTGTTCACGCCTTGACTTCAGTTAAACCATTTCCATGAAAATGGAAAACTTTATCAAATTAAGCCAATTTTTGCATTAGTCTTGTTGCTTTGACTATTCTAACACGACTATTATGAAATATAAAAAAATAGACACCATTCACCATACCTACAATATTATTGTTCACGCCTTGACTTCAGTTAAACCATTTCCATGAAAATGGAAAACTTTATCAAATTAAGCCAATTTTTGCATTAGTCTTGTTGCTTTGACTATTCTAACACGACTATTATGAAAATATAAAAAAATAGACACAATTCACCATACCTACAATATTATTGTTCACGCCTTGACTTCAGTTAAACCATTTCCATAAAAATGAAAACTTTATCAAATTAAGCCAATTTTTGCATTAGTCTTGTTGCTTTGACTATTCTAACACGATATTATGAAAATATAAAAAAATGACACATTTCACCATACCTACAATATTATTGTTCACGCCTTGACTTCAGTTAAACAATTTCCATGAAAATGTGAAACTTTATAAATTAAGCCAATTTTTGCATTAGTCTAGTCGTTTTGACTATTCTAACACGACTACTATGAAAATATAAAAAAATAACAAATTCACCACACCTACAATATTATTGTTCACGCCTTGACTTCAGTTAAACAAATTCCATGAAAATGGAAAACTTTATCAAATTAAGTAAATTTTTGTATTAGTCTAGTCGTTTTTACTATTTTAACACGACTATTATGAAAATATAAAAAAATTGCATATCGACCACACCTACAATATTATTGTACACGCATTGACTTCTGTTAAACCAATTCCATGAAAATGGAAAACTTTATCAAATTAAGCAAATTTTCATTTGTCTTTTTGTTTTGACTATTCTAACACGACTACTATGAAAATATAAAAAAATGACACATTCACCATACCTACAATATTATTGTTTCACGCCTTGACTTCAGTTAAACCATTTCCATGAAAATGGAAAACTTTATCAAATTAAGCCAATTTTTGCATTAGTCTTGTGCTTTGACTATTCTAACACGACTATTATGAAAATATAAAAAAATGACACATTCACCATACCTACAATATTATTGTTCACGCTTGACTTCAGTTAAACCATTTCCATGAAAATGGAAAACTTTATCAAATTAAGCCAATTTTTGCATTAGTCTTGTGCTTTGACTATTCTAACACGACTATTATGAAAATATAAAAAAATGAACACATTCACCATACCTACAATATTATTGTTCACGCTTGACATTCTAGTTAAACCATTTCCATGAAAATGGAAAACTTTATCAAATTAAGCCAATTTTTGCATTAGTCTTGTTGCTTTGACTATTCTAACACGACTATTATGAAAATATAAAAAAAATACACATTCACCATACCTACAATATTATTGTTCACGCCTTGACTTCAGTTAAACCATTTCCATGAAAATGGAAAACTTTATCAAATTAAGCCAATTTTGCATTAGTCTTGTTGCTTTGACTATTCTAACACGACTATTATGAAAATATAAAAAAATGACACATTCACCATACCTACAATATTATTGTTCACGCCTTGACTTCAGTTAAACCATTTCCATGAAAATGGAAAACTTTATCAAATTAAGCCAATTTTTGCATTAGTCTTGTCGCTTTGACTATTCTAACACGACTATTATGAAAATATAAAAAAATAACTAATTCACCATACCTACAATATTATTGTTCACGCCTTGATTCATTTAAACCATTTCCATGAAAATGGCAAACTTTATCAAATTAAGCAATTTTTGCATTAGATATTTTTGACTATTCTAACACGACTATTATGAAAATATAAAAAAATACACAATTAACCATACCTACAATACTATTGTTCACGCCTTGACTTCAGTTAAACCATTTCCATGAAAATGGAAAACTTTATCAAATTAAGCCAATTTTTGCATTAGTCTTGTTGCTTTGACTATTCTAACACGACTATTATGAAAATATAAAAAAATGACACATTCACCATACCTACAATATTATTGTTCACGCCTTGACTTCAGTTAAACCATTTCCATGAAAATGGAAAACTTTATCAAATTAAGCCAATTTTTGCATTAGTCTTGTTCCTTTGACTATTCTAACACGACTATTATGAAAATATAAAAAATGACACATTCACCATACCTACAATATTATTGTTCACGCCTTGACTTCAGTTAAACCAATTTCCATGAAAATGAAAACTTTATCAAATTAAGAAATTTTTGCATTAGTCATGTCGTTTTGACTATTCTAACACGACTATTATGAAAATATAAAAAAATGACACATTCACAATACCTACAATATTATTGTTCACACGCCTGACTCCAGTTAAATCATTTCCATGAAAATGGAAAACTTTATCAAATTAAGCCAATTTTTGCATTAGTCTTGTCGCTTTGACTATTCTAACACGACTATTATGAAAATATAAAAAAATAACAAATTCACCATACCTACAATATTATTGTTCACGCCTTGACTTCAGTTAAACCATTTCCATGAAAATGGAAAACTTTATCAAATTAAGCCAATTTTTGCATTCGTCTTGTCGCTTTGACTATTCTAGCACGACTATTATGAAAATATAAAAAAATGACACATTCACCATACCTACAATATTATTGTTCACACGTTGACTTCAGTTAAATCATTTCCATGAAAATGGAAAACTTTATCAAATTAAGCCAATTTTTGAATTAGTCTTGTTGCATTGACTATTCTAACACGACTATTATGAAAATATAAAAAAAAAAAAATTCACCACACCTACAATATTATTGTTCACGCCTTGACTTCAGTTAAACCATTTCCATGAAAATGGAAAACTTTATCAAATTAAGCCAATTTTTGCATTAGTCTTGTTGCTTTGACTATTCTAACACGACTATTATGAAAATATAAAAAAATGACACATTCACCATACCTACAATATTATTGTTCACGGCTTGACTTCAGTTAAACCATTTCCATGAAAATGGAAAACTTTATCAAATTAAGCCAATTTTGCATTAGTCTTGTTGCTTTGACTATTCTAACACGACTATTATGAAAATATAAAAAAATGACGCATTCACCATACCTACAATATTATTGTTCACGCCTTGACTTCAGTTAAAACATTTCCATAAAAATGGAAAACTTTATCAATTTAAGCCAATTTTTGCATTAGTCTTGTTGCTTTGACTATTCTAACACGACTATTATGAATATATAAAAAAAATGACACATTCACCATACCTACAATATTATTGTTCACGCCTTGACATCAGTTAAACAATTTCCATGAAAATGGAAATCCTTTATCAAATTAAGCCAATTTTTGCATTAGTCTTGTCGCTTTGACTATTCTAACACGACTATTATGAAAATATAAAAAAATAACAAATTCAAAATACCTACAATAATATTGTTCACGCCTTGACTTCAATTAAACCATTTCCATGAAAATGGAAAACTTTATCAAATTAAGCCAATTTTTGCATTAGTCATGTCGCTTTGACTATTCTAGCACGAATATTATGAAAATATAAAAAAATGACACATTCACCATACCTCCAATATTATTGTTCACGCCTTGACTTCAGTTAAACCATTTCCATGAAAATGGAAAACTTTATCAAATTAAGCCAATTTTATCATTGGTCTTGTTGTTTTGACTATTCTAACACGACTATTATGAAAATATAAAAAAAATGACACATTCACCATACCTACAATATTATTGTTCACGGCTTGACTTCAGTTAAACCATTTCCATGAAAATGGAAAACTTTATCAATTTAACCCAATTTTTGCATTAGTCTTGTTGCTATGACTATTCTAACACAACTATTATGAATATATAAAAAAAACACACATTCACCATACCTACAATATTATTGTTCACGCCTTGACTACAGTTAAACCATTTCCATAAAAATGGAAAACTTTATCAAATTAAGCCAATTATTGCATTTGTCTTGTTGCATTGACTATTCTAACACGACTATTATGAAAATATAAAAAAATGACACATTCACCATACCTACAATATTATTGTTCACGTCTTGACTTCATAAACCATTTCCATGAAAATGGAAAACTTTATCAAATTAAGCCAATTTTTGCATTAGTCTTGTCGCTTTGACTATTCTAACACGACTATTATGAAAATATAAAAAAATAACAAATTCACCATACCTACAATATTATTGTTCACGCCTTGACTTCAGTTAAACCATTTCCATGAAAATGGAAAACTTTATCAAATTAAGCCAATTTTTGCATTAGTCTTGTTGCTTTGACTCTTCTAACTCGACTATTATGAAAATATAAAAAAATGACACATTCACCATACCTACAATATTATTGTTCACGCCTTGACTTCAGTTAAACCATTTCCATAAAATGGAAAACTTTATCAAATTAAGCCAATTTTTGCATTAGTCTTGTTGCTTTGACTATTCTAAGCACTGACTTTTATGAAAATATAAAAAATGACACATTCACCATACCTCAATATTATTGTTCACGCCTTGACTTCAGTTAAACCATTTCCATGCAAAATGGAAAACTTTATAAATTAAGCCAATTTTGCATTAAAGTTTCAGTTACATACCATATTCATTCTATAAAATATGGAAAACTTTATCAAATTAAGCCAATTATTGCATTAGTCTTGTTGCTTTGACTATTCTAACACAACTATTATGAAAATATAAAAAATGACACATTCACCATACCTACAATATTATTGTTCACGGCTTGACTTCAGTTAAACCATTTCCATGAAAATGGAAAACTTTATCAAATTAAGCCAATTTTGCATTAGTCTTGTTGCTTTGACTATTCTAACACGACTATTATGAAAATATAAAAAAAATGACACATTCACCATACCTACAATATTATTGTTCACGCCTTGACTTCAGTTAAACCATTTCCATGAAAATGGAAAACTTTATCAAATTAAGCCAATTTTGCATTAGTCATGTCGTTTTGACTATTCTTACACGACTATTATGAAAATATAAAAAAATGACACATTCACAATACATACAGTATTATTGTTCACACGCCCTGACTCCAGTTAAATCATTTCCATGAAAATGGAAAACTTTATCAAATTAAGCCAATTTTTGCATTAGTCTTGTCGCTTTGACTATTCTAACACGACTATTATGAAAATATAAAAAAATAACTAATTCACCATACCTACAATATTATTGTTCACGCCTTGACTTCAGTTAAACCATTTCCATGAAAATCGAAAACTTTATCAAATTAAGCCAATTTTAGCATTCGTCTTGTCGCTTTGACTATTCTAGCACGACTATTATGAAAATATAAAAAAATGACACATTCACCATACCTACAATATTATTGTTCACACGTTGACTTCAGTTAAATCATTTCCATGAAAATGGAAAACTTTATCAAATTAAGCCAATTTTTGCATTAGTCTTGTTGCATTGACTATTCTAACACGACTATTATGAAAATATAAAAAAAAAAAACAAATTCACCACACCTACAATATTATTGTTCACGCCTTGACTTCAGTTAAACCATTTCCATGAAAATGGAAAACTTTTTTCAAATTAAGCCAATTTTTGCATTAGTCTTGTTGCTTTGACTATTCTAACACTACTATTATGAAAATATAAAAAAATGACACATTCACCATACCTACAATCTTATTGTTCACGGCTTGACTTCAGTTAAACCATTTCCATGAAAATGGAAAACGTTATCAAATTAAGCCAATTTTGCATTAGTCTTGTTGCTTTGACTATTCTAACACGACTATTATGAAAATATAAAAAAATGACGCATTCACCATAGCTACAATATTATTGTTCACGCCTTGACTTCAGTTAAAACATTTCCATAAAAATGGAAAACTTTATCAATTTAAGCCAATTTTTGCATTAGTCTTGTTGCTTTGACTATTCTAACACGACTATTATGAATATATAAAAAAATGACACATTCACCATACCTACAATATTATTGTTCACGCCTTGACATCAGTTAAACAATTTCCATGAAAATGGAAACCTTTATCAAATTAAGCCAATTTTTGCATTAGTCTTGTCGCTTTGACTATTCTAACACGACTATTATGAAAATATAAAAAAATAACAAATTCAAAATACCTACAATATTATTGTTCACGCCTTGACTTCAGTTAAACCATTTCCATGAAAATGGAAAACTTTATCAAATTAAGCCAATTTTTGCATTAGTCTTGTCGCTTTGACTATTCTAGCACGACTATTATGAAAATATAAAAAAATGACACATTCACCATACCTCCAATATTATTGTTCACGCCTTGACTTCAGTTAAACCATTTCCATGAAAATGGAAAACTTTATCAAATTAAGCCAATTTTATCATTGGTCTTGTTGTTTTGACTATTCTAACACGACTATTATGAAAATATAAAAAGAATGACACATTCACCATACCTACAATATTATTGTTCACGGCTTGACTTCAGTTAAACCATTTCCATGAAAATGGAAAACTTTATCAATTTAAGCCAATTTTTGCATTAGTCTTGTTGCTATGACTATTCTAACACGACTATTATGAATATATAAAAAAAAGACACATTCACCATACCTACAATATTATTGTTCACGCCTTGACTACAGTTAAACCATTTCCATAAAAATGGAAAACTTTATCAAATTAAGCCAATTATTGCATTTGTCTTGTTGCATTGACTATTCTAACACGACTATTATGAAAATATAAAAAAATGACACATTCACCATACCTACAATATTACTGTTCTCGCCTTGACTTCAAAACCATTTCCATGAAAATGGAAAACTTTATCAAATTGAGCCAATTTTTGCATTAGTCTTGTCGCTTTGACTATTCTAACACGACTATTATGAAAATATAAAAAAATAACAAATTCACCATACCTACAATATTATTGTTGACGCCTTGACTTCAGTTAAACCATTTCCATGAAAATGGAAAACTTTATCAAATTAAGCCAATTTTTGCATTAGTCTTGTTGCTTTGACTCTTCTAACTCGACTATTATGAAAATATAAAAAAATGAGATATTCACCATACCTACAATATTTCTTTTTCACGCCTTGACTTCAGTTAAACCATTTCCATAAAAATGAAATCTTTATCAAATTAAGCCAATTTTTGCATTAGTCTTGTTGCTTTGACTATTCTAGCAGTACTTTTATGAAAATATAAAAAATGACACATTCACCATACCTCCAATATTATTGTTCACGCCTTGACTTCAGTTAAACCATTTCCATGCAAATGGAAAACTTTATAAAATTAAGCCAATTTTATAAAGTTTCAGTTAAACCATTTCCATAAAAATGGAAAACTTTATCAAATTAAGCCAATTATTGCATTAGTCTTGTTGCTTTGACTATTCTAACACAACTATTATGAAAATATAAAAAATGACACATTCACCATACCTACAATATTATTGTTCACGGCTTGACTTCAGTTAAACCATTTCCATGAAAATGGAAAACTTTATCAAATTAAGCCACATGTTGCATTAGTGTTGTTGCTTTGACTATTCTAACACGACTATTATGAAAATATAAAAAAAATGACACATTCACCATACCTACAATATTATTGTTCACGCCTTGACTTCAGTTAAACCATTTCCATGAAAATGGAAAACTTTATCAAATTAAGTCAATTTTTGCATTAGACTTGTCGCTTTGACTATTCTAACACGACTATTATGAAAATATAAAAAAATAACAAATTCACCATACCTACAATATTATTGTTCACGCCTTGACTTCAGTTAAACCATTTCCATGAAAATCGAAAACTTTATCAAATTAAGCTAATTTTTTCATTTGTCTTGTCGCTTTGACTATTCTAGCACGACTGTTATGAAAATATAAAAAAATGACACATTCACCCTACCTACAATACTATTGTTCACGCGTTGACTTCAGTTAAACCATTTCCATGAAAATGGAAAACTTTATCAAATTAAACTAATTTTTGCATTAGTCTTGTCACTTTGACTATTCTAACACGACTATTATGAAAATATAAAAAAAAACTAATTCACCATACCATCAATATTATTGTTCACGCCTTGACATCAGTTAAACCATTTCCATGAAAATGGAAAACTTTATCATATTAAGCCAATTTTTGCATTAGTCTTGTCGCTTTGACTATTCTAGCACGACTATTATGAAAATATAAAAAAATGACACATTCACCATACCTCCAGTATTATTGTTCATGCCTTGACTTCAGTTAAACCATTTCCATGAAAATGGAAAACTTTATCAAATTAAGCCAATTTTTGCATTAGTCTTGTTGCTTTGACTATTCTAACACGACTATTATGAAAATATAAAAAAATGACACATTCACCATACCTACAATATTATTGTTCACGGCTTGACTTCAGTTAAACCATTTCCATGAAAATCGAAAACTTTATCAAATTAACCCAATTTTTGCATTAGTCTTGTAAGCATAACGTAAACATCTAAATGGGATATAATTATTAGCCTATCATTCATGAGGTAGTACAGATAGTGATTGAAGGACATATCATTTTATAAGCTTATTTTTGTACATCACAAATAATTTATTATTTGCAAATAATTGCATTAGTATAACTACAGCAGTAATAACATTTTTGAAAAACCAAAGTGAACATTTCTTGAAACGATTTATTCTCCTACAAGAGAATGGCTTTCGTTCAAACAGCCAGTAGATTTCTTACATCGTTTACTTGACATCCTTCTACATTGAATATTAAAGTAAAATTTTTAAATTTAAAACAGGAAAATACCCTTTTTTTCTCTGAAAAACATCTTTAACTGCGAAGAAAATGTTTTAAGGTGATTTGTAAATTAAAGATGTACGATAATTACATTTATTAATCTCTAAACGAAAGATTCAGATTTTGAATTATCATTTACATTTTTGGTCTTTTATAGAATTATCATACTGGGAATTTTAATCTTTAAAATAATAATAATAATAAGCTTCTTAGTATTTAATAAGATCATTTTCCTTCCCCTTTGTCAAATAACATATATACGAATTTTTTCTGAGTGAGTGTTATCATTTTCCTGCACAATATTATTCCTCTTACATCTCATATAAGTCAATAAACAATTTAAACTGTTCCTTTATAAAATCAATTTTATCTCTAATTATTGAAAATAATAAATAGGAACTATTAGACTAGAATTGTAAAAAAAAACTGGATATTTTTCAACAAACTAAGTCCTCTTTCTTGAGGAAAGAGTCATTCAAAACATTTAAATAGCATGAAAAGGTACTACATTCACAATGATAATCTAATTGTAACTCATAATAAGTTTTGCTCAAGAGTGCAATATATAGATTTATTAAAGCATTTTATAAGACAAAGGTAAGTTATTTATGTTTATTGCCGGTGATTTAAATTATTCCTTTATATATATCAATTTTATCTCAGTGGATTTGCTCAAAAAATTTCTAAGTCAATGTAAACAATGTAAAAAAATATAAAAAATTCGACAAGTATAGCAGGTGATCTCTTAGTCTGGGATAAATAAACCAGTGCTTATAGCGTTATTGCTCTTTCCCGTAATTGAAACTTCATGATTTTTTTTTTAAAATTGCTAATTTTTCGTTCAATTTTTGGTCAGATTTTTATTATTTTTTAATGAGCCGTTTAGCGTCAAAAAAACATTTCTGAAAACAGAAATCGTACTGTAACGCCCCTTTAGCGAATGTAATTTTAAAAAAAAATATCTCAACTCATTCTCTTCATAATGTTCTATTTTTAGGCATAGTTTCATTTTGATCCGTCTAACAGTATAGCTTGTATCGCTCTCACAATTATAAGATTGAATTATAAGTCAAAGTTTTTACATTTTATTGAAAAAAAATATTTCCTTTTGTTTTAAAATTCTGAATATATTTTTCGTTTGTTGCATTTGTAACCACAAAGATAATGTCAAAATTTCAAAACTCTAGGGTTATCAGTTTAGGAGAAATAAATGTTTTCTAAAAAACGGTTTTTGGCAAAAAAAGTGACTTTCCCATCTTGCATAATTCTTCCCAAACAATAGGGATCTTCTTCCCTATGAGGCCCATTTTTGTGTAAAATATCAACTTGATCCATCAAAGATTCTGGACCGTAGCGTGGTAACAAGCAATGCTAACACAGGCACCCACCCACACACACACACACACAGACATCATCGTAAAAACGTCATAAAACGACTTCTGGGACCTCAAAACATGTAATTCCGTCAAAATCTCGAGATCGAACTTTTTCACGATCACTATACTTTACTTATAGTAAAGTAAAAATGGTGTGACCTGCACTTAACTTTGCTATAACTAAACATAAAATCATACTTATTGAATATATAATATAATATATTCCATTTAGGCATAATATAAATATCTAAATGGGAGATGTTTTATTAGTCTTTCATTCCTGGAGACAGTACAGATAGTAATTGATCCACATATCAATAAATATTTGCTTATTTTTGTATTTCACACCACTGATGCATATAATATCATTAGTATAACTAAAGCAGTAAAAACATATTTGAAAAGCGAAAGTGTAGATTTCGTGTTAGGAAACAATCTCTTACAGGAGAAACTGTAAGTCCCAACAGCCAGTGGATCTCTTACATAGTTTTGCCTGACCTCCTTCTTGAATATATTTAAGACAATTTCCCATTTAAAACTTGAAAATATTTCTATTTTGTCTGAAAATTTTCAGAAACATCTAAGAAAAAAAATGTCGTTTTAAGATAGTTTTTAATTTAAGATGTACGATAATTGCAATTATTATATATTTTACAAAGAATAATTTCAATTTTGAATTATGTTTAAAAAAATTTGTAAGTCAACAGTGTAAATAAATGTAAACTAACCGATGTCCAAGATCGATATTCAGTTTTATAACTTTGTTGTTTTTTACCATAATTAAAATGAGCTTAATTTCTTTTTTTACAAATGGTTAATTTTTTGGAAAATTTGCATTGTTTTTTAATGAGCGATTAAACGTTAAAAAACATTTTTTGAACATACAAAATGTACTCTAACAGCCCATGGGTAATTGAAACTTGGAAAAAAATTATCTCATCTCATTCTTCACATAAAGTTCTATTTCTAGGTCCTAGATATTGTTTCATTTTGATCCGTCAGTCGGTAAGGTTTGTACTGCTCTTATAAGCTTTCAGATTAAATTATAGGTCAGAATTTTTATATTTTATTGAAAAAAAAAATATTTGCAGTTGTTTTTAAAATCTGAGGTTATTTTCCGTTTATTGCTTTTGCAGCCTTAAAGATAATGCCAAAATTTCAAGACTAGAATTGGGAGTTTAGGAGAAAAACAAGTTGTCTAAAAACAGGTTTTTGGCAAAAAAAGTGACTTTCCCAAACAATAGGGCTCATCTTCACTATGAGGCCCATGTTTCTGTAAAATATGAACTTTATCCATCAAAGATTCTGGACCGTAGCGTGGTCACAAACTTTGGATACTCACTCACCCACCCACACACACAGACATCGAAAAAAACTTCATAAAACGACTTCTGGGACCTCAAAAACATGTAATTTCGTGAAAATCTCAAGATCGGAATTTTTCACGATCACTATACTTATAGAAAAGTAAAAATGATCATTTTCTTATTAATTTTATGATAACTTATTGCTATTTTCCTATTAAGAAGGTTTCTTTGGCTAATATGCAATAAAGATATGAAAGTGACACTAAGTTGGCTGCAAAAAAGGAAAGGATGACAAAAGAATACAATACTTTCGAAACATTTTTATTTATTTTTTCTTAAAAATGTAGGTTTCATAAATTAATTTATTAGGCATTAAATTTAAAATATTACAATGAATAGCTTAAAATTAATTGATCTTCTACCAAAAAAAAAAAAAAATTCTAATACTTCACTCAATCTATATTTGATTAAAATATGAACAAAACAAAAAGAGCTAAACTAAAGTCACATGAAAAAATCGCCACTCACTTCACGATAAAATTCCAATAAATATACTTCATTAAAACACAAATTGGACGGATATTAAATTAACTAAAATATGGTAACTAGAAGAGGTTTAAGGATGTTTGATATGACCTTAATTAAGCACTAGTTTGGTGGTTCTTATGGTAAGATATGTAGATGAAAAGGTGAAGTGTGGTCTATTTACAGTGGTCTGTAGCACCTTAAAATTGGAATTAATCATTGAATACGAAGTCTGTGGTTTGTGTCGTACCACAGAGTCCTAAATGGAGTCGCGATTCGATTTTAAATATATCATTAGTAATATGAACATAATATATGAAATATGTTAAGTTGGATAAGTTAAAGAATAAAATATCCGGAATAAACAAAAGTGTAATAAAACCTTTTTACTGGAATATAATTCTCCCGTCGTTCAGTCAGTTACCATGTGCTAATATATTTACTCATACTTCGAAATTATGGTCAAAATTTCCTTTTTAAACTCTATGCATTTCGACTATCTAGTGTCGAAATGTCTATCTAGATCTAACGGGATTCCCGTTTTATTCCAAACATTTAATGAGTACCAGACTACGTACAGGCACTTGATTGACAGTTTTAATGAAACCTCTTTGATCACGTCCAAAATTCCAACCTCTAATCTTTAATATTTAGGCGAGTGCACTACCCGTTAGGTCTAACAAGTGTAATAATAATAAAAATACAATTAAATTATCTCATACGATTAAGACGAATTACGTAGTATAAATAAGTAGGAAAATTCTATAGAGTAAATATTCAACGATCTTATTTACTCATTTCTTCAAGACGGTCTCAAAAGTTATGATTCACCATTACCACAGAGTTAGGAATTACACTGTCCTGTATAAAAGTATTTGCGACGCCGGATTAAGATAAAATCGGGTTGTGTAACGAATCTTTTTCAAATGACAGTTAAAATGAACTACAGGTAAAAAGGAACGAGTCTTGACCCTAAACTAGATATATCTGCATGAAATATAGGCTTTCTTAAGTCTAAAATATTTCAATATAGTATTCAATATATTTCATACCTGTGTTTTTAGGTATTGAGATTAGTATTTTCATTTATTTAAATTAGTCTACCAATGTTTTTCGATTAGTATTCTGAGATTTTTAGAGCAGTATCTTTAAGTATTTATATTAATATTCCCGTGTCTTTAGATTAGCATTCTCGCGTAATTTAATCAGTAATCCCAAGTAGTCTGATGATTTTAGAATAGTATCCTTAAGTACTGAGATTTGTATCTTCATTTGGAATAGAGTCCCCAAGTATTTTGATTAGTATGCTCCAGTGGTGCACGGTGAGGTTCATGACATGTGAGGCACTGGCTTCATTACAGTCCTACCATTAGGCAGGAGAACTGAAGGTCTCACCTTGTGAGTCTTCACAGCTGTTTTATGATCACTCAGCACAAGAAAGTAGTAAAACACACACTGTGCATTGAAATTTAGTTAACATAGCAAAATAGTTTAAACATTTTAATAGCAATATACAGAAATACGGTATCACTTCACAGCACGGCAGTACGGTTAACAGTCACTGCAGCCTCACAGCACATTTCTATTAACTATCTATACAAGTAAATGTGAAAATCCAGCGATTTTGAATAAAAGCAATATAAAATTGGTGAAGTGATTTAAAAAATAACTTCACAGTGAAATTCGATATGACTTCGCACTTTCTAATATGATGTGGTTCGATAACATCGCATTGATTTCATAGCTATTCATAAATACGGATATATTTATCTGTTTGTACAAATAAGTAAATACCACAGTGTAACTAACTGACTGTACAACCAAAGTGACACATCGAGATACGAAAACCTTTGTATATCAAAAACCGAAGATACGAAACGTACTACCAGAATTTTCCACTTCATTTCACAAAAAAAAAAAAAAAAAATCAGGATACGAAAGCGAAAGTAAGATCATTAATGCAAGAAAATTGCAAAATTAAACACAGAAAAGAAACTTAAAACTTAAAAAAAAATCAAGTGTTAAATTTTTTATACAGTTATGATAATGAAGTGTAATTCATTTAAATTTAGTTTCGTCATTTCTATTATTATTTTGCATAGGTTTTATTGTTTTCTTAATAATCTATTAACACTTACTTAAGTAATTATATTGAATGGTGATACTGTTTCCAGGTTTTAAACTTTTTAAGTTTGTTTTCGCGGTTGTGTAGAACAAATTATGCTGTTAAAATTTAAATTTATCCCATCATACGAAAAAATCAGTATACGAAAGCCTATTCAGAACGAATTAATTTCTTATTTCGAGGTATCACTGTATATAGTTTAAATTATAGTTTAAAAGCTCTTCCGAAATATTAAAACAAACAACACAAGACTTTATATATCTAAGAGTCTGAATGTAACATATCACTGTTATCCTATGGATAAATAATTTTTGTTTAGTTTATAGTCAAACCAGTAGTCAAGAATAAAGTTCAATACTTCAGTGTATTGATTTTGATTCAGTTGAAATTAATTAATTCAAAATATTGCATTTACAAAACGGACATAACCCAGAAAGCCACACAATTTAAAAACGTCAAAAAAATATAATGTAAATAAAAAAAAACAAAAAACCAAATAACTCAAAATGCCGTTTTCTTATGGAACTATTAAACAAGAACTTCAATATTTCAATAATTAAACCATTCCAACATCATTAATATTTTTCAATAAAAACTCAACAATGAAATTAATTTATATAAGTGAAGTAATTGATTGTTATTATAATTTATAACATCATACAACAATTTACATACATTTATTAACTTGCAAATAAAAACAAATTCTAAAACAATATTTTTCAAAATATTACAGAGCATAAATAAAATGTTCCTAAAAAGTAAGCAGATGTATATCAAATATAATTTCAGCATAGAAATGCTAGGAAAATTGTTAGTTAATTATAACATAATTTTCCTTCTATATCTATGTTTTCTTCCCTATTTTAAAATTATTTCGTTTTGTTAATTTAAACGCCTTGTTTTCGTTGTTTATTGGTGTTTGTTATAAAAATGTCAATACATTGAAAAGATCATCATTTATAACATAACTAAAAATGTATGAAATGGTTAGTTTGTTTGGAATATTTAAAACAATGGATATACTAATTTATTAATTAATTTAAATTCGAGATCAAACAATTGACTTAGAAACTGAATTAAATTCAAGTTAACCAGCTATAACAAAGTAAATAAAAAAAATATCAAATTTTAATCAGTAGTTTAAAATTAGTTCCTTTTAATATTTAGTTAAAATAAAATATTTTTTAAAACACTCCTTTTCATAAATAAATAGTTTGTAGGCCGATTTAAAACTGGCTTATTGAAATTTAATTTAAAATATGAAATTCTGATTAAAACAAACAATATTTTCTGATATTATTATTTAAATCAACATAAAGTTTTCAGAAACTCAATAATTTTTTTATGGTTGCTACTGCTTGAAGTAGTACTACGATTACCATTTATAAACTCTGTGGATTATTTGTTTCACTTATAAATCAAACGTAAATATGTTTGGTAACTCATAATTTTAAAATACTGGAGCATTATGGAAATTATTTTCATGATTAATTTGGCGTTTTAATATGATAAATGTTGAAATATGGAAAAAAATGTAATTATGCTGACTTATACACCTTATATAAACTGAAAGTGAAATTTAAAAAATCGACTTGGTTAGAATTGTAAAAAGGGACAGTTCTTTCTCTTTTAGATTTATAATTATTTAATATGAAAATTCACTTCAAATTTCATACTTCTTTTTAACAAACTAACCAATTCCTTTTTCCTTGTTTTCACAAACTTAACAGCAGAGTTGCTCATTCTTAAAGACCTCACAATAAAGGTTTACGTGCTTGTCAATTCCATTTTTGATGCTGTTGTTTTAACAAACTGATAATACAGTTTTTTATTCTTCATAAGTTTTCAAATACATTGTTTGAAATACATTATTAATTCCTTTCATGGATAACTAACACATGCAGCTTTCAAACCACTTTTTCATTGGATTCTTCACATACCCAGAATAAAGTTTTATAACCTACAACGACCCACAAATTTATTTTTTCCCTCAAAGCTGAAATAAGTTTTCCATTCATCACAAATCTGATAATATAGTATACTATGCTTCCAGGCCAGACAATACAGGTTTGTATTCTTCACATACTTTACAATGCATCTGTTTATTGTTCAAAAAGAATTTTTTTTTATCGTAAATTGAAAAAATATTTCTTTATACCTCTACCAGTTCAATTTTTTTTCTCAAACCTGACAATTTATTGCTATATTTTGTTTTTATTTTTTACAGTCTCGACAATAATTTGTTTGTTTTTTTTTTATTTTTATCAAACCTGACAGTCGAACTTTTCACTCTTCAAGAATATCACAATGCAGTTATATATTCTTCAAGACCAAACATAGTTTTCCATAGTTTATAGGTCTATAAATTCCATTTTTCTTCAATTGGAAATCCTGAGAATACAGTTTCCAATTTTTAACAAACTAACCAATTATTTTTTCCTTGTTTTCACAAACTTAACAGCACAGTTGCTCATTCTTAAAGACCTCACAATACAGGTTTACGTGCTTGTCAATTTCAATTTTTGTTGCTGTTGTTTTAATGAACTGATAATACAATTTTATTCTTCATAAGTTTTCGAATATATTTTGTATTCTTGAATCTGTTTAGATATCCCGAAATTTTACCCTGGCTTTGTCTAAAAGCGTTGCTTACGTAAAATATATTTTAAAAAATACTGGTTATTATAATTAAGTAGTCATTTTGTTTCCTTAATGACTAGATTTGGTTCTGAGATACAAGTAAATATATAACAATGGTTCTCAAACTGTGTCCGCTTTACCATGGAGGAATGTCAATCTGTTTTAGGGTAACCCAAAAAACTAACTAAAACCTCAACTAGAACGAAGACAATGATTATTTTAATATGTTGTTTATGTCTTTAATCTTCATGAGGAGATTATGTTCTCTACAAAATTAGTTGACAAGGCAGCTGCTTTGCCAAACATAATTAATTCCTTGGAAAAAAAATATCCAAAATTTCTCTCCAACAGCATTGAAGAGCCTGTAAAGTAAGTCTATGTCAGTAAACCTCATTGCTATTAGATGTCAACTGCGATAGCATGTTCAATACACCAGTTCTCGCTAGATCACCGAAGTTAAGTAACATTGAGCGTGGTTGGTATTGAAATGGGTGACATCAAGTACCGTATGTGACCCCACTAGAGTGACTGACTCATGGTTTTAACTAGGTGCTGAATAATTAAAGAACCACACTTTTAGCCCTTACGAAGCACAACAACAAGCGTTAAGATTCTATAACAGTAGATGTTGAAAAAATCTGTAAGTAAAATGTTTAATGAATATATTAAATATGTAATTTTTTAAAAAAATATTTTTTTTAAAATCGTCAATAAATTATAAGGAAAATACCATGTTAAACGTTTTGAAAAGTTTGAGAACCACTGTCAATACTGAGGTAACAATGCCATGCTTTTGGGATTAAACGGCACCAGACTTATTTCACTAAAAAAAGAGGCAAAACTACTTAATTTAAAGCGTGATTTCTTTAATTTTTTTTATAAGCTTCTTTTTTTTTATAAATATGTGTTGTATCCTATTACTAATTTAATTAATTTAAGCAAGTTTTTTTCTACCTTTGAAATGATTGGTGTAGGAAATTTATAGAATGTTGGAGGAAGTGTCTGAGAGTTTGAAGAGCGCTATCGAGGACAGAAGAAGGGAGAGGCTGACTGATATGGTTGGAAGCAGCGGAAGCTGGATGGCGTCGAAGACGGTGTAGCCGTAGAGGCCAAGAATTCTGAACCAGAAGAAACAAAGTCCGAACCCGCTAGCCCTGCAACAGGTCATCTCGCTTAACTCAAAGCTTCGTAAGTCATCGTGGCTCAAGCTTGGAGGAGATCCAGTATGTCAAGTGTCATGTAGTTTTCATCTCTGCTGTGTTCACTTTACCTACATAACAATTTCTGGTACAAAAAACAAGAGAATTACCATCGATACGGCAGTTCAAAGCCCTTATCGTTCTTTCAGTCACATAAAAAAACAAAGGTTTTGAGTGTCTAGTTCTGAATAATCTAAATTTTATTTTAAAAACGTTCCAGATTATAAATTTTCATGGTCATACTACTTATACTTGCACTTGGTAACCATTTTGATATTTTCATATCTGGATCTCCGCTGGTAAATTTTGTCAGTAAAATTATTTGAACTACATGGAAGTATAGCCAACATCTGTGTTTGCATTCTTAAACAGCTAAAGCTGTGCCTCATTTAAGAATATTACTCAAGGTTAAATTTCAGATGTGAAAAAGCTCTTCCAAACTCAACGCCTGAATATATGCTATTTTCATGAAATATGTATTTAAATGATATATGAAAATATGCTGTAGACATAACATATTTTAACTCATTATATTAAATAAATAATATATTATAAATTAAAATGTATTCACAATGACTTAGTTTGTAATCAAATGATTTATTTGATTGGATGCTTCGTTGTTGGGAACTAATACATACCATTCAACATTAGATGATGAAATTAAATTTCATACCTAATCTGAACAGGGAAGGCCTCAACGGATGCAATGTTGATAGAATTGAAGGCAGAAATGAAAACAATGGACCAAACAGTGTCGAAAAGAAGAAGCTGACGTTCTGTGGAGAGGAACCAAGTGGTCAAGGATACAGCTGAGCAGAATACCATAGCAACCACTGCAACAATCATAATCAAATAAGAATTTATGGTGATCATGAAAGAAAAAATAGAATTAGGCAATTTTTATAAATACAGACGCTAGTTAGCTCAAGAACGAGATATATTCCGAATTGGTTGGTTAGCTGAATTTGTTCGTAAGTCGTTCCTGGGTGTTCTATAGGAGGGAACGTATGTTTAAGGCTTCCATAAGCAACTCATACGGGTTTGCACAGAGTACAAATAACACTAAATAACATAATTAGCCAAAAACAAAAAGTATATATAATAAATTTCTCTTCACCTTCCTCTTCCATTCTTGAATAAAAGAAGGATTAGAGCAGTGGTTTCCAAACTTGATATTACTACCCCTCTCTTAAAAATATTTCATCATTTGGCGCCTCCCTCCCCCCTCTGAGGTTTCATAAAATAAAAACACAAACATTTTTACTCTTATAAAATTGATTCATACAAACTAATGGAAAACGATATTTCATTATTGTTTTTAATAAGATGGATGTGCTTGTCTATTAGTACATAGTTTCTCAAATCTTGTTGTTTGTGACGATATAGCTACTCGTAGCTCTTTTTCTACAACTAAACGAGCTCGATATTTGGATTTCATTGCAGCCAAGGTAGAAAATCATTTTTTACATAGAAAACTTTAGCAGTAATTTGCAAAATTGTTCACTGTGACTAATTTTCGCGGCTCTCTTTAGACTCGTCCGCGCCTCCCAGTTTGGAAAACGCTGGATTAGAGAGTTGATGCATGGCTTCCTTGGAGTTCAAGGACGTTGGCTAGAAGACCGACCCAAGGAAGATTGGACGAATTTCTTTTTCTTCTCATCATATATGATGCGTTATATTTACCCTGTTCTTAAAACAGACATACTAGCCGTGACAGGAAGAAAAAGTTTCTTCAACAGTACTTTCCTCTGCCTTAACGTTAGGGTCTTCAAAGATAATTTTTTCAACCTTTCCATCTACTCAACATCTCGAATCAATATAAGTACCAAAATAACAGGGCTGCTGTAAGCTGAACACAAAAATGAACTTGCATCCAATCTGCCCACAGTTCGAGCAAACACTTTCGACCTCCGGACAGCCCTGTTCATCAGTCCAGATGTTCATAAGCAAGATATGGTAGCATCTTTATATACATGTTTTAATCGTTGTACTTACCGCCGATTAAATAACGCTTGACTCCCCTCAAAAACAATGCCGTTACCACCAACGATATGAGAGGACACAAGAGCCGCACTAAGTTCTCCCTCATCAGGTCCTTCTGGTCGACATTGAAGTCTAAATCTAACGTACAGTCACCCTCCAAGGGAATCATCGTATTGTTCATCATTTGACAGTTGATGAACCGATCTGGAGTCAGGTTAGTGTCGACGAATCTGCAACAAAGTTCTACCAATTAATATTTATAACAACATAAAAGCAAAAACTCTTGCATTTATTCCAACAAAAAATCAATATTTATTTCAACAATGTTTTTTTTAATACTTATTACGGCATATAATAAAGCCATTTTTTAACAATTATCATATATATGTTAAAGTTTGTTAGCACTGCAGAGTTGAAATCAAAATAGATGTGTTTCAGTACCACCTGAGCTAACTGGAAATGTGCAATATTTTTATTATAAGTTATTCTCGTATTTTTTTTTAAGTTAACGTTATTTTTTAATTTACAAATAATAAAGTCTAGTATTCATGAAAAAAAAAGGTATCTAAAGTCCATGCTTATTGGTTTTACACCTTGCCAGCTATTTAAGAAGGAAAAAGTGGCTCATATTTCGAGCAATTAAAACATGTAATTGCCATGAGTAAGCCACATAATCGGAGATGCCAATCAGGCAATGGTGACTGTGACATATGCTGCACTTCGTCATATAGCGTCCTCGGACTCCGTGTCACTGGTCATTACCGACCATTTTTTATTCTTCATCTGGCCATTCGTAAACCATAAAATGGTTTATTGATTTAAACCATTTTGGTTTAAAATTTATTGATTAACAGCGACTAAACGTCATTTTATTTTGAAATATGACCATATTAGGCCTCTCTGGTAAACATGTTACAGGTAAATTAAGCCAAAAAACTAAATAAGAGTATTGTGCTTTTTTGTAATAATGTACTGTTTTACGTCTTCTGAGAGAATAGAAAAGATTTTCTTCTTCCATTTCTCCCACATTAGGTCCTTCTGGTCCATATTGAAGTCTAAATCTGACACACAGTCACCCTCCAAGGGAATCATCGTATTGTTCATCATTTGACAACCGTCGACAAGCACCTACTATATGCCACGCATCCTGCCCTATTAGACGTCAGCCTTATCGTACACGTTTAGGTCAAGATCCCAACTCTAAATATACCTGAATTAGGCAAAATTTAGGACGCCTAATTTAGATGTCAGGCTGTCTACTCAGAAACAAGACCAAGGAAATAAAAAATAATGATAAAACATTAAAACTGTAACACTGAACTTTAACATTATTTAACATAAAAAAAAATACAATGTATTTTTAACTAAATTTTCTTTATTTGTTTTCTACTTTAATATTAAAACTGCTTCTCACAGCATTAGTTAAACTAACATTGCGATTGGCATAAGTATTTTCACCTGTCACAACAATATTCAAATTTATAGTAAAGTGAGTTTACCCCCACACTTGGAAGCACTCTGGTTGACAAACCGATTTACTTACAGAATTCATGGATAATAAATTAATAAAAAATATATACTGGAAAAATGTTTAAATTTATACTGGAAACTGAATATATTTATAAGATACAATTATCATAGTTTGATAATTCAATCTATATTATTAATCATTCTTCTGCTTATGAATCACATCAAATTTCTTAATTTAGTATGACTGTATTATGTACGATACTATTATTGTAAATTTAATTGTAATGAAGTTTGTACACAATGGTTATGTAATATTTCAGTTTTGGAGGTAATAGAGGTATACATAATTGGAGCTATTAAGAATATCATAATTAAAAATAACAATAGCAATTAGTAGCTTATTGCTATGAAAGAAAAGAGATTCAGAAACTATTCAAAGTAGATATGTTTGGCAAAATAAACAGTACAAAGGAACTGCTGGTCGATTTCCATTGAATGCTGTAATCTGAAACGCCTATTCATTTTACTTAAACCCATCATGAAAGAATGGCTTATTGACCATTGCAAATAATAAAACTAAACATCCGAGCAAAGATTTTCATAAATGAAGTTAAATTAAGTAGGCGAGTAGGAGGGCATAATCAGACTGACCTTGAATTTTCTATGGTCGAGTATATGAAGTACGTCTTGCTGGTCACTATGTTACTGAAATCTATATTGTTGAAAGAGCAGTGGTCAAAGGTAACATGCGACATTGTGATGTGAGCAAAGGTGCAGGACTGAAATGAAACGTTAACGAAGAGCTCGTTCTCCATGTTTGAAACAAATAAGTCACCCATGTGTTCGGTGTTTTGTGATGTCTTTAGCTGAAACAGAAAAGGCATATTAGCTTATGATCAATCATATTCATTAAATATTCATGTTGTTTATAATATGATGGGATGGAGCATATGAGTGTCTTGGGTACCTGGAATTTCTGAAGAAAGAATCGAACTTGAGGTTACTTAAGTGGGAGGATACAAGCGGTGTACTCCGGTCAACTTGAAAGAACAAAACATTGAAGAATGGGAATAAACAAGCGAATATATACGAGATATGAAAGGGTTCGATTCCCACCTGGCTCTCGATTTATTCACGTGGGAGGTGAATAAATCTCAGCACGGTTGTTCCTCGAAGAGGACGCTAAGCCGTCGTTCCCGAGCCTCTACGATATCAGGTACTCGTTAAAGATCCCTACTCTAAATACACTTGGGTTAGGCAAAATTTAGGACTCCCAATGTACAATCAATCTTCATTTTGTAGTGCCACAAAGGGCCCAATGTTTGGCCTATGTGTGCTCCCTCGTGGGACAGCCACTGCAACCAAAAGGGTTGCCTACTACTACTACAAGATACGAAAGAGTATGCAGTTGACAGAAGAGAGTCAGTGAGTTTAATCGTTAGTTTGACTCCTGGTTGTATATAATCTGGCACCAGAGGGCAAACTAGTCGATACGACAGAGCAAGTGAGTCAAAACATGAAGTATAGTAGTTAATATATAGAGTAAACGAGTGCATTAGAGTAAGTTCATAAGTAGACACGAGGGAATAAGTGAGTTGAATAATGAAGATGATAATGAAGTTGAAGTATTCTAGTAGATACGTAAGAGTATACAAGTCGCCTTTAATGGGTATAAGTGGAAGCATAGCAGATGATATGTGGAGTAAACGAATTGATTAGAAGGATTACGCAAGATCACACGAAGGAATAAACGACTGAAGCATGGGCGTGTATGAGTCAACTGGAGAAAGTGCACGAATCGTCCGGAGGGATTGAATTTGTAGAAAGTATATTAGTCGATAGGTAGAAGCATGTAGACACTAAAGAGTATTCAAGTACACAACTCGACAACAGGGGATATGCGAGCCGACAGGAGGAATAAGAGTTATAACGTAGCAACATACTAGTCGACACTAGGTCAAAAGCAAGTGAGATCAAGGGGATAAAGATAGCCAAAACGATAACAAAATGAATTTATATTCACTATAAAATATACTTTTATTATATTTTCTGCACCACTATTATGATATCTTTGTTAAGTTTTCTGATGGTTAACCTACCATTCACCCCTAAAACCACTTTAAATTTTAATGCAAAATTTAAGATGCTTTCACTATAAGTCGTTTACAAAAATATATTATTGCTATGGTAATTACCTGGGACAAATATTTGGATTCTTTCATTCCATGAAACCTTGCTACTATCCAAACTGCCAATCCATGATAACTGAAACGAAATATATTTAAATAAATTGTAGGTTATGTTTTTATTTTAAATTGGGCTGTAAAGCACGACTATTGAAAAGTTTACACACATCATTTCAAAAGTGCAATACATTGAGGTTTATTCAATTTTTTGAAAGTGAGTGTGGCTAGTGTTAATAAGAACAATGCTAACCTGAGGCCAAGGGCAGACCAGATCAAAGAGAGCAGAAGAACGTTGCGAAGATGTTTCCATAACAACAACTCTTTGATTGACTGAAAAAACTGTAACAAAACATTTAATTTTATTTTTTTAAAGCGTATTCTTCTGTGTTAGTAGTTCTCAACTGGCATTTATTATGGGAAACATTTAAAAACCATAGAATAGTGCATATTTGTGAGCATACAACACCAGCATCGCAGGGGTTTGGTAAAATCCGGAGTAAAACTCATTGCACTCTTTTCTACTACAACTCAATTATAGGATGTCCCTTAAAAAATAAAAATGACTTGCAATACCCCTTTTATTTCTTTTCTAGAAACTGGAAAGCATTAACGTTACACAATTTACACCTCTTACCTTCATTATTTACAGTCACAGATCACCGAATAATGTAAGATTTAATTTTTTTTCTGTACAGGTAGAAATAGATAAATCTCATTGCCATCCAGTTATTCATTGCAATGCATTGACTGAACACACTATCAATTTTGCAGTTTCTGCACAGTTTATTATAAGCCTTCACTATGACTACATTCCGTTCCATCGTGAAACAGTCCATTACAATTCGTACAGAAAACAATTGGCGTCCAGATGTGCCCATTTGATACTGAGTGTTCCGTAACCAGTGATAAGAAAAACAACAGATTAAATTTATGTAATTTCAGTGCTACCAACCTTTCAAAACACATATTGCATGCAATTTCAAAAGTTGCATTTCATATGAGGCAAATGTATATTTCATATTCCGAATGAGGCAAATAGGACCTGAACTACTTGAAAATAATAGGGAAAATAAAACTATTTTGAATTGTAATAATACATATGAGTATAATGTAAAATAAACCATCTATTTAATTGTTATTTCATTATTCTATAAAGCAATCAAAACCACTAAATTATTTTACATGATAGGTACCGTCATCCTAAAACAAGAGCTAAACGTACTTTAGTTTTTACATTAGCTGTAAGAAATTCTTTTTCAGTGTTCATTACAAATTGGTTGGCCAGTTGATCCTTGTCATAAAAGACACTTGATATGTTTTTTATCAATTTTAATTTCCGAAAATTAAGGCCTTCAACCACGGTTGGGTCATTTCTCCATCCCTCCATCATTTTGATATGTCACAGGGTAAAACTCCTGCACCTGGGTATCACTGCAATTGCTCTTAAATAATGGGAAGAATGAATATTAAAGATAGTACTAAATATAAGAAGCAGTCCACAAGGACTATAAAACTTTAAATTACACAAAGCATAACACAGAAAAAAGAATAAAAAGAACCCTTACAGAAAGATTCGAGCTCCGTTCTTCGACGTGGGGAGATCTATCTCACTTCGTCCTTTCTTCTAGTCTACTCCTGATGACGAACAACAGTTCGAAATTTGAATTCTGTAAGTATTCTTTTTATTCTTTTTTCTGTGTCGTGCTTTGTGTAATTTAAAGTTGAATATTAAAGATGTTATATCAGTATTTAATAACTGATAATAAACACTGATATAAACAATTTAATAATATTAAATAATATATTAAAGTGACATTAATCAGTGTTATGAAATCAATTACTAACTACCGGTAGAATCATCCCTGCCTCAGTTTCCAGACAATCTCTTCATCAAAGCCAAAGTTCAGTTTTTTTATCAAACTTGAACAAAAGTTTTAATGCACACTTATTGAAGTAATAGCAGTAATTTTAACAGTCCCGTCTTGAACGAAACCATTTCAGTTGCTTCTATTTTCCCAGAATTATTTCTTATGCTGGTAAAATGACACATATAGAATATGAAATAGAAGGGACAACACTGTGAAAGCCTAAAACCTGGTATCCTGGGAGTGTGGTAATTAATTTAGTACTCTATGTGGTTTACTCCCATTAAATTTAAATTAAATTCATAGTATTTTGTTAAAATTATTGGTTTGAAATTACAACTGCAATATATCTCATTCCATAAAGAAATAAAATATGATAGAATAACCGATTGTATGGAGTAGAGATGGCAAACTGAGACTCCCGAATAAATTTTAGTCTGGGACTGAGGTATTAACCTCTCTAATATGTGGTAAGCTCCCATTAACATAAAATGAAAGTCATTGTATTTTGTTGAAAGTATTGGTTTAAAATTACAGTCACCATATATTTTCTGTGTATAGAGAAATACTTGTAGTCTATGATAAACTAACATATTATGGAACACTGTGCATAACTTGTATCCTGAGAGTGGGGTAATTGATTTGGCCCTCTATGATGTTATCAGTTGCTGTTAACTTAAAAATTAACGTAAAGTAATTTTACTAACTGTTTTGTGTTTACAAGTACTCTAAAAGTAGTAGTGGAGAATCATCGGAGCGTAATAAAAACTCTTAATCGATGAAAGAAGAAATGAATCAAGAGTATTGAAGACAGGTGAAGTGAGTTTGTTACCGCATTAACGGAAGTCTTGTACCGCTGCCAAAGAGTCAGTCCTGGCTGCGGCTTAGACAGCGAGTTCGTCTTGCTGGGCAGCTCCAGTTCAGTCAGCTGGTAAGAACTACACCGATTAGCATTCCATGTGTACATGGTCTGAAACAGAAGAAGACCTGGACTGGCCCACTCTCAACTTTAAGTGAGTAAATGTATCATCAAAGTCATAAACAATCAGTACGATTGCATGATATTTTATTCATTCTAACAATTAAAAAATGTAATCATTCTTACAGAACTTTGCTGATAGTAAAGTGAAACTTATCAAAACGTAATATCAGTAGTGCAGCAACCATTTGTGTCCCCAGGGGCGGTCGTAAGATTTGCAGCCTCATCTGGTCACTGATAATCCTCTAATATTTATAATTATAAATATTTATTTTCATGGAATTACAATCAAGGATCTAATTTTAGACTGTTGTTATTAGCCTCAGACTTTCATCTTATTACAGTATTTGTATACAAATACGTTCACATCAAAGAAACCCACAAATTTTTTAAAACAAAAACGTACAATTCAGTCCATAAAAAAAATGGTTAAAATTCAATTATCTGGCTACGCGAATACATATAATAAACGTTCAATCATTTTAAAAAAAAATAGCTTCGAAAAATTTAAAATAAATTTATTTTTAATTTGTAAATATTACTGTTCATAAATCTGTTTAAAAACAGTATTACACATTTAAAATATAAATTACGACCTTAAAAACTCATGGTGGTACAAAATTTAAAATTTTAATGTTGCTTTTTAATTTCAGATTTTAATTATTTTCTATTTTTACACCCTCTAAATGCCGCCCCGTGGCGGACTGACCCCTCCGCCCACCCCTCCTTGCTATGTCAGTGCGTAATATTTATTTTATCAAAACATAATTCAGAGAGCTGAAAACTCTTGTTTATCACAATAGGTCAAAGGTGAGATTTCATGACAAGAGAGCATCTTTTTTTGACCATAATGAACGATCGCGGACCCCACATCATAAGTTTATTGTTTCTTTGCAAATTCTCAGTATACATACCTCTGAACTTATTTTGAACGTCATGAATGCATTATATATGAAAACTAGAAGAATTCAAATAAATATATTTCATGTTTAAGTTATTTTGATCGTAAGATGCAAACTGCAATTTGGCGCTTGTTTCGAGGATACATTAATTAAAAAGTTAATTTTTTCGAATTGGTTACTTGGTACCTATTTTAATAATAAGTTAGTCACACTATTAGATTGATTCTAAATATTAATAATTATTATTTTTTAAATCCATAGTATAAACATAAATCTGTTGATCTTATGTTCATTTTTTTTAAAAAATAAGAATCTTTAGTTTAATAATTATTATTTTATTATGGTCCTGAATAGACAGGCCATGTACAGTAAAGAGCGTTAACTAGATATGAATTTCTTTGGTGGTTCCTAGGGTTTTATATCCACTCTGCTTGAAAAAATTATATTCTAACAACAAATAATGTAGATGACAAATCTATCTCACTACTAGAGTGTAAAAAAACACTAGAACATAGTGGCAAAAGATAGACCTTTAAATGTATATAATATTAACTTGAATGGAGAAGATATTTTGAGCATTCGCAGGTGAGTTTTCTCCACAGAATGAATAATACCTACTCATGCCATAAACAGTGAAGATACCTGGTACACGTTAATAGCAGAGACGTCCTTGCCAGCGTGCAGAAGATATCTGACTGAGTCGGCAGAGTACAGAAGCAGTGCCAAGGCAGAAGCTGCAGGCAATGTGCTGAGCAGCAACACCTTATGCCATCCACTCTGCTCGTCACTCTGCTCTTCTTGTTGTTGCTGTTGGTGTTCGTTATACTGCTCAAGGCCAGCTCTGCTTAAAGCCCCTTTTACTAGTTCTTCTCCTATGTAAACAATGCCCATAAATATTTTCAATTCTTTGAAAAATGAATATCTGGTGAGAACTGCAATGTAGCAAGCAGTAACTTCATAAATATTACAATAGTTTTATTTTTTATGACATTTTTAGGATAAACTATCTTCTCTCACTCTCTCTCTCCCTCAATCAATCTCTCTATATCTCCATGTATATATATATATATATATTTAATACAAATACGCGTATGACAACATTGTTGGTCTCCAACCATCGCTTTGCAAGTGCGCTTGGGGGCCCTATCTATTCTCTCCTGATGACGGTTAAACCAAAAATTAGAGAATGTAAGTTTGTTTTTCTATTTACTGTACAGTGTATGTGTGTGTGTGTGTGTGTGTGTGTTCAGTACCTATAGTTCACTCTGAAACGTATATATATATATATTTGCGTATTTTGGGAGCAGACCTTCAATCAAACATGTTTTATTAAAAATTATGCCAATTTTAATAAAACATATATATATATAAACTAGAATTTAAAAAAGAACACATAGAAAGGAAACCACTGAACTCACTACTATATTTCGATGTCCTCGTCTTCAGGAAAAGAAGTGAAAGGCTCCAAAGGCTGATAACGACTGACTTGGCGTTCGAGCCTTTGGAGCGATTCACTTCTTTTCCTGAAGTCGAGGACATCGAAATATAGTAGTGAGTTCAGTGGTTTCCTTTCTATGTGTTCTTTTTTAAATTCTAGTTTTTTCAGTTCGAAGAATCGTTTCTCTAATTGTTAAATATATATATATTATATATATATATATATATATATATATATTATAATTATATATATATGTTGAATGCCAGATTAGTATTGTAAAAGACGAGCCAATCCCTGTTACGTTTACTTTGGGCACTTCTTATTGGTTTGGGTGTTTATTCGTTGAACACGTTTTCCTTAGCACACTCCGTCTTCGGCCGCCTCGCCTTCACTCCGGGAGAGGGCTCGCAGTCCCTACTTAATTTTCCAATAAGTTGGATGAAGGTCTTGGCGTCCTGGCTTGGAAGTGACCTCGTCGAACTCGGTGTTTACTATGGGCTTAGTGGTTTCATTAGATACTGGTTGTTGTGTTTTCTGTAAATTCTATTGATGTGGGTGTAGTAGACCTTTTCCCCGTCGGTTTCTTAACACGCTTGGCTGCATCCGCCGTCCTTCCTGGAGGGCTCGCAGTCCCTACTTTAATTTCACAGAGGGCAGGAATGGCATAGGCGTCCCACGCAGAAGAGTTCCTCGTAAGAATCTGGTCCTGGCTATGGGCATTATGATTGAAGTTGAAGTTGAGTGTGTGTGGCGTTTGTCATTAGACCCCTTTACTGCAGTGTTTTCTTGAAGAATGCGTGGCGCCTTCCTCGTGTCGTTGCGACCGGTTTCGACCGTTCCTCGGTCATTCTCAAGCTGGGGTGTAGTTCCTGGCTGGATTGTGCGTTATTATTGTTGAATGCCAGATTAGATATTGTAAAAGACGAGCCAATCCCTGTTACGTATTACTTTGGGCACTTCTTATTGGTTGTGGGTGTTTATTCTTAACACGTTTCTCCTTAGCACACTCCGTCTGCTCGGCCGCCTCTTACTGCAGTGTTTTCTTGAAGAATGCGTGGCGCCTTCCTCGTGTCGTTGCGACCGGTTTCGACCGTTCCTCGGTCATTCTCAAGCTGGTGGGTGTAGTTCCTGGCTGGTTGGCGTTATTATATGTTGAATGCCAGATTAGATATTGTAAAAACGAGCCAATCCCTGTTACGTATTACTTTGGGCACTTCTTATTGGTTTGGGTGTTTATTCGTTGAACACGTTTTCTCCTTAGCACACTCCGTCTGCTCGGCCGCCTCAGCCTTCACCCGGGAGGGGCTCGCAGTCCCTACTTAATTTTCCAAAGAGTTGGATGAAGGTCTTGGCGTCCTGGCTTGGAAGTGAACCTCGTCGAACTCGGTGTTTACTATGGGCTTAGTGGATTTCATTAGATACTGGTTGTTGGTGTTTTCTGTAAATTCTATTGTGTGGGTGTATGTAGACCTTTTCCCCGTCGGTTTTTAACACGCTTGGCTGCATCCGCCGTCCTTCCTGGAGAGGGCTCGCAGTCCCACTTTAATTTCACAGAGGGCAGGAATGGATAGGCGTCCTCACGCAGAAGAGTTCCTCGTAAGAATCTGGTCCTGGCTATGGGCATTATGATTTGAAGTTGAAGTTGAGTGTGTGTGGCGTTTGTCATTAGACCCCTTTACTGCAGTGTTTTCTTGAAGAATGCGTGGCGCCTTCCTCGTGTCGTTGCGACCGGTTTCGACCGTTCCTCGGTCATTCTCAAGCTGGTGGGTGTAGTTCCTGGCTGGATTGTGCGTTTATTATATGTTGAATGCCAGATTAGATATTGTAAAAGACGAGCCAATCCCTGTTACGTATTACTTTGGGCACTTCTTATTGGTTGTGGGTGTTTATTCGTTGAACACGTTTCTCCTTAGCACACTCCGTCTGTCGGCCGCCTCAGCCTTCACTCCGGGAGAGGGCTCGCAGTCCCTACTTAATTTTCCAATAGAGTTGGATGAAGGTCTTGGCGTCTGGCTTGGAAGTGAACCTCGTCGAACTCGGTGTTTACTATGGGCTTAGTGGATTTCATTAGATACTGGTTGTTGGTGTTTTCTGTAAATTCTATTGATGTGGGTGTATGTAGACCTTTTCCCCCGTCGGTTTCTTAACACGCTTGGCTGCATCCGCCGTCCTTCCTGGAGAGGGCTCGCAGTCCCTACTTTAATTTCACAGAGGGCAGGAATGGCATAGGCGTCCTCACGCAGAAGAGTTCCTCGTAAGAATCTGGTCCTGGCTATGGGCATTATGATTTGAAGTTGAAGTTGAGTGTGTGTGGCGTTTGTCATTAGACCCCTTTACTGCAGTGTTTTCTTGAAGAATGCGTGGCGCCTTCCTCGTGTCGTTGCGACCGGTTTCGACCGTTCCTCGGTCATTCTCAAGCTGGTGGGTGTAGTTCCTGGCTGGATTGTGCGTTATTATATGTTGAATGCCAGATTAGATATTGTAAAAGACGAGCCAATCCCTGTTACGTATTACTTTGGGCACTTCTTATTGGTTTGGGTGTTTATTCGTTGAACACGTTTCTCCTTAGCACACTCCGTCTCTCGGCCGCCTCAGCCTTCACTCCGGGAGAGGGCTCGCAGTCCCTACTTAATTTTCCAATAGAGTTGGATGAAGGTCTTGGCGTCCTGGCTTGGAAGTGAACCTCGTCGAACTCGGTGTTTACTATGGGCTTAGTGGATTTCATTAGATACTGGTTGTTGGTGTTTTCTGTAAATTCTATTGATGTGGGTGTATGTAACCTTTTCCCCGTCGGTTTTCTTAACACGCTTGGCTGCATCCGCCGTCCTTCCTGGAGAGGGCTCGCAGTCCCCTACTTTAATTTCACAGAGGGCAGGAATGGCATAGGCGTCCTCACGCAGAAGAGTTCCTCGTAAGAATCTGGTCCTGGCTATGGGCATTATGATTTGAAGTTGAAGTTGAGTGTGGTGGCGTTTGTCATTAGACCCCTTTACTGCAGTGTTTTCTTGAAGAATGCGTGGCGCCTTCCTCGTGTCGTTGCGACCGGTTTCGACCGTTCCTCGGTCATTCTCAAGCTGGTGGGTGTAGTTCCTGGCTGGATTGTGCGTTATTATATGTTGAATGCCAGATTAGATATTGTAAAAGACGAGCCAATCCCTGTTACGTATTACTTTGGGCACTTCTTATTGGTTGTGGGTGTTTATTCGTTGAACACGTTTTCCTTAGCACACTCCGTCTGCTCGGCCGCCTCAGCCTTCACTCCGGGAGAGGGCTCGCAGTCCCTACTTAATTTTCCAATAGAGTTGGATGAAGGTCTTGGCGTCCTGGCTTGGAAGTGAACCTCGTCGAACTCGGTGTTTACTATGGGCTTAGTGTTTCATTAGATACTGGTTGTTGGTGTTTTCTGTAAATTCTATTGATGTGGGTGTATGTAGACCTTTTCCCCGTCGGTTTCTTAACACGCTTGGCGCATCCGCCGTCCTTCCTGGAGAGGGCTCGCAGTCCCTACTTTAATTTCACAGAGGGCAGGAATGGCATAGGCGTCCTCACGCAGAAGAGTTCCTCGTAAGAATCTGGTCCTGGCTATGGGCATTATGATTTGAAGTTGAAGTTGAGTGTGTGTGGCGTTTGTCATTAGACCCCTTTACTGCAGTGTTTTCTTGAAGAATGCGTGGCGCCTTCCTCGTGTCGTTGCGACCGGTTTCGACCGTTCCTCGGTCATTCTCAAGCTGGTGGGTGTAGTTCCTGGCTGGATTGTGCGTTATTATATGTTGAATGCCAGATTAGATATTGTAAAAGACGAGCCAATCCCTGTTACGTATTACTTTGGGCACTTCTTATTGGTTGTGGGTTTTATTCGTTGAACACGTTTCTCCTTAGCACACTCCGTCTGCTCGGCCGCCTCAGCCTTCACTCCGGAGAGGGCTCGCAGTCCCTACTTAATTTTCCAATAGAGTTGGATGAAGGTCTTGGCGTCCTGGCTTGGAAGTGAACCTCGTCGAACTCGGTGTTTACTATGGGCTTAGTGGATTTCATTAGATACTGGTTGTTGGTGTTTTCTGTAAATTCTATTGATGTGGGTGTATGTAGACCTTTTCCCCGTCGGTTTTTAACACGCTTGGCTGCATCCGCCGTCCTTCCTGGAGAGGGCTCGCGTCCCTACTTTAATTTCACAGAGGGCAGGAATGGCATAGGCGTCCTCAGCAGAAGAGTTCCTCGTAAGAATCTGGTCCTGGCTATGGGCATTATGATTTGAAGTTGAAGTTGAGTGTGTGTGGCGTTTGTCATTAGACCCCTTTACTGCAGTGTTTTTCTTGAAGAATGCGTGGCGCCTTCCTCGTGTCGTTGCGACCGGTTTCGACCGTTCCTCGGTCATTCTCAAGCTGGTGGGTGTAGTTCCTGGTGGATTGTGCGTTATTATATGTTGAATGCCAGATTAGATATTGTAAAAGACGAGCCAATCCCTGTTACGTATTACTTTGGGCACTTCTTATTGGTTGTGGGTGTTTATTCGTTGAACACGTTTCTCCTTAGCACACTCCGTCTGCTCGGCCGCCTCAGCCTTCACTCCGGGAGAGGGCTCGCAGTCCCTATTAATTTTCCAATAGAGTTGGATGAAGGTCTTGGCGTCCTGGCTTGGAAGTGAACCTCGTCGAACTCGGTGTTTACTATGGGCTTAGTGGATTTCATTAGTACTGGTTTTGGTGTTTTCTGTAAATTCTATTGATGTGGGTGTATGTAGACCTTTTCCCCGTCGGTTTCTTAACACGCTTGGCTGCATCCGCCGTCCTTCCTGGAGAGGGCTCGCAGTCCCTACTTTAATTTCACAGAGGGCAGGAATGGCATAGGCGTCCTCACGCAGAAGAGTTCCTCGTAAGAATCTGGTCCTGGCTATGGGCATTATGATTTGAAGTTGAAGTTGAGTGTGTGTGGCGTTTGTATTAGACCCCTTTACTGCAGTGTTTTCTTGAAGAATGCGTGGCGCCTTCTCGTGTCGTTGCGACCGGTTTCGACGTTCCTCGGTCATTCTCAAGCTGGTGGTGTAGTTCCTGGCTGGATTGTGCGTTATTATATGTTGAATGCCAGATTAGATATTGTAAAAGACGAGCCAATCCCTGTTACGTATTACTTTGGGCACTTCTTATTGGTTGTGGGTGTTTATTCGTTGAACACGTTTCTCCTTAGCACACTCCGTCTGCTCGGCCGCCTCAGCCTTCACTCCGGGAGAGGGCCGCATCCCCTACTTAATTTTCAATAGAGTTGGATGAAGGTCGGATGCACCAAGCGTGTTAAAAACCGACGGGGAAAAGGTCTACATACACCCCATCAATAGAATTTACAGAAAAACCAACAACCAGTATTAAAAACCATAAGAAGTAAACACCGAGTTCGACGAGGTTCACTTCCAAGCCAGGACGCCAAGACCTTCATCCAACTTATTAAAATTTAAGTAGGGACTGCGAGCCCTCTCCCGGATAAACTGGGCGGCCAGCAGACGGAGTGTGTAAGGAGAAACGTGTTCAACGAATAAACACCCAAACCAATAAAAGTTCCCCAAAGTTCGTAACAGGATTGGCTCGTTTTTATATATATAATATATATATATATAATCAAACCACAATAAGAAATGGGAAAACAAGACTAAGATCTTTCAACCGTAACAAGCGGTCTGCGTCAAAGTCAAAAACCCAACTGGTCTTGTTTTCCCATTTCTTATTGTGGTTTGATCATTGATTGTTATTTCACGTGTTTATGTGAAATCTTTTTATATGTATATATATAGACGAGTTGGCTTTCGCCTTCTCGTCACTCGACTTCATTTCCAGAGGACGACCGTTAAAACGGTCGAAGTATTGAATGTGAGTCCTAATTTCTGTTTTTCATTTTTTTCTCAAAATTTTTTAAAGTATATGTACGTTTCACCTCCAACCGTTGCTTTGGAAGTGAGCTTGGTGTACCTATATCTACTCTCCTGATGACGGACCAACCGAAAATTAGAGATTGCAAGTGTGTTCATATCTTTACTCTGAGAATATAGTTTACTGTGAAACGTTTGTTGTCCTTTGTAATCGTTTCCTGTTGATTATATACATATATGATCAAAGCACATTATGAAATGGGGAAAAAAAGACTAAGATCTTTCAACCTTAACAAGCGGCCTTCGTCAGAGTCAAAAATCCAACTCAATTGGGTTTTTGACTTTGGCAAAGACCCTTTGTTAAGGTTGAAAGATCTTAGTCTTTTTTTTCCCGTTTCATATTGTGCTTTGATCATTGATTGTATTTCACGTGTTTATGTGAAATCTTCTTTTATATATATATATATATTTGGTGTGTGTGTGTGTGTGTGTGTGTGTGTGAGCAAATAAATACGCGCGCGCGTGTGTGCGTGTGTGTAAGAGAGAGATAGATTGTCTATCATCGTCTTACCTTGTCACAACTCCGACGACGACCTTTAAAGCATTAACATTACAAAAGTGGGTCGCAGTGTATATTTTTCATTCCTTTGTCTTGCTGTTTGTAACGTATCTATATGTCATTAAAAAATCAAAGGAAAAGTAAAATTATTTACTTTCAAAAGTGCAGATCCTTGAAGGGAACTATCGAAGATCTTACGATCGTTTTCTTCAATAGAAACAAATCTGTAATTACAATTCTGTATAAAGAATTTCTGCAAAATACTAAACTATAGTATAACTCCTGTATATATACTGCTTTTCTAGTAGAAGCCCAATAGGTTGCGAATTACAATTACTAGGCATTATTTTGAAAATTTAAGTTTTATGAAGAATGTTTAAGATTACCAGAATAAGGTAGGAAGCAATGAGCAAGGAGTAGGGTATAGAGTCCTCCAAAAGTCCAGAAGAGAAGCAAAAGAGATATCTTATGCCTGTAATGAATCGGCAGGAACTCTGCCATCAGGATGCAGGAGACAGGGAGCAGCATTCCCAGACTGAGCAAAAGAAAAAATGCAATCTTATAGCAAGAAACATTATTTAATATTATTAATAATATATTATTATTTAATATTATTTATAATAAACGTATTATAAATAATATTTGTAAATATATTTTAACATATCCAAAACTTTGAATGAAAATATCTTTAAATAAATGATTGTGTTTGTTTTTCTGTGAAAAAAGTTTTGTGTGTGCTCAAGTATTTTTAAAGCATGAAGATATTTTTACTTTACTATAGGTAAAATACAGTGATCGTGGAAAAATTCCATCTCGAGATTTTTACGGAATTACATGTTTTGAGGTCCCAAAAGTCGTTTAATGAAGTTTTTTCAATGATGTTTGGGTGCCTGTTGTGTTGTGTGTGGGTGGGTGAGTGTGCATCCAAAGTTTGTGGTCACGCTACCGTCCAGATCTTTTTGGATCAAATTGATATTTTACACATAAAGGGTCTTATAGTGAAGATGAACCCTATTGTTTGGGAACAATTATGCATAATGGTAAAGTTACATTTTTGGCCAAAATGTGTTTTTAAACAACATTTTTTTCTCCTCAACTACCAACTCTAGAGTTTTGAAAATTTGAGACTATCTTTGAAGTTACAAAAGCAATAACTTAAAGTATTCAGTTTTTTTAAAAAATTGAAATTTTTTTCAACCAAATGTAAAAATTGTGACTTATCACTTCTGAAAGCTTGTGAGGGTAATGTAAGCCGTACCGCTTGACAGATAAAAAAAAATATACTTAAAAATAGAGCATTATGTTAGGATATTTTTTTTTAAAAATTACATGAACCAAAATTAGTGTACATTTTCTGTTTTCAGAAAATATTTTTTTGACGCTAAACGGTTCATTAAAAAACAGTGAAGATTTTCCCAAAAATTACGCAAGAAATTAGCAATTTACAAAATAAAAGTTCTCAAATTTCAATTTCCCCAAAGAGCGATAAAGTCATAAAAACTGAATTTTCATCCTGGACTTGATTCATTAGGATCACCTGCTCTACTTTCAGTTTTGGTCATATTTATTTACATTGTTCATATTGACTTAGAAATTATTTAAGTAAGAAATTTAATCGATTTAAGAAAATTATTTCTTGTAAAAGATTATTTCGAAACACGCAATAGTCACTTTGACTTCACCAAAGTGTTATTACTGTTGTGGTGATACAAATGATATTATATGCATCCATTGTGTGACATACAGAAACAATCGCATCTATTGATAACTGGTTCAATCACTATGTGTATAACCTCCAGGAGTGAGAGACTAATAAACTTCTCCTATTTAGGCATTTATATTATGTCTAAATAGAATATTATAACACAAGAATGTTGATATTATATTTGCATATACTAAAGTTGAGTGTAGGCAACTCCAGATTTTTTTTTCATTTAGTTTATTCAATAAATCTCCCACATCTTAAGGGATTATCAGAGAAAACATTTTACATTAAACTGGTCCGGGGAGTAAAAAAATAACAACTAGGTTACAAAATGTTACAATTTTATAATTTCGATGAAACTATAATTCCCTTAGAATAGTTTTTTGTTTCTTCATCGGCTGTTATTAAATACGTAATTTTTTTTTGTGTATGAAACAGTGTGAAGCCAATATTCAGGCAAAAAGCCCTTCCGACAAGACTCTTGCTAGGAAAACAATCTCCTAGTACAAGCAGTCTTCCCCCTACCCTCCATCTAGTCGTATTTAGATGGTTGAATATCACTTTTTGACAAATGTTTAACTATTTGCATAGTTAGTAAAATGTTTTAACTACAAATTCAAATGCGAAAATATTGAAGGGTCCTCTCTATCTCAACTATCTTTGAGATGTAGGTGTGCCTAGGTGAGTTTCCTTCTAGTTTGGACATATTTCAGAAATGTAAACGTTTGCAACTTTTTTTTGTCAATTCCAATCCGAATTTCAATTTTCATCTTCCTAGGCCCTTTAAACATGGGATCTGGTGTAGTGCATTAGCTACGCCCTCTTTGTGAGCCCTGTCTTGTGATATTAACTTTCATGTAGTTATTACCTGGGTGCTAAACAACAGAGTTAGATGATATTACATAGTAGTTTTTTAATAGCTATTCATTCATCTATTCCAGTTTTTATAATAATAGTATTACTTCCAACTTTTATTTGAGAAACCGTTCAGCCTAGCAAATCTAATGTTACAATTGAAACTAATGCCCACACTTATACCTTTACGTCTTTGTATGATTCAAGAGTAAAAGGTGTAGTCAATTTTTAACTAGTACCCGTTGACATTGAGCTGTGTCACATTTCTGAAGCACGTTGCATCACCCTTTCAAGTTTTAAACATGTTTAGTGTTATTTAACTTTGTTAATCTAGTGGAATTATGTGTGTTGAACATGCAATGACCATTCATGATAGTAGTGTTTAACGCGTGTCATGGCGTTTTTGTTTTATATAACCGATGTCCTTGACTGAAGAAACACTCCTAAGGAGATAACTATGACAAGGGCAATATAACAAACAACTTCCTTACCTCCTTACTTAAGGAAGTTAAAGCGCTCCTGAAGAGAGCCGCGATTTCTCTTTGTCTAACTTGACACTTACAGGCTTTTACACCTTTGTGCTGCCAAGGGATACTTGTGTGGCTCGATTTCGATTAGGCAGTCATTAATCTTAAGCGAGATACATTTCCAAAGATGCCAACTCATTGAACTAAATGTTGCTTATCTTTGGTGATCTGAGGAACTAGTATTCAACAAGGCTATGACTATTAGCAGGGAGGTTTACTTGACGACCGGGATATAACAAAATACATATAAAAACATCTAACCCAAGGTGGCTGGCAAATCTGCAGAACAGGAAGACACCCAAAGTTGGGACGAAAACAGTGGTGATGTTGAAGACTAGGTGTAGCGCGAGGGAGAAGAGAAGGAGGTTTTTTCTGCCGACGAGGTCGCCCAGTGGACAGAGGAGAGTACCTGCGGCGAGCCCCAGCAGAGGTACTGCAGCTGTAACAGACACCGTCTTTAACAGAACACATAGCTCTCAGTGAATGAATGACAAATTCTTTAATGAATGAGTGCACCCAATGCACATATTTCTGGGTAGCCATACGAGGGATGCTAAGTGTCCCCTACCGGGCTTATTCCCCAATAGTACTCTTACAATCTAATAACCTAAACCTAAGTCTTATGCATACAAAGATGCCTCTAAATATAAAAGTATAGTTCACTTTAATATTATTGGTAATGACAGTTATAATAATAATAACAGTAATACTAATATGGTGATACTTATAACAAAAATTGTGGTTATAATAACAATATTACTAATACTAATGGTAATAATTATAACAACATAATAATAATAACATTAATAATAATGTTATTGTTATTACCAATAATAACTATGAAATTAATACTAGCTTAGTAATATATAGATAGATATACTTATTCATAACTTAATTACAATTACTGAAAAGGAGGGAAAAGTCCTTCAACCAAGAGTACTGAACATAGTTTTCTATTATCTTTCTTACAGGTATATTGGAGCAGATACCTATGCTATTCATTTAAGTTGGATATTAACAGTTTTTTTATTATAAAAAATACTGTTATTATTTATAAAAAAAATATTAATTTTTGAAAGAAATTCAATTTGAAATATTTTGCCAAAAAGAAGGCTTGAAAACCTATATTTTTCCTTATTTTATTTGTATTTGATAATTCCAAAAAATATTTTTGTAGCCGTTCAGGAGTGAAAATATACTTTTCTAGCTTTTAAGGAATTTCGTATGAAATTTATTGATGTTATTATTGATTGATTGATTTAAATAACAAATACAGACGTGTGTAACAAATAGAGAAGGTACAACTACTTCTTATTAAGTAAAGTACAGAGATGTTGGAAAATTGCAATTCAACGGTTTGCCAGATTTAGAAAATTTGGAGGTTTCCTGAATTTTTGAAGATGTTTATGAGTGTTTTATGGTAGACGGGGGAAGGGTGTCTATCTAGACAGTCTTTAGAATCTAGAAGATACTTCGTTGGATGTATCAAAGTCAAATTACATCTGAAAACAACTCTTATAATGTAGATGAGCTACTCGTATACAGCTTTTGGCGTTTATTGGCCTATGAAAAGCCCAATTTAAAAGCTTATTTCTGCTTTTAAACTCCATTTTATCCTTCTGAATGGCTAATTCTAAAGAGTTGTAATATTGCATTTAATATTGAACTGATGTTTGCAGTAACTGAACATTTTCAGAATTTTCGATAACAGAGAAGGTCAAAACGTAAATGCATACAAATGTAAAAATTAAAGAAATTGAAGTTAAATATCTTTTAAAAGCGACTAATACAAAACTTCCAAAACTTTTATCATTGTGACTCCCTTCATAGTTTTTTATTCACTAATTATATTTTATCATTGTCAATTTAAATAAATAATAATATACTACTTTGAATACGCTAAATGTTCTTTGTTTTTCATTAATGTCAAGGCGAATAAGTTTCTTAACTAAGTATTTTTCAAATGAAATACGAGTATAACTAAGCAAATCTAATAAAAAAACATGTGATAGTTTTTCTACCCCAACATTGGTTGTTTTATTAGTTTATTAACCTTCCTATGAATCTAAATTTATAACAATTTCATCGGAAACTCCAATTATTAGGAGATTAGAAAAATCGAAGAAAAGTTTGAAATGTTTTAATAATTTGTAAATGAGTGTAAAATTTGAGAGCAAAATGAGGGATATTTTGCCAGAAACTGAAGTCTTTAATCCGATGTTCAAAAATTTCAAAAAATTCAATTTTCTAATACATAAAATACTAAAAATACACTAGAATATACTAGAAATACACAAATACACTTTTTAGTTTTTTTGAGTAAAAAAAAATTAATACCTATTAAATTATGTAACTCTAAAATAATGATGAGCACATAAAATGAATTATATCCATGTTTAAAGCAAAAAAATGGAATGCTTAAAAAAATATGTCACGCGCATAAGTTTCTCCTTTAATTGTTTTTACCTAAGTTGTTAACAGGAATCCAGTTTTTTTAACTAATACGAACAGGTAACGCATTCAACTTCTAAATGTCACTGCATAATGAAGGAATGTTGATTAAAATTGCCGATGTCTAACGTTAACATATTCTATATCCCTTTTAAATGAATTTGACTTTAAAATATTTAACTTTCCAACTTATACATAACTTGTTTCAAACCTTAACTATTTTATTGAATTCATTGTTGCTGATCAAAGGATTAGGACATTCCTAAGATGTGTGAGTGATTGGTAGCGTATGGATGAATTTCAATATCAACCGGTCGGAAAAGAAAAAAAATCTTGAGTGGCCTACACTCAACTTAACCATAAGAAAACATAATATCATACTTCTTGGGTATATAATAAATAATGTTTCATTTAGGCATAATATAAACATCTAAATGGGAGATGTTTATTAGTCTTTCATTCTGGAGGTAGTACAGATAGTGATTGATTCACTTATCAATATATGTGCTTATTTTGGAATATCACACCACTGATGCATATAATATGATTAGTATAATCTGACCTCCTTTTACATTGAACATTTAAGACAAATTTTCCCATTTAAAACTTGAAAATATTCCTACTTCATCTGACGAATGTCAGAAACATCTAAGAAAAAATGTCGTTTTAAGATAATTCTTAATTTAAGATGTCGGATATTTCATTTATTTTTCTTCAAAGATATTTTCAGTTTTGAATGATGTTTTATATTTTTGGTCTTTTATAGAATTACTACACTGCGAGTTTCATGAGTTCCTAGTATTTAATAAAAGCCACTTCTCTTTCCATTTGTCAAAAATCATATATACTAATTCACTCTGAGTGAGTGTTATTTTTTTCCTGCCTATCGTACTCTGTTATATAATTGCTGTGAATGTATATTGAGAAGAAATACATTAGTAGTTAGTCAATTTTACATACTCAAATCAAAGTTGATGCCAGCTATTCAGTATAATTTAAAACTTTTATATCTAGAAGCTTGAAATTTTAAAACAGTTTTTATAGCTTTATTGCTATTTGCCGTGAATGAAATTTTATGAATTTCTTTTTATAAATTGCTAATATTGTGTTCCATTTTTGATCAAATTTTCATGATTTTTTAATGAGCCGTTTAGCGTCAAAAAACCATTTCCTGAATATAGAAATCGTACTGTAACGCCCCTTTGGTGAATGTAATTTTGAAAAAAAATTATATCAACTCATCCTCCACATAATGTTCTATTTTAGGCATAGTTTCATTTTGTCCTTCAAACGGTATGGCTTGTATCGCTACCAAAAGCTTTGAGATTGAATTATAAGTCAACATTTTTACATTTTATTAAAAAAAAAATATTTCTCATTGTTTTAAAATTCTGAATATATTTTTCACTTATTGCATTTGTAACCTCAAAGATAATGCCAAAATTAGCATAGTTAAAAACTCTAGAATTAGCAGTTTAAGAGAAAAAAATGTTTATTAAAAACTCATTTTTGGTAAAAAAAAGTGACTTTCCCGTCATGCATAATTCTTCCCAAACAGTAGAGATCATCTACACTCTGGGACCCATTTTTCTGTAAAATATCAACTTGATCCATCAAAGATTCTGGACCGTAACGTGGTAACAAGCAATGCTAACATACTTACCCACCCACTCACACACACACACAGACATCATCGAAAAAACATCATAAAACGACTTTTGGGACCTCAAAACGCATATAATTCCATCAAAATCTCGAGATCGAATTTTTTCACGATCACTATATTTTACTTATAGTAAAGTAATATATGAAGTAAAATAGTTTCCAAACAGTTTAAAGCCAAAAATCATTAATATAAGAAGGAAACTTACTAAGGCAGTAGAGGTGTTGTTGATGGAGACAGAGAGCTACCTGAATGCTGGGAGACAGGTAGGGCGTGACGAAGACCTGAGCCCCATCAGACATGAAGCACAGTCCTGTGGCCAGTAGCAGCATCCATTGATAGCAACCTACACCCACCTGTCACAACCACATGTCAGTTCAGGTATTCAGGTAATATTACCTAACTTCTTCTATATTTCATAAGTTAGACAATAACGTTAGTTTATGTGACTAGCAGCATCATCTATTAATCACAAGCGTTATAGGTAGCAAATGTTTTCAGGTATTCAGGTAATATTTCTTGACTTCAACTTGGTTTAGTTAGACTTGAAATTCACCCCTATGACTAGTAACAGTCTCGACAGATAAAAATCAATCACAACCTGTAAAAGTGGGAAATATTTTGAATGTTCAGGTTCTACTTCTTTGCTCATTCAGGATTTCATCAGATAAGAAGCAATGAAATATGACAAATAGCAACATTCATAACCGTAATATTGGTGAATGCTTTCAGAAATTGGTAGATTCCGGTTCCATTTGTATACTGACTTCGATTTCTATACGCAAAGATTGAACAAATCTGAGCACATCGTCCCTCGGAGAGGACGTTAAGACGTCAGTCCCGAGAGTGTGTGATGCCAGGTATTCCTTAAAGATCCTTCATCTAAATACAATATGAATATGTTGGAAAACCTTTTGACTACTTTCAACCGACTTCTATGAAAATAAAAAAAAAATAAAATTTTGAAGATTTACATATTACTTCTCGGCTATTTTCACTCAAATATTATGACAATGAAAAATTATATCAAATTTAGCAAACTTATCGTATTTGTCCTGACGTTTTGACTACTCCAACACGACTACTATGAAAATAAAAAAAAATACGAATTCAACATACCTACGATATTACTGTTCACGCTATAACTTCTCTCATACGAATAGTATGAAAATGGAAAAATTTATCAAATAAAGCAGACTTAGTCATCTTTATTTGACTATTCTCAAACAATAAAGATGCTTAATCTGAATATACCATATACATGATATATTCATACATACATTCATACATACATACATACATTCATATATTCATCATCCTTAGAACAGAACTAAAAGGTGAAAGAAAACCTATAAATGCTAGCACTGGAAAAGAAACAATCTTTTTTATGACAGCCAGTTAAGTAATTCTGAATACCTATGTTTGTATGTTTCTTATTATTTTTATTTTTAGTTTTAAATTTATTATGGTTTAACAGGCTTTTTTTTTGGCCACATTTCAAGTTTGTCTACTCCAAGCCTGAAGGATGTCATGTCTTGTTAATCTTTACTGTAATAAATTTCATTAAGTTAAAATTAAGGACATGAGCTATAGAATTAACCTTATAGTGTGGCTCATCCATAACTAGAATGAATGCAAAATAACAAATGATAACATATTCCATTGCTGAACAGCACGAAATGTGAACACCTCATAAGTGTGGGCGTTGTAAACAAACATTGCATTGGCTCTGTTTCAGATGCAATAAGAATATGGTGTTCGAAATGCATGGTTCTCATACATCTACTTTTAATGAAATGTTTGGAATAGAAGAATGCGATGATAACCTGAGTGAGGGCATCTTCGTGGAACTGGCCGAGGATGTTGTCCTGAGTGACTGGCGACTGGCAGGAAGCAGTCTTGTGGTCGTGCCGAGGGCCGTTCTCTTCGGTGTAGAGATTGTGGCCGGCCACCAGAGCTGCCCTCTCCCCTCCAGCCTGCTCCAGTTCTAGGGACATTGGCCAGCTGAAGCATGCATGGCTGAAGTCACTTGTCAGAGGAGGACTCCAAGTGAGCAATTAAGGGGAAAGCAACTCAACAGTAAATAGGAAAAAAGAAACAACGGCAAGGAAAGAAACGAAACTCAGGCATTGTTAAAAAAAATGAAATAAACTAAGCACCATTTTAATTAGTAAGTTATGAATATGCCTTCAAAGAATAAATAAATGAAATAAACAGAAAAAATGGTCCTACAGCTTTTTTAAGTAGTTCATTATGCAGGAATTAAATCAAACAGATATAATGTCGGTAATTAAAAGAGCTCCTTCGAAACGTGTTGAAACTTCTATTCATAAATACGTTTCAGAAACTAATACTAACAACATCATCTAAAAAATTATGGATATCATTGATTAAATCTGGATAACTGAAGCAATCAAATGTTCAGGAACTCTGTCGTCAAGTTAACCTATCTTACTTCCTCGCCTTTTTTTTGTTTTTGCTAATCTTCTTAAGCGTAGAAATCATATTCATAGTAAACTTTTGGCAAATATATATATATATATAATAAAGTAAACTTACAACATTACGTAATTTAGAAATCAGATTAAGATCTTCACAGAATCATGTTTATTGTGTGACTCTGATGAAAATCTTTACTTTGCTGAAACTATAAACTGTTGCCATGTAATATCAGCTTCTCCACTTGGAAGTCCCTCGGTTCGAACTTGATTAGTGCCGTAGGCTTGTAGCTGTGGTCCTGTTGAGCTTGGTTGCTAAACAATGAAGCCGCTGTTACATGGCAGGAAGGGTAAAGGGCTCACACTCCCTTAGTGTATACGAATACTGATAGTAGACATTAGCCTTAAAGCGTAGTAAGGTCTCATTTCTATTGTTGTTGTTGTTGGAGATCGGATGGCTGTTGTTGATGATAACTGGTTTCATGAGGCGCTGGTCTTAGAAAAATAGTCTGCTGTTGATTTCTGCAACATGTTTCGACTGTTTCTACACTCATCAGACAAATTATTATGTAAATTGCTTGTGTGAAATCACACAAGAATTTCGTATACTAAGAAAGTGCAAGCCCTTTACTCTACCTGGCATGACGACAGCGGCTTCATTGTTTAGAAAGCAGTCTCAACAGAACCACAGTTACAGAACTATGGCCCTAATGAAGAACGGACTACGGGACCTCCAAGTAGAGAAGCTGACATTACATAGCAACAGTTTATTTTCTGAGGGTGTCTGAGCCATCTTAATATTCGTCATCCTGATAGAGCTGACTTCATAGAAGAGATGCTCTAAGTATATGGCTAAGTATACAGCCGGAAACAATACAATTTCAAGGACCCTCTACACCACACAATAAAAAAAACAACAAGCAGATCCTGACCATTTAAGCAGATTCCAATATATATATATATATATATATGTATTGAAGCTTTTGACCAGCTTCAATATATATTTCTGTTAGTTTAAGTAATACGACTTTAATTTTTTTAAACAAAAAATTCTTAATTTTGCGTATGAAAAAAGTTTTTAATAAAACCAAAAAGTCGTCAAAGATAGTTTGATTTAGGAACCTAGAAAATTGACCAAATCCCGATTAAATAATCCACCTATTCTATCAAACGGTGGATATATTATTGATTTTGTTATATATATATCAAACGATTACAAGAAAAGAACATATAGAAACAACGTACAACTCACTTCAATATTTTGACTCGTCATCATCAGGACGAAGTTTACAAAAACACGTTTTGAAATATATGTTATTGCAGTATATATCACATAGCATCAAGTATAATAGTGTCAATATCACTTTGAGAGTATGAGAAGTTCTAATTTGTCTCCTGAGAGTCAAATCAAATTTAAATGAATAAATACCAAATAAGTCAAAAGTAATGTCATTTGTGATACAAAGTATAAAGACTGTAATAAGCCGTATAATTGAGACAAGCTCTTTTATACAAAAATCATTTGTAAATATTCTTGTTAAATAAGAACTACTAAACTTATGTAACGGTCTCATATCATGTTATAAATTAACGACGCACTTTTATTTAGGATTACAATTATTACATATATACAGCAATAAGAAAAAACTGAAAAAACGTTTTAAATATTATATAATAATTTTATATTAGTATATTACTATACTATTTAATATTAATACTATATAATTTTAACATATATATATATATATATAGGTTATGCAGATGAATCACAATAAACACGTGATGCAATCAATGAAAACAAACCACAAGGAAAAAAAGAAAACAGATAGAAAAAATGCTCTGAGTCCTTTCAATTTATGTCATCAGAGAGCAAACAAGGTAAGAACTAGAAGGTAACATAAAAGGTATGAGTTACTTACCTTTTATGTTACCTTCTAGTTCTTACCTTGTTTGCTCTCTGATGACATAAATTGAAAGGCCTCAGAGCATTTTTTCTATCTGTTTTCTTTTTTTCCTTGTGGTTTGTTTTCATATATAGGTTATGTATTAAATGATATATAGTATAGATTTCTGTTTGAATCGATTGTGATGAATAATTTCTAGCACACCGGCAACGTGGTCATCTCTGGACAGCTACATCCAGGGTTCAATGCCAATCAGGCCCTCCATTTATTCATACGGGAAGTGAATAAACCTCACTTCGTTCCTCGGAGAGGACGTTTAGCTGAGATATCGAACCCATACTATATATGATTAAAAAGGATGTGCTTTATATAATAATAGAAGTTGCATCCTGATCATAATTATTTAAGTTTTTTGATTAATTATTATTTGTATTGCTATATAACATTTTAAATCATCGCATTCAGTGATATTGTTTCTTAGTGTTTCATATGAGTACGTTGTGTTGTCCTTCACATTTGCCGTTGTATTATCAGTCCGCTAAAAGGTTTGTCCTATTATTATAAGTCATCCAGTAATATAAAAGTTCATAATCATTCTTTTCTTACACAATTTCTACATTTTTAAAATGCATTTACAATTATTTTTTGTTAAAATTTGTTTTATATCCTTGCCGCCGTCACTCCGTAAGTTGGCTACACTGGTTCAGTGTCTCTGGGACGATTTCAATTCAGTTGTTGATTGTCTTGGGAGTGACTCGCTTCTTTATCTCTCTACCTGATGACTAGGCGGACGGAATAGAGTAATGAGTGTCTGTGATCTCTTTTATTATGTCCTTTCTCTGAATCTATTTTATATATAAATAAGATAAAGAAATTACCACAAATTTAACAGAAATAAAAAATATCGAAGGTCATTTGAGGGTTTTTTTGTCAAAGAATGATATTTTGAAAAAAAAATTTAATGTAACTAGAAAAATACAGTGTTTGAAACGCGTTAATATTGTATTTTTTATCATAAAACTAATATATGTGGGAGATTAATTTCCCCATTGCTGGAAAGTTTAATTGCAATGAGTAAAAAGTTCATAAATGGTTCTAACTGCACTATGTCGCTTCTTATTTCTTCAGATATATATATAATGTAACAACTAAAAAACAAAAAAAGAGACTTATGTCAACGATCTCGATCATTTCGGTTTTCTTGTCGTCTTCAGGAGAGGAGAAAAAGAAAATGAATACAGGAGTGGAAACGTGAACTCCACGAATCTGAAGGTTCTTCAGATTCAATATTGAATGTTTATGATATTTCCTCTGTTTTGTAGGGCTATGAAAGAGGTTATACATAAAAACCGAAACGTTTGCACAGAATGTTTGACTTGAACCTGAAGAACTGACCAAATCTTGATACATTTGATCCCGTATATATATATATATATATTGTTAAATAACGCCCCATATTTGGCTTGTATGTTATTATTAATCCAAATATCTCCATATTAAGCCAAATATGGGGCGTTATTTAACAATATATGTTTAAATGAAGGACTGCTTCCAACTTTTACAAATATATATATATATATATATATATATAATTCAATATTGTCAATATTGATGTAGTTCTGTAGATGTCTAGAAATATAGAGCAAATCATGGCTTAAAGGCGTTTTACTGTTTGACGATGGACCAAACCTCTAAAAAAAATAGTATTTTAAACATATATATAATATGAATTGCGAAAATGATCCAGAGCGGACAGTGATAGTTCAAACATCTTAAAGTAACACAAATAAAATGGAAAAACATACACTTATAGTCAATAAATTTTGGTTAATAAACGTCATCAGGACCTGGAACGAGAGGGAAAAACGTACGACGAAGAGAATGTTGTTGTCCCTCATTTACCCTCCTGCAGACGGTTATAACCGAAAATTGGCGACTGTAAGTGAATGTTTTTCCTTTTACTTTACTAATGTTGAACTATATATATGTATATGAATAGCAGCAAGAAGCACGACTTCTCAAGGCCTGGTCGAGAACCTTCTCTTCTAACTGTTATTCCTGAATTTATTGAGATCCCGTAAATAATATATATTATACATATTAGAAATAAACAAATCACTCTTGTATATCAAAGAGTAAATATACTAATCTATATATATGTTCCCGTCGTCTGTTCCACTTATCACTCCTCCTGATGACGAATATTGCAGTTAAAGAAACATTGGAAAATAATTTTCACTTGTGAAATTCTTTGTTTGCATTACTACTGTTTTTTGCGTTTTATCGATCCTACAAGTTGGAATATAATATAATATATATATATTTGTAATCATGCCTATATGATACGTACAGAAAATCAGTAGAATTATAGTTTGATTTTTTTATTATGACCATAACACTTTAAGATGTTTTTTTATGTATATATATATATATATAAGCCAAATTAAAAAAGATAAGACTTAGAAAGCACTACAAAAACTCACTTTCAAATTTTCACGAACCGCCATCAACATATATATATATATAAAAGATTTCACATAAAACACGTGAAATAACAATCAATGATCAAACCACAATAAGAAATGGGAAAACAAGACTAAGATCTTTCAACCGTAACAAGCGGTCTTCGTCAGAGTCAAAAAACCAACTGAAGACTAGATGCAGAAAACATCTGGTGAGGAGTTGAGAAGAGTGGGAGGGAAGAGTGGTATTTTAAAAGGGTGAAAGCGCAGGAAAGGACTAATGTCCAGAAAGGGATGTTTGGGGAAACAAAGGAATACAGGTTCGATCATTGATGTATATATATAAGCAATTAAACGAAACAATGCCACACACTAAATTAACAGAAAGAGGACACATAAAAGATATCGCAAAGAACAAAACTCACTACTATATTTCGATTGCCTCATCAGCAGGAAGAAAGATGGATGATTTGCTCCACAGCCCAGGAAACAGAGTATATATATAAAGATTTCACATAAACACGTGAAATAACAATCAATGATCAAACCACAATAAGAAAATGGGGAAAACAAGACTAAGATCTTTCAACCGCAACAAGCGGTCTTCATCAGAGTCAAAAACCCAACTGTAAAACCCTCACAATATATATATATATAATAAAGATTTCACATAAACACGTGAAATAACAATCAATGATCAAACCACAATGTGAAATGGGAAAACAATACTAAGATCTTTAAACCGTAATAAGCGGTCTTCGTCAGAGTCAAAAACCCAATTGTGGTTTGATCATTTATATATATATATGTCAATAAATGAGCACATTCCACGAGAGTACAGATAGTAAAGTGAAATATAGAGAGAGGGCCACTGATATCAAAAGGGACTTGGTATCACTTGAGACTTGGTAAGTACGATGCTTTTTGTACGCGATAGTAAGAAGTAAATAAACAAACAAACTTTGATAAGTTATTTTTTTACCTGTACGAGTAACAGAGTTATATTATTGAAAAATGATTTCTAACAAATTATTGTCAATCAATGATATCCAGTAAATAAATTAAAACAATTAATAAAAACTTGCCTGTAAAATCTGAAACCATGCTCCCTAAGAAATGTTCAACTAATATATATAACAATTATAATTTTTTTTATACGAACGATTTAATTATTTACATTTTAAATTTAAAAATAAAACGGAAATTGTATTTTAAAAAAAATAACTATTATTCATATGAGAATGGGTTGCATTTGATAATCAGACTGTAACACAAAAAGGAAAGGTTTGTATTGATCAGTTGAGTATATAAGCGGAGGGGGGCAGTAATACCCCCTCTCTGAGGGACTGGCAACAGCTGATAACAAGTGACCTACTCTGCGTTCACCTGTCAACCAATTTAAAGTCCAATCGCATTCATAAACCAGCGAAACAACAATGCCGTCAATTCACAGTAATCGTTCGTGTCAACTTGTTTTAGCTTTTCAACGTTTAATAAAAGTCTGTCGATGCATCAAAAAACGCATTCATGAACCTTGATGAAATTTTACATATGAATTCAGGTCAATCTTGAGAAGGTTTAATGTTGGTTAAAGGATAACTTCACTGTTAACATATTTTTTTTTATTTTAGCATTTACCTGTTAGTCTAAGAAAGTTTTTTACTAAAAATAAGTCCATTTATAGTAGCATGTATTTGTATTGGCATTAAGTAGCAAATCTGCAATGTTATATGTTACGAAGCTAGGACGATCTCCCCTGTCATTTCAAATATGAGGATATTTTAAAGTGTGAGCTTATTTAGTCTTTTTTTTTTTAATTTTCTTAGCTCATCCTTTTAAAAGTCACATTTAATCCTTTCAAATTGAGGTGGAGCATAAAAACAGCTTCACAAGGTTTTCTGTGGAAAATTATGAACAATATACAAAAAAAAAAAATTCCAAGAATTTCATAAAAATTTTTAAAATTGATTCTGAGATTGAAAGAATCTCACTCTTCTGCAGTAAATTTTAAAATGAAACATTGCTTGTGTAAGACCAATAAACAAGGGCAAGATAAAAGAACAAAAGTCCAAATAACTATAAATTCTCTCTGTGGGCATTAGTTCTATTTTAAAAATGCCTCGTATATAAATTATAATAAATTTATGCACATAATCAATAAAATAAAACACTCCTTAAAGGCAGTTAAAAAAGCACAAGAAACATAACTTGACTTCATTTTTTCAAAATCAGTCATCAGGGAAGAGGTGCTCTCCTGACCTGAGACTCAAACCTAGTTGAAACTGATGACATACCTTGAAAGGCCTCAGTTGAAACATTTTGTTTCTACCACATGGTCGTTACTCTTATCAATATTTATATACATATATTATGTTTGATCAAATGTTTACATATGTATAGCACATGTGTATACATAATATATAAATCAAAGGTTTAATCTAAGAGCATTTAAAATAACAGCTTTCTGAACAGTCTTTATTCAATTAAAAGAGATTTTTCTTTTATTTTGTATTTCTTTTCAAACCCACAAAAGGATTAGTTTTCCCTATAAATGTTCACAGAGCATCCTTAAATTTCCCTTTCATTTCTATATAAAATATTATATTTTTTCCTCATTACAGTTTACTATAGTGAAAGTATAGCGATGATAAACAACAAAACATAAATTGCACCGTTACTTTTAGGCAATATAGCACCACAGAAAAGGTCCTTTATCAAGTACTATTTTTCCACTTGATCACCTTCTTCTAAAGACTTAAAATTTTATTTTATTATCACCCTTATGTAAGTAGTTCATGATAAAATCTTCATGAATTTTGAATTATTGCAAATAGAAATATAAAACTACAACCGAGAACTATTTGCCTAACACAATATTTGATTACTTTAAAATCATAGTTCAATATACGTATAGTCTGAAGAAAAACATTTTTTAAAATTAGAATAATAATCAGTAATCAATTATCATTTGACAAATTTTATTAATTTTTTTAAGATATTAATTACAAACAATTATATTATCAATAATCGTTTAAAATAAAATGCAGAACACTCAATTTAAAAAGAAATTATATTACTGTGTGTGCTGTTAATTTATAATATTTCTACAATCTCACTCAGATGATAATAACTAATTGATAACCCATCAAATGGCTCGCTCATTTCTTTACATTGCATTTTGTGATATAATTAGTAAACAGATTTATCCTATTCGTTATTGTCTCACATCTGATTTTATTTGATGAAACATTAATATTAAACTGATGCTAAAGTTACCTGTTCTATTCATCATTAAATTACAATCCTTTTATAACGATCATATCTTCTCAGTGTTTGTTTTATCAATTATTTTAAACAAACATCTAGATTTCCATCATTGGTGGAAATGATGCATTTATCTGCATAGATCCATTTCACCTACATAGAATACATCTTGACCTGTAAATCCTACAGAAATATATAACGAAATAGTTATGTACTGTGCCACCTCCGCAACAATCATGTTCATCTGGAAGTAAGGAAAATATAAAATTAGACGAAGAAAAACAAAACAAAAATTAAGAGTGCACCAGATATGCCGTAAAAATATAGATTTAAAAAAATGATGAAATTTAAAACAAATTAACAGGAATTAAAGTAACTACAGTAAATAGAAAATGAAATATATACATAAAATATATGTATGGTACACTGAAGCAAATATAATTAATTTTGATATAATCTTTTCCTGAGATGAAATTTTGAAGTGAAAGTTTACCAGTATTTTCAATGCATTTCTCTAGCATTTCATTGAGAAATATATAAATAAATCTGTAGGAAGGTTTGACTAAGGAAATAATCATAGGAAAATATCAATTAAAGAATATTAAGACAGATAGTTAATTACAATAACGTCCGTTAATTAATTAGACCAATTTTTATTGTTAATTTACAGATTACCTATAATCCAGATGTAAGGGTAAAAAAGGCAATATTGAACAGACAAGAGACAGTTGATGTATTATTAAAAAAGAAAGTATAATTACAAAAACTTGATGTTTAGACTATATGTGAAGAAGAGTAAATGAATTGAAGAAGCCTCGTCTGAAAGGATCTTCAGTCAGACTCTACTTCTGGACTAGAAGAGTTACCGACCACGCTTTTCTTTTCCTCTGCTGCCTTTAATTTTTCAATTATTTCCTTCGCTGGCTTGAATACACCATTTGTTTGAACGTTACAAATATAACATCTAGATCTTTTTTTGAAATAATCCAAGGCACATTTTTGACAAAAATAATGCTGACACCTAAAAAGTAAAAATAAATAGTTAATGTTAATATAATTGCAGTTTTGTATTAGCTCTTTTTATTCATTTTATGACAATCGAAATGAAATAATGTATTTTATACGTATATGTGGAGCTATTTATTTTTGATCATCAATTCATACACTTATAAAGACTGACACTTTTTGTTATATTGAAGGCCATTTTGATTCAGTAGTCATTAACCACGAGGCTCATTATAGGGAGGGAGTAGTGCTAAGGCACTTTTATCACCCATCCAACGCAGAACCACATCGAATGCTGCTTAACTTCATTGATCAAGTTGGAACTGGTGTATGGTATTGAATATCGCTATAGCAACCTTTGGCAACGTTTAAAAAAACATGAAATTTTAAAATCTTCTACTGAAATTTCTATAATTCTGAATGAAATGCTCTCCAACTATAAATTGAATGAGGATGGGTTGATTAAAATACAAGAAATAACAAAAAGAACATTGAAGTTGAAGAATTTCCATTCATTCAATCCTATTTATGCGGTTTCAGAACAATAAACAAAATTTAATATGATCAACAGTATTTTGACACGTCTCATAAATCTATTTAACATCAACATGTCTTCTTTAATTTGTTTACCGTTGTATATAATAACCTCAATATGCATGCAGACTCTTTCAATTAAAAACACTTCTAACTATTAACATTCTTGAAACTCACTTAGTAACAACTGGATCAGTGAATGAATTCCGACAAATGTAACACTTAAAAGGTAAGTGGCCTTCATCAGAGTCTATTTCATAATTGTCACTACTGGAGTCATCTGGATGTTTAGCTTGATTTGATTCAATTTCTAGCTGCCAACCATGCTTATAGTCTGATCTGTCGTGAAGGAACTTGCAGCTGTCTGGAAAGAACAATACGATTTAGAAGAGTTCAAAAGAAAAAATAAATAATTCTTGTTCTGGAAAGAAACATAACTTTAAATGAGAATAAACATCTTCATACAACTTTTTTTTTTTTGGACAACTTGAACAAAAACTATCCTGATTTAACCCCCCAACCAGACAGTTCCTCAGTTGACTGCCGTCCCTCCGACTTCATTCTTCTCCTGAGGACGATCACCATAACGTTCGCAATATTGAAAAGTGAGTCCTTTGTTACGTTTCTTTCCATGTGTCAGAGTTTATTTTAAGTAAACATATAAAAGTATATTCTGGGAGCAGACCTTCATTCAGACATTTTTATTAAAAAGTATGGCGATTTTCATTTTTGTTCTTTTTCTGTTTAATTTCTCCAGTTTTCTAAACTTGGTTTTCAACCCTTCTAGTAAAATGTACATCAACTCTCCAAATGATTCATTACTGAAATCATAACAGTAATCCAAGCTGTAATAATAAACTATAAATCTAACTTAAACTATACAATAAGTTACTGTTCCGACGTTTCAGTCATCATTAACCATCTTCAGGGGTATAAGATTTTAACTAATTAAACATTAACTAAGCAAAAAACACTAACAATAATTATTATAAATATTCTAATACTAATTAATAGAAACCTGAGATTTTAGAACCTCCACGATTGTGCAACCTCCTAGTCGTCTCAAGGTTGTTAACTCCTTAGTACGGCAATGTATTAATTATTATCTAGAATATTTATAATAATTATTGTTAGTATTTTTTCCTTAGTTAATGTTTAATTAGTTATAATCTTATATCCCTGAAGATTGTCTATGATGACTGAAACGTCGGAAAAGTTTACTGTATAGTTTAAGTTAGATTTATAGTTTATTATTACACGTTGGATTACTGTTATGGATTTCAGTAATTAATCATTTGGAGAATTGATGTGCATTTACCAGAAGAATTAAAAACAAGTTTAGAAAACTTGTGAAATTAAACAGTAAAAGAACAAAAATGAAAATCGCTATACCTTTTAATAATATATATTTAACACTATTTTTCTTTTTTATCGAGGCTTGGTCTAGCTTCAACAATACAACATCTTTAAGTCTATTTATTTGTAGACATCTTCAGGGCTACATCAATTCAGAATTTAATTGAAATAACATGAAAAGTATTTATATTACATTATCTAATTAATATACATAATTACCTTGGTATTTTCCTATTGTAAGGAAGCAACTACATAACGATTTGTGTTCAAATCAGTTAGTGTGCTGCCCTAGTGACCGTTTTTCCAACCTTCTATATCAGACTTGATAACTCAAAAAAACCCTAAAAACTTATTAAAACTATATCAAAAAAGAACCAGGAAACTACAACCATATTTCTTAATTACTAAGTAATAGACTATATATTTTACTTAGATTTTCTGCATCCGTTTTTTTATTACAAGCATTTTTGGTTTTTTTTTGAATGTGAATCATTTCTTTTATAAGCCTCTTATTTTTATTATTTTCATAATCTATAATCTTCATGTCGTCTAGTTTAAAGATATCCAGTAGTTGTGGATTTTTCCGTAAAAAATGTCTAGCTGAATTTTTTGTGGTATCTGTTTTTATCAATACTTCTAGTTTGTTCTCTTGTTTCTTAATCTTATTGAAATCCTTTTGGTACTCTATTTCTTGTTTCTTAATGTATGTTTTGCTTATGTTAAGTCCTACAATATTTGCAAACGTATCGTTGGTAGTTTTGATGAGTTTTTCAATCCTAATAACATCCCAATTGGTGAGTTGGGATAACTAACCAGATAATATCAGATGTTGAAAATATTATTATAGAAACTGCAGATGGTGGATACCTTTTAGTTTCATTAGATGTAAGTTCTAACGGTATCCATCTGTAATTTCTATAATAATATTTTCAACATCTGATATTATCTGGTTAGTTAGGAAGTCACCTATTGGGATGTTATTAGGATTAAAAAACTCATTAAAACGACCAACGATACGTTTGCAAATATTGTAGGACTTAACATAAGCAAAACATACATTAAGAAACAAGAAATAGAGTACCAAAAGGATTTCAATAAGATTAAGAGACAAGAGAAAAAACTAGAAGTATTGATAAAAACAGATACCACAAAAAATCAGAGGAACATTTTTACGGAAAAATCCACAACTATGGTACTAAAATCAGATAAAACAAATCAAACAGTAATCATGGATAAACATGGATACTGTTTAGTTTCATTAGATGTAGTTCTCTATATACTAATATCCCACTAGACCTCATAGACTGTATAGTTAATAATTCATGGAACCAAATTGCAGACCATACCAAATTATGTACTTGGGAAGGTTATTTCTCTCATGGTGGTGACCACTACTAAATCGTGGATGGTGTTGCAATGGGTAGTCCATGCGCCCCCATATTAGCAGATATAGTGATGAATCATCTTCTTGATGTCGTAATAAATAAAATACCCTTTAGTATCCCATTTTTATATAAATACCTTGATAACCTTTTTCTTAACAATTCCCTATGATTCACAAGAAGCAGTGCAAAATAGTTTAATTCTTTCAATTTAAAATTAAAATTTACAGTAGAAATAGAAAAAGATAATTGCTTGCCATTTCCAGATACTATGATTTATAGGAATCAGAATGGGAGCATTTCAGTTCACTGGTGGAAGAAACCCCAGAAAACTAACTGTTATCTTAAATTTCAATCTTATTACTTATTGAAACACAAAATAAATACCCTGTTAGCATTAAAACACAGAGCACCTAATTTATGTTATTTAAAACTTGTTCCGAAAAATATTAATTTAGTAAAGAATATATTGAGAGATAATAATTATTCAGAAAGTTTAATTAAAAACATTGTTCACTCACATAATAAAGAAAGATCAGTAAAACAGACTGATAACCCTGAACACAACTTAGTAAAATATTTAAAGGTATCACCACAAAAATTGCTTACAAAGTTAAAAAAAGTTTAAGTTAAAGTATTTTTTCCAAGACCAAATCACACATTAATAAATTCCTCTGTTGTAATATTATATACTCAACTCCGTGTGAAAATTGCGATGCAGTTTACATTGGGAAAAACAAAACAGTATTTAAAAGATAGGTTAGCTCTACATAAATATGATATTAAATAAAAGAAAACATTTTGTGAAAAACAATAGTCATAATATTAAACTAGACAACACGAAGATTATAGATTATGAAAATAATAAAAATAAGAGGCTTATAAAAGAAATGATTCACATTCAAAAAACCAAAAATGCTTATAATAAAAAAACGGATGCAGAAAACCTAAGTAAAATATATAGTCTATTACTTAGTAATTAAGAAATATGGTTGTAGTTTCCTGGTTCTTTTTTGATATAGTTTTAATAAGTTTTTAGGGTTTTTTTGAGTTATCAAGTCTGATATAGAAGGTTGGAAAAATGGTAACTAGGGCAGCACACTAACTGATTTGAACACAAATCGTTATGTAGTCGCTTCCTTACAATAGGAAAATACCAAGGTAATTATGTATATTAATTAAATAATGTAATATAAATACTTTTCATGTTATTTCAATTAAATTCTGAATTGATGTAGTCCTGAAGATGTCTACAAATATATACGAAACGTCGGCTTAAAGTTGTTGTACTATTGAAGATACACCAAACCTCGATAAAAAAAAAAATAGTTTAAATATATATGGTTAAGATAACGAAAACATTCAAATATATATCTTTCGGTTTGAACCGTCTTCAGGAGAGATAAGAGAGGGAAACCAAGCTCATTGGTTCAGAGACGGTTGGAGTCTTTTAAAAAGTGTGTGCTTTTAATTTCTCTAGATAAGAAACAACAGCTTTACGTTCTGTACAAGAAACGACGTCGAGAAATATTCGTTTCTTATATGAATAACCTAGGGTCACGACTAGATTTGAACTATCTATCTTCCTTAATAAAATGCTGGTAGAATTATAAAACTTGGGAGAGGAATTAATTTAAAAAAGTCTTTAATGAATACCAGAGATAAGTGAAGAGTAAATGTAAACATGCCACGAAAAGAAATGTTTACTTCAATTTATTGATTTTTTTTTCATAATGATCAAATATGTTGTTGTTGTAATAAACTAGTATGTAGAGTCCTTTAAATGCAAAATTTAAGCTTGCATCTCCGAAAAGTCGTATAACGTTCACTTATCACTTATTAGTTCGAAATATTACGCACATTCACTCCTATTTGAAGATAAAGTAGAACTCGATTTTCGAACGTCTCTGACATAGTACAAATCGGAATTCGAACGGGGAAGCCAAACCGATATGTTGTGGAAGGGCTCCTTAACTCTAGCACTAACATCTTCTCCCACTCCCATCATTTGCATATGTCATCAACTGACCTCTTCGAGGTCATGTATAACTTAATTTATAATTTATTTTAATTGATCTTGCATCATTTTATTGACTACCACTTAAATATATCCGAAATTATCGTCTCTCTGGAGGGGCCAGGTTAGCTCAGTGGTTAACGTACTCGCCTCTGAGCTGGTAGTCCGGGGTTCGATCCCCACTTGGCCCTCGATTTATTCACGCGGGAGGTAAATAAATCTGAGTACCTCGTCCCTCGGAGAGGACGTTAAGCCGTCGGTCCTGAGCCTGTACGATTGCAGATACTCGTTAAAGATCCCTACCCAAAATGAACTTGGGTTAGGTAAAATTTAGGACTCCCAATGTAGAATCTGTAGAATAGCCGATCAAACAAATGGCTGACGTTATCACCCGATAGGGGATCGGTTTAACCAATCGTCTCTCTGAATTAAAATATGCTTTGAGAATATAGTTTTTAAATGTCTTCGAACGGACTGGAGCCATTTCCATTATTCCTTATGGATCAAATTGATTCGGAATTCCAACGAATCGGCTTTCGAACCCGGTTATATTCGAGAACCGATGCACCACTGTATCACTATAATTAGGTACAACATGAATACAATACCATGCGTCATACTAATACCAACCTCCAAATCCACAAAAACCAGTTTCTTTGTAGTCTTTACAAATATCTGGTTGATAGTCCCATCTAACTGTCGCCCTCAGATTAGCAGGTGCTCTTATAGGGCCCTTGCGTACCTGAAAAGAAATCAATTTATTAGCAAAATTGAAAACTGAAGACATTTTATGTGATAAATACATATGAATGAGTTTAACATAAATAACAGAAACGAGGTTTCAGTACTTTATCCAAGGCATGTTTGCTCATGGATAAATGGCATATAGACAGACTTCTTTTTGAGCGTCAGTCATTTAGAGTCACCTTTCGAAATGTTTGAAAGACTTCGTGGTTCATGCAACCAAGGACACAAAGATTAGTAAAAACCAAGTGAGTTGGAATATTGAAATTTCCGAATGGCAGGATTAAAACTTTTCACAAAACTATTACTGAAATTTTTAAATTTCAAAACTTGAGCTCACATAGGATTCTCAGGCTGCTTACTAAGAGAATTGAGGAGTTGCTTATACTAAGATTATTCACTTACTTGTTGAATATCCACTGCTCAAACGTTTCTAGCTGTCAATAACAAAATCACTGAACGTATTTTACAGTCGGCGGGCTGATCAGTTCTTCTAAATATTTTGAACTGACACTGTTAACAACACATTGCGACAATAGCAATGCACATAGCGTACTTTAATCAGAGTTCCACCCACTACTCCAAGAATAATCAGTAATCACCCGCTTTACTGATTACTCGGTGATCGGCAACAGTGTCAAGTAACCGGATAATCGCCTACTTTCGTTTGTTCTAAACAGGTCTAATAACACATAAAATCATATAAATTCTAATTTAGGATCACCTATAAAGTAAAAAATATACTAAAATATTTTTTTTACATCATTCTAGAAGTATTTCTTGACATGCTGAGAAGTAAATAAAATACTTTCTTTAATTATTCTTTTTCCTTAAATCGAAGTACTGTTCAATTTTACAACTATTCAGTAAAATAAAATTCCTAAAATAACTAGAAAGCCTTTTGCAGAGCTAATGGTGCTGAACTGAAAATTTACAGCTGTTCAGTATTAAACTAGAAGACTAGTTTAATAACTGAACTTAAAATTTCTTAAAGTGTAATGCAGAAACATAACTACTTGCTCTTTCAGGACGCAGTCGATTCCTTGCTGATTCATGCATGTAATCTCGAATACTCAAGACCAGCCTTGCTAATTGTAAATCTCTTAATAAAGCTAGATTATATGATACCAAAATAAATGCTTAGCAGTATTTTTTCTCGCTAAACACAAATAACTCTAAAACTTGTATTACATTTCGAACAGTAATCCATCAATATTTGGATATTCTTCTTCTTCTGCAGCCTTTTTAAGATCATAAACTTCTATGGCCCCAATTATTTAGATCACAGCATTTGGTAATTCGAAATTCTTACATTTGTTGTACTTTCATGCCGTAGCTAACAGTAAGAATAGCTGAATGCATTAGAAGCATAATTTTATTTCGTAATTCATTCTTGACTATGTTTATACTGCTGAATGGTAGTTACAATGGCATCTGCGTCACATTTTTCGAGAAGTACCGTTTCAAGGTATGTATGCACTTTCTTATGTATGTTACTGTAACAAATGACAATGCTTCTCAATAACTTGTCAATGACAATATCATTAGGCTCATCTAGTAATGAGTTGAATTTTCTCCGATATCAGAAATCAAATCTTCATTGAAAAAAGATACCGATCACATTTTTCACAATATTTCCACACTTAGAGAACGATGCATTTTGGCTTTATTCACACTTTCACTGCCAGATATAGAATTTTTACACACCTCAACCACATGATCACAAGAATTAAATTATGAGAACAACATATATATGTTGCTAATTTTTTCTCAAACGTAGATGTTTTATCCTTTTTATTCACAACAAAGTTCCCAAGAGAAGCACTTTTACATGGATTAGAAAGCTTGTTTATTAGTTTCACAATGGCTTCGTAAATAGAATATTTTGCTACGATGCCACATTTACAAAACTTACAGTGACCTTTAGAAGGTCAGTAGGTACTTCAAAAAACCACTTCTTGAATACAGATACATTCAACCTTTCTTACGAAATTTTTGAGTATATATTACTTTAGTCTTACTCATGATTGAAATGGAAGTTGTACTTATTTTCTGCAAAATTTTGATAATCACATTGAGCACAGAAATTTCACTAAATAAACCAGCACAAATACAAGAAACTAGATTTACAATATCACTGATCAATAGGCGATGGAGCATTAAGGACAACACTAGTAAGTAATGAGAAGACTCATTACTCATTACCACTATCTTGTTTGAAATTCGAAACGTATTTTGATACCTACTGGAAACACCGCATCACCGTAGACCATTGTACAATAATTGCTATCATTACATAATGGAATATTTCTTTCAGAAATGTGTCCATGCAAAGATATATTTTTATTCAAAAATTAATTTCATAAAAACAATACACATTTTGGAAATGCCAGAAAAATCCTAGGTACTTTGTTATGAGGCTGTTTCTCCTGCTAGATGAACATTTTTTTTAGGACTAAATGACTTCAAAAAATGCTAAATTGGCAACATTGCTAAATACCCTTTCGCTTTCTACTGAAGTACACCTATTTACCCAAAGAACAGGAAAGGTACATTTTATAATAAAGTATAAAATTCTTTATTTATGACTGATGCCGAAAGTATGTGCACATGATAGAGATCATAAACCTTCACCGATCGTAATGGAACTGTACCAAAGAATAGATCCTTTCGAGGGAATGAGCCAAATACTTTTCTTTGATATAATACGTTCATCTCCAATTATGGACCAGTAAAAGTTTTTTACAATATACAACCAATGTTGCTGGACTTTTTCAGGGTTATTCTGTTATTAAACTCATCAGTTTTATACTAGATGACCTCAAAATGTCCTGAGCTGCTTCTTCGATATTGAAAGAGCTTTTCATAACACATTCGAATCCAGTGAATCAGAACTAATGCTGTGTAATTATTATTATTAGACTATTATTACTAACACAAGAACTATAGAATGAATTACAACAATCTAACATTAGAATAATTAGTGGAAGTGTAGCATATAGTTATTTAAGGCTAACTTTAGAGAGTTGTGCTATCACCTCTATTGTGGTAATTTGTGAATAACTTTCTGCATATTGTCAATAGTCAATGTTATGACACAAAGATTTGAATGAGACCTTATTAAGATGAGTGCTGAATGGTACTGCCTTTGAGCTAGCGCCGTATGATCCCCAAATTGTCGAAATATGGATAAAGTGAAACCCAAAACAGTCCTTATGCCTTTTTTAAGACGGAAGAAAGTAGGCCTCAAAGTCTTCATTGCTACAAGCAACTAAACTAGAACTCTCGAAAGCACGCGAATACCCTGGAGTTCTTTTTTAGTTTTAGAAAATACTTCTAAAGACATATGCCTGAGGTGTCTCAGTTTGATAATAACAATAGAATATCAGATTGTTCTAGATTAATGACTTGAAGTTTATGATAATTGACAAAATGAATATACACACAATAGAATAAAAAAATGATTAAATTGGTTACCTATAAGTTTGACAATAATTTATCAGATGGTGTGATATTACGTCTACAAGAACACTTTAAAATAAACCCAAAAGTCAACTGATTTTTAACTAGTGTGATATTATATTTACTTATAGTAAAGTTGAGATTAGGTCACTTCAGATTCTTTTTTATTTAAAATACTGGTACTCATGTTGTATCATTTATTATGGTAGAGCATTCGTACTAAATTTATGTTAATCGGAATATTTTAGAATGAAACAGCAAAATAAAACGATATAATCCATATTAATTTGTACAATGTTATCTCTAAATTTACGCAAGAATTTTAAAATATTAACCAAGTGCAAACGAATGAAACAGTATCTAATCTCAAGACAACCAAAAATTAATACACAACTGTTCGGTAAGAATACCTTACAAACAGGTAACTGTCAACATTTTCTCTCTAACAGTTTTTTAGGAGTACGATTGTTCTTTCACTTACAGGTAAAAGTTTAAATGAAAGTAATTGACATGAGTTTTCAACTCCCTCTTAATTCATTGGTTTTTACAATATTTGTACACGAATATGTTGATATTAACGTTTATCGCTTTTCACTTTTACAGACCTAGACATTTTCACGACCTGTCATTGTGCGAGTCATAACTAGTGATCTGTTAATGTGATTTAAAAAAGCACCAAAAATACGACTTCCTATACATTAATAACTTTTTAATTGTCCTCCAATGTGAAATAAAATTCATTTTTTTTTAAAACCAAACTTGTAAAATTTCTTAGTAAATGGGGCTCTTCTCTTTTAAATTCGATGCCATTTAGACATTTTTGTAGATTAAATGAACATACAAACACACACCTGATTTTTATATTTGTAGATTGACTTATAATTAAAACAACTGCATGTTTTAGGTATGGAATTTAACAAGAATAAAAACAATTAGACTGTACTGTGGGAAACCTAGAACACTAAGAGAAAAAGGACAATATCTGAAAATATTACCTTTCGGGAAAGTATATTCTCCATTACCTGGAGGAAAATTATAGTCAGCAAATTCAGCATAGAAATTCTTTAAGATATTTTTTACTGTTTCTCCCTTAATAATTTCGGGTGAACTTTTACATATTATTTTTTTTTTCCTATTTCAAAGAAGATACGTTTGTAGATTTCCTATGATTTACTTTTTGCCTTATTATCGTAGAATAAAGTGGAAATATATATCAAAAACAAGTCCTGAAAAGGTAGTAGGCCCTTAAAAGGGTGGTGGGGCCAACCTGAAGAAACAACAAAACAGTATATATATATAAGCATTTGAAAAATGAGTATCCTTAAATTTTAAAATTACTTACATAACCACTAGCTGCATTACCCTGGGCTGTATCTTTTTTTTCATAATACTGTGCATAGTTAGCCAAACCTCGATAAACTTTATCATCTTCTTTCCCTTTAAGCTCCTGTAAAGAAAACATCAGTACAATTAAAAACTTAGCAGGTTAAATAACTCATGTTTGAACAAAATCAAGATCACCTTGTTCACTTCCAACGATTTTTCAAATATTGCTCTGGCATCTCTGTCTGTTGCTGTGTCTATCTGTAATGTAGCTGTGGCCCCTTGATCAGAAGGACCAGATAGACTTTTGCTTCTATCTGATCTATAACGAACACTCAAAACATCTTCTTCCGACTCGGACGACGATGAAGAATCTTTCTTAACATTTCGTGCAGTTAGCCTTCTCTTGAAAGACTAAAAACAGAAAAAGGCACAATTTCGTGGCATCACAATTCTCAAATAACTTTGGTGATAACTTACTGACTGAATCATAGGATTGAACGATTTTTTCTGTTCTTTCTTTATTATTGTTGTCTCATCTTCACTACTACCTGGTCATCAGAATAGAGAAAAAAATTACTTGTCCAAAAATTTAATGGAGGTTAAATAAACTAACTACTCACTTTGATTACTTCCGCTGCTTGCTTTCCTTTTTCGGCTACGGTTCTTTATAACTCTTTTCTTAAAAAGTGATTCTCCAGATTTACTTATTTCAGATTCCATTTTGAATATTTTTTGAACTCTAAAAATAGAACATATTCTCAAATTCAACAAATAATGGAATGAAAATAAATCTTCACATGTAACCTGATACAAACATTATAACCTCCTAAAAGTTCCAATGGCGAAGATAATTTAAAAGTTGCCGTTAAAATTAAAAAACTCCCTAAAATCATATATATGCAATATCAGCTCAAAAATTATTTAAAATTATTGGTTACCTTATAATACTTAATCACATTAATAGGAAAACAAAATATTAAAACAGAAAAGTTATAATGTCGAATAATAATGTCTCCAACTATATTTGTGGTTTGTTGTTGAAGTTAGAAATATATTTTCATAGCTTATTATACACAAAAGTCAATGTAAAATGCTAACATATTTTAGTGTCTACCTGAAATATTACAAAGTTAAAAATTAGTCTATTTTGCTATTTTAGATAGCCAAACCACCACTACTAGATTAAGTTTACGAAAAAATTGATGAAAAAAACAGAAATTTGTTACTTAAGAAATAACTATAGTGTAAGAAATTAAACTTTATCTATAAGAGGGGTTTGTGCATATATCTTACGTGTATATATATATATACCCAAATGTGGATATCTAAAATTATACTTTATATCTAAATTAGTTTTTTAACATTTTAAATCTTGTCATGGTAAACGTAAAACAAAGTTTAACTTGAAAAAATATGTTTTGAATTAGACTATAAGAAATTCTGATCAATCCACCATTCTATAAAATAACTGCTAAATTGAAAAAAATTGTTACACCCAAATATATAAAAGGTTACCAAACTATTTATCTGTACTTAATATTTTTAATGATTTTTGTTTTCTCTTCTAACAAAAATATTTGCTCATATGGCGAAATGTCCGGCATTGCCCGGTTTAATGTTTTAAGGTAGAAAAAAATGAGGTGGTTTTAACTCTATACAGAAATATAATTTCCATAATTCAATAACTATTTTTAAAATCAAAGACAAGAATATTTTAGTTTGATTGATCGATCATATATCGATCTATGAATCAATGAAACATAATGGGAATGTATGTACTGTTGAGAAATAAATATATCTGTCTAGTTATGATGGCTTTGATTTCTAAACAAGAATTAATACTGGACGATTCTAGTAGGTTTTATAGACAATTAGGAATTCCATATTAATTTGTAGTGAGTGACAGAATAGATATAACAATAGCTATCTTACATAGTTTACTAGCTCAATTTTTATCTAACGACTGAAATACATTATCTTATATCAATGATCAAACCACAATAAGAAATGGGAAAACAAGACTAAGATCTTTCAACCGTAACAAGCGGTCTTCGTCAGAGTCAAAAACCCAACTGAGATTGGGTTGGGTTTCAACCCAATTGAAACTCAGTTGGGTTTTTGACTCTGACGAAGACCGCTTGTTACGGTTGAAAGATCTTAGTCTTGTTTTCCCATTTCTTATTGTGATTTGATCATTGATTGTTATTTCACGTGGTTATGTGAAATCTTTTTATTATCTTATATATGCTCTGTCCCAGTAAAGTTTGTTGTTTGTTTCCAACGCCTTAAGCCTTTCACCTTTTAGTGCTGTTTAGCGGTGAAAATTGCGGCTATTTATTATTTGGCACCCATTGTAGTAGTGGGCGAGCCTGCTGTACCTGTTGATCCTATATTGTGAGTCCTAAATTTTGCTTAACTCAAGTATATTTAGAGTAAGGATCTTTAACGAGCACCTGACATCGTACATGCTTGGGACCGACAGTTTAATGTCTTCTCCAAGGGACGATGTACTCAGATTTAGTCACCTCCCGCGTGAATAAATCGAGAGCCAGGTGGGGATCGAACCCCAGAACTGCCATTTCTGAGGTGACTACGTCAACCATTGAGCTAACCATTGCTTCTCGTTGATCGGTTGTTTCAGATGAACAGGCTGAAATATTACGTTCTTAATTGGCTTCCAATCTAACTTCTCATCCCTCCATTGTTTCTAAAGCTCCTGTTGCCTTTTTCTTTTGTATTTAAGACGTAGAACGATCCATTGCTTTTTTTTTTGGAAGGCATAACTGCACAGAAATGTTTTCAAAATTAATACGTTGATCGTTGAACAGAAATCAAAGTTTCGAATGAATTCTTTCTATATAAATAAAAATAATGTCTATAAAGAAAAATTAAATAAAATCCTGTGGCAATAGAAAGCATGATCCATAATTGCGTCTCTAATTGCAAACGGTGATTCAATATATTCATATCTTTGTAGGATTGTAAACAGGACTCCTAGTATTACTGTTGTTAATAATCTTTTTAGTTTTAGCGAATAAGAGGGCGCGTGCGCAAAGGACGGCTCAAGTGTAAATATATTGATTTTAATGGCCAGTTTGTTGTTTTTAATGTAGTTATTGGAGAAGTACCACAAAGTTCACATTGACAGCTCATTTATCCACACTAGTGGGGCCCAATGCTGTAAAGTACCTCATGTGCTCGGAGTTCCGGGTTCAATACTCACTCTGTTCTTCTTTATTCATTATTCTTTATTCTACTCGTTATTCCGAGAACTTTCAAACGTATAATTTCTTACGCTTTCCATGGTATAATGAATTTGTCTAACAAAACGCTCTAATCAATCTATATGTTTCACCTTTGATCAAAAATTGATATTAGATGTGCATTTTCTTTTATTTATGAATTATGTTATCTTTGGATAATATTGAAGTATCAAAGAATGGACTCTTTTGTTCTATATTATAAAACGGATGATAATTTTAAGCTAATTCTTCAAGTTGACAAGAAGTTTGAAATTATGTTTACTTATAGTAAGGTAGGGCACTGTAGATTTTTTTACTAATTTTTTCATAAAACTTGACCAGGAAATATTGCGAAAAATAAAATCCCACCTTTTCAAACTGGCGTTATTTGGAATTCATATGGTCCTAATAAAGAGACAATCAGATACCAATCACCACTAGTCTCTCATTACACTCATAGCAATTATATCAAAAGAAATAACTAATAAAATCTGTTATTCTGTGTTGTAAAACTGCTTAAGCACTGCAGTTCCGCAGTTCTTACAAGTGAATTATCACTGGACTTGAACATACATTAGAGCAGTAACTTCTTTTAACTATAGCTATTACAAAGCCTGCTTCTAAATGATAAAGAAATGTTTTTCTACCTCAAATAACTGTAAAACCTTCTCAACTTATAATAACTGAAAATATTGTAAAAAAAAATCTTTAATATATAATAAATCTCTTTTTTATGTTTTTCTTACTGAATTACTGTTATTATTACTTAAGTCGTAAAACGTTATTACAAACTCATTCTGTACTCTTCAAAGATGTAAGTTAAGTGCACTTATTTATCTCTGTGTGCATTAATCAAAGGAGACAAGCTGACAGTAATCGGTTGTCAAGTAGGACAAGGTTTCTCAAAGAACATATATATATATGTAAGAGTTTTCAATCTGGCTAATCGTCAACATGAGAGCAATCGTGCTGTTGTTTTCAATTCAAATACTTTTAGTTTGTTGTCAGAATAACAATGATAATAATAATAACAATGACTCCACTGCGACAGATTCAACCATTACTGTAACCCCATTTCCAACAACTTGGTGGATCTCAACGTCGACCACTACAACTACACAAAGATGCAGACTGTGGACAGAACCGGTAAGTATACATTGCAGAAGGTTAATATTGCATAATTTCACAAGTTTTTAGTTACTTTCGATAATAAATTTCAATATTAGAAAAACAAACCTTATACTTTTTAATATTAAAAAAAAAATTTATGCCATTTTTTTTAATGTAAAATCAAAAAACCAACATTAAGAATTGAATTTTTGAGAAAGCAACCTTTCCAAGGTTTAGTTCAGTTCTAAAATATATATAAAACACTTTTTTCATGATAAAAATATCAAAAAGAAAGGAGACACTTGGCGTCTATTTCATACTAGAGTTATGGCAGTGGTCATTGTTTTGCTTTTTTAAACATTCTTGTCTTTATAGTTTTTTAATGACAACTTTGACAGGTTTTTTTATGTTGCAATCGCTAACTATGATACAATTGGTTATATCGCAGCAGTAATAATAATTTTGTCTAAATAAAATAGGAAAAATGGAGATTTGGGTTAAGATATAATTTCCTAAAAAAGAATCACTTAAGGCTGTTATGACTTTAACCAATGTAAGGTGTGATTAAAAAGTAAGGTGACTTTGTAAATTCTGCGCGGTCTGTAGACTCTAATTTCAATATTTTTTGTTATTGTATTGGTACACTCATCATGTTATGACTACAGTTATGACTGTGTAGCATGTGACGTTTTTATTTGAGAGGCTAGAAGAGGTGCTTGCGTACTCGGCGATTTTTTCCCGTTGAAAATAATGAATCAGAGATTTTTTATTAATTTTTAGGGAAAAGATGGTATTAAGTACTCAAAAACTATTGGAATCTCGACAATGGGGTACAGTGAGTCAACTGGACAAAAAAATCTGGAGTGACCTACACCCACCTGTACCATAGATAAACTTAATATCAAACTTCTTACGTATATCATATATAATGTCCCATTTAGGCATAATATAAATGTCTAAATGGGAGAGATTTATTAGTCTTTAATTCCTGGAGGTAGTACAGATAGTGATTGATCAACTTATCAATATATATGTTTATTTTTGTACATCACACCACTAATGCATTTAATATTATTATCATATCTACAGCAGTAATAACATTTTTGAAAAGCGAAAATGTAAATTTCCTGTTACGAAATAATCTCTTACAGGAGAACATGGCTTTTATTCTCTTATACAGTTTATCTGACCTCCATCTACATTGAAAATTTAAGATGAAGTATCCCATCTAAAACTTGAAAATATTCCTATTTTATCTAAAAAATGTCAGAAATATGTAAGAAAACTGTCGTTTTAATCATTTTTAATTTAAGATGTGGGATAATTTCATTTATTATTTTTCAAAGAATGTTTCAATTTAATTTATGCTTTACATTTTGGTATTTTATAAAGTTATTATACTGTTAATTTTATGGAATGTTTTTTAAAAAAAACACTTTCATCATCTTCAACGGTATGTGTTTGTACCAAACCTTTGAACCCTGACGGGGCATGATGACCTGCCTGACAATCTAAAAAGAATAGATATTATAAATATTAATTTGTGTTCTGTTTGTGAAAAAAACTTTTAAGGCGACTATCATGATATGCAGCAGGCAGCGGTGTGTTAGTGATGACGAGAATTCTGACGTTACGAAACTGACACAGTAGCACTCTTAAGGCGACTATCGTGATATGCAGGAGGCAGCGGTGTGTTAGTGATGACGAGAATTCTGACGTTACGAAACTGACACAGTAGCACTTTTAAGGCGACTATCGTGATATGCAGGAGGCAGCGGTGTGTTAGTGATGACGAGAATTCTGACGTTACGAAACTGACACAGTAGCACTTTTAAGGCGACTATCGTGATATGCAGGAGGCAGCGGTGTGTTAGTGATGACGAGAATTCTGACGTTACGAAACTGACACAGTAGCACTTTTAAGGCGACTATCGTGATATGCAGGAGGCAGCGGTGTGTTAGTGATGACGAGAATTCTGACGTTACGAAACTGACACAGTAGCACTTTTAAGGCGACTATCATGATATGCAGGAGGCAGCGGTGTGTTAGTGATGACGAGAATTCTGACGTTACGAAACTGACACAGTAGCACTTTTAAGGCGACTATCGTGATATGCAGGAGGCAGCGGTGTGTTAGTGATGACGAGAATTCTGACGTTACGAAACTGACACAGTAGCACTTTTAAGGCGACTATCGTGATATGCAGGAGGCAGCGGTGTGTTAGTGATGACGAGAATTCTGACGTTACGAAACTGACACAGTAGCACTTTTAAGGCGACTATCGTGATATGCAGGAGGCAGCGGTGTGTTAGTGATGACGAGAATTCTGACGTTGCGAAACTGACACAGTAGCAAGAAACTATTTGACTGCAAACTAATTGCAGAAAAGTGAAACTTTAAAACCAGTGCAGCATAAAAAAAATAGTGAAGACTTTGAACATTAGCAATAGACTATTTTAATGCAAACTAATTGCAGAAAAGTGAAACTTTAAAACCAGTGCAGCATAAAAAAAAGTAAGGAAGTTCCACTTTGATACCATTTCATTAGACTATTTTAAAGATTGTGTTGCGTAACATCAAATTTGACCTTCATCACTAATGCAACTTTTCTATTTTATTCCTAGAATTTAAGGGAGCCTTGACTTTAGTCCATACCCTCTTCAACCATCTTTACTCGCATTAAAGCCGATTAAATTGCATTTTCGTATATTTGAATTCCAAGTTAGAGTTTAAGGGAGCCCTTGACAGTTATTAACCTATTTTTTGAACCACGTCCGCTCTCCTTTCAAGAATTAATTGTCGTCTTTTCTTGCTTGCTGTTATAAAACTTTCTTTAAGCAAACTTTCTTACCTTACCTCCCCATCTTCATAACTATAATATCTCCTCTTTTATTTAATTGTACTTCTTTTTTATTTCATCACTAATTCGCACGACTGAAGTCTCTAGCTTTACCGCCTCCTTTAAAACCATCTGTCTCTCACAACATATCCAATGTTTCTTCAGACTACAGAAACATTGTTTATAACTCAAAAATTTTGGAATTTTACTATTGAGTTGTGCGATCATTTATTTTTTTGTATTTCCTGATAATGAGAATGAGAAACAAAAATGATTCTATTTCATACAGCCATCACATAAATTCAGTTTTTAATTGAACTGTACGTTTCAAAAACATTGATAAAATTCTAAGGAATATTAAGAACTGAATTTAGTTCAGTATTGTGCTTAAAGCAATCAATATTCATCAGTGATAAATACACATTTCACTATAACTGTGAATTAAAATTCGATCCTTTAAAGAATTATATGATTGATGTCCAAGTCTTTTAGATTTTTTTCGTTTGTAGTAAGTAAAGTTAGTGACTGTGAAAAAATTCGATCTCGAGATTTTGACTTGATGGATCAAGTTGATATTTTAACCAAAAATGAACCCCATAGTGTAGATGATCTCTATAGTTTGAGAAGATTATTCATAACGGAAAAGTCACTTTTTTAGCCAAAAACCAGTTTTTAGAAAACTGACATTCATAGAGAAAATTTATTCAAATTGATTTTAATAATCATTTCCTAAAATATTATGGCTGCTCACTATTCATACCTTTGTTTAACTGCATCTAGTTTCATTTATAATTTTAATATCATTTTTTATACATTGAAAAAAAAAGGTCAAAACAAAAATTAATGAAGATAGTTTAGTTGCTGAGCACATACAGGTTGAACCTAAGCAGAATCCCAGAAAAATTAATGAATCGTACTAACACTAAATGTTATAAAAGACTAAAAATGTAAAACATAATTCAAAATTGAAAACAATATTTGAAAAATAATAAATCAAATCATCCTAAATGTTAAATTATAAATTATCTTAAACAACAGTTTTTTTTACATGTTTCTGACATGTTTCAGACAAAATAGGAATATTTTGAAGTCTTAAATGGGAAACTTTAGTTTAAATCTTCAAACCATGTAGAGTATGTGATGCACTGGGTATTGGAAAAAAAGCCATGTTATCCTATATGAGATTATTTCGTAACATTCTACACTTTCGCATTTCAAAAATGTTATCACTGCTGTAGATATTATAATGATATTATATCATCAGTAGTGTGATATACAATAATATATAGTGATACATATATAGTGATAAGTGAATCAATCACTTTCTGTACTACCTCAGGAGTGAAAGACAAATAAACATCTCCCATTTAGACATTTATATTATGCCTAAATGGAACATTATTTACTATATACTCAAGATGTTTGATTTAGTTTACTTATAGTAAAGACGAGTGTAGGCTACTCCTGATTTTTAAACAAGTTCAATGCTAGTTTTGCAATGGTACTTGTTTGAAATATGAAGAACACTTTAAAATTACCAGTGTTTTTAAGAGCAGGGCAACTGATGAACAGTATTTAGACACTACTGTGCATATTACTATTCTTGTAGCATTGTTTTAAAGCGTTTCATTCCTTTTCACCTGTTATTTTTTATATATTTGCTATAATTTAATGAAAGCTGCAGTCAATGTTATTTTCGCACATTGAACTACTTTAAAACTGTTTTGTGTTCCAGTGTACCCTGCATACTGACTGCTGCAGCGGGTTTTGTAAACCCAAGGCTTTCTTCGGTAGATTGTGTTGGAAGTCTTATTTCAGTCACTTCTACTAAAGCCAATATTGCTCAGATAACAATCAGCGCTTTTCCTTGAAAGAGGAATACGAATTGAATAGATTTATAAGTAAATATAATGTATATTCATAATCGTATAATAAATTTAAGTGTATTTATGTCTATACATGACTAGGATTTTATATGATTTTTACGGAAGATAAATACAGATGTCAAGAACTCATTTATAGCATATTAATGACTAGATTTTTATAGTGAAAAATAGATAACTAGAGCGAGTTTTATTTCCAAATTCCTATTAAAAAATTAAGAACTTGATAGATGTCAATAGGAAACTTACTGATTAAAGTATTTCCTGAATGAATTGAGATCACCTTACCAGAAGTCCACACTAGTGAACAATGTTAATAGTAATTCAGCTTTATTTACATTAATCTACCAATAATAATATTTGATTTCATTACTAATATGAAAGTATGTATGAAAATTATATACTTGTATGTATTGTATGTACAATATTTATTTTAGCCCCAATTTCTTTGTTTTTTACTATTAATTTTAGCATACTTGTATATTTAACATAATGACTTACAAGAGGAATCACACAAAAAAATAGGAACAAGTATTTATTTTATATAAAATATTATTACAGTTTTAAATTTCATATCTGAGCAAAACACTTCAGGCGATATGGTTTAAAAGCGAATTTGTAGCACATTAGTTCACCAAATTTGTCAAATTCATTTCTCCAACTTGCCAACTTTAAGTCTAGTATGTTTCTTACATACCTTCTCGAGTACCATATAAATCAACTCACTGAATGATTTGTTTTTATTTCTATTTCCATATTTACACATGGCCGACGTTTCGGTCTACACTAACAATTATGAAGGAATTCTATTACAATATTTTTACAATTCATAATAAAATACTTATTTACATTAACAATCACTTCGCTTCATTCAAAGATGACTAATAATAACTAATTTTAAAATTTACAATTAAATAATTAAAATAAAATTTACAAAATTTATGTTTAGGTTTATAAGGTAGATTGTAAATTTTAAAAGTATATTTTATATTAGTCATCTTTGAATGAAGCGAAGTGTTTGTTAATGTAAATAAGTATTTTATTATGAATTGTAAAAATATTGTAAAAAGAATTCCTTGATAATGGTCAGTGTAGACCGAAACGTCGGCCCAGTGTAAATATGGAAAATAGAAATATAAACAAATCATTCTGTGAATTGATTTATATGGTACCGGAAGATGGAGGAATAATATAAGAAAACTCGAGAAGGTATATAAGAAACACTTGTCAGACTTAAAGTTGGCAAGTTATTTAATGATATATGTTTAAAAGAAGGTCTGCTCCCAAAGTACACCAATTAATTATATATTTATATATAGTTATATATATATGATATTAAATATAATATATCAATATAATTAAATATATATATAATTAATACTTATTTTAATACATTTATACTTGTCCTTTAATAATTTATTATAACTTCATATACTTTAATATTCTTAACTTCTCTATTAGTCCAGTTATACCGTTGACCTTTCAACTCTTTTTAACTAACCGCTTGTATTCTTGTTCTTATTGACCTTTGACCTTCTCTTTATATTAACCTGTACTATCTTTTTAATCTATTTATAGCAATGACTAAGCATGTATCATCGATTTTTAATTTAACATGTCTACTTGAGACTTTCAACTCTTTTATTCTAACCGCTTGTTTATTGTTCATTATTGACCTTACTTTGACCTTCTCTTTATATTAACTGTACTAATCTTTTTAATCTATTTATAGCAATGACTAAGCATGAGTCATCGATTTTAATTTAACTATGTTCACTTGGACCAGCTTCTTTTCCAGTTTCATAACCCTGTTAGCAGGAGGTTAGTTCGTAGGATCGAATCTCTCAGTCTTAAGATCGTGAATGCCGAGACTGCGGTTAATTTTAATGATACCTGTTTAAACGAGGATCTGCTGCCTATTTATACCAATATATATATATATATATATATATATATATATATATATATATAAATATCCAAAACACAATAAGAAACAAGAAAAAAGACTAACATCTTTCAACCGTAACAAGCTGTCTTCATCAGAGTCAAATCCCAAATCAAAGACGTAGAAACATCTTGTAAGGGTTTAAGAGGAGTGGAAGGGCTTGTTACAGTTATTACAGATACAAAGACCGCTGTTATGGTTGAAAGATCTTAGATTTTTTTTATCTTTTCTTACTTTAGTTTGAATATTGATTCATTGGACGTTGATTGTGAAATAACAATCAACGTCCAAACCACAATAAGAAATGAAAAAAAGACTAAGATCTTTCAACCGTTACAAGCGGTCTTCTTCAGAGTCAAATGCGAACCATTGAATTCGGCAGTTGAGATTTAACTCTGACGAAGACGCTTGAAACATCTTTGTCTATTTTATCATTTGTTATTGTGGTTTGATCATTGATATATATATATATATATATAAAGACTAAGTTCTTTCAGCCGTAACAAACAGTCTTCGTCAGAGTCAAAAACCCAACTGAGAAAACAAGACTAAGATCTTTCAACCGTACAAGCGGTTACTGAGAAAACCTCAGATGGGTTTTTGACTCTGACGAAGACCGCTTGTTAGGTTGAAAGATCTTAGTCTTGTTTTCCCATTTCTTATTGTGGTTTGATCATTGATTGACATTTCACGTGTTTATGTGAAACCTTTAAATATAATAATATATATAAAACAGAGTTCTTTACGCTAACAGTTTCTAATCAAACCCAAGGAGAAAACAACTAGTCTTTCACCGTAAAGTACTGAAAAACCGAGGTTTGTCGAAATACGTTTAGGTTGAAGTCTTAGTTTGTGTTTCCATTTTTATTGTGGTTTTATCATGATGACTTTACGTGTATTGAAACTATATATTTATATATAGTATTTTTTTGCAAAATTATAACACAATTATTCCTTCAAAGTACTATCTTCTTCTCCGATGATGAACTTCGAAATAATTATTTTTGTGTCTTTATTTTTTTCTATTAGTATAACTATATATTTATATATACGTACGTTTTATGCCACAAATTCTAAAAAATTTTTTTTCTAAATAAAGTATCAAACTGGACCAAATTCAGTTCACAGAAGAAAAAAGTTTATACTATCAAAAAATACAATTAAAACTCATAATATTCGTAGAAATGATCCATCTTGGAGAAATCAGTTAAAACGGCAGAAAAGCAACACCGAGAAAAGACACACTTACAACTAGAGTTTCGCTGCCTGGTTTCAGGAAAGAAAAGCTACTCGTGTTTTGGTCGCCACATTCTCTCTGTTCTCCTAGAAGACGGATCTATTACCAAAAATTTTAGTTTGATAAGATGTGTCTTTTCTCATGTGTGTTGCTTTTCTTCGTTTGTGAACTGATATATAAATATATATATATATATATTATATATATAATATATAATATAATCAAACCACGAATAGTAAAAGAGGAAAACAAGAACCTAAACTCATTTTCGATATCCGTTTAGGACAAGTGTTCACTGAGAAAACCTACAGTTGGGTTTTTGACTCTGACGAAGACCGCTTGTTAGGTTGAAAGATTTTAGTCTTGTTTTCCCATTTTCTTATTGTGGTTTGATCATTGATATATTATATATATATATGTATACTACCCGTTTAAACATTTGTGCCTACCGATGGAATGTTTTTTGCACCCACTCCTCGAAATGGTCAAAGCTCGTAGAGTGGACTTAGCTCCTATGTTGGTAACCACATCTCTTGAGTAAAAGAACTTAACTATTTTATTTAATTCTTATTAAATGTGCCGTGATTGTTCTTGATTTATGTTTCAATCCTATGTTGACTATTAAGATGCTATATGATAATAACGCTTTACTTAATAATTGGTCAATAAAAGCATATAAAATGAATAAAAAAAATAATATATCTTTAATATTTTATATACAAATGTATCTTTAATATTTTATATACTATAAATTTAGATTTATATACAGCCCAGTCAGTTACAGTACAGTATTCACTTATGTTATGATGACTATAAGAGCTGTCAACATATATTGTGCATAAAGAAAACATTTTAAACACGTATGGTACTTCCTCAGGTTCGTGAGTAAATGGAGTGTGCTTTCCGTACATTTAAGCCATCACGGTTACCTGAAGAAGAACAATACATGCTTAAAACCCCTATTTTGTATAAATATTTTCTTGATGAGGCTTTTATTATAGATTAAAGATTTAGTTTTAGTTTGACTAAATGTTTAATTTTATCTGTTTCTTTATAATAATCAAAATCTATTATAATAATTATAAATAAATCATACAATACTTCCTTTTAAAATATTGTTTGTTTTCTTTCTCAACCTCTTTTTTTATACGTTTACTTATTTCCCTTGCATCTTTTGAAATAACCATTAACACACTGAATGTGTTAACAGTAACTCAATACTAGCTTGTAATTCCGGTTAATGGATTATGCACCAGGTAAGTACTATACCGTTACAGTAAATAAGGGTTATATGTTTATCTTGTCAGAAAAAATTGAAAAAACTAAAAGTGCAGACATTGTGTTATAGATGCATACATTCATAAAACAATGAAGTAAAATAGAAATAATTGACTACAACAATATAATACAGTTGCATCTATAATTGTACATTGGTTTGTTATTAAACTGAAGCTACACCTACACCTCGTACATACGGTCGAAGCTCGTAGCGGGGACTTAGCTCCTATGTTGGTAACCACATCTCTTGAGTAAAAGAACTTAAGTCATAAGAGACACGCACAGACATCAGCGCACACACACGCACACGCACACACACGCACGACACACACACACACACACACACACACACACACACACAAATAATTTATATTATTTGTAATTTTTAATTTGTTATTATTTGTAATTTGTAATTTATTTGTAATTTGTAAATTGTAAAACACTTCGCATAATATTTGTAAATTGAAGTACTAAAATTGTCATATTATGTATAGTTACATAACAACTGTATATATTCTAATTGCTAATACTTCATCATTGTCAACATTGTATATAGCCAAATTATAGTTCTAAGTTATATGGTTGTATAAAACGTATGTAAAGAATGTATCACTTGCATGTAATACAATAAAGTGGAACATGTTGAAAAAAACACACACACACACACACCACACACACACCAACTCACACACGCACACACACCACACACACACACACCACACACACACCACACACGCACACAACACGCACACACACACACACACACACACACACAACACGGGAAAGCACACACATATACAGTAAGTTTGCTTATCTTGATAAATTATTGCATTTTGTCACTATTGGTATGAGAGTAGGCAAAGCATGAATACGATGCAATAAACACGAATACTATAAAAACGAAAAAATTAACAAATTCAGCAACCATAGCATATTGCTGTTCACGCTTTGACTACTCTCACACCAATAGTAAGAAAGTACAATAATTTATCAAGATAAGCAAACTTACCGTAGGTGTATCAATATTATTAGTATTCTCACCCCAATTCTATGAAAATGAAAAAAATTTCAAATTTTAAAAATTTCCACCATTACTCTTCACCTTTCCACTAATCTCACACGAATACTATGAAAAAGAAAAAATCAATAAATTCAGCACACCTAACATATTACTGTTCATGCTTTAACTACTCCGGTACCAATAGTTTGAGAATGGAATAATTTATCTAGTTAAGCAAACTTATTGTCTTGTATGAACATTATTACTATTGTCACACGAATTCCATGAAAATAAAAAAAATCAATACAAGCTCACAATCACACACAAACACGCACAAATACACACACAAACACTCACACACACGCGGACATACAGACACACATATATCTAAATATATATGTATAATGAAACTACATAAACTAGGTTATTTTAATGGATCAGAACATCTAAGAAGGGCTTAGAAGGGCTATGGATCTAGAAAGATCCATAGGTCACCTAAAGATTTACGCTTTAGTGTATATAGAAAACCTACGAATGTACTTGCATATGTTCAGTTTTATTCCTCCCATCTAAAAAATGTTAAAATTTCTGTTTTTAGAAATATGTTTTTGAGGGCGTTAATAATGTGCTCTCCTGAATTCCTTAATGAAGAGATTAACAACATTAGGTCAATTGCCCCTTCATTAAAATACCCCTCCTCTTATATCGATTTAGATTTGAAGGGTGCTAAAAAAACTTTCTCTAATACTTCAACAGAGCCCCGTTCATTGTCAAATTCTATAGTTTTGCCATATCATGAGTTATTGGACCCTCTTCCAAGATTAGCTAAACAACTTGATTTTAATATAGTGTTTTCTAATCGTAATAACGTGGGAATATGTTAATAAAAAACTCTCCCAGCGAATTGGAGTCCAGCGGTATTTATAAAATTCCGTGCAAAAACTGCCATAAAATTTATCTTGGTCAAACTGGTAAACCATTAAAGACACGTGTAATACAACGCCAATACAACGTAAGTAGAAAGGAAAAAAAAATTAGTGCCTTATTCTTGAATATAAACAATGAAAATCATATATTGATTGGACAGGAGCTGACTTTATTACCTTTGAAAAATCAATGTTGTTAAGAAATATTATTGAATCGTCTCTAATTAAATTTAATAGATCAAATATTATAAACATTAGTAAGGGTCTCTTCAAACTTGATACTTTCGTTACGAAGGCAATAGCCTCTTCAAAGAGCGTTGACAGCTAGCGGATAGTTTTTTACTCTTTCTTACTGTACTCCTTTGTTTCCCCAAACATCCCTTTCTGGATATTAGTCCTTTCCTGCACTTTCACCCTTTTAAAATACCACTCTTCCCTCCCACTCTTCCCAACTCCTCACCAGATGTTTTCTGCATCTGGTTTTTGACTCTGACGAAGACCGCTTGTTACGATTGAAAGATCTTAGTCTTGTTTTCCCATTTTCAAATTGTGGTTTGATCACTGATTGTTATTTCACGTGTTTATGTGAAATCTTTATATATATATATATATATATATAAATAAACAGTTCAAAATTGAGGATAGAGAGCACACAAAGTAAAGAAACACAGTTACAAACTCAAATTTTTCGGCAATCCGTCTTCGGGAGAAAAGAGAAAGGGAGACCAAGCACATTGTAGACACAACGGCCAGTAACCGTATATACTAGTACATACTTTATATACATTTCATAGATATTTACATACTACATACATTTAAAAGTGATAATATTCCATTTATATCCATATACACTTTACATACATTGTAATTATTACGTACCCATCCTCATTTATTGCCCATATGGAACTTATGGATATCTTATTAATAAAACTGAAGAAGTCGACCCTGTATTTGGCAATCAGGGATGTGTTACGTTGATTTAGGCAGTGTTTAGTTTAGTAGTAATGTTTTATTTATTTTTAATTTACTTCTCTATAGATTAAAATTGAAATAGTAGCTTCCACATATGAAATTAATACTCGGAATGATATTGCATATTCATTGTTCTTCAAATATCTTGAGGACTATGTGCATTTATATTTCATTTTAAGACCGAATTATCACTATAAACAAAAAGTGGAAATCGTAGAGTATATGTTCAGTTGTAATAAATCAGAAATTAAATTAAGAATTGCTTCATTGTTTTGTGACTAATCCATGACTTTCTTTACCTGTCACTCTTGTCTGTCTTGAGCGAAAGAGTCAGGAACAAGTGCACATCCCATCTTGCCCAGCCCTTGTATCGCTGCTCCAAAGGGGAATGCAAGCCCGGAAGGGAGACAGTTTTGTGGGTCAAGACCTGGAGTGGGGGCAGACACCTGGAGGCGGTGGGGGCCTGATGGCACTAGTCTCTGCCGACCTCTCGGACTTTACAGTCACCTTCTTCAGGATCTCTTCCCCGCGCTCTCTTACCATTTCACCTGTAAGTACCTATCACTTATTATTTCCAAAAGCAATCATATTGTTAGTAAAATTGTTTTAGTTCTGTTATACACCTCCTATATCATCGGTCCATACATGAACCAAAAAAAAATATATATGTATATATATATTTTTTACGTCAATAAAATGAAAGGTCCGTTAGAACAATAAACTCGTTAGTATATAGAAAAGAACATAAGAAATCACTACAAAAAAGTGTGGTGTGTGTCTTTTTGTATGTATAACAATTGAAATACAGTTGTCTAAAAGTACCATACACAAAATAGCTGAGAAAAACAGTGGGTTCCTCCAATTCCACCCTTCTGTATTTAGTATTTATCACCAACAGAAGAAAGAATATTTTGTTTGAAACCAAAACATCGGTCAATAGCTGTGCCAGCAGAATAGAATCCTTCATCTCTTCATGATTGTATATGTCACAATATAAAACTAAGTTTTTGTTGCCTTTTTGTAGTAGGTTTTTCCTTTTACTGTATAGGAAAATATATATACACTATACACATATTCGATGAAAATTGGCATGCGTTTTAATAAAACATGTCTAAATGAAGGTCTGCTCCCAAAATATATTAATATACGAGTATATATATACTCGTATATATACATTTCACGATGAGTCACAAACACAGAACTAAGGAACAAACACACTTACTGTCTCTAATTTTCGTCATCAGGAGAGTTGAGAAAAGGACACCAAGCGCACTTGTGAAGCGACGGTTGGAGTCCACAACCGTCTTTAATATAATATATATATATATATATATATCAGAAATAAAACAAAGTTATGTATGAAATATATATTCAGTATAATTATCAGTAGGATGAAAAGAAGGGTGTTTTGACCCAGAAAGCCGGGGAATGAACAGTTGGGAACTCCATTAGTCATTTTTCTCAGTCACAAGATTCAATTATGTAAAAATATACATATGGATAATGCCTCAACAATCAGAGATGACTCTGCTATGAAAAAATTAATTACTTTGTATTAGTTATAAGATCGTGCAGATGTTTTAAAGAATGCTGAAATTTTGTCTATAGAGAATTGACTTCTTGGGTATATATATATATATATATATATTGGCTTCTTAAGCCAGAGTCGGTGAAATGATAGAGAGTAGCTGACATGTCATTGTAGGACCTAAAGTTTTATTTGAAAGGATAAAGAACAACAAGAGACAGGTCTGTGGCATTAGCTATATATTTTAACCATCATGTCGCCGGTGATACACACACTGTATGCCTGCTTAAAGAAGAAGCAATTACGATGATTATGATTTCTAAGTTTTACTTATAATAACTATAATTACTTATGATTATAATAAAACATACTCGAATTCAATACAATACTGAATATTTATAACACGGAATCATTCATAACTATGTTTATAGCAAAAAAAAAACAATATTAAAAATACTAATAATTGAAAGAATTTCATTACAAAACAATTAAGTGTTTTTTTAAGAATTCGTAGTAAAGATAATAATGAAGTATTAATATGTAGAATAAAATGAGGAAATCACTTTATTTAGAATATAATTTTTTTTCTTTCTACCTCCTTAATTTGCTCTATTAATATTTTATTATTACAAATAGAAATAAATTTCTTTTTACGTATTTAAAATCACTTTTGAATTAAAATTTGTCAACTGGATTAATTAAATTGCACTTATTACGCAATATGATTAACAGTATCATGAATTGAAAAAACAATTAAGTGTAATCACACTTTTTTCTCATTAACATCTGCCTTTTTATATCACTTTAATTTACAGAATAATAGATATAACACAATAAATATTTTTAAATTCAAGATCAACTTTGTTTTATAAATCAGTAAAACATCCATATTTATAGATTTACTTCAGTCTACTTTTTTTTAAGTTTTTATTCATTTTTTTTAAAGACAAAATCTGATATAGGGTATCTGTATAATAAAGATAATTCAGCATCCGTTTTCTTTGTTAAACTCTTAATTATTAATTTTAAACAACAGATATTATTTATAAAATTGTTGAACGCCTTAAAATGGAATTATTTATAATTAATAATAAACTACTCTTAATAAAAACAACTAGAGTGTACAATATATTCAAAACATGACCATGAACCAACACTAAAGTTAAATTACGTTTTAACTAGTTTTAAGACATGATTTTTAATTAGATTTTATTTTTACGTTTTACAATTAAAATATGCATCATTGTGTTAAATACCATAAATATAATGAACAATTTATTTACTATATATCAAAACTAAAATTTCTTTTAAATACTACTTTTTATGTAGTTTTTTAAATGAGTATTTTAAAATTTAGTATTTAAAATAAATAAATTTTTAATTTATTTATTTAGTGAAATTTCTTTTTACTAAAGAAGTTTAACATTTTTTTCCTGTAAAATTAGGAAAAGTAATTCATTTTTATCTTTATAAACTTGTTCAGAAGTAAGATTAGATTAGATGTAAGATATAAGATTTGTTTGTAAGAGATTGACTGTATATATGTTTTAGTTATTCTTTGAAATAATAACAAGTAAAATATTTTTTTGGATTTCAATTACTAAAATAGCGGTATGTAATAATCAAATCAGGTAATTTATTCATAAAATTTTATTCTTGGACCTACTGCTATGATGATCCAGAATCAGGAAACAAAGTGAAAAGTTGAACCAGTGGGTTTCATTCTTTGCTCATGTTTGTCAAGTTATTTGTATTACTCCCACTACATATGCTTGTTACGCAACATATGCGTAGTTATATATTTAAATAAATATGTTAAAAAAAAATTATTCTACACTTTTATTTTTATAAAAATGTAGGAAATACATATGATATCGAAAATTAAAAATCCATGCCTAGGTTTTACAAATATTTGTGAACCAGGTTAACTAAGTGGCAGGGTGCTTGCCTCTGGACTGGTAGGTCCGAGGTTCAATACCCACTCTGGTCTTCGATTTATTCACGTGAGAGGTGAATAAATCTGAGCATGTCGCTCCTGGGGACGTTGAACCGTCGATTCTAAGCCTCTACGATGTCAGGTACTTGTTAAAAAAACACTTGAGTTATACAAGATTTAGGACTCCAAATATAGTAGAATATTCATTTTAGAGTGTCTCAAAAGGGCCAATATTCAGCCGTTGTGTGCTCCCTTTTGGAGAACTGTCACTACAACATAACCTAGCCTTACAAATGTTTGTCAACTGGTAACTTTCAGTTGTATCAACAGGGAGTTGTTGGACTAGTATCCTTCTGCACTGGCTGCTTTAAATGCGATTCTAGCTACGTATCTTAAGTAACCCTTATCTGTTATACCGCGCTTTTTGAAAACAACAGCTGTATTATTCAAACTAAATAATGATTGCAATATACAAATCCTAAATTTTCCCCTTTTCCAGTTTACTATAACAAATAAATACATTTTTTCTTCATATAATATTGTTCCTGTTGTTCATCCAGTTTCGGACACTGTCTAGATTCAAAAGAAATCCATCTAACTCGTTGAAATTGTCGTTTTATGCTCTTTGCTAAATCTATAGTACAAAACTCAAGAGCAACGTGTGAATATTTCTAATTGTAGCTTTATGAACTTTTCAATTAACTGCTACCTAAATCAATGGTGGGTAATTCAAGGGAACACTATGTAAATCCTTGAAATTATTGGTTATTGACAATTATTTATCATCTTTGTATTAACTGAACGATAAATCTATTCTGCCTACATTTCATTTCATATTATTATCATTTTTTTAATTTTGACCCGTTACTATTCGTCTATTTCTTAATCTCTCACTATTAATAACACTGTACAAGTTTTTTTGCACACTCATTTTAGTATACCGTATACCAAAGTTTCTTAACGTAGTGCTTGTGCTGGCGTGGAATTTAAACTGACATGTCTTAATTTTCATCAGTAAGTATTCTTGCTTTTTCTTTTTCTGTATTAAAAATGTTCAATATTAATCTAATAATTTAATTTATTATATTATTTACCTTATGAGGTAACTAAACTTTACTAAAAACCCAACATACCAGTACAACAAAATATATACGCATAAAACCAAAATATTTCAATTATTTCGTATTAATATAAACTGAAATCAATGTTGCACAATACCTTGAAAAATTCTTTTCGATGCCTTATGATTCTGAGATATTCAAAAAAGGCTGTACATGTAGGTCAGATAGTACAACTGTATATTGCTCGTTCTCATCTGAATGACGTGAGAATTAAGTGACAAACACTCTCAAGCCTCTAAGCTTGTTGTTTAGCAATTTAGATCAGAATCTTAACGGACTCGTTCAGCTCTAACTGTTTATTTTGAATATTCAAGTGTTTTAATACTCATCAAGTCAAAGCTTTTAAACCGAACTCAGCATGGCTTTTTACACAATATTACTTTCTGGTCCTATTTTTTTTGTTTTATTTGAAAACTTGTTATAATTTTTAAAACAGTAATAGTAAATGTTTGTGAGGAAGTGAAATTGATCTAAACCAGGGGTGCTCATATTTTTTCAGTATGCGAGCTACTTATAAAGTGACCAAGTCAAAATTATCTACCAACCCACAAAAACTTTGTTATTTTAAAATTTATTGAAGATTCTTACCTTGCATTACTGCATGAACCAATATTGCAACGAAATAAGCTCTCAACAAGTTTTTGTAATTGCCAGATAATAATAACAACAATACATTAACAGTGTATAATAATAATAATAATAATTAAAAATAAATAAATAAAAATAATAAAATAAAATAATAATCAGCTGTTTTTTGTAGCTTTTCATTGTGCTCGAAGACAGAGGCTTTAGAGGAGGATCAAAACACACACACACACACACACACACACACACACACACACACACACACACACACAAACAGAGAGAGAAAGAGAGAGATAAATGTGAAGTTTTATGCGATCTACCACTACTGGCCTCGCGATCGACATATTGAGCCCACCTGATCTAAACCACTCAAGTCCTATAGAGTATAATATTATTTTGTTTGTTTCCAAGGTTCACACATTGGCTTTATGCTTTTATTTTGTTCTAATAACAAAAGGAGCAGCTCATTTCCTATTTGAAGCTCCTTTTTAGTTACGAACGAGATATTAATAGATGGATACATCGATTGAATACAGTCCTGTATATTATTCTCATACTCAGATTCATTAGAATAGGGTTCTACAAAGAGTACTTAAAAACGTGAAGACTACACAAATCTTTTCTTGAAAATTGGCCTGTAATCTATCATATAAAAAACATATAAACTACTTTTTCAATCACTCATATGAAAAAACTTCAACCTGAAATCTTCAGAACTAAAAGCGAGACGCTATCTGTTAACCACGCCAGACCCAGTATTAATTATTACGCAAATATTTCATCAAATCAATTGTAATTGCATACACACAACACACAACAATCACTATATATATATATATATTAATACTATATAAATTCAGTTGATTGTCTCCATAAAGCTGAAACGACTCATTATCTTTAATCTATCTATAAAACAATCATAAATATATTGATAGAATAGTTTCTTCTATCGTCATTTTCATGACTGTAGTTTTGTTGAACCAATAGTTAAGTATGCCATATATATACTTATATAATATATATATAAATAGAATTTTCATTATAAAGAAACACACAGAAAAGAAATCAACGTTGATTTTTTATCACTATTATATTTACGATGACCTCGATCTCAGAGAAAATCGTGATTTCCATAATACTGATATATATATATATATATATATATATATATATATATATGAGTATATATATATGTCACTTATTTATCAAAAAAAAAATCATCGATCTAACTTTTAAATATATTTACAAAAATTTTTCTTATTCTTGTCTAAAAAAAAAAAACGTTTAATGCAGATAAATGCATTATTAATGTGGATATTGAGGGTATTAGGTAAGGGAAAGTAGCTCAAGTCTGCAATTATAACCTTATTTCAATGGATTCAATAGATTTTATTATAAATCTGATAATGATTCCATACAGAATAAGTAATTACTTAAAATTATTTAGAAATTATTAATATTGTCTCCGAATGAAAACAACTCGTTTCGAACAGGTACTGTTCTTCTTCAAGTTCATCTGTTTGTAGTAAGAAAGTATAAATGGGGGATATTTTTGCTTCCAGTCCACAATTGTGAGGTATTAAAACTGAGAGTTCTTTCAGATCAATAGAAATTAGTTCTCATTTCTATTTTTCATTACAAGTACTAAAAACTTGAAGAAGAAGATTACATGTTTGAAACTCGTTATTTTTGTAATAAAACATTTTCTTGAGAAGTATCATAACCAGGCAGTTGTAAATCTGCTAGAGCATAGTCACCTGAATAAGAATACTATTAGGTCGAATCGAGATTTTTTAATTAAAAATTGTTAAATGGAAAATATTTTCATAACCACCCAAATGAGAAAGTACCAAATAGTAGCTGATCGTACAACTAGAAAATAAATTAAATGAAGAAATATTGATGCAACTTACATCATATTACAGACAAGACTGTATCGTCATTTCCTAATTTAAGAAACAAAAACCTCTGTGTTCTCACATTATGCATGTGCATATTTAATTGCATAATATTTAGAAATATCTTTGAGTTTGATAATTAAATTACATATTGTAAAGTAAAGGGCAGTCTACACTATTTTTATATACAAAAATTACACATTTGCTATAATTGAAACGAAAATTGTCTGTATTGTTAAATTTGTTATATATATTAGGTTAGGCTGCGCTGGCAGTCCCTCGAGAGAACACAGGCCGAACATGGCCCTTTGTGATATCAAACAATGAATATTCTACATTAGGAGTCTTTAATTTTAGGTAACTCAAGTGTATTTGGAGTAGACATCTTTAAAGACTACCTGACATCGTACAGGCTCGGTACCGATTGCCTAACGCCCTCTCTAAGGGTCAACGTGCTGCGATGAGTAAATTGAGTGTCCGAGATGGTACTGAGCCCCAGATCTACCAGTCCAGAGGCGATTACGCAAACCACTGGGCTACCCTGGCCCTTGATTTCCTATATAACTCTGATAACATATTTTTACTTTTTAAGTTAGATAAATATCCTAATTAATTTTATTTACAAAACAATGGAAATAAAACTTTCACTCTTAAATGAAAGTGGCTATTAATTTACTTCCATCCATAAAAATAATAATTAAAATATTATGAATAATATTAACAATTCAATGATTAAATCAAAGCACAATTAATAGATATTTTGCACCTAGGGGATAATGAGGTCTATTATTCCAGTGTTTTAATTGATTACTGAGGCAACGCCGAATGAACCAAGGTTAATAAATATCGAGGTGTAGCCGAGCGAGGTAACTAACTATGCGGAGGAATAAGAGTTCATTATTTTCGAGGTGCCTGTATCATTTTATCTCCAGAAAATGATATATAATAATAATAATAATTAAATAAGTGTCAATTAATATAAAAACAATTAACAAAAATCTGGAGCGGCCTACACACAAATTTACTGTAAGTAAATTTAATATCAAACTTCTTGGGAATATAATATATAATGCCCCATTTAGGCATAGTATAAATCTCTAAATGGAGAGGTTTATTAGTCTTTCATTCCTGGAAGTAGTTCAGATAGCGATTAATTCACTTATCATTATATATATTGTCATTTTCGTATATCACACCACTAATGATATAATATCATTAGTACATCAGCAATAATAGCATTTTGAAAATCGAAAGTGTAGATTTCGTGTTGCGAAATAATCTCTTACAGGAAAACCTGGCTTTTGTTCCAATAGCCAGTGGATCGCTTACATAGCTTATCTGACCTCTTTCTAGATTGAAAATTTAAGACAAAATTTCCCATTTAAAATTTCAAAATATTCTTATTTAATCTGAAAAATTTCAGAAACATGTAAGAAAAATGTTGTTTTAAGGTCATTTTTAATTTAAGATGTAGGATAAGTAGATTTATTATTTTTCAAAGAATGTTTTCAATTTTGAATTATGTTTTACATTTTGGTTTTTTATAAAATTATTATACTGGGAATTTTATGGTATGCTAATGTTTTTTCAAAAATCACTTTTCCTTCACTTTGTCAAACATCCAATTTACTCTGAGAGAGTGTTATCTTTTTCCTGTGTGCTCTACTCTGTTACAAGATTGGTCTAAATATATAAGAGAGAGAAAATATATTAGTAATTAGCCAGTTTTGCGTACTCAAAACAAATTCAACGCCGGCTTTTTAGTATAATTTAAAACTTTTATAGCTGAAAGCTTGAAATTTTTGAAAATAATAGATATGAACTATTAGACTAGAATAGTAAAAAACTGGATATTTGTCCACAAGATAATAGGAAAGAGTCCATTCCTCACACTTCAATATCACCCAAAGTTCATATAAGTCACAACAACAAAAAATTACATGATATTAAGTTTTGTGCAAGGGTGCAACAAATAGATTGATTAGAGCATTTTGTGAGACAAATACATCAAACCATGGAAACGATCAGAAATATATGTTTGATTGGCTTTGATTTTTTACATGTAAGAACTTTATTCTTTTGCATCTCATATTAAGTAATTAAATTATTTAAAAAATTTTTATCAAACCTCTAAACATCAATATTTCTGTTTGTTCACTCAAAAAATGTCTAAGTCAATGAAAACAATGTAAATAAATGTAAACCAATACGACAAGTAAACCATTAGTCAGGAACGATATTCAGCTTTTATAGCGTTATTTTTTTATAGCGTAAAAATCTCGAGATCGAATTTGTTCCGATCAGTATTCCATTACTTATAGTAAAGTAATTACTGTTAATAATCCTAAATAAAGGTTTAAGAAAATTAAAAGGGTAATTAAAGGTATGTAAACAAAACAGAGTAGAATAATTAGCAATAAGACTGGAATTTAAAATCAGGCTCGCCAACCTAACTCTTCATGATCTCATTTAACTTCATGTCTATGATGGACATCAACAAAATTTTTAGGTTGGACAACCTGGGGATAAAAGTAATTAATCCTGGTTTTGCTAGTAACTATGAAAATATTCACTAGCTATTTATTTATTCACCTGTTTTTTGTTTTTATGGGAATATAAGTAAAGATTCAATATTATTAATTTATTATATTAAGATATAATGATTATGAAAAAATTAAATTTTTGGGCTATGACTAATTAATACGTTTTGTGGTCTTCTGAATTTTCATTTTGTTAGATTCCTAAAGTTAGATATGTATCCAAATAATTAATCAGTCTACTGCAGTGTTTTCCAAACTAGGACGCGCAGACTAGCCTACAGGGAGCCGCGAACATTAGTCACAGTGAAAATTTTCCAAATTACTTACAAGTTTTCTATGTAAAAAAATGATTTTTTGCCTTGGCTGCAATGGAATCCAAATATCGAGAGCTCGTTTAGTTGTGGAAAAAGAGCTACAAGTAGCTATATCGTCACAAACACCAAGATTTGATAAACTTTGTGGTAATATACAAGCACATCCATCTCATTAAAAACAATATAATATAATATCATTCTCCATTAGTTTGTATGAATAAATTTTATAAGAGTAAAAATGTTTGTGTTTTTATGAAATCTTCAGGTGGGGGGGGGGGGGTCTACAGGACTAAAGAACAACTATTAAGTTTCAACTGTACTCATTTCTTAAATTTGTTTACTTTAATTTTATTATTTAATTTAATATTACAGATTTCAGTACATCCACTTTACTATATCTATTTTTTCCTATTTAAGTAAGTCTGTTATCAATAGTCAGAAATTTTAAATTATTGTAAGAGGTAATATAACACTTAAGATTTTGTGCACTTTTGAGGTAGTTGCCTTTAAAAAGTTAGAGATTTTTGGTAACTCATAACTAAACCAATAGTGTGAGAGATACTAACAATAAATAAATGAATTTAAAATTTAAATTGTTATAATAAGGGTTGCCCAATATAATAATAGATTGGTATTAATTATTAAATCATTATAAGCCTAATAGGGTCAACTATTTGCTTACTTTCTTGATTATTTTGATAAAATCACTTCTCTAGTAAATGATGCTTATTACTTATTTCACATGCCCTATACATTTTTATAGGGTGTTTCACATTTTCACTTGTTTCACATACTCCTTTGATTTTTTTTACGAGGACATGTAAAAACAATGTATGCAACCGAACCTAGTTTATTAGAAGGTCTGAAAGTTAAAATAGCTAATGCCATTTCAGGAGTTACTGTAAATCAGTTGGGTAATGTTATCCGGGAACTCCAAGTCGTATTACTCTTTGTATTCCTGATGACGGAGGACTTGTCGAAACTTGATTAAAATTTCAAAAAAACCTAACAAAAATATAGATTTATTTCTTTGGTATTTCTTTTTACAGGTTATTTTTATCACAAATACAAATAAAGTTATAAAGATTTTAAGTGCACACGGAATTTATTGACACCATTGTATATTTATTAAATCAGTGGTTTGTAAAATTCAATTATTATTTCTATATCATAAATGGGCTAGGTTACTTGCCATTTTAAAATAAAACAGAGTAAGGCAAGTAAATAGATATTAACGTGTTGAATTGTTTCCTCTAATGTGCCATTTCGTGGCTCAGTAGAGTCAAGAATCTAAGTGGTTCAACAATTGCTTTAATATTCACTGGGATTGTCAAACGGTATGCCTGGCGCACTGCCCCAAGCAAAAACAAGATTATCTTTGAATATTTAAGAAATTTAGGTGACTTTCATAATGTTATCGCAGGAATGCGGTTTCCATACCATAGCAAAGTCTTTCTCAGTTGATATTTTAAACTATCATAAGGAAAGCACTGATAGTTATATTACAATTTTCTACATTTCATTTTTGTTAACAAAGTTTCTCTATGGAAAATAGCATTAAATGTAAAAGTAGATGGAGCATGACATGTGCTGATGAAGAGTTGAGAGTGTGTTTATCACATGTAGGACTTAACAATAAAAAAATGCCAAGTCTCATCAAGCGCATGTTTTTCATTAGGATAATAGAGCGCAAAATATAATGTCAAAATATAAAAAGTTTTTTAGCATACATCTGCATTATTAGCCTATTTTTGTTGTTGTCATTAAATACTGATATCACCTTTTAAATGGCATCATTTTCATCAAGTGGACCATAAATATCAAAATCTCTAGCAATCAAAGCAGTTCAAAAGGATATATAAGAAAAAAATAATATAAGAGAATAAAAACCTAAAACTATATTATTAATGAGTAGAAAATTTGGTTACTATACGAAAGCAAGTACATCTTCTCAAGAGCAATGAATTGACACTAATTTTATGCTATTTAAGTTTCACTGGTATTTTTTCCCACATTGAAATCAAAGGTGCGCCCCAAAATTTTCCTTAATTACATGAATGCGCCCTGTGGTGGAAAAGATCGAGAAGCCCTGAGTTAAAGGCAAAGAGTGGGCGAGGCATGAATGAATAGAAAACAAGATTTATCAAGGGTCCAAGGAAGCAATACTAGATTAAAATATGCATATATACGTTATATGACTTGTGTGATTAAGGAATTTGACAATGTGGTTATCATGAAAGTATAATGTGTGAGCTTCATTACTTATAAACGAAAAGATTCAGTGACCAATGGAATCTCGTCTGATACAGCACTGTGCATCGAAATCTCTTGATTGTATCGGAACACCGACTATAATGAAATCTTATTTAATACGCTCACCTTCTTCCTTGGTTGACAGTATCTTAATGAATCATATACGAAAAATATATATGGCCCCTTCAATTTCTATATGCTAATTTTTCCGACGGTTAAGCAAACTTCTAATCATTTCATTTATCAATAAATTACAAACAAATTTCTAATCTCATAAATCCTTTTATATGAAGGGGGAAAAAAAAAGGGTAGTTGGTTTGACAAAATTGTATGCTCCATCAAAGTATTTCTATTTAAATCATTTCTATTGAATTCATTATTTGGAATTAATTTATTATACTTCAAATATTTGTAATTTATTGATTAAATATTTATATTTTTTTTCAATAAATTAAATACAATAAAAAAATTGAATTATTTTGAAAGGTGTAAACATAGAATTAATGAGTAAATTCTCATGAGGACAGATGTCCAAATATTGTGATGATTTCTGTGTTTTCTTCCGTGTCTTTCGCCCCTGTAGTGTTATTTTAATATGTTTGACTAATCTTTTTTGATAATTTCTGTAACTATAATCTTTATATAAAGGTATTGTTTTCTTGACCAAATTCCGAGAAAAAAAGTATTTATCTTTATATATATATATATAATCTGAGAGAGAGAGAGAGAGAGAGAGAGAGAGAGAGAGAGAGAGAGAGAGAGAGAGAGAGAGAGAGAGAGAGAGAGAAGAGGGGAAAACAGAGTGAGGTAGATAAATATATATAGCAATGTTCAGTTCTCCAGATTCAAATCGACTAGAATCCTTCTTCACAGGTAGAATAACTTAACAGGTTTAAACTTATGCAAAGCATAACATTACATATTGTATATTTTTATATACATTTATAGCTGTAGTGTAAGCTAGGTGCTAGACATAGTGAGATAAAATAGGGATTACCAGTGAGAGATCATTAATGCTTTCTTACAACTATGGGTACCAAGCAGCAAATACCGCTTTCTGTCCCTAGAACAACACTAAAGTGAAAACCCTAAATGAAGACGGATTACCCGAAAATTTGAGTCTGTAAGTGTGTTTCCTTACTCTGTGTGTTACTCTTTTTGAATTTTGAATTTCTACTTATATATATATATATATAAAGATTTCACATAAACACGTGAAATAACAATCAATGATCAAACCACAATATGAAATGGGAAAACAAGACTAAGATATTTCAACCGTAACAAACGAAAGTCTGACTGTAACTTCGTTTGACCCTGACGAAGATCGCTTGTTACGGTTGAAAGATGTTAGTTTTGTTTATATATATATTATATTATGTGTTATATATATATATATATAAATCAAATCACAATATGAAATGGAAAAAAAAAGACTAAGATCTTTCAACTGTAACAAGAGGTCTTCGTCAGAGTGAAAACAAAACAGAGTTGGGTTTCGACTCTGACGAAAACCACTTATGTATAAGTTCTATCACTTTTTCACTTTTTAATTTGAAATATTTACGTTTTTAATCATTTATATGTATTTACTTGCTATTTTGAATATGTCTATAATTGTTGATTGTGGTATAATTTCTCTTAATATCTTATGCATTGTTCGTTTACAAATAAAGGTTATGAAATTTGAAGTGAACGTTGATATATTCGATGAAACGTAAGTTTACAAATTTGGTTTGAACCTGGAAAACTATTTGATTCCTGATATATTTTTGAAGCATTTAAATTAATACTTTTGTAATTGTCTCATTGTTTTATTTAAGAATTATTTATATAGACTAGGCATGTATTTTTTAGTGAAAATAGGATGAAACTACTTCAGTTTCTAAAATAATCAATTTTTGTTTTGATAAATTATTTCACCCACTATGTGGCCACCTTTGGCTTACATACTTAACGTATAAACATACATAAATTTCAACATACTTTTAAATATATTAATATAATTCAATGTTCGTTTTAATATATATACTTGTATTTTTTAAATATTAACTTAAATTTTTATTTATTTATTTTATATTAATATTTATTTTTTTATTGTTAATTTCATTTTTTTTAAACATATTTCATGACTAATAATAAAGATTCTGTTTTAAACACTTAAAATAAGAATTTTGTCTTAAATTTAAAATTAATTTGTACCTTATGAAGTTTATCTGTTAAATTTTTAATCTGAAAATGGAAAAATAAATGCTGAAATATATAGCAGGAAACAAATGTTATTTTTATTCTCTACTAATATTTGTGTACACACATATTGAACTTAGTTTAATGTTTGATAGTGCGTATGCTTGCTGGTTTAGCAGTGGTTTGTATTCTATGCCGATAATGACGGGTTATCGAAAATCACGTCGACTCCGTCCTCAGGAGAGGACGGTAAGCCATCAGTCAGGTACTTACTAATGGTGGTCCAGTGTGGTCTAGTGGTTAGTATGCCGTTATGCCCAAGCTTTGGATCTCAATAATAATCCGGGATATTTCAAGACTGAAAACATTATTCCTGGTATGTTTCACGAAATACTTTCCGTCCATAACCTGACATTACCTCTCACTTGTTGAAAATCTCCACTCTAACACAGTTGTTCAGATCAATATTCAGATTACAACCAACTTGTCCCTCACCAACGACCAAAATAAGTAAGAAACGCCTAAAGTTTCATTACTTTAAAAACATGGGTCATAATTTAGGTATCGAAAGGAAAGTATTCAAATCTGAAATATTGCATTTATTGAAAGAAAAATCTACTAATAACCTTTGTGGTAATAACAATGATAATTTACGTATAAAAGAGTTTTTAAATTGGATATGTATTTATCTTATTATTAAGTTTTTATTTGGTTAAATATTATATTTGGACATTTTATCTGTCATTATGGGAGCATTTGAAAATAGTTTGCTTAAATAAATATACAAAAACAAAAAAACGAAAAATAACACTGTTTTAGATGTATTTCTTTAGTAGGATAATGTTATAGCAATAAAATTTAATAATATAAGTAAAAGCAATTGTTGGGGCTTCAATACGTGAATTAGAATAATAAAAGTGGCAAATATTGAAAGTACGTTCACTTGTGTCTTGCTAAAGACATTTTCACACTTTCTTTATAATGAAAACGTCTCCTCCGCTGAAAGCAATTGAGTGGGATATTGAAGAGCCAACGACAATGGGTGATGTGGTATCACTTTCTTCCAGTTATAATGTCTAGCCTTTTCATAAAAATTTGATACACTTTCATTTAGTCCTTAATCTTTATGGAGCCTTGCTTAGCACGTCATAAGGGGAAATTCTTTCCAAAATATATTTTTTTTATTTTTTTCTTTAGCAAATATAATTGCTTAATAGTTTGATTTATAGAAAGTTAAATACGCTTTAGGCCACTATTGAAGAAGTTTTTTTTTTTGAAAGTTCTTTAATTTTTCTAGTTTTTTATAAAGTACTAGCTCAACTAGCCGGCGCTGCCCGGTTGGTAGATTATGCCTCGGCGTTTTGGTTATGGGCAGTAGATCCTAAAAAAGGACCCTGATCAAAATCAAAATATCGTAGTTAGTTCCCCCGAAAAAAGTTATAGAAGATCCATATGTTTCTTTGTATCTAAATGTCTCCAGTTTTATTTCCATAGAAGACAAACTTTGTATTTTATACATACAGACATTTAAAAAATTCTCAAATTTTTTAAAAACAATTTAATCAATTCAAATTTTTTCCCAAAACAAATTTTTATTTAAGATTACAAAGTCATATACTTTAATATACTAGAAAATAATAAAATTGAGTTATGAATCAATACGATATGATTTATATTATGTGATTTGATGATGGACGAAGACAACAGCATCTAAAGTAGAATAAATGGTGATGTTGAAATTATGTTAAGTTTAGGCTGAATTTGACACACTACTACGAAATTGTCACTTCTCGTATTATTATGCAAACGAAGGAATACTGCCCTTTAGTATTATTAGATAATTTTAGAAATACTTCCTATTCCCCTTCTGTGTGACTTTAATTATTTATTCTTCCTTATATTCACCTTCAACAGGAAATATAGATTAATCAAAGTATTGCGTTCAGACCAAAATTTTGAAACGTGTTTTCAACAAAAGTAAACGTTTTCTGTTTAAATGTTAATTAGAACTGAGATTGAACCTGTAAGATTAAAACCAATATTGCATTTGTAGAGTGGTACTATATTTAGGAAAAGATTTATTGGCAATTCATAGAAGTCTATTCAAACGATTTTGATCAAAATCAGTGAGGTCATAGCCTTTTATATGGAGAGAGAGAGAGAGAGAGAGAGAGAGAGAGAGAGAGAGAGAGAGAGAGAGAGAGAGAGAGAAGAGAGAGAGAGAGAGAGAGAGAGAGAGAGGGAGGAGAGAGAGAGAGAGAGAGAGAATAGGAGTTAGCTTCAGCTACTCAAAGGGACTACTTCTGCCCGATGACGACGACTGTCGAAATATCGTTGTGAGTCTTTTTTGTGTGTCTTTATTTGTTTTTCTCTTTCCTGTGTGAACGATATTGGTTTAGTATATAAACCAATTACAAAAGATAGCAACACAGATAGACACAGGAATAACTCACTTCTATATTTCGACCATCGTCGTCATCAGGAGGCGAAGAGTCCCTGCGGTGACTCTGCCGTTTCATTGGACCGTTTCATTTAATTATTATTATTATATATATATATAGCTGTGTTCTCTAATCGTGATTCGGTCAAATTTTCTAAGTTCAAAAATCAAACTCTCATTGCCGATGCTTCGGTTTTAATTTTAAACCTTTTTCATTGGTCTACAAATAAAGGATAATAAGAAATCACATATCAACTTCCAAAATATAAACAATATGGAAATGAATTGTTACAACTTATGAATATTATAAGCAGAAATATTTAGAGATAAATAAAACAATATAACTTACAGAAGTAAGAATTTTTTTACTAAGAAAATGAAATTTACATTATTTAAAGAAACAACAATCTTAACGGGACAAAACCTTCGACTGATATTAATTAAAAAAATCAGCCACACGTATCTGCACCTGAAGTGATGTTGATAATTTAAATAGTTTTACTAATATGTAGTCCTAGGAAACGCAGGCTATATTCACTCTCAAATAATAATAATAATAATAATAATAATAATGTTATTTCTTATTAATATTAAACCGTAGTATTTCTTCGTAAAATCTTATATACTTTGGTGAAATTGTCTTCTTCTTTGGTATTAGTTGTTAGTGTGGAGTTTTATTCTGCTTGACTTATATGTCATTTACACACAATAATTCATGGCTTTCATTTTTAGAGTACCATACTTCTATAAGATTCCTCGATTTTTAACATGAAATATTGACAGTCATTTTCAGTGTGTATAACTTTGCATTTTTACATCTGTATAATTCTTTACTGTTCTATGATTTCTATATTTCTTGTTTGTATTGTACCCCTTAATGTTAAAAAATGTTTAAAAAATCCAAAATGTCACCTTTTGAACCTAGAAAACTTACATATCATTGAAAAATACCTTTATTATATACATATATAAAATTGATAAAATAATCATAAGTTGCTATAAAATCAAAGAAATTTCCACAATATGGTGTAAAAAAATCCAATCTTCTAGCACTTGATTGATATTTACTCATTTCTTTAAAATATATATACAAAAAAAATTGGGAAATGGATTAAGATCTTTTGACTGACAAACAGCCCCCTTAAGATTCTAAATGTTTATCGTTCAGCCTTATTGTATAAATAGAACCAAAGAACGTTCAAACAAAATAAAGTCCTTTTGGAACAAAAACAGTTTGACAACTTGATTAGTATTGGTTTGTAAAGCCTCCTCAATGTAGTGTTAATAATTTATTTATAGTTTTGTATATTTTCTAATATTCATATTTCCTCTAATTCGAACTAATATGTTAACACGTACTTTTTGTATGCGATTATAGTTTTGTTATTGGATTTTTTGATTCCTAGTCATCAATTTCTTAAGGAGTTGACTATGCAGGTACTCTTCACCCACAGACGACACTTGGGAGAGCCGACTTAAGTCAAATCAGCTAATCTCTAGGTTAGCCTAGGCTAAACCGAAAATAACCATTCCTACTTCTGTCCAATACTTGATACATGAATGTCATTTTCAATAATATAAGGCTAATAAGAATCTATTGCAAGCTTACAAAGATATAAACTTTTCTTTTAATACTGCATAGTACGGAAAAAAGGTTATGAATAGCATACAACTGATGTTTACCGTACATCGCGAATGCTTTGTTTATGAATGTTGTTTGCTATAAAATGAAGTAAAAACCTTCTATTTTGTTAAATATAAATACATAAATAATTTTTATTGCAATAACAAGGCCAAAAAAAAGCTAGGATAAAAGAGCTGATTCTGGTTGACTTGCGATAGGTTTGAACTAGTGGTGGAGTTCCTTGGACGGCCTTCTTCTTCTTTTCTTCAATAGTTATATTATAAGCAGCAAAAGCATCGTAATATAATTGTGATTCCTGATTATAATGGCCTAGTGATCGTATGATTCCCATATTTGTAGCAGACACACGTAAAGTTGATTATCTGAGGTATTTTTATTTTCCCGTGTATTTTTTTCCGTGCCGACGTTTAAGCTGAAAAGACGCAGGCCGTTTGACTTGATGGCTCAATACCGGGCACAAGGCAAGGCTAGGGCGTAGATACCATGTGTAGGACTCTACTTGAAGAGCTGCGGGAGAGAGGGAGGGCTGCGTTCCAAAAATGCAGCGTACAGTTAAAGTTACAGTTAGATCTGTGCGTCTTGTGTTATAGCGAAGAGCCGTGGAGGGGAGCCAGCCTCAGAGTCTCTCTATACAAACCAGTCTTGGGGGCTCCTCAGCTCTGCCTTGACGTCACTCTGGCCTCATTCTCGCCTAGGAGGAGCTCAAGAAATCCACTTGGCTCAGCAAAAATAAAAAAGCTTCCCCATTCTATTTTTGAAGGATATTTACTTTTTTCTTACGCTGAAGCTTATAGTTTTACAGATCAAAACAATCCAAGGATGAGAGGAGTGGCTCATGTCAACTACACTTAGTGCCCCCCATCCACGTCGTAACTATGCCCAATATTTCTCTTCTCTGGTTATCTATCAAACCAACTGGTCTATTCAACATGGCCGTGATAGTTGTCAAGATATTTAATATGTTGTAAAACCAGGGGGAAAATAAATTAAAATTAAAATAACTAACATTCAATGAAACATGTCTATATATAAAGGTCTGCCCCCAAATATACAATATATATAACAAGTTTTCACAATAAACACGCGAAATAAAAATCAACATCTAAACTAAAGTAATATAAATCAGAAAAAAGACTAAGATCTTTTAACAGTAACAAGTGATCTTCGATGGAGTCATATCATAGTTTGAGACTTAAATCTGTCAAAGACCGCTTGTTACAGTTGAAAGATCTTACCCTATTTTATGATTTCTTATGTTGGTTTGGACTCTAACTAGATATACCAATTAGATGAAACAATTCTTCAAACTGAATAAACTAGAATTTTCAAAAGAACTTACAGAAAAGAAATCACTGACTCACTACTATATTTCGATGTCCTCGACGCCAGGAATAAATGTGAATCGCTCCAAAGGCTGATAACGACTGTTCTTTTGAAAATTCTTGTTTATATATATATATATATATATATATAACAAAAATTGAGAGAAGTAAGTTCCTACCCTGCATTCCTGTAAGAATCTTTGGCTCCTGATGACAACAATTGTTGAAATATAGAAGTGAGCCATGTCTTTGTCTATTTGTGTTATTTTCATTATAATTATTATCTAACACCCTATATAGACAGTTTCATTTGATTTATATGCATTATAAAATATACATGATATTATTAAAGTCAGTTAACTTTCCTCTTCTCACCGTACCAATTTCTTTTCTCAAGATGATTGTTAAAAAGTCAAAACAATGAAAATAATCTTCGTATCTAGTTTTCATTCATGTTTCTTTCTTCTAGCAATATATATATATATATATATGATTTCAAAATTCAAGAAGAGTAACACACAGAGTAAGAAAACGCACTTACAGACTCAAATTTTCGGGTAATCCGTCTTCAGGAGAAAAGAGAAAGGGAGACCAAGCACGTTGTAGACGCAACGGCAAGTAACCCATCTGTATATATATATATATGAGATTCGTGAGTGTTCGTCCTTTTTCTTGTGTTCTCTAGCTGTAACTTTAATTTTATATATATATACAATTAAATGGATTGTGCAAGTAAATCTTTTGGTGAATTGTTGCATTTAGTACCGAATGAATGGAAATGTCAGATTAGAAATCTTGAGAAGCTATATAGGAAAATCATTCGCAGAGAAGTTGGGAAGAAATTTAATGATGTTATATATATATATATAGTCAATGCACAAAAAGAAACATAGAAAATTAAAAGCACACACCAGTCTGTAATTTTCGGTTTGAACCGTCTTCAGGAGAGATAAGAGAGGGAAACCAAGCGCACTGGTTCAGACACGGTTGGAGACCAACAATGTTGCCACATGCGCGCCCGGTCACAGAGAATAGGGTAGACAAGAATCATTTTATAATTAAACTAAATTAGTGAAATATGAAAAAAACAATAAATAAATAACAGAAAAAATTGAGGGATGAACAGAGAAATTGATACATAAATAAAAGTACTGACTAAGGTATGATAAAATAAAACTGAGAATACAAATAATAATATTAACTATAATGTAATTAAATAATAACAAATGAAATAAGTAATAATAAAAAATCAAGTAATTAAATAATACAGGATAACAAAAGGTATTTGATAATGAAAAATGAAATGCAAAGACAATTAAACTTTACCTCTTTTGATTAAGCCCAGGTGAACCGCGCGAACTTAATAACCAAATTCGGAATTTCTTCGAAACATAGGTAAATTTAAAACACACAAACAGTCTCTAATTCTCGGTATGAACAATTATCAGGAGATATAGGAGAGGGGAATCAAGCGCACTGGTGCAGGGACGATCTTCTGATAACAACGAGATCGAAAAATTGATGTGAGTTTTGTTGTTGTTTATTGTGATGCTTTCTTTTAATTGTCTAGAATATATATTGTTTAATGGAATATATATATATATATATATATATATATATATGAATATACCTTGGAAATGTGCGAATAGACTTCTTCTTTTTCTCATTTTCTGATGACGAGAAGATCGAAATATTGAAGTGTGTTGCATGTTGTTTCTACTGTTTATTTTCTTGTTATCGTTTGATATTTTGTCCAAACGGTCCGTTTCATTTTTTAAATATATATATAATATTTTAAAATTACCTATTTGAATTGGAGTTGAAATTGCAAAATTGCTCGTTGTAGTGAGACGAAATTAATTACAGTTAAAAATGTTGTCATAGAAAGGATGTAACACATTTTAGCCTTTAGCTTGTTTATACTTTAGTTTTTCAGTTTTTAGCCAATTATAGGTTTTTGAAATTAATAGTCATAAATTAATTTTATTGAAATAACATATATCCATTGTTTATTCATTCTTTGTCTTCTAGACCTCTAATATACTATATTACGAGTATGAAGTTTAAGCTTCAGCTTTAAAGTTTAAGTTTAAGGCTTCATAAGAAAAAAAAGTTTGAAAATAGTTTTCTCAACCGATCAGAAAAAACCAAGACCTTTTAAATAAAACTCTGAGAGAAATTAAAATGAGCAGATTAATAGCGAGAATAGATCAAAGAAACGAACTTTCTGGAATCTTCACTGTGAAGAGTCTTAAAACTTAAAAACTGAGATGTGCATCATCTTACAATAAAACAGGATGAACTCTTGTTAACCAGTAACATAAAGAATCTTTAGTTTACTTTGTCTTAATAGAAAATAAGAACTACAATGCAGTCTCCAAGTACTGAAAACTCAACAAAACTGTTTGGGAACAGCGGGAGTTTAGGAGCCCTAGAGTTCACAAACCAACAATGGCCAAAACGTTTATAAAACTAATTTGTTTTAATAATTTCAAAATGTAATCACGGATGGATTTTGTTTAATTGATAATTTCATGTAAATAATGTCTATTTATTAGACTCAAAGAAGTGTTTGAGAAGTGGTCTCCTCCCAAACCAGGAATATAGCAAGACCTAATTATATTGATTCAATAAAGTTATATTGAAATAAACATTACTGCAATATAAGTATGAGTTGCACATTTAAGAAAATAAATCACTCCAAAATCCCTACTGGAGAGTAGGGAAACCCTTATAACCTCTGTGTCTCTGTAAACGCTGGGCTCCTCAAGTACACTCTAGCCTAACAGTTTTAATAAATCTGATTAAAACGATAAAAACTGAAACGATGAAATATTTTACTTAAAATTAATTATAAAAAATTCAATGTGTTAGACCTGATTGATTTATTATTATATATTATAAAATAATGACCAGTTTTATAACTAATTAGTTTATTATTAATATATAACTAATTTTTACATAAATAATGTATAATAATTAAATAGGTTAGTTGTTAATTTATCCAAACAAATCTGAGTAGTAAGAACAACAGTTGGTTAAGAATATTTTAGAGGTATTAAAGATCAGGATCGTTTGTATAGATTTTTGAGTATAAATACGTAATAATAAGTATATGAGAGCCGAATAATTTAAAGAGACAGAGAGGATTCATCCATTGTTATGTGAATCAGCATTAAAAAATGCAATTAAAATAATAAAGCAATAAGAATATCAAATATAATCTGAAAGTCTGACAATGTGTGGAAGGTTGAAGCAGTAGTAATATGTTGCAAATCATGTTGATTACTTCAATATCATTGATTAAAGAAACAGTCTTAATGAAATGGCCAGGTCACTCACGAGAATTGTAATGATGTTCATGTGGACATCATAAGAAAATTTAAAAGAAATTTCAAAATTCGAAAATAAATGTTTGCTAACTTACTGAACGTTAATATTAGTAAACCATGGTTGGTATGTACAATAGCGATTAAATCCTGCAAAACTGCCATGATTTGACTAATGCACACAAGTATTGGACATCTTATCTGAAATAGCTCTCAGAGGCAGAAGGTTTCAAGAAGTTGGCGGACACATTTAAAGCTTCGTGGCCAGACATGCAGAAGAACGCGGAAAACGAATTCAATTCGTTTCTAGACCGAGTTAGTACGGCGACTTACTATGTATTACGAAGCAGTTTTTCGCATTCAAATTAATATTAATATGATCCGTTTCATTCTCAAAATGACTGCTTTTAAGTATATTTTTCAAAAAGAAAAGATACAATTAGAAAATTTCAACAATCCTGTATATGTAATATGTATAATAAAAATGAAGGTAAAAAATAATAATGCTTTATTAATCAATTAAACTCAAATTTGAGTTTAATCATAAAGCTAGCCGTGAGAAGACTATTGTTTGTTGTACGAGACAAAAATTCTTACCAATGGCTGTCATTGTTCATGATCAAATCGTTGATACAATGAAGCAGGTACTCGGACTACAAAGTTCTGCTGTACTTCGCTACCTCAACAGTATTTTACAGATGAAACACTACGAGCCAAGTTGTTAGATGAATACATTCTTGACACCATGGACCATTTAACATTAATCATCATTCATAAATAATGTCTTTGGTCTGCTCTAGTGATAGGCAAACAGTTCAAAATGCCTATCAGGTTCTATTGGTAGTTGCTCTTAAAAGAACTTCAACTCTTAAAAGCATTAATTTCTACTGTTTTTACTCATATATTACATTTTAATAATTGCGTAAATAAATTTCAATAATTTTCAAATACTGTAGTTGAATTCTTAGTTGTAGTAAATGTGTAACATTATGTTATTTTTTTAATTTTATTACGGCGTGTTCCACTTTGTATTACATGCATTAATTAAATGTTTTGTCCAATAATTTTTTTTCTTACAGTATAATAGTACTGTTTTCTTTTAAAATAAACAGTTTTGTCGTCTTAAATCAATTCTTAGAATAGAATAATAATAATAATATATATATTGATGGCTCAGATAATGCATGCATGAAATCTCTTGTGATTAAAATATTTTCAAGGTTCAAAACTGTGCAGGCATTTTACATATTTTGCCTAATATTGTTTTGTGACTAATGAGGAAGGCTTAATAGGCCATTCCTCTCGACAAAGTAAAACTTTATAAATAAGAGCTAGTCTTTGTGGTTCCCTCAGACGACACTCACGCACCAAGTGTCCAAGAGATTGGAGTGTCTCCGCGTTCCATGTACATCATAGTCTAAGAGTTATATTATACTTGTTCAGGTATTCTTTAAATGGCCCGTGACCAGTCAAATATTGACACTATGAACCACCTGCTGGAATAAACTTTTTCTAGCTTGGGATACTTAAGGTCACTTTAGTCAGTCAATCGTGAGGTAGTAATTACTACTATAAAAGGTTAGTAATTCGTTTATTATGGGTAAACACTGTAAACCTACCTCTAAAAGCAGTTTATACGTTTTTGTTTGTTTAGGTTTTTTTTTGCATAGTTGGCTAAACTTCCCTACAAATAACAGGTTCTTATTGGTTTAACTGGAAACAGTTGTTGACAGTTTTAAAGTGATGACAATGCAGATAAAACTCCTCAAGAGGGCATCGTTTAGTTGAAAGAGAAGCAGGGCAGATCGGGCGGGGTCGCTGTTCGCAGAAAGCAGCCAGCGTGAACTTGCGGAAGTCACAGGAGTCCGTAGCGAAACTACGGCAAGGTCATCACCTCCTTCTCCGCCCACTACCTGCTTCTCTTCTTCTTTCCTTCCACTCTTTTGTTTTTCTTTTGCTTCGCTTTAATACGCTTCGAATCAACATCACTTACTCCAATAGCTATAATTTACTCGTTACCTGTGATTGTAGTACAAATAAATACCTAAAACTATATGAAACATTAATTTCCATGTTTATATCGTCAGAAACATGGATTAATTTTCCATGACTATAAGCATTATGGATATTATATTTAACCCTTTTATGGAATTTACTACCTCAGTATCGGATACATGGATACACAAATATCAAACAAAAAAGTATATTCTTACAGTTTTTTATTCAATAATTATACGATGTATTTATATAGTAATATATGTAAACACTTTTTCGATGAAAATACGATCCGAAACGGACTAATAAAGTTCAATAAATGAAGAAACATAGAGAAGTAAAACACACACTTGCAGCCTCTAGAACCGTCTTCAGGAAGATGCGAGAGGGAAACCAAGCGCACCAATACAGAGACGGTTGGAGACCAATAATGTTGCTGCATACGCGCCCAGACACAGAGAATAAGGTAGACAAGAGTCAATTTAAAACTAATTATACGATAGGAACATGAAAAAATAATAAATGAAAGAAAAACAGAGGTATGGACAGAGTAAATGATACATAAATAAAAGTTAAGGTCTAAGCATTAATAAAAATAATAATAATAAAATAAGATGAAACTTGAAATAATATTATTAATAAAATAATTAAATTATAAGAAATAAAATAAATAAAAAATAAGAGTAACATAAAACTAAATGCAAAGATAATGAACTAATTAATTGAAGTATTGTCTTTTTAGATTAAGGCCAGTGCACTGAGCAGCCAAATATGAGCTTCTTTTGAGGCTCTTAGAGTAAGATCTTTGCAATCGGAGATTGGAAATTTTGGTTTTGTCACAGAATCACAGAAAATTGCTAGTCACTAGCCGTTGCGTGTACAACGTGCTTGGACTCCCTTTCTCTTTTCTCTTGAAAACGGATTCTCCGGAAATTTGAGTTTGTAAGGGTGTTTCTTTACTTTGTGTGCTATCTTCAATGTTCAACTGTTATATATATATATATATATATTTAAATTATTAAATAGTAGTGCTTATTGTAAAATATATTCTAGCTCTGAAAAGGATATACATATACGTCAAAATGTGGCTATAAAAGGGGTTATTCAAAACCTAACCAAAAACCTGAAAATACAAATTCTAAGTTTATATGTGTATATATAAGTTCAACTTTATTAAAAAATAACATAATAAACAAATGTAATACATTTAGGGATAGATATGGTGGGTAAAAGGAGATCGGGTTTTAAGAAGGTAAATAAGTGTCTGCTCAGAAACTCCTAGAGTTATCTGGGTGTTTGGGTAGGGCTGAGCACAGCATAGCACTAAACCCAAAGCTATGAGAAATCACTTGGACGGCAACAGGAAAGTTACTGCATTGGCCAAGGGAATCTCTCTGTAATTATTCAGCTTAGCGGTGGCCAGGGACAGTCCAATCGGCAAATGTAGTCGCTAGAAACGCAGGACAAGGATAGATATTATCCTTGTTATTTAACAAGCAAGTGAAAAAGGGATAATAATAAAACAGCCACGACGGCCACATTGGACCACTCCTCTACTAATAAAAGAATTCATTGCAGGGTAACGAGAAAAAATACCCTTGAGGTTGGCTTTCGATAGGAAACAGAAAAGATTTCACTAAAGACAGAAGAGGTTGAGGAAGAAGATGAAAGTAAAGAGAAAAACTCCTTAATAACTTTCTATTGAGTCCATTTTCTCTCTCTCTTTTGCGAAAGACGGCAAGGCTCCAGAGCCCAATCCGTTGGCATTATGGTATATTATTCGAACGTGCCTTGATCAATGCCACTCAAACTCATCATTTAATCTACCTAAGGACGAAGGGTATCCAAATATCATATGAGACTTATCTCTAATTCTTTATGTTATTTTCTTTGTTTTAAAAGTGTTTGCAGACAAATTGCACCTTCTATTTTTAAAAAAATAATTAGCTACAAAATATTTGGGAATCTGTGTCTTCAGAAGAAGTAATTCAACCTGATTTTCTATCTACTACTTCATCTTTCTCATCTTCTTCTGATATAGGTTAATGCCTTTGAAATAAATTCTTCTATATATTATGTTTTCATATATACATATATTTATGTACTTGTATATTTATATACAAGCCAAATAACGCCCCATATTTGGCTTGTATCTGTTTCTTACACAATTTCTCCAGTTTCCGTAATTCCTTCCTCGTCTCTTCATTAAAACTATAAAGCTTATCACCAATATTGCTAGTCGACATGATTCGAATGTACCACATTCATCATCAGGACAATAGTGGGAATAATAGTAGGATTATATGATAAGCTTTATAGTTTTAATGAAAAGACGAGGAGGAATTAATTATTAATTTAATGAAGGAATTCCGGAAACTGGAGATTTTGTGCAAGAAACAGATACAAGCCAAATATGGGGCGTTATTTAACAATATATGTTTAAATGAAGGACTGCTTCCAACTTTTATATATATATATATATATATATATGCAAAACAGAGTGTGGAGTAGTAAGTAAAGTATTGTGTTAGTGTTTTACAGGTAAATTGAAGGCAGTGGTTGCTTGGTTTGTTGTGAGTTGTCAGTGATGGTGGGAGGATGCGGGCAAGTCCCGTTTGGAAAAGATAGGACTTAATTAGAGGACCAGCAGGAACGAAATGCAGTAGGCTGTGGCTTTGCAGGGGTATGGAGGGGGCAGAGGAGTGGGGAGATAAGAGTGCAGACTAAGTGAGAAGGGTTAAGTAGTGACAAAGAGGTATGTAAAACGAATGTAACTTTCTGACGATGGGCAATCCAAAAACTACCATATACATACAAGCATATGCTTCAAGTAATGCTTGATACCTGTATCATTAAAGATAATTAAGTAAGAACAATTTGAAACTTCTAAATAAACTCCATAAATATACGCAATTCTATATCATATTAATCTTTGTAGAGTGGTACCACGACAAAGAAGTTTCATTTGTTTAGCTCATATGTAGAATTATTCCCTATAAAAGATAACATAAACTCACATGCTAACCGTTCAAAAGACACTTATATAAGCCTTAAGAATGAGGAAAAATATGAAAATAGCTAATAATACCACACAAATGCATTGTGAGTATAAATAATAATTCATAATGGTGACTTATGCGAGATTTTATCTTGGCAAAGTACGTCTAAATAAATTAAATTTACATAAAGAATAGACATAATAGTGAAGACAAAACCCACTAATATATTTCGACATCTTCGTCATCGAGTAGTTAGACGTGACAGTCGTCACTGCTTCGGAGCGACTAACTTTTTATCTGATGATGAGGCATTCAAAATATACTTGTGGCGTTAAAACGGAAACAAAACAAGACGCAATATAAACAGATTAAGCCTTTGTTTTATAGGAAATATTATCCTATAATTACCCGATAAAGGTTATCTGAAAATTAATTTCCTATAATTTCTTTTTTCGAAAATAATTAAAGGTATTAAACAGACAAAGTGAGTATTGTACGTCATACACACGCGTTACACTTCGGTTTACCCCAATACTGATGTTTGGTCTCTTCGTGTGATAGATTTGCCAGTCTGAACTGTGCCTGATGCTGATTTCCAGCCTATGATCCATAAGACTGAAGATGCATCTCTTCAGGCATCATCAGGCCATCTTAGTTCAAACCTCTCGCACTCGCCTTCACTCCTTAAGTCTGCCCTTCCCATTCTCCTGGCAGTAATTACACATTATCTTTCCGTTTCATGTACCACCCATCATAGTCTTCCCACTTTTATTACATCCAATTCTTTGAGTAAAATAAAATATACACTTATATTAAGTATTTTGGGAACAATACACATTGTAAATTAATGAACAAAACAGAATTTAATTGCATTTTACATTAAAATAATATTTTTTTTCCTTCTATCGTATCTTAAACTTAATTTGAATCGTTTGTTTTATTATTTTTTTTTTAATATTTAATTAAGGTAGTAATATTTCAAAGTTGACAATAACAAATTTTGAAGAAAACTGGCATATATGCATAAACTAAATTTACCGAAAGAACACACATAAAAGAGATTGCGAAGGCCCACAAGTACATTTTGAATGCCTCATCATCAGATAAAAAGATGTGAGTCGCTCCGAAGCAGTGACGACTGTCACATCTGACTACTCGAAGACGAGGATGTCGAAATATATTAGTGGGATTTGTCTTCACTATTATGTCTGTTCTTTATGTGAATTTAATTTATTTAGTTCATAAAATCATTTTAGTTTTTTACTTATCTTTATAAATAAAATAATGATTTTGTCTGTACATTGCTTAGAACTGACTCATTTCAAGTTTTCTTTACGTTTCATACATTGGAGAAACCGAATCCACCCTTAGAAAATTTCTGTCGGTTTGTCGGTTTGTCGGTTTGTCGGTTTGTCCGCAAAACTTTGTCACAGGTAAACTCAGCTACCATAAGACATATAAAGCTGAAACTTTTACAGTAGATTTGTGTAGGTCTAACTTAAAAATAGGCTATGAATTGATTGGAAATTCAACGTAGAAGTGAAGTTATGGACGTTTAACGCAAAAAGTTTTGTCACAAGTAAACTCACCACCATAAGACATAGCGAGCTGAAACATTGACACTGGATTTGTGTGTGCCTAACTTAAAATATGGGCTCTAAATAGATTATTAATTCATACAGAAGCGAAGTTATGGGTTTTAGCTGTATTTTCCTAACTTCACAGACAAGTTTGTTTTGAAAATACACAGGTGTGGCAAGTAGGTATTGTTAGTTGATTTTTAATTTCAATTTGAGCCCATGAATATATTGCGTATTTGACATCATTGAAATGGTGTTTCACAGAGTTAAGAATGTACTATCTATTGAAATAAATGTTTTGTAAACGAGCAATTCTCAGCCCTTAATATGAACAGCATGAGAAATCAACAAACAAGTTCTTACGCTATATGAACCGAGGAAAGAACTTACAAGTCAGTAAAGAGATTGGATTAGTGATGAAGAAGGAGTTCATTATCTAATTGAATTTCTTGACTCTGAATTTATTTCTCCTGGACTGCCTGCTCATGAGTAAAAACTTAAAGTAGGAGCACCAATATGCTGCAATTTATAGGCAGTAACAAATTTCATGTTACGAAACATGAGTGACCCAAAAAACTGTGCAACGGGACACGACTCTGAGTTCGTGCTCTACACAGATATGCCATAGAGGCGGACATAATGACTGGATGTGGTATTGGGGAGTCTTCCGAACCACTGTCGTTTCCATTCAAAGATTGCAAGGTCCCCTCAGAGTCTATTTCGTAATGACGTTAACTAAGTCGCAAAGGGAGACTTTATCTAACGCAGGAATTCAAGTTAGCGAAACCAATTTTTTCTCACATGGTCAACTGATTTACTTGCTCAATAGTCAGAGGTTTCAACTGACTGTTCTTCCATGAACCTGAAGGACAGAACAACTAATGTAGTGTATACAGAGGTATTTGTTTTAACAAGTACTAATAATGGGTTTTCTACTATTCATAATTTCTAATTATAGTATTAGTATAATACTATAATTGATATGTTTGGAATACCAATAATAGAATTTTTGATTCCGTCAAAGACGGGTACATTTGCTAGTAATAAATATAAGTAAATACATATATATATAATGATTAAACCATAGCAAGAAAATCAATAGATCTTAGTCGTTTTTCTGATTTTCTTACAGTTTAGACATTGACTTTTATTTCACGTGTTTACTATGAAATCTTGTTGCATATAAATATATAATAGTTTTTGGGTTAATTATCAAAAACTCAAAGTCTACATAATTTGTATGGAAGCTGAACCTCTATGTTAATGGAAGGGATAATATTAAACGTTTTGGTATAACAGAAGTTTTATGAATGTAATATTAGAATATGACATTACTATTGCTCGTAAATTTTCTGCTTTACCGACCAGTTCCGGAACGTGTCCGTTATCAAGAATGACATAGATTATCATACATATTACATACATTACACCGCTCTGAGGATGTATTAAAAGGAGAGAATAAACTCATAATAATGCACTTCAAACAGGTCGTGAGGATGAAAAACGAGTAATCATTATCTCTTATTTTAATAATATATATAACAGTCTCTGAGGTATTAACACTGTTTTATTGCTTTGCAAAAGGAAGACGATTCAAACACGTACTTTTCTTCTTCAGGTTACATTTACTTCTCAAAAAAAGAAACGATAAAAGAATTGCTCTTTTAAATAGTGAATCTTTCTCTGATAATTATATATATGTAACTGAAAAAAAACACCTCGTGCTGAAAGCAAGTTGTTTTGACCAATGATTTTAACTTGCTATAAGTAAACCACAGTAATCACGAAAAAATGTGGTCTCGACATGTGTAAATTTACGTGTTTTGAGGTCCCTTAAGTCCTTTTCGCCGTTTTCTTGATGATATTTGTGAGTAAGTTATGTGGGTGGGTGAGCTCTAAAAGTTTGTGGGCATGTTTCATACCGTTTGATAGATCAAATTCATATTCTACACAAAAATGGGCACTATAATATAAATATAGTCTTTTTGATTCTAATTTTGATATAAATATTGTATTCTGAAAAAGTACTAATATTTTTTAAAACATTTTTTTTTTTTTGAACTACTAATTCTAGAGTGTTGAGATTTTTCGGATTATTATGAAACCAACAAAAGCATTATCTGAAGAAGAACTTTAATTTTTCTTAATTACCAGAAGGTTGTTTTTGTAATAAAATTTTAAATTTTGACTGATGATTATTTGCGACACGATATAGGTCACACCGTTTGACGGCTCGTAATGAAATAACGCCCATAATACAAATCTTATATGAGGATGAACTTAATATTTGGTTTTTTTTTTTTAAATTACATGGACGAGCATGGATGTTATGATACTTATCATGATTTCAGAAAATATGTTTTTGTGTAAAACTAGAGTTCTAGGAACTTCTAGGCCACTGTTGCCTTAACAACCTCAACAGAGCAGATGTTGAAACCTACAGAAGAACACTAAGCGATCGAAACGCGTTTTTAGTTTTAATATAAAATTCTTTCGTGTAGAGACGTAAGTTTTTGATTTTTTTTTTTTGGAATCCCCACATATCTACTACCCCTGTTACATCATGCCAAATTCAGTTTGGTGTTAGGGCTATTCTTATTGAAAAGAAACAATAGAGATCCTATTCCATCTAGATTCCACAACCATAAAGGGAACTCGGACCAAACCTCTTCTTTAAACTATCGTAGAACACAAGTTAGACAATTCCTTCACATTAGTAACATGCCAAACACTATAAGCCTTTCTTGAAACATCCTAATTTTTCATTACTCTATAGAAGTATTTATCATCTATGAAGGCGACAGACCACTCAATTTTTTTGTCCATCGTTTGAGTCTATACTGATCCATATTTATTTGACATCCGTGTCATTTTTAATCAATTCTTATTTTTCCAAACTAATTCTGGATTAACCTCTATAAATTTTTGCAAAGAAGATAGTTCTCATTAAATGTTTCAAACAACTTTTAAATAAATTTAAAATAATGAAGATTAACTGACCATAATGAACTTATGAGGTGATCCTTAAAATTGATATGCTTTGAAATGTTATAAACTTTCTGCAGATAGAAGAGTATTTCGCAATAATGAATAAGCGTTTGTAATTAAAATTTGTTCTTCAAGTGAGAGTAGATTGGTTGGGAAGATGAGGGCAATTACTCTCATAGGATTATTTTTAATATCCTATGGTTTTTAAGTAGTTGAGAAGATTTGCATTATAATTATACAGCTATTTTTTTTACTTAATCCTTTCCACAAAGCGGCATATATTTTATGGGGAAATAGAACTCTGAGATGGTGAAGAAAACAGAGGTAAAAGTGAGTTTTGTGGCTATTAGAGCCGAAGAAGAGGGAGCCAGAGCGAATTCTTCTTGGGTCACTGAACCGCCTTCATTACTGAGTTCTGCACCTTTCAGGAAACTATCAGACTTTGTATGGAACAACCAAAGGGCTTAAATACGTGTGTCTTAATGAATAAAGAGGTATTGTTTGAATCGTTTTGGAGTTTTAAAACTTTGCGAGTCTTCTTGTTTAACTAAGTTTGTATCATTTAAGCTATCATGGACGACTAGAGGCTGGAGAGTGTGTGTATGCCAAGAGAACTCAACCGGCTTCCACAGGTTTCATTTACATCTGGCAGTACTTCTGGACACCGGGATCATAGATATATTCAAGCATGTTTCGATAGACCTACAATCTCTTGGAATAATACTAACAATTGAGCACATTGCTACATCATAACAACAGATCAGTCTATTTATTACATGCCAAAATTATATTCCTTCTGCATATCTATATCTCTTGCACTGCCACAAACTTGTAAAGCAATGCTTATAGTTCGAATATAAAACAAAATATTATAAATGACTTCTTTTCATTCTTATAAATTTAGGTTCCATAATGAAAGAACATTAAGGTAATTCATTTCAAAAAAACTATCAATGAAACTCACTTACGGTAAACTATATTAAAAGCAAGAGACTTGAGGAAAAGCAGATATGTTAAAGGGAAAATGACTGTAATAAGAATTAGATCTCCCAATATTTAATTTAGCCAGAAGAAGAGAGAAATTAATTTATGTATTACTTTGTATCTGCTATTGATTTAAGAGTTCAAGTTTTAAAATAAATAACTCTTTTATATTATAATACTTAGTTTTCTTTATATAAAAGAGCTTTATAAGTTTAGCCGTTACCATCTAATTACATTAGTGAAACATCTTTTCCTTCAATAACCGAGTTGGATAAGTTAAAATAGGGAAATTTAAAAACATTTCTAGTGAATTATGATTTCATTACCATTTGTTTCAGATTATATCAAAAAAAACTCTAACACCCTCAGAAAATTCAAGTATTTCAATCAATTAACAAGTGAACTTGTACAAGGTAATTTTTTAGCATTTTATGTTTTATTAAATATGGGATAAAATGAAAAAAATATTGACCAAAAAATATGATTTACATTTTTATATGAAATGCACCTTTTTTACTTAGAAAATCTTATTAAAAACTTTTATAAACAAATTTTACATTTTTTTGTTTAAAATATAGTTGAACTTTACCTTGTAGCCATGATAAAATACATCACATCAGAACTGATAAAGTACAAAATGTGGCATAAAATTACATTTACTAAAAAACGTGTCACCGAATGAATATTAAACAATGCTGCTACATCGGCTTCTTAAAGGTGCTCAGGTGCTTTCTAATTATTATTGTACCAATACCGATGGTTCGGAGTTCAAATCTAGCAGGACAACAGATTTTTTTTTGGAGGAAGATAAAAAAATTGTCCACACCGTGAACCTCTACAATAGATACTCTTAAGTTCATATGCAGGTATTCTATATTTAGAGCACTACAATATTTAGAAGCTTAATAAGTTTTATTTGAAATAATATAATACAAAAATTACTTACAAAAGTATTATAACATCATTAATAAAATACGACTTTCTTAAATTTGTTTCCTATTGAGAGTTCAAAAAAGCTATTACATTTAAATCTTTCGTTTAAAGTCATCTCAAATTGTTTTTCGATTATTCAAGACTTAAACATTACAGTAACTTTCTTCTTCGTGAACAGTTACTTCATTTATCAATATTTTATTTATGTATTATTTATTTATGTAAGCATAGATAATAATAATTTTATTTATGTTTATGAATGTGGATCGGTAATGCTGGTGAAGACTTCGATGAAGAAAAGGAAGTAGTCAACCAGCACATTAGTGGGTTGAAAGATATCTATTAATTAATGGGTTCATTAATTAAAACTCTACAGAATGGACAAGAGGAATGGACAGATAAGACTGAGAGAGAGTGAGAGAAGGAGAGAAGAAGAGAGAGAGAGAGAGAGAGAGAGAGAGAAAGGGGTGAGTGAGAGAAACAGAGAATGAGAGAGAGAGAATTATAGAGCTAGAAACACATTAAAAATGAGACAGAGAAAGAGAGAGAATGAGAAAATGACAGAGAGAAAGAGAGAGAAGAGAGAGAGAGTGAAAAATAAAAAAGTGAGAGTGAGGAGAAAGAAAAATAAAAGGAGATATAAATAGACAGAGGGAAGGAGTGAGGAAAAGAGCAAGAAAGTAGAGGAAGAAATAAAGAAGGAAACACTGAAATAGAAGGAAGAAGAGGGATTGGAAGGAGAGATGGTGAGGGTCTGTGTGTGAGAGAGAGAGAGAGAAGAAGGAAGAGAGAGGGCAGAAAGTTATTTCACAAATTTCATATTGACTTAAACGTTTATTTTTTAAAAGAAAGGATGTCCAAATCATACAAGCCATAACAAATGATACCCACTTTGAATAATCATACAACTATCTCATTTTTGTAAACAACTTTATCCAGAATATTTCTTCTTTTATCTTATTAAGTTTTCCTATTGTTATTGTTAGGGGTAATATTCCTGAAAATAGTGCAATTCGCAGATGACATTATAATATTGATAAGTGTTACAACGATACTGTGAACACAAAACAGGCAGACCAAATCAAACAAGTTATTTCCACGTTTAGGTAGTTTTACAAAATTATACTAATTTATAGAACCATTAAATCAGTTCGATTTACAAGCTATTTTACCTAAAAGTGGAATACGTGTTATTTGATCTTATTAAAGTTAGTTTTCGCAACTGTCCAGCATATGCAGTTAAGAGCGGTAAAGACAGTTTTACTCTGTAGGTAATGGGATAGGTAAGTGGAGGTGCAGAACGAGGTGACACTAGAGAGGTGAGGGCAACAGGTGGAAATCAAGGTGAACGAACTTACCCCAGGAGTAATGTCAGACATGCACTTTAACACCGATTTGCCATTACCCCATTCAATGTCATGTACCTTGACATCATATCTTTATATTCAATTTCAACAAGAAGTCTTCTATTTCAACCTTATGATTTTTGTTATTATTATAGAGTTCTAAAAAATTATAGCCATTCTTGATATCACCGAGTTCTACAAAGTGCTAGTGTGTTTTTTTAGTTCAATTTCTTTGTGGTTGATATATTTGAATAGTAATAAAACAAAAAAAAACAGATCAAGACTTCAAGTCTAGTTTAAAAGACAGTATTTGTTTCATCATTTATATGGGAAATCAGGAGTAACTTGCTGTATTATACTTTAACTCTTCTGTTCTATTATCAAGCACGATGACATGTAAATCACGTTTGATAATAAATAATCTGCCTAATTACTAAAATTGATATAGCTTCTCAACCACTGAGTCTTAAAGTTCAAAGATGGGTTTTTTTTTTAGGATTTTTGTCTAAAGAAACAACACTCCTCTTTATACGCCGACGTTTCGCCAAAAATTATTTGGCATTTTCAAGGTTAAAAACAATTTATTGATGACATAAGTAGTGAAAACAAGTGGTGTCAGATGCCAGCATGTGATATGATGCTGGTAGATAAATGAGGGAACGCAAATAATTTCTCCTCAAAAACTAGCTAAGAATTTTGTAGTTTTTCCCCCTTTATTTGTTTATATTGTAATTATTTGTATTGTTATGTAATTTTCTTGCTTACTGTGTTTTGTTATCTGTTTGTTCATTGAGGGCTCTGTTTATAGGCACACCCTTACAGAAATTTTTTGTGATATCACTTATCTGTTTAAAAAAATGTTTTTGGCCTTAATAATTAATAAAAGGTAATTATGTTTAAACAACACATGTTTTTTATTAAACAACAATAACAGTGGCTATGTTTTGTGGTTTTCTTTTACTTTATATGGTTTTATGGTTGGGTTTATTGTGTTTTTTCTTTTCTGTTGGTTGATATTTCATGGATGTTTTTGTTTTCACTACTTATGTCGTCAATAAATTATTATTATCCTTGAAAATGGCAAACAATTTTTGACAAAACGTCGACGTATAAACAGGAGTGTTATTTCTTTAGACCAAAAATCCTCAACAAACCCATATTTTTTGAACTTTAATTACTGTCGGATGAGTAAATAAACATTAGCGGTATGATAGCTGATGATTCTAGTAACTATGACAGTGGAGCTAAAACATCAGTGATACTAAATGTATATAAACAGACCAAAGTTGTCTGTATTAATTTGCAATTCAGTTTCAATAAGTTGTGATATAAACAATGGGCATTGATCCTAACAGGCTAACAATAAAATGTAATGAAAAGCTTCATAAATATGACTCGTAAAGAATTATTATAAAAAAAAATTGGGGTGAGACATTACACGGTATTTATAGAGTTGCAATTTTTTTTTGCCATTAAAATATATTCTAACCTACATCTGCAGTTTTATATTTTATTTTACAAAAGATTGCAGCAATGTAAAAACAACATTACTAGAGACATGTGGAGACATATATAACTATTTAGAAAGATCCAGGAGGAAAGAAATAATCCAGTGATTAACATGGAATATAACATAGAAAACTACGTGGGAAAACAAGATAATAGAAATAGTCAACAACTTACAAAACTTCACTGCAATGAGCCCTCTGACCACAATCTATTCACGCCTTTTAGGTTTTACCCAGTACATTTGTTGAATCAATAAGGTAGTGAGGTAAGACCTTAAGGACTAATATACAGGCTTAAAACTTTAATACTTAAGGTGTAACGTAGAACTTTAAAACATTAATGACTTAAGGACTAGTATAGGGACTTAAGACCTTAATAGTAAAGGCGTATGATAGAGATATTAGGACTTCAGACCTGAAAAACACTGAGTGTTGAAAAAAATAAGAAAAAAACTGAGTTGCAATTTTTTTATTAATATGAAAATTTATCTAGATTTTTTGATCTTGAAATTGAAACTTAACATAATATTTCATATTTAAAATAATGATGAAATAGGTGATAATAATGATATTTAAGCCAAATAAAAAAAAATTAATTAATTAAATAAACAGGCAACAAGACGAACACGGACTTTATTGATTTGTGAACATTTATAATTATATTGTAGAAAACGGTAAAAAAGTAAATGTAATGCTTTAGTTTGTTGAATCATGTAAGCTGCTACAATTAAAGCCAATATCTAGATGCAATATCATAGAAGGAATCAAAGTATTCGGTACCATTCCAGAATGTTAGGAGGGTTGAGAAGCTGTGGGCGGAGGACAGACGAGAGGCACACCCCCTTTTGGCAGAGGAATGCTATCTTATCAAAACCATTGGACCACACTAATTAGCCTGCTACGTCCTTTTAAAACTCCATAGAATCCCTCTGTATTTTAGTTTTAGGAAAACTCATATTGTTTCAAAATCGTATATCTATATAAATAAAAGAAAGGTTTTTGTCTGTACATTGCTTAGAACTGACTCATTTCAAGTTTTATTCACGAATGTTTTCTCACATAGTCAACTGTAGTTTACTTTCTAAAGAGTCAGAGGTTCCAACTCTTTGTTCTTCCATGAACCTGAAGGACAGACAGCGAACGTGGTGTACACAGAGATATTTGCTTAACACTGTACTAATAATGATATTTTCTACCATTCTATAATTTCAAATGATATTTTGGAATACCATGTAAATCGAATTTTTGATTCCGTCAAAGACGGGTACATTTGTTAGTCATTATTAAAACAATACATTAAGCAGTGACCCTTATTTAAAAAAAAAGAACAGGTTATAAGTTTGTTGCATCTTATACAATGTACTTGGTAGAGAATTATTTTAATAACAAATGATTAGCATTTCATTATTCTTTTTATGTTAATGTAAAATAAAACTAATATTTTAGTTATTTCTTTTATAATTACATTTGGAACTGTTTTTAAGGATTACATCGAAAATTTCATTTTGTCTGTAGAATCACTTATTACAACCTAATAAAAAACGTTGAATTACAAAGGATCTATGACTAAACTTCTTTAACGAACTATATAAACTACCTAACACGAAAACTGGTTTTTGGAAATAAGCAATAAAAATAGAATACAATGTCACTGACACAAATGTATAGTCCGTCCGTCCAATTGATATTTTTTTTAAATATGGTTTTGTATACATGATTTGCTTGGTGCTTACTACGTTATGAAAACTCCTTTATAGATTGTATTACATTTGTGTACTTGATTTTTGAAGCGCCCTCATAACCTTTCTGCAAACCTCCCTATTTCATAGTTTATATTAGTTGCTTAAATAATTTCAACAAAATAATCAAATCATGTAATTCTTTAAACAAAATTATGGAGAGAAAGGAAATAAAATTGTATCAATTTGAATGCAGTAATTCCTATCACTATTATTAAAAAGGTATTGGTTGTTGAAATCTTATTACAGTCTGTAGAGCTATTCTTGTTTTGTATTAATTTTGAATAAATTTTCCCTGAAAATGCTGAATCGTATAAGCTAAACGTTGGCTGACTTCTATTTATTTTAGACTCAACCCGTTGAGTATGGTAATTTCAAGTATAGATCAATACCAAATAGGATCTGACTGTACTAAACGTTTGTTGGTAATTCTTTTGTTCAGGAAATGAAGCAAAAAAAATGTTTAGTAGGGAGAAATAGTTAGAAGGTTAAAGGAAGAATAAAGAAAATAAATGTAACTTTCTGCAATTAGGGCATCAATGCCAACAAAAAAAAAATGACCTTTGTATTACTATGGCAATTTGAATAGATTAATGGCAGTGGTGGTATTTTAATGAAGTTGTAGTAGAGGTAGATTGAAGAGATGTAGAAGAGTGGTGGAAGTCAATGGCCGAGGACGAGGGGCTTGCAGACAGACGGTAGTGATTAGGAAGCAGGAAGAGGGCGAGAAAATGAGCTCTTGCAAGGAGGTCTTTAGACTGGGGGTATGTAAGAACTGCGGGTATGCCGAGCTTCGGACACTCCGCACTAAACAGCTTAGCATCAAGCGCTTCGTACAGCAAACGACAACTCATCAATTTATACTAAAATAATTTCATTTTCATTTTACAACCAAAGTTGTTAAGGAGATTTTCGAATCTCATGAAATTAGCTCTTAACTAGAGCTCGACTTCGATAAAAACATAAGTCCGACTTTTTACATCTGTCTACCAATTTCACAAATTTCAATGAAATTCCATATTCATTATCTATGCGTTACTTTTTTTGTTTAACATCTCTATCAATTTAAATAGATACTGTCCAGAATAGTTTCTTCAAACTATGAAGGGTAACACATTTGTGAACCACATTATATGTAAATAATATGTTCAATAAAAAGTCAAAACCAGAACAGTTTTAATTAAAATTGTGTCAATAAATTTCTACAGAATTGCAAAAAAAATGTGCATTAAAAAATCGAATAATGGGACTGAGTTTACTGTTTCTTTCTCTTATCTCTCCTGAAGACGGTTCATACAGAAAATTAGAGACTGTAAGCGTGTGCTTTTAATTTCTCTATGTTTCTTTCTGTACATTGAACTATATGTATTATAAAGATTTCACATAAACACGTGAAATAACAATCAATGATCAAACCGCAATATGAAATGGGAAAAACAAGACTAAGATCTTTCAACCGTAACAAGCGGTCTTCGTCAGTTGGGTTTTTGACTCTGACGAAGACTGCTTATTACGGTTGAAAGATCTTAGTCTTGTTTTCCCATTTCATATTGCGGTTTGATCATTGATATATATAAATATAAATATATATATATATATATATATATAAACAAATTCAATAATATATCAACCGTTGGATAGAATAGGTGTATAATGTAATCGGGATTCGGTCAATTTTCAGGATCAAAATCAAACTCTCAATGCCGACGTTTCGGTTTTATTTAAAACCTTTTTCATAGGCCTACAAACAAAGGATGACAAGAAATCATATATAAACATCAACATATAACCAACATCAAAATGGAATATTCACAACTGTAATATTCCATTTGATGTGGTTATAAAGTTGTATGTTTATATATGATTTCTTGTCATCCATTTGATTTGTAGGCCTATGAAAAAGGTTTTAAATAAATATCCGAAACGTCGGACATTGAGAGCTTCTGACTTTGATAAACTGAACGATTTACATATCCCAATTTCACAAATTCATGAATCCTATATTATATATTATAGTATATTTATTTTTAAATTTATCAATTTAAATAGATACTGTCCAGAATTTTCTTAAACTAGAGGGTAACACATTTTAAAATTATTGTAAATAATAGTTCAATAAAAAGTCAAACCAATTTTAATAAATTATCAATAAATTTCTAAGTTCAGAATAAGCTACTATTAAAAATCGATAATGGACGAGTACTGTGTCTTACTTATTCTCCTGAGCGTTCTCAAAACATGAATAAGCGTGTGCTTTAATTACTCTGTTCTTTCTTACTTAATATGGATAGATTTTATTACATGAGTATGTTAAAAAGTACTGCTCCCAAAATGAAAGTAATTGAAAATGGAAACCTAAGAAAGATTTCAACGTAAGGACCTACTGAGATTTTACTTAATGTTGATATCGGTTAAAGATTTAGTTTTATATTCATATTGTTATATATATATAATATATATATGATAATAGAATAGAAAGATAGAGAGGACTAAAACGAATCAGTTTTGGAGTGTATTCATGTACACATAAACAAAATGAACCTTTTTTTGTACTCAGTGTACCTCGAATCGTGTATTTCCGTTAATAACTAAATATCAAAATTATGATTCAAATATGACGCTTGCATAAATACCAACATTATGAACCGAAATGACACTTGCGTAAATACCAACATTATAAACCGAACGTGACACTTTATTGTTGCATGTTTTATATGAAAGATAAGTGAATGCACAAATATGAATATAATTAATTTTATTATCAAACTAGTGGTTAATCAATGAAAGTAATTGATCGGTTACAGTTTGGATCCATCATAGCTCCAGTAGTGCGGTTCTACTATAAATAATTTTTAACCATTGCTTAATATTGTGCAAAAGAAATGAACATATATTAATATAATTATAATGCTACTGTCTTCAGTAACACAGAGCTTGTTTATAATTTATTATTAAATGACTGTATTTATCAAAAAGTAAGAAAAAATGAATGCAGAGGAAAGAACTTTGAAATTATTATTAAGATACACATAAAACAGACAGTGAGCCAGTAAGACCAAGCAACCATTAAACTGACAACTATTAATATAACGGATCATGTAGGGGAAACAATGTCTGCGAGTGAATTCCAAACCACTACTCTGTGACTGCCAGTTACTACATGGCCTTAGCCCTAATAGATCATTCAGTAGTATAACTTTAAAATACAATGTTTTAAGATTAATATATGTTGCTTTATATTTTGTAACCCTTTAGTCATCAGTTTGTAAACATTCCTTTGCAAGAAACTTAATTCCTTCTGTTAACTGATCTACTTTATCATATTTCCGAGGTCATTGGCCAGAGACAAATTTTTTTCTGTCTTGCTTTGGCATTGTAGCTGAACATACTTTTTAGTGTTAAATTCTTTATATATTTGATTATGACTTGTATAAATGTTGTACTGATGATTTAATAGATAAACACACGCACAATTACTCATTTACAAACACACAGAAATATATACACATACACACACACACACACACACACAACACACACACACACACACACACACACACACACACACATACATACACAAACGCACAGAGGGAGAGAGAGAGGCAAAGATACTCATACACAATGGACAGAGAGAGAGAGAAGAGAGACAGATAACTGTAGTTAAATCAGAAAATCTAGAAATGAATTAACAGACAGAATAGCTAAGCAAGATGTATCTCAACTATTTCAATGATATCAGATAAGTTATGTTCTTGTAATGACTCACCTTTAATGGTATAATCGAAATAAAGCGTGTTTGCATCATTCGTTATAATAACCTGTAAGCTATGTTCTTGAGCCCACTCATCTTGAGAGATACATTCGAAATAGAGTGTATTTCGAAAAATCCTTTCTGTACCACTTCAATAGATTATGAAATGGGTTATATTTTCAAGCGACACATCTTCAGAGAGAGCATCGAAATATGCATTCCTATTTTAATAGGTGTACATCTAGCCTTTAATAAAATTGGATGAGTATTGTTGTAGCTATAATCTTCTGAGTATACTTTATTTATTGTAATATTAAATTTAAACTTTTATAAGATGTTAATTTCAAAGCTTAGAAGATTATTTCTAATAATTTTGCATTCCAATCTAAAAAAATCCAAATAAAATAGATATTTTCTTTTATTGGGAGATAAACAGCACTGATATTATGAAATATACTAATTGGCAGTTTGAGTTGTTGAGTTATCTGTCTTAGTATTCTCGTGTGATTTTGTAAACAAATGAAAAATGATTGTTATCGATGATTTGAATAAAATATGAGATATGAGCTAAATAGACTAATTTACTATGGGATGAGCATTTCAATAATATCGAATGAATTAATAGTAATACTGTCCGTCATACCTCGTAAATTCTCAGGAAAGCTCGACCGGTTTCGGGTCCGTCCAATCCCATCGTCAAGTGACTGTGTATTTCATTTTCCTATAACCTACCTATCCTTGACATCTACATTGTGGCATCAGTGTTGTCTGTGTGGTTATTTTTTATTTATTTATTTTTTTTTTAATTGTTATGTTTTTTTTTCCTTTTATTTCTTGTTTCATTATCTATTTCCAGTTCTTTGTGCCGTCTTTTATATGTTATTAGAGGTTTTGTTAAAATGTCTGTTTGATGGTTTGTTTGTTCATTGATTATATTGTGGGTCATTTTGTGTTTGTATATTTCTATTTCTTCCCGTATGTTCATTCGTTGTCCTTTTTGTCCCGTCTGTGGTAAATCAGGAAAATAGTAAGGTTATAGGAAAATGAAATACACAGTCAGTTAGTTGACATTCTGTCGTTGTCGTTCTGAGACATTACGAGGTATGACGGACAGTATTACTATTAATTCTAATATTACTAACCTCAGTGGAACTAACCCATTAACTATATTTAATATCGAATGAGTTATGCTCTTATGATCACCGATCATGAATGACATAAAGCAGACTAATAACTTAGTATCGGGTAACTTATGTTCTAGTAGTAACATATCATTCAGAGTAAAGGTTGAATAACATTTCTGGGTGTTACCCAAATACAATTTGTAGTAAAATAAATTTACAACCACAATTGGAAGCACTCTGGTGGACAAACCAATTTACCTAAATAATTCATGGATAATAAAGTAACAAAAAATATATATTGAAAAATAATTAATAGTTAATTTCTTCTAATCATAAGGAATAAAAGTCGGTATTGTTAGCATGGAAATAGAATGCAAGAAAAAAACGTAGGAAACTCACTTATAAACAGAAATAAAACACTTTTTTTAGCATTACATGACACACAAGCAAAAGCTATTGACCATCATGTATTCAAAATTCATACAATAACAAAAGAAAATTTTATTGAATTCACTATTATAGGAAAAAATGTTTATCCTTTCTGGCTTAACAATCACGCAAAGGAAAATAATGCTATTCTTTCTGGCACTAAGAATAATGAAGAAAATATAGAAAACGTTAATATTTCATCATCACGTTAATATCTTTAATATTTTCATATCAGCTACCTCGGGCATTGAAAGAATGCTGTCTTAACTTGGGTGCAACAAACTCAGTATCAGGGATTATTGATTGATACTGCTATTAGGATGGTCTCTTCAAGATTTAACCAGTTTCTGTATTTTTTTTAGATTTATATTTATTAATATTTTTATTTATTTTATATTTATTCATTTATATTTTTTATATTTATAATTTTTTAGATTTATAAATAGACCTGAGAGAGCGGTCTCACTGAGAGTTAAAAAGTTTCAGTACTGATGAAGCAGTTTGAATACGATATTTATCCATTTCTATAGATTTAAAGATCGTTGAATCCTCGATGGATTCTTTTTACCAACTTTCCCTCGCTTAGCTCATCCACGTCTGTAGCACGTTCATTACCCCCATAATTTCTAATTTATCTCACTTGGGGTAATTTGCCCCTGCTCCCCGACCACCGCTTTAGAGGTATGGTATTGAATGTTATAAGAAGCGAAGTATTTTGGCCTACTTATAAGAGAGACTATGAATTCACTCTAGTTAACAGTTACCTGCATATCTCCAGTTTTCCAGGTTTAGTACAAAGACAACTACACACTTCGACCCACACGTATACAAATGCATTCATAAACATATAACACATAGATTCTGACCATAATCACAGAAAATTAAAATCTTCAAAACCTGGAAATAATATAATTTTTTATACATCATATTTAAATATGTAACATAAGTATTAATACCTTCATGAAAGTAAAAGTAAAATGATGTTTTTTGAAGAGTATGAGTCATGAAGGAAAGTAAGATTGAAGAAGGTAAAGAAGAAGGAAAACATCGCATTAATTTTAAATGGATACTATTTTAAATATATGGCTAAAACAAAAAACCATATGGAATAAATTATAGTATGAGAGTAAACAAGTGAAATACAGAATAAAGCAAATTAATAACAGAGTGACTGAGAAAGAGATAGAGGAATACTGGAGGAATGCGGGTAAATGTTAACTAGAGTAACTGAGAAAGAGATAGAGGAATACTGGAGGAATGCGGGCAAATGTTAACTAGAGTGAGCCGAGTCTAATGAACTTTTGATTTCAACACAGAAGCTAACTCGGTGGCCAGGAGAAGTTGTTAGTTTGGATTTGACACGGGTTTGAAAGTGAAGCTTTTCCATTTCGCCTTCCCTGGTGGCCGTCAAAACTACAATCAGCCACGTCAGCCAGCTTCTACTATTCTTTAAAACGTCCTCTTCGTAAATGAAATGAAAAACAAAGCCTTATCAAATCAGTATAATCAGCTATATGAAAGAAAAATAGTAATATTAATTTTTCAAGTTAAGACCTCTAACAAAAGATATTTCTCTAATCTAATGGTCATTAATGATCTCCTACTTTCTTCCTTACAACACTCTGACTCATATATATATATATATATATTCATATGCATTATATATATTTATACACCTTATTATTCGCAACGGTTTCCTGCCGTTACAACTCCATCGTGCGATTTTCCGACCATTTTAGTTAGGGTGTTTCTTTACTCTTTGTGTTACTTGTTCTCTTTTTTGTGCGAAATATATATATATAGCAGTTAAATAAAATATCTTCCCTAGTATTTGGAACACCTGTCATTTTTCTACATGATGGCAGGGTAGTCAAAATATAGTTGTAAGTTTTTACTTTGAAACGTTTGTCCTTTGTAGATCCTTTTCTTGATGGGAATATATATATATCATATATTCTATATAATATAGAATGAGAATATATATATATTCTCATTTCAATGATCAAAACACAATATGCAATGGAAAAAAAAAGTCTAAGATCTTTCAACCGTAACAAGCGGTCTTCGTTAGAGTCAAAAACCCAACTAATTTGGGTTTTTGACTTTGACGAAGACCGCTTTTTGCGGTTGTAAGATCTTAGACTTTTTTCCCATTTCATATTTCGGTTTGATCACTGATTGTTATTTCACGAGTTTTTTTGTGAAATGTAGTTATATATATATATATATAATGAAAGGTCCGTGTGGACAATAAACACTTTAACACATAGAAAAGAACACAGAAAGACACTACAGAACTCACTTCGATATTTCACATCCGTCGTCATCGGGAAGAAGTGCGAAGTACTCGCGTTGAAATGCAGCCTCCAAGTACGTGGAACACTGCCGTGTACGGTTCTTGGAGGCCAGTAGCAGTTTGCTTCTCAACGCGAGTACTTCGCACTTCTTCCCATGACGACGGATGTCGAAATATCGAAGTGAGTTCTGTAGCGTCTTTCTGTGTTCTTTTCTATGTGTTAAAGTATATTATATATATATATATATATATATATATATATATATACAACATTATATATATATTATGTAACAAAGAAACTGTCAAAACCGGATAAAATAGTACTGTTAAAATAAATGCAGCAAATAAAAAGAGCGAGCCACTGACTTTCAATATTTCGAACCACAGTTCGTCGTCAGGAAGAGACTAGAAGGGGAGGAGAAGAGGTACGTTCGTTTCAGGCAGATGGTGGAATGTCGAGACTCTACTTTGGATATATTAGCGTGAGAGATGCTTACAAACAATAAAATGATATTATAACACGGAAACAACCATACGAGACTACATATCATGGATGCTATATTTATAATAGAAAAACAACCTGGTATGAATAGTCAAGGTGGAGTATTTAAAAAAATCCTGAAACTGTACGAAGGAAATATTAAAACTCATGCAGGAAAGCCGATAGCGATGTCCTCTGCGATTAGGACTGAAGACGGAAGGTAACCACGGCCAGTGTAAAACCTCACCTCGTCCTTTTTACAAGCCTTTTACATAAGGAATGCTACTTTTAGTGTTTATTTATGAAGGTCAGTTTCTGACCGTGAAAACGGTTAGTGTGGGCCGAAACATGTCGGAATATATAAATAAAAATTGTTGATGAATTGATCTGTCTTGTCCCACAAACATGAAGAACTTATGAGAGAAATACCGTGGGATTCAGTAGAGAATATATACGATTAAAAATAGAATTTGAAAATACATAAATAAACGAAGGTATACTTCCTTTTGAAGGTGTGCATTTCATATGATGTATCGAGCATATAATGGAATGATACTAAAGTAAATGAGTGGTTAAATCCCTCATTGCTAATGTTTTGAATTATTTAAAACCCATTTTGTAATCAAAAGTAAGAATAATTGTAAAAGAGATACTATGATTAATAATAGCAGCACTTCTTAATTTAATATACAACATTTTCAATAGAATTGAAATGTCAGTGTTGAGAGTCAGTATTAGCCACATATTTAGGGTTTAAATACTCGTATACATACACTAATATATATCTGAGAAATATGTGTAAAGTAGGTCATCGATATGTGGGACACTTTTTAGTTTGTATAGGTAGCTTGATAGACTTTATCGTTTGAATTATATCCTTTACTATACCAAGCCTTGTAAGACTTTAACATAAAAAATCAACCGCGTTAATAATATACAGATGAATAAAATCACGTCATTACAAGAGATATTCATGGTTAGAAGGGCGAATACATTAACTCAGTTATATTACCAGTACTTCACTTTAGAAAGCTTTTTGTTTTCATTTTTTTCTGTCTTTTATTGATCTATTTTAGAATTGATTAAATTTTTAATTTTATTATTGATGTTTTCTATTTTTTATTTAAATACAAGTACATTCTTATTAATCTAATATTTCATATACGTTATATTTATTAAAATTTTGTAGATTATGATTAGATACTGGTATTTCTAGGATAATTATATATATTGAATTTTAACTTAAAAAGACATTGGTGTATTTGATTTAATATGATGGATTTAAAAGTAAAAAGAGAGAAGTGGAAACTGATTATAAAAGTTGAGTAAAAAGATATGAATCAGGGAATGAAGGTTTAATAGTTGGGTTTTGGCTTCCAAGTTGATTCTTGTGTCAATTATCTGATTCAAGAAGCCTCGACATAACCTCCTGTCCACTCCATCTACAATCATCATGCTTCCCAACATTACCGCCCATTGCTTTCTCACCGCTTCCTTCGGAATCATTTCAGAGCAACCCGACCGTGAATTCACAGCAGCCCAATGAGGTCCACAACTCACTGTACTTAACGACGAGGTATTGAACTCTCTTCTTAAAGAGTGATAGAGATAGAATGAGTGAAAAGAGGGAGATAGTAAAAAGAAATGAGTTCACCAATTATATTCAAGCATGTGTAATGCTGTTAATGTTTATTTGGTTTGCCATAGATTGTGTCTTTCTATGAATTATGTTAGGGCTTTCGTCGGCCAGCGCAACAATCCACTATGATATCCACAGTTATTACTTTGATGACTGTTTTCGGGTTGAAATCATCAGAACCCATCTGAGACAGTACAACTAATGTTACCTTAATAGCTTCTGAAGAGGCCTATATTTGTCTTCTCTTTGGAGCCAGAACCATTTTATAGATAATCTGTACCATTAAATATTTTTTTTTTTTACTTTGTGGTGTTTTATGTTCTGTTTTCTTCTCTTCATTTCATTGTTTTCCTCTGTTTATCATGATTTGTAGTCAAACTGGAGCTCAGAATTCACAAGTTCAGTCTAGAGTCTTGGTTTGTTAACAACTGAACATACCTCTTAGCCATAAAAATACCTCTGATGATTGGAGATGTTGAAATATTGGACTGAATCTCGTCAGTGATTTTGTAAGTGTTATTTTTGTGCGAAAGTACATAGCGTATATAGTATATCAGATCGCGAAAAAGGAAAGAAATATAGAGAAAAGAAGAGATAGAGTGCTTGACGGACAGAGAACAAGAGAAAAGATAGCGTCAAATAAAGGAAAAGCAAGAGAGAATAAGATATACTAAGGTATACGGTGGAACGAAATATTGCAAATGTGTTGAAGTAATAAGTAGCTAAAAAATTTAGGGATGATCAGGAAAATTGTAATTTATAGTTGTAAAGGAAAGGAAGAGTATGTAAGGAAGAGTATGAAATATACAGCCAGAACTATGAATAATGTAAAACAAAAGTAAGAAAGAAGAGATTGAGAGAATTATTCATCTCAGAAGAGAGCATAAAGCGGAAGAAATGTATGAGTATGGCGTATCGAAGCATAGCAAAGCCTTCGACATGACAAAATCAATACCACTCTTTCTCTCTGCCCTCCAGAAGAATCTCTCTCACTCTCATTTTTTGATATGATCCTGATGATGTCTGGAGAGAGGAAATAGAGTCTGCATCAAGTACTGATGCAGAGAAAGTTGAAAACTGTCTCCAATTTTGGTCTCAGTTCCACCAATGCAGGGACAGTAAAGGACCGTTATTATAAACAGTTTTCAACTACTTCTGCATCAATGTCGTTGGTCAATTTCTATTTATTCTCCTGATGACTGTTCAAACCAAAAATTTGTGACTGTAAGTTTTAGTTTTTTCCTTATTTCCTGTTCGTGGTCATTTTGGACTGTTTTCTATTTATTAAAAGCATATACATATATAACAGGATATTACAATGAAAATATCTGAACAGGAGTAAGAAATTCAACATAGGACTAAGATCGTTTAACCGAAATAACAAGTGGTTGTCAGGGTCACACTTCGACTGACAAGTGAACCTTTACTCTGGATTCCAGCCAACCTTACGTGTTTAGTGCCTAATCTTACTATTTCAAATCTATATAATAATATAAAATGCACACAAAACAATAATAATCGTAATAAAATTCAATCAATAATTAACTACTAACTAGCGAATTTTGCATTAAAAGTAACTTTTTATGAATTTATTATATACACTTCTAATATATAAATACAAATTTCATGAATACCCATAGCTTCCTAAACAACTAATATTTATTCTCGGCCTTTAAAGTAACTTTACAAAATATAACTTTAGTGTCAAGATTTTTGTTTTCATTAAGAATATAAAATGTTTCATTGAGCTTCCTGGTATCATTGAAATATATTCAAAACATATATTTGAGCAAATTCTATGTATTTTAGGCAAGAAAAAATATAATTTATTTGGTACCATTTTATTATTTATTCGTGAGTGAATTAGAGTATAGAATTTTAATATTTTTGAAAAAAAAGTTTAACAAAATATTAAAAGTAAGATGAATTTATAATTTATCAAACTGATAAATATAGCACATGCCATTGCACAACGCTCAGGAGTCGTAATAAATTTCACTAAACACTTGTAAAATGAATGTAACATTAACAATTTAACGATGTTGTTTATTTGTATATGAGATAAAATATTTTCCACTCTTTCCAACAAGTATATATGCAATGTTTTATAAGTCATATTTTATTTTAGAATTAAACTGAATTAGTAAAAAATCAATGTAAAATTAGTCTAATGATATTGGCTATTAATAGCGATATTGAGCGTAAATTTGATAGACGACATTATTTATGTCTCACACACTCCTTGTTGATGACGTCCGAAAGGTCGAAACGTAAAGCTAGACCTTTGAAATCCTTTCGTTCAGTTAGATTAGTTAAATAAACAATGAAATGTTTTTATTAAGTTTTAAAAGCACTTAAATGATAAAAATGGTTAATGAAGATCAACATTATAATCTAGAATATTGAAAAACTGATTAATATAAATTAGCAGCCCGAAATAATAATTGGTTCTATATTGTCATTTCATAGCAATGGATATTCTTATATTAAAATACCATAATAATAAAAGATGTATCCATATTGGCATAGCATGTTAAAAAATACTTTCACAGTGGCATCGCATAAAATGACTACTACGCTGTTATCCCATTATAGTAAATAGTTTTGTATTGGCACTGCGAAGAAAAATGGATATTTTTTTTTATCAACTCATAATAATGGATAGTTCTATGCTGGTATGTCATAAAGAAAACAATAATAAACATTTCTATATTAGAAGCTCAGTAAAATAAATATATATATATTAGCTTCCCATAATCATAAATTGATCTGTATTGGCATCCATTAGTAATAAGAAGTTCTATATTGTCACTGAAATGGTATTATGACAAGGACTGTTACATCGCGATATCACACTGTGATAGATCACAGGTCAAAGTTTACCCCTTTGTGATACCACACAATAACCATTCTACATTGATAGTCTTCCGTTTTACTTCGAGTACGTACCTTCAACGATTGTTACTAATTGAAGGATATTAATATCATTTTGGAATTTCTGGTGGACTGTAGGTTTTTAAATAACTTGATTTATTGGTGTTTTTAATTGATTGATATAGTTTTTTTTTAATATAAATAAGATAAGACGATGCGTGGTGATTGGATAAGGCGTTGCATCATACGAGAGAAGCTTTGGGTCGAGGTGTCGAGTATTGTTGTCTGAGGTCCTCAGAGGAGTGGCAGGTGGGCAGAGGAAGGAATTTGGGTCGCTGAGGCCTATTAGTGAATGTGCTGAGGTCATCGGCCTCGAGGTCAAGGCCAAGGAGACTTTCTCCAGCGCACAATGGGCCGCACCGTTAGCCAGCCAGTGGTCAAGGAGGCCTCTATCCTAGAGTCCAGGTCTTAGAACACAACATCTTTCCAATAGAACAGCTCAATCCAATCATAGAAAACCACTCATACTATTATGGCTCTTTCCTATTATATTGTTTGTAAATACTTAATTGTTGAATTAACTGTATATTTCAATTAAGTATGTAGCCTCCTTTATGCTAATGAATTTCCGACAAATAGTCTATGTAAAATAGTACCTTATGAAATTTGAAATAGTATTATAGACTAAAGACTGCCGTGTAGATAGCTGAATAAAGAAATATAATTGTGAGGAAACACTAGGTCATTCTGCCGCTTAGTCTTCTATTTTAATATCAAATCCTTTTCGAGAGCCGTAGACAATCGCCTTCCTAAGCCCTAGTTAATTTTGAAATAATAAAGTTTAATAATTGAGTTGTAAGTTTTAGGATTCGCTAAATAAAGCACTGAACTTTCTTATAAACAGTGATTGTATATAGCTTGTAGAATCAAATTTGTGTAAAAGATAAGCTATAACTCTCTTATCAGCCATTAAAAATTTAAAATATGAAAAAAATATTAAAATTTACAATTAGTGGAAAAAAACAAAAAAAATGATACATTTGACAATAGTGTTCAGTATTTATATATGTTTCTTTGTTCATACAACGCCCACTGTAGAGATTTGTCTCAATTGCTATCGTCCTGAACTGTAAACAGGGGCTTGGAGATAGAAACCGGTGCAACATACTTCGCATCTAATATCCTTCTGTCTGAAGGACTTTCAGGGAAGGCCAGTATTGAAGGCAGCCCATAGAGCATGCACTTCAGGTACTGCAGCTATTCTGTAGCCTAGGACTGTTTGGTGCTCGTGTCTTAGAAATGGTCCGTGCAGGCGATAATCTAACAGCATGAGAGACTTCAGTAAAGAGGACATTTTTGACGAACTCCCATTCCTTTTTATCCGCTGGTACTTTGGTCAGTTCAGAGCGAATTAATGGTTAACTATATAGCTCTATTAACCATGGTTTTAACTCTTTTCAGTTGTACATAGACACTCATCTTAACCACACTGACAGAGTTTTTATGTATATAGCAATTATAGGCTAAACGAGAGAAGATACATAGGCCAAAGATTAGCCCTTAATAAAACCACACAATAAACATTCTACATTTAGTCTTAAATTTTTGCTATCACAACTATATGTATTTGGAATAAAGACCTTTAACATCGTACAGGCAAAGGAGCGACGGCTTTATGTCCTCTCTGAAAGACGGCTTGCTCAGATATTTGTCATATCCCTCGTGAATCAATTGAAAGCCACAGTAAGTATTGAACTCCGGACTACCACTCCCGGGGCTACCACGAAAGCCAATGTGACACTGACTCAGTTTACATATGTAACAATTGTTTAAGTTAGTGTTTCATAATTATTTCTTTCTAAATAAAATTTGCAATTATATTTTACTTAACCTATGCTAAAAATGATAGGAATATCAAATTCTTTATTGGCTTTTTGTGATTTATTGATGGGGTTAGCTTGATGACGAAATCTTTAGTAGACAAAAACAGGTAGAAGAATATTTAGACTACTGTAATTTACTTCTAGCGAAGTAAAAAGGATATTACTTTTAATGACTGGATATTACCTATCTTAATACGAGTAGCAAGCTGATCACGTAGGGGTATGCTGGACTTGCGCCATGTATTATTTAAGGGACAAAGTGACTATAATGTTTGACAGCTGAGTGGAATCTGTTTAGTATTTTGCCTCAGCACCTCAGGTAATAACGAGCTAAAAAAATCTTTCGATTTTATCAACATCATATATCTTAATATAACTTTGTTAAAACTACTAACCCAGCATCTTTAAGGACTTTTTAATTACAGCTGTATTTAGCAAGTTGATTACAGCTAGTGTTTAATTCTTTCTAATGTTTAAACATTCTAACTATTTTACCTTATCTATGTACCATACCACACAATAATTTTACTCAATATAAAACTTAATATTAAACTGAACTTATAATACGAGTACATACACCTATTAGATAAAACGTTTTTATTAATAAATCGAATGATACATCCATAAGAGTTTAGAGAAAAATTATAACGAGAATCACACAAAGATAGATACTGACATAAGTCACATTTATATTTCGAAAATTCCATATCAAGAGGTGAAGTGACCTGCAGGGAGCCAGAGCGGTCCCTTTAACATTAATTTATATAAATCTTGATACAAGTATCGACCGTGAAGTAGAAATCAAATTTATCACGATCGGTCGGTTCATCAGGTTCAAATTAAAACTCCCTCTCACTCCTTCCTGTCCACGACTCACCTCGACAGTCTAACTTACCCTCTTTCTTTCTCTCTTTTTCACTCCGTGAATGTATATAGCGGTCTTCGTCAGAGAGTAGATTTGACGCTGACAAAGACCGCTTGATACGGTTGAAAGATCTTAGTATTTTTTTCATTTCTTATTGTGGTTTGAACACACACATTTTATATATACACGAGTTCAAAATTTGGATTACTTGCCGTTGCGTCAGAATATCTCAGACAGATATCTTCAGACCGAGAGATTCGATTCTACGAACTAACTTCCTGATGACAGATCAACTGGAAAGGAGTCTGCAGAGTGATGTATTATGCAACTACAATAGACGATAGTCAAGAAGATGAGATTTAGTATTGTTTTATTTCTTATATATGGTTATGAAAAATATTTATATATAACGATGTTCTATTAAAACTTGCCTATTCAATTGACGCATTGTCAGAATTATCTTAGATAGATAATCTAATCAACGAGAATTCATTTAACTAATTCTGATGACATGGATCCAATTAATAGAGTGCTAATTTATGTTTTTATTTTAAAATAATCGAAGATGCGACAAATTGAAATGGCATAGGTTTTAATAGAATATGTATCAATGAAGGCCTGCTCCCAAAATAATATATATATATATATATATATATATATATAATATACGTAGTCAATGATCAAACCACAATATGAAATGGGAAAACAAGACTGAGATCTTTCATCCGTTTTCCCATTTCATTTTGTGGTTTGATCATTGATTGTTATTTCACGTGTTTATGTGTAATCTTTTTTTATGTATATATATATATATATATATATATATATATATATATATAGTAAAGAACAAGAAAGGGAAATTATTTGAAAATAAAATAAAATATACTATATATATAATATACAAAATATATAATACGTATAATATGTACCTTTCAACCATAAGAAGTGGTCTTCGTCAGAGTAAAAAGTGATACTATATCAGTTTAAATTATATTAACTGATCAGTAACAGTTTTGACTGATGAACACAGCTTGTTGCGGTTGAAAGGTCTTATATTTATACATATATGATATATGTATATTACATCCATTATATGTATATACTACAATGTTAGCAGTAGTTTATTGTTTTCGGTCCCATTTTATTATATTTTTAATATAGAATGTACATGATATGATTTACGTTAGATTTATTGAAATACTTTTTAGAACTTTTTATGTTTTGACTAGCACTTGGCCTTTGCAAAAATTAAATTAAGATAATTATTTAATCAGAAGTGTTTTTTGTTCAGGCACTTGTTATTTGAAACGCATGTTAGCGATAAGTGAATTAGTTAGTAAATAATTTGTAAAGATTTATTGTCAATACAAATAATGTTTTGAAAATGTATTTTTTATTAAACTGAGTTAGTTGGTATAAATTTAATTGAAATAAGAGTAAGGGGTTGAGATTTATCAAAGAGAATACTGCTAAGATATTGAATAGTGCAAAGAGAATACTGCTAAGAGAATACTGCTAAGAGAATACTGCTAAGAGAATACTGCTAAGAGAATACTGCTAAGATATTGAATAGAAAGTGCAAAGAAAGCACAATGCGCAAAGTGAGTACTACCACAAGCTCGTCCTAGTTGGAAGACCTAACGGTATCATCCTAATTCTCATGCTGTCAGTTACGTCGTCTTGTCTACCCGTCATGCGTTCACGTACACTCACTTCCAATGTCCAATACCTTAATTCTGAAGTGAGCTATAAAAAACTTTGAGTAGCTAATGAGCAGAGCAAAATATCATCACATATAATTATAATCCTTTATACCAATACCTCACTTTAAGTCGGGGTTACGTCCCAAAAGAACACGACGCAAATAGAAACGACGTAAAGTGAATTAAGATTTTCTATAGAAAACCATATAAAGATCGAAGATAGGTTCCAGGGTTATGAAAATACTACTTTTTAAAAAGAAAATTGAACAAAGTAAACATTTAAAAATAAAAATAATATAAAATAATATAAAATTTTATTTCAGCATACAGAAAACAAAAAAAAGTATTCAATTAAAACAAAATAAACTATTCAATAAAAAGCAAAATTAAAATCAATCACTGTCTGATGAGTTCATAGTGGTTGTTGTCGTAAGACGGCTGTCTTTCACAAAACATTAGTCCAATGTTTGCAGAACAGCTTTTTGTAACCAGAAAGAACACGTAAAAATTTATAAAACTCTATTATTCTCTTTTAAAGAAAGCCAACACAGTAATTGAAACGTTACAAAAAACACAACACACTATATAATTGAAACTGAAGTCTAAAATTAGCAAAACAAAGTGAAAATAAAACTGTATTAAAATTGCGTTGATTTTCAGTTAGAAAGGGGATCCCAGAGTTTTGATGGCATGGCGAAATTGGAAAAAAAAGTGGTAAAAAAAAGATAATTGTAAAAAAAAATTAAGACTCGAACCCAAAACAACTCAACTTTGAAAATACAACGACGCACAGTGAAAATTAGTACAAATTAAGCAGCGACGCAACTTCGAAAAAATGCAAAACGAAACAACGCAAAACGAGGTATTGGTGTACATCTAAAGAACGAATGCCTTACTTAAGCTAATGAGGAAGGTTTTAAGTAAAACCGAAACATTTGGCATTTGAGCGTTGTTTTCTTGAAACTAGAATAATGATCAAAAATCTGATTTACATTTACTTTATATATATATATATCGCCACTCTACCTTCCTGCGGGTCTCTTCGACCTGATGACGACGATGGTCGAAATATAGAAGTGAGTTATTCCTGTGTCTATCTGTATGCTATCTTCTTTCTAATTTGTTATATATATATATTTCACACAAAATTCGAAAAATACGATCCAAACTGGACGCAAATCAGCTCAAAAACGAAGAAAAGCAACACACAGAAAAGTTTCCTGCCATTGTGTTTCCGGCGTGCTTGGTCGCCCATTCTATTTTCTCCTGAAGACAGATCATCCGAAAATTTGAGTTTGTAAGTGTGTCTCTTTCTCTGTGTGTTGCTTCTCTTCGTTTTTGAGATAATATATATATATATATATATATTAATTCCTTTAAGCTTTTTTTCCCACTATTACTTTTACCCACAATACTTCCTTCAACACCATAACTATCGTAGATATTGATACAAGTTAACCTCCAGCAATAATTCTGTCCTTACCTCAGTCCATATCAAACCAACTAACTCCCAACCATGTCTTCATTATAAAAGTTGTCACCCACTCCAATATTCGTCACTTTAAGAGCCTCTGAAGAACCCCATATATAGCTCCTAGGAGCTCATTCACATGCAGGTATCAACCTGAACAGTTAAGTAGTATTCACAGGTGGTTTTCTAAATGTAATTTTTTTAATTTGTTTATTATTTATTACTTCAATAATTTTTAATTTTTTTTCAATTAATTCTTTTTATTTATATAGATTCCTTTTTTTTATAATTTTTTCCATTGTTATTCTTCTTCAGCTACTTCTATTACATTTTCTGTTTTCGTTGTGGCCAACCTGCACATATTCTATGAAGCTACCTAGTTCATTTTGGGTAGTCTTCTCGTCACTCAACTTTCTTTTCTAAGAACGACCGTTAAAAGGGTCAAAATATTTAATGTGAGTATCTGTTTTTCATTCGTGTTACTTAAAGTTTTCAATATATATATCAACGTCGAAACGACAGTAAGAAATCTAAAAAAAGACCTAGATCTCTTAAGTGAAAGAAGTGGCCTTTGTCAGAGTTAAACTAAACTTTATTTAAAATATTTTTCGCAGGTCTACAAAAGAAAAGAAAAATAAGACCTAATCATAAATAGATTTAGCATAACTGTGTAATTCTGCAATTTAAAATGAATATAAAATCAGACCAATTTTTTAAAAAAGAACAACAAAACTTAATACAGTAGAAGTTTATGAAATCGAAAAAACTTTTGTAATTACATAGCTGAATTAAAATTGAAAATTAAATTTTACCCAACTTTACAGAATGTTAGAAACAAGTATTTACAGGTAATGCATAGGGTAAAATATGAGGGCGAAACAAAATTTGTAATTTAAAAGATTCTGTGTTCAAAGATTAAAGGAAACAATTTTTAAATAAATTGAAAGATCCGTAAATAAGGTTTCATTTGAAGTCATAGAAACTGACCGCATCCCGCCCGGTACTCTATTCTCTTCACATTTAAATATCAATCGTCGAAAATTAGACATGTGACTAGGACTTTCAACTAAAACAAGTGGTCTTTATCAGTGTCTCACTCCTACTGTATAAGTGATATCTAAACTATGGGAGAAACTCTGACGAAGCCAACTTGTTTTGGTTAAAAATCTTGTGTTAAAGAAATATGTCTATTTTATATATATATATTTCAATTAAAGTACACAGCAGCCTCTGCGTTAACGACTTTTAAGCTGGTCTGCTCCAATTTACGAACAACCTTGCGGTGGGCTGGTGTTAAAAGCCATATTAATTGCCCAAGAGACATCTTAATTTGGCATGAGCAGATGTAAAAAGAAAATCACAACTTCCAGACGAAAGGCAAAACTTTTTAATACGACACAAAATACAAATAAGAAACAACAACAATTACAATGAATTAAAAACAAATACAGAAAATAAAAACAATTACAGTGACAAAAAACAAGTACTTACAAAAGTTAAAACGCGCACGAACAAGCTTTCGACTTTTACACAAGTCATCATCGGGTTAGTGATATGGAAAAGAACACATATATAAAACAAAAATGGAGAAAAACTCTATCCAATCAGAATGTGCAAATTAAAATTACGAGCCACTCAGATTGCAGGATTAGATCAACTAAAATCAGTCATTTCAGACGTGATACGTTTAGTTGACTGTGCTAGTCAGCCTAACCAAACGTTCAGATTCTCATGACTGCTCAGCTGATTGATCAGTTCTACTTTCCAACGCAGTTAATTTACTTATATCCAGCAGATATATATATATATCATAAAATTGTTTACCTACGTTTATTATTTCCTCTTTCTTAGTTACTTTATCCAATTTCCTGATTAAGGACTTCCATTGGCAGACAAGAGAAACAAGCTCACCAAACTATATGCTTTCATAATCCATAATTTATTTATTTTGTACCTACTGCACTAGTACTGCACTAGTACTGCACTACAATTTTGAAAAAACAGACTAGTTTCGGTTAAAAAAAACCATTAGTTATATAATAATATAAAATCTATATAATAATATGCTAATATCATCTATATCGTAATTAAGATAATATGTAACATAAATGAAATATGTTGGATAGAAGGTCTGTTCCCCAAATATACAAGTATATAATATATATATATGTATATATCCAGATAGATATAAATATAAAAAAAAAAATATCAGGAGTCGGTCAATCCTGTCCAAGTCCTGATAAATGTTGTTTTGTTTCTACTTCACGGCCGTTACTTTTATCAATACTTACATATGATATATATTATAAAATATATATATATATATATATATATTATTATATATATATATATATATATATATATATATATATATATATATAGAGAGAGAGAGAGAGAGAGAGAGAGAGAGCAGTATATATAGCAGTTAGCTTCTGCTACTCAAAGGGACTACTTCTGCCCGATGACGACGACTGTCGAAATATCGTTGTGAGTCTTTTGTGTGTGTCTTTATTTGTTTTTCTCTTTCCTGTGTGAACTATATATATATATAACACAATATGGTTATCGTCCGCTAATAAAATACATTTTTTTTTCAAGAATTGATCAGTTTAAATCAAGCCTTTGTAACCTTCAACACTAAGAACTTCAATATTTACATATAAATAAGTTTAAAGAAAAATACAAAATCTTATAATAAACTACCTGTGAGTTCTAGAATGAGTTTAATTAAGTAAAGATTTTAAATTTTTTAAAAAGAAATATAAATTACAGATAAATAGCTGTGTTGTAATTTAAGTCAGAACTAACTGTATAGGGTGTTGTCCAGACTACAGCTAGGAAGCAGGTTGTGCTAGATTCCATTCTGAGAACTGGGTCATGCTAATTGCTGAATCACCTCTTACCTCACAACATGTTTTCTTCTAATACATATATATATATATCAGTTTCTGTTTACCAGACGAACAAAAGTATTCTTCTCCTGATGACGACGAAGAAAAATTTTAAAGTGATTTTTGTTTTGTTTCATCGTGTTATTTTCCCTTGTTCATTGGATATATATATTTCTTTTCTTACACATTTCTATACACATATAAGTTCTCCAAAAGAACTACTATAAAAATTCATATATTCTAATAATTATAAACCAACGCTTCGGTCATCCTAGACCATCTTCGGGGTGTAAAAAAATGCAAAATATTTCCAAACTAAAACTTACTAAATAAAATTACATGGACTAAAACTTTAAGATACACAAAACACGAGCACTAACACCATTCACTGGAAGGTTGCATTACGTTTTAGGGAGTCAGTCTGTGCCTTCAGCGCCCTCCAACTCTACTTGCTGGGTGTGGTGTATTTGTGCCATATGTAGTTTTAGCACGTTTGTGAAGTTAGCTGCCTGGTTGTTCATGTTTGGCCATTTATCAATGATGTTAAGAGCTTCCAATATAACTAGCCTGTTTTTGTCGTTTTCCTGCTACAGCACCTCTGTATTTCGTGTTAGCATTTCTCTGGTTAGTTTGCCATTGTGCACAATGTGAGTATGGTCTTTAGGCCCTCCTGCTGTCAAATGCATTGTGAGACGTCGAGATCAACATTTTATATTTTTTTTATACCCCGAAGATGGTTTAGGATGTTCGAAACGTTGGTTTATAATTATTAGAATATATGAATTTTGATAGTAGTTCTTTTGGAGAACTTATATATTCAACACCTGATAAATGAAAGAAAGCACTAACAACGTTGGAACAGCTGTCCAAGAAATGCACAAGAAAAGAAATAGGTAAGAAATTTAATTTTGTATGCCTTAACGAAGGTCTGCTCTCTAAATATACATACATATACATAAATAGTTCAATTACTTGAACTATATTGTCACTAATATAACTAATATTGATGATATAACTAATTGTCACCTAATAGTGACAAACACCATTAGGTATAGTATGTTGTTTTTTCGTTTGCTTACAAATTTTAAAAATAGGTTTCTACAATAGTACTATATGATGCTGACAACTTTTTTTTTATTTTTACAGATTTGCAAGTTTTGATGAAACACGAATAGGATAGGTTAGGTTGCAGTGGCACTCCCACAAGAAAACACACATATGCCGAAATTTGTTGTTCTGCCCTTGCCCTTTGTGATATCACACAAAGAACGTTATACTGTATTGGGAGTCCTACATTTTTGCCTACTCAAATGTATTTAGAGTAAGGATCTTTAAGGAGTACCTAACATCACACAGGCTGGGGACCGACGGCTTAACGCCTTCTCCGAGGGACGACGTGCTTAGATTTATTCACCTCCCGCGTGAATCAATCAAGTGCCAGAGTGACTAGGATACATGGATACATATATCATCTGCATACGCATGGAATGATATTTATTAAAAATATTGTAAATACTCATAAGTTGCAGCATCCCACATGGGTAGTGACATTTTCCAAACATTTAGCCTAGGAGTGAGAAAGAACTGTATCCTAGTAATTTTGAAACGAAATTACATTTAAAATTCATATCCTAAAAAAAATCTTGTTTTGAAATTGGAAATGAGCTCTATCAAACTTCATAACAAAACGCATACTAATTTAACCTCTTCTGCTAGTAATTTTATAAATAACTAGAACTAATAGAACTATAAATATTATTCTGGGGGGAGGGGGACGCTCCACCCAGGAGGCACGAGCCAGGGGGCGGCATTTTGAGGCTGTAAAAATATAAAATAAAAAAAATTAACATCATAAATAGATCACAATAAATCTGAAATTTATTCCAAAATGAGTTTTTAAGGTCTTATCTGTTCTTATGTTTTATATGTGTAATACTTTTTTTAAAACATATTTGAACTGTAATATGTGAAAATTAAAAATAAATCTATTTTGTATTTTTCAAAACTATGTTTTTAAAGTGGTTGAAAGTTTATTACGAGTATATTTGTTTGCGTAGCCAGTAAATTTAATTTAACAATTTTTTTATGATTAGAATTAGACGTTTTTATTTTGAAAAATCTTTGGTTTTCTTTGATGATGACTATATATGTGTACGAGTACTGTAATAAGATGAAAGTCTGGGACTAATAACAGCAATCTAAAATTAGATCGTTGATTGTAATTTCTGGAAAACAAATATTTCGGGACTTTCTGGAATTCCGAATGTTAAAATCGATTATCAACTGTCAGTGGGAGGGGGGGGGGGCCCAAATCTTTACGTCAAGATAATAATTTTACATTTTTATCACAGTAGAAGGAGAATATTCAGATCGTTCAAGAATCAATGTTTGTTATAGCTGATAAACTAGATATTGCCACAAACACAGTAAATTAATTAATTATCTATGCGTTTAATAATACTTTTATTAATCAGTTAATAATATCTCTAAACGAGGTTGAATTGGAAACGAGTTCATAGTTTTGTTTGATTAATATCCTTAAAATATAGTTCAGTTTACCCTAAATCCAAGTTTTCCAAATTATTTATAATTTTAATAAATTTTGAAGCTTCATTCTGATATAGTAATTTTTTAGGTAATCGTAAATGCAAGTTAGATATAAGGTTTGAGAATTCTGGGAACTGGAGAAGAATGTAATCTACGGAACAAAATACATACAAGGAGCAATAAAGTGACTTCTCTAAAATGCAAAATATTTCAAAAAGAATATATAATACATAATTGTTATCGAAATTTACTTTGAACTGTCTATTACAGATTCTTTAAGAATCTTTCCCATAAGTCGAGTTATCCTACCGATTCATCTAACTACCCTTTCCTTTGTGCCTAATTTAATATGTCTGATCTCTTTTCCCACAGAGCCTGTTATGGCATCCTGTTCATATTTAATTATGAAATAGTTTAAGGGATCTTCCTTACCTTATTTTTTTATTTTACTTCCGCCTTCCATCATATATTTGAAAAAAACGCATAACATATTTTATGTTTCATGTCATAAAAATAATTATTTGGTTCATTGCTCACTGTCTCGAAGTGCAATAGCCTGTATGGCAGAGTATAGTACTTCAATATCGATTTAAGAAATTTTAAAAAATAAACATTTAGTATAGTTATCCACCATTATGCTATAGTTTGGTTATTACCAGGGCTGTGGAGTCGGAGTCGGAAGAAATCAACCGACTCCGACTCCGACTCCTCACCTAGTTATTACTTGCGTACATGAAAATGAGATAAAATGATAAAACATGATTAATTAGTCCAAGTAGAATTTTTTCCTCCGGAGAAGGACATTGGACATTTGATGGTAGAACACAAAATGTCTAGTTTAATACAAAATATATGGTCCTGCTTGTTCAATGTTTACTTTGTTATAAGTAAATATAATATCAAACTTCTTCGTTATTTAATGTGGTATTTAGTCATAGTATAAATGCTTAAATAGAAGATGTTTATTAGTCTTTCATTCCAGGCGGTCGACTCAGTCAAGGACCTTGTCTATAATGAGGTTGTTCGTTCTGCTACGACCTATGGATTCGTCTTATGACTCTATACTCCGTATGGTTTAGAGCTGCACCAAAGCTACAAAGTACTAATTCTTATTATTAGCCACCTGCCATCTGTTTTTCAATAATAAAAGATGAGCTGGAGTCGGTACTGGAGTCGGAGTCGGCCATAATAGGTCCGACTCCACAGCCCTGGTTATTACACTGATTCAATCTTGTGTGATTCAATTATCATTACCATTATGTTTAAATGGTGTTTATAATATCTATATGTATTAATTAAGTTTAAGGCAAATAAAACAGACTTTTTAAAAGAATATTTGAATGTAAATAAATAAGACATCAATATAAGGAGTGTTAATGGTGTAATATCTTTTTAGATCTTTCAAAGACTGCGACTTAAAGCGTATCTTGACCTATTCGATATTGACCTATTGTAAACCTCTCTTCCTCTCTCTCTCTCACAGACACACACACACACACACACACACACACACATATATATATATATATATATATATATATATATTATTGAAAATGATACCAAATTTAGCTGATACCTGTTTCTTAACAAATTTCTCAATTTTTCTAAATAACACTCTCGTGTTATTTACGAGAGAATATTAAAAGGCATTATAAGGAATAATATCAGTTGCAAAAACGAGAATGAAAAAGTAACACTGGTCACTTATTATAAAAGCCCACCTGTGAGTAGCCTGTTTATTAAAAATAATAATCAAGACAAAAGTTCCATTTGAAGGAAAGAAATCTGGTGTACGAGTATACATGTACTAATGGGGACTGTGAAACCCAAAAACACTCGTACATTGGTATGACTACGACTTCCCTATCAAGAAGGCTCACCATGCACCTGATGGCCGGAGTCCCCAAAAAACATACCAAGACAAGCATAATGTTAAATTAACCCGTGAGATGCTGGTTACAAATACTAAAATTATAAAAAAAGAAAGTAACCGCCATAAACTAAAAATTTTAGAGGCTATATTAATTCAGAAACTGAAGCCTCTCCTAAATATTCAGGTCGAAAACAGTAGCCGTATTTTGAAGCTATTTAGTTCACATCAAGGGCATCCAGAAACCCTTGCAGGTAGCGACTTAGGCCGAGAGGCCACTCACCCCACGGGATTAACGCCCACCTTTTCTTAAACTTTATGGAAAACAACCCCCTTCTACCTTCTCCATGTATATATAAACCAGATATTTCACCTTAGATCTTATTCACGTCCTGATGATGAATGTTGATCATTCGAAATATGTCGACCATAGGAGATGTACTTTATTGTGTAGACGAAATAACGAGTGTTATTTAGAAAAATTGAGAAACTTGTTAAGAAACAGTTATCAGCTAAATTTGGTGTCATTTTCAATAATGTGTGTGTGAAAGAAGGACTGCTACCAAAATTTACGAATATATATATATATATATATATATATATATATATATATATATATACAAACACACAGAGGGAGAGAGAGGCAAAGATACTCATACACAATGGACAGAGAGAGAGAGAAGAGAACGCATAACGCATAAATTCAAAACTTCAAAACGCATAAATCTGATAAAATCTTTAAACCGAGTTCTTAATATGTTTACGACGTGCTTTATTTACAGTAACTAAATAAAACAGTTTTCAATTTTGTTTTATTTTGGCACTTTGTTATTGAATTTGTTTTAGAGCACTCATCAATAGCAATGTAGGTTCGCTGGGCGTTGGCCTTTAGTGCCCATGGTCAGTGTATCTATTAGATAGGACGTTCCTTAGTAAGTGCAGTTGCATTGTTATCAGTAAATAGAAAGCAAAAAGATAAGAAAGCCAGAGATGTCAGAAGAAGAAGAAGGCGCGTGGCCCGGGTGACACAATGCTGGACTGTCAGCCGGTCCAGCAAGTCCGTAACGGTGCCCCCGCCACACTCCCAGACACCACGTCTTTCGTCACGGGTACTCTTCCCACGATTCCATACTAAAGTTTTTTCTTTCTATCTCGCTTCAGGTTGACTGGCACAAACGTCAAGACTATTTCCTTCTCTAACCAGTTCTTTTCCATTACCGTTTGCTTCAAGAATTTAACTTTAAAAGTTTTTATCTACTTTATAAGGAAGCATTTCAACCATTGAAACAAATTCATTCAATCTGTTCAACAGCTTTAAGTCTTAAATCGGTAGAGCACCAAACGAAAGAGATGTCTTGTATCTTGAACCGTTAGCTACATAAAAGCAGTAATATAGATACATAAAACGGTATACTATTAATTTAGCAACAAATAAAGACTTTAAATTTTTCTCCCCAGTAGAGACAATCTGAAGTAATTACAACATATTACATTTACTTGTAACAATAATAAGTAAGGTAAATTGTTTTGTACTGGCAGATGTATGGAAGCAGTATTTTTACTTAAGATAATTTTGAGACCATAAATTCCCTAGATTTGAGACAGAATGTAGTATCCCAGTGATTTACATCTGCTTGACTTTAGATATCCTAGAAACATAGTAAACAGTATACCTTTTTTGAACTGGTATATATTTAAAACTATTATTACTTGGTTTAGGACCAATTAGCCTTTTAGACAATCAAAAGATTGTACCTTCGGAAGATTCTTTAGCATCATGGTGTTTACCGGGGCAAGCGCCCTGCTTTCTGCGCTTGTGGGATTCCGCAGTAACCGTTTATTTTTATTTTTAATACAAGCACAATATAACCAATATAACAGTTGGGTTTTTGACTCTGATGAAGACCGCTTGATACGGTTGAAAGATCTTAGTCTTGTTTACCCATTTCATATTGTGGTTTGATCATTGACTGTTGTTTCACGTGTTTATGTGAAATTTTTATATATACCCATATATATAAAAATATATAATATATTTTTATAGTATATATGATTATATAAAAAATTCAATAAATTATCAACCGTTGGATAGAACAGGTGTATAATGTAATCGGGATTCGGTCAATTTTCCAGGATCAAAATCAAACTCTCCTGGCTTACAAACAAAGGATTTTGTACAAACAATCCTTTGTTTGTAGGGCTATGGAAAAGGTTTTAAATAAAACCGAAACATCGGCATTGAGAGTTTGATTTTGATCCTGGAAAGTTGACCGAATCCCGATTACATTATACACCTATGTATATATATATATATATATACTTAAAATAAACTGTGATACATAAACAGAAACATAACAAAGACTCACTTTTCAAATTTTGACCGTAATGGCGGTCGTCCTCAGGAGAAGAAGTGAATTGATGGAGGGATGACAGTCAACCGATGTTTATGTCTATATGTCACAGTTTATTTTAAGTGTAATCTGTCCTGCCGGACCATTTTTCGTTTATCATGGTATATATATGAGTTCAAAATTCAAGAAGAGTAACACACAGAGTAAGGAAACACACTTACAGACTCAAATTTTCGGGTAATCCGTCTTCAGGAGAAAAGAGAAAGGGAGATCAAACACGTTGTAGACGCAACGGCAAGTTGGGTTACTTGCCGTTGCGTCTACAACGTGCTTGATCTCCCTTTCTCTTTTCTCCTGAAGACGGATTACCCGAAAATTTGAGTCTGTAAGTGTGTTTCCTTACTCTGTGTGTTACTCTTCTTGAATTTTGAACTCGTATTGTGTCCAGTTTGGATCGTTTTTCGTTTAATTAAGTGAAATATATATATATATATATAGTTCACACAGGAAAGAGAAAAACAAATAAAGACACACACAAAAGAGTCACAACGATATTTCGACAGTCGTCGTCATCGGGCAGAAGTAGTCCCTTTGAGTAGCTGAAGCTAACTGATTCATATATAATATATATATATATATAATGCTTCATATATATATATATATATATATATATATTATATCAATGATCAAACCACAATAAGAAATGGGAAAACAAGACTAAGTCTTGTTTGTTATTTCAAACTTTCTTTCTTTCAAACTTTCTTGATTGTTATTTCACGTGTTTATGTGAAATCTTTATATATATATATATATAATTTGTGGGTGGGGTAGCTCCCACACCGTCCTAGTGATGGCCCTGATTACATCAGTAGAAAATTAACTAAAATAACGTGGAAAAATTTACAAATTTGTGTAGATATACCTTATTAACTTGGTATTTTTCAGTCATTGAAAGAGTTAATTCTGTTTGTTGGTATTCTAATCAACAACAGAGCTGCTATCAGCGACATTTTTATGAAAACTCTGTCCGTGCACACATGGACAGATTTTTCTGATTACACTCGAGTGTAATTAAAAAGTGGAAAGTAGATTCTTTCAGATTGTTGCCAATTTGATGATGCAAATAGAAATCTTTGTATTGCCATCTTTAGGTGATTTAGATCATAACTAATATCTTAGAAGTGCTGTTGAGTATTGGCTGGCTTTAAGTGAAAGGATGTGGTGTTTATCTACTGCAAATTCAACAATAAAAAAAAACAAAGAAATAAAAAAATGATACATTTTGGAAGGATTGTATGAAATCGTTCAAACTGTAGTTACTAAGGAGTCAAATAGAGAAGATGCCGTTACTATAGCGGGGGTATAAGGTAGGAAAGAATTAACAACTGAGAAGGAAACCGTAATCTAATTTAGTCATGAAGAAAATAGCAGAAGAAGTAGCCATAGTTGTGCCTCTAGGAAACCAATGAGGACCAAGTCCACCATTGAAACAAAAAGTCTTAGGCCTGGGAACTGGAATCCGCAGTCAAGGAATATCGGCAAGATACCATGGTAAAGGATAAGATTTCTGCTTACATTAATTTGGTAAGATTTACAAGCCTCATATGGTATAATTTGCACAGTTATAAACATATACTAAAATATGTTGCATATTGCAAGGTTATATAAATTATATATAAGAACCTTATCTTGGTATATGATTACAGATATCTCATTAGTGCATGTTATTTGTAGAAGCAGAAAATGGGGGAAGAGTGCTAAATGGAGTGGAGGCTGGTGCCCCGGGGCCTCTCGCCCCCAGTCGGAGGCGGCACACTCGACACTGGAGACGGCACATTCCCTACTCCACCAAGCAGCGCACCATCCTTTAGAATCTTTCTCTTCATAGCAACTCTCCTTATTTTTACTCAAAGTTCAGCTGCAAATCCCACCTACCATAGATTTTCAACAGGTATCATTATTTTGTTATTAATAATATATAAATTTTAAGAATATAATCATAAAATAAAATATTAAAAAAAACTTCATGTAGCCACAGTTATGTTTTGATAACTGTGATCCTGAACTAAGGATATCTAAATATCAAACTTGAAGGAAAGACATAAATAATGTTGAAACTTCTAATATTCAATAAAATATAATTTTTTATAAAAAAGGATGTTGATTTTTAAAAATTAATTTTTAAGAAAATGATATTACAATTAGTAATGGTGCCACAAAAGTAATATTACTATCAGAAAAGGCGGTCTTCCCTTGTACCTTCTTGTCATGCCTCCACCGGTTAGAATGTTATTTCATATCTTGTTGCGTATAATTTACCAATCTCCGAATCAATTGCTGACCTTCTGAGTTACATGTCTTAACCATTATCACCTTTCTTTATACAATTCATTTCTTATTTATTAATCAATAAATCAATTCCTTTTATAATACAGAATATTTTGACTTAGACAAGTCAAATAAGAAATGTCAATTATCATTTTCCAATAGTATGTATTATTACTCATAATATTCAGGTTACTCTTGATAATGGACAAGTTCAGAAAGTCATTTAATATGATGAGAATGTACAAAGTAGGATGGTATATTTTTATAACAACCTATGCAAAAATAGTTTTTAATACAACTATTTTAAACCATCATAAATATTTTCAATTTAAATATTTTTGACTTTACTATAAGTAAAGTATAGTGATTGTGAAATTTTTGTGATATTTTGATGGAATTACATGTTTTAAGGTCCCAGAAGTCCTTTTATGTGAGTGTGTGTGGGTGGGTGCAGCTTTACAGAAAGAACCGGCTGTGTTGATTAATTTTGAAAGGAGTAAATTGTTTGGATCGGAAAGCAATAAGATCCAATTCTAATTTGTTGAGCGTTTGACCTCATATGTAAGGACAAAAAAAGCATGAACCTACAAAATTGCATTGTAACAGAATCAAATACAATTTTCAGACATATATCAACTTACAGAAAACATGATAAGTCTTATCAAGTCTAGCAACCTGATAAGATCAAGAGGTACTCCTCTTTCAGTGCAGAGTAGGTTCACTCCCGTTTCAGTGGTTGTCTTATTCTATTAAAACTTAGATTGTCAAAGAGGCTTCTTCCGACTTAGTAATGGATTGATTTGCAACATTCACAAAAGTTCATGAAAAATAATTAAATTGTTTTGAGAGTGTGTTGATGACGTAAAGAGAAATTTAGAGACTATTGTGCTATAATCCACATTTTATAGAAAGTATAAGATAATTATTATTTAAAATACTATTGGTAACTATTTTATCAATACTATTTTGAAAAAATTTTGCATTAAACTGAAACATTGGATTTTAACCTTGAAAACTGTTCGATTCCAAATAAACAGTTTAGTAAACTCTATTGCAAGTTTGATAAATTTCTCAACTATTTATATAAATCAAAATTTAACTATGAACGAGTGAAATATACATCAAACGTGAAATCACTAACAACCTGGTAGAGAAGGCTTTTACTCTTCTCTATGATTTAGATCAGTTAAATTTAATTATTCAAGAGTCCATAATATTTCTTAAAAATATTAATGTTTTGTACCAGAAAGTGTAGCTTCTATTATATTTATATTATAATATAATAATACATTTATATTATTATATATTATATTATAATAAGTCTCGTTAATAGTAAGCTAAAATAAGGCACAACTTACCTCTAACCATGAAATATTAATGTCGACTAATTATTAATTAAAACGCATTTTTAATGAATTAATGAGAACCAATCTGACCTAAGCATGGTATCTATATAACAAAATTAATGCATTATATTATAAACACCAACATACTCCACTTCCATGGAGAATTTTTAATTAACATTTTACTTACCTTTTCACAAATAAAAAAAATATGGAGTGGCCTACACTCAATATTACTATAAGTAAATATAATATCAAACGTCTTTACAAACAATTGACTTTATCCAATGTTACATGTTTCGAACACTCAGGAGAAATCCTTGAACACTGAACTTATGGAAGTGTTCTATGACTAAGTGTTCAAAACGCGTCGACGTTAGTTAAAATCTTTTGCGTTGAGACTTAGATTTATTTCCCTTATTCTAATTATTAAATAACGCACAATAAATGACTGCACAGCTCGTGAGAATATAATTATATTAATCTATTTATTTTTATAAATTATACCGGCTGTAATTGCTACAGTTAAGTTGTAGACATAATCTAAAAGATTATTTGCAGAGTGGTTTTTAAAATGTGATTAATAATACCAATTTGGTTCATTAGTAAAATTCTACATTGATATTACAGTCATTTAAAATTATCAAAATGCCACTTGTTGTGTCTATGGCGACATTATATATCACACACATATTAAGCATAAATGAAACATATTTATAAATATTGTGGCGTTTCAAAAAATACGCCTCCACACAAAAATTGCAGATTCAATTATTTTTTTAAAATTCCAATAGGAGTAAATACCACTCAATAACAGATTGCACTAGTAATGAATTATAAATAACCGGTTCAGGTAGTTTAAGAATATAAATGGTCAGGGAAGTATATATCTAAATTCATGCATAGAATTTAATAAAGAAAGAAACAGATGTTTTTCTTTTTTATATTAGATTAGTTTGTTGTAGTATTTTATACTACCAAGTTTTATTATATTTGTTATATAACCAAAGTAATGTAAATGTATGTACATTTGTTGTAAGACATGCAAAATAAAGAAATTTTAGACAAAAAAAGCCCTTTGTGTATTAAGAAATTAAATTAGTCTAACGAGTAATTATAATTGTTTTAATTCAGACAAAACATTTTGTGATTAATTCTTCATAACATTTTTCTAAAATGAGGTTTAAATCTATTCTCAGTTAATATTTAATTTATCTAATAATGCATTGTGAATGTAATTTAATGTAATGTAAACGTATTTGACTTAATGGAATAAAAATTTGTTTAATTATAAAAGAAATCTAAACTTCAGTTCAGGACAATCTTTAAAAGTATTCATTTATTCATTCTCTAAATATCTCAATTATGATTATTCTAAATATATGTTTAAAAAAACTTTTACTTACTGTTTGATGTCTTTTTTTTTGATACAGAAGTTATTAAACGCAATAAACGAACGAATTAATAAAACTGATATAAATGCACTAACTCAATTGGATAAAATGGTGGCAAGGTAGCGTGACTCGGTTGTTGTGATTCAATTCATTGCCTTCTCAATTATTTCATTTATAAGATGATTTTTTTTTAATTAATGTGTGAATTATTTAATTTTAAAGAGAGTTTTATTACCTTTTTCTTTAAGAAAAGAAATTTCTGATCAATAATTTGATTTTTTTTTTACGAGTATTAACTGATCAATTATCAATTCAAGTAAATTTATTACTTGTCTCATACTTTAGGCTTGTGACGTCACATGCTACTTATCAGATAACACTGGACATTAGCACTGAAGATTGCAATCTTTTTTTCTTTTTTTTTTTCTGATATTGTGGGTGTGCTACAAAGGTATACCTTTGACAATGATACCTCAAGGGAATATTGTGATTTTTTAATAAAAAGTTTGACACAATATTTCAACACTATGGTGTGTTGAAACAGTGTTTCTTTTCCTTATTTTAATCATAATTGTATTCATATTATTTGAAAAAAAGAGTAACTATAGAAAAAATTAAAAAGCACATAGTATACTAAAAATTTAGTGTTCCTACACTTTATAATGCTAAATTTAGTGTTCCTACACTTTATGATGCTAAAATTTAGTGTTCCTACACTTTATAATGCTAAATTTAGTGTTCCTACACTTTATAATGCTAAATTTAGTGTTCCTACACTTTATAATGCTAAATTTAATGTTCCTACACTTTATAATGCTAAATTTAGTATTCCTACACTTTATGATGCTAAAATTGTTTTCATAACTTCATCTTATGACATTGGAAATCTTAGAAAACATTAAAATCATCAAAATGGTGTTATATATTTTTTTATACTAAGGCATTAACCAGTCTGTGATGCAAGTCTTTTTTGCCTGAACTTCTATCTGTTCACATTAAAACCTGATATTGCTTCATATAATCTATATTTGAGTTCTATTCATTGATACCACTGTTAATTAATTGTAATTTGGAAACATTCTTTCTAAATTCATGCATATAATCATTCATCCGTTGATAACTTTATATCTACTTTTTTTTTGCTTTACTTTACAAAGTAATGTCTTACAGGAGAACATGGCTTTTGTTCCAATAGCCAGTGGATCTCTTACATAGTTTATCTGACCTCCTTCTACATTGAAGATTTAATACAAAGTTTCCGATTTAAAACTTGAAAACATTCATATTTTGTATGAAAAATGTCAGAAATATGAAGGAAAAAAATATCGTTTTAAAATAATTATGTTTTACATTTTGGTCTTTTATAAAATTAATATACTGGAAATTTTATGGCTTGCTTTAGTGTTTTTTAAAAAATCACTTTTTCTTTCCTTTTGTCAAAAATTATAAAAATCCAATTTATTCTGAGAGAGTGTTATCTTCTTCCTGTGTGCTGTAATCTGTTATAAGGTTGTTGTGAATGTATATTGAGAAGAAATCTATTAGTAGCTAGCCAGTTTTGCTTACTCAAATCAAATTCAAAGCCGACTTTTCAGTATAATTTAAACTTTTGTAGCTGAAAGCTTGGAATTTTTCAAAGTAGTAGATATGAACTAACAGACTAGAAAGGGGCCAGGTTAGGTCAGTGGTTAACAACATACTCACTTCTGGACTGGTAGTCCGGGGTTCGATCCCCACCTGACCTTCGATTTATTTTCGCGGGAGGTGAATAAATCTGAGCACGGTGTCCCTCGGAGAGGACGTTAAGCCTGAGACTGTACAATGTGAGGTAATCCTTAAAAATCTCTAGTCGAAATGCACTTGAGTTAGGCAAAATTTAGGACTCCCAATGTAGAGACTGTAGAATCACCGATCAAAGAAAAAGTCGTTAAACGTCAGATGGTTTCACCCGCTAGGGGATGGGTTTAAACAATAAAAAAACAGACTAGAATAACTATAAATTAATTCATGATTGATTTAATTATGTCCATCTTAAATAAGATGGACACTTATCGGTATATTAGTTTTATTGGTAGTAAATATGTAGATGAGATGCGAAACTATGTCAAAAATTATCCTTATGCATAATGGAGAGTCCATAGATTTAGTGATGCTATCTTTTGACAGTCGGATTAGAAATTTAAATTTGTGTTGAACCTGTTCCGAGATATTTCGAAGTGAGGAAGTAGTTTCGTCGGCAGAAGGCAGATATTTAAGGCTTGTTATACTTAAAAGATAATTTTATATGAGAGGTCTGTCCAATGTTAACGGTTTCAACTGTCCACCTAAATCTACAGTTAAAACCAAGCTCATATTAAACTGTAGTAACCAATAACGTTGCTTGAATGGCCTGAAACAGAATAAATGTCAATCATGGTTTTCAAACTTATAATGCTCTAGAAAATTTCTTCAAATGTACTAGACTTTAACTTTAGTCAGTTTATAACAATTCCTGAAAACTTCAGCTACCTTATGGTCTTTTTATAAATGCCTTTCACTTTATAAAATAAGTCCCAATTTGTCTCAATGGTACTGGAAGCAACTTCCAATTTGGCAGACTTATCGATTACTCGAGTAGGTTCGTTCATCTCATGGTATTTCCTTAATTTTACCTGTTTTTAGTTTTAATTCCTGTTTTAATATTTCTACAATATCATGATGAATCTAAAAGGTTTTTGTATTTTCCGTTTCACCTTGAAGAGCCTTTCTAATCTCTCTATGGTTGTTATTCTAGGATTGTACCACCAAATCGACTACATTTATATTTTTACCGTCAACAGATCACCAAAAGTTTTATTCTGGAGCATAGTGTATAATACTCTGGACTAAAAAACTATTTCCAAATGTTTTACTTCCTTTGCAATGTATTTTATTTTGTGTATATCAGCGAAAAGCTACTTTTTTGGTTGATTGCGTGTTATTTATAACAGTTATCCCTAGATCATACGCGTATTTGAATTTTGTACCAAAAAAAAAAAATGGTAGTTTTATTCGTGTATTCTGTTAATTTCAAAGTCAAACAAGTATAATCTAATGTCAAATCGTGCATATACGTCAAATGTCATTAACGTACTCACCTCTGGGATGGTGGTCCAGAGTCCGGGGATCGATCCCTAACTGGCCCTCGATTTATTCACGCGGGAGGTGAATAAATCAGAGTATATAATAAGATTATGTTTTTAAAAAGAATCAAGACACTTCAGTTGAAATGAGTGCCAAGTTCACTCTGTGTACTAGAGCTATCCGTGATCTAATTTCAGCACGCTTTCCACTCTTTCAGGAAGTCTCAAGTCATTCTCACTTGATCAGAGTTTTAAAAATTTTATTCTTCATGACTGTTACAAATTTTGATGTAGGACCTGACAAATTCTACGTATGGACTTCGTCAATACGTAACTAACCACTACTATTTTGTTCATTAGTTGCTTATAAAAAGGGACCGCAGCTTGGGGAAGTGATAGAAAACTGTAACTAAAACGCAAATTTGTATAAGAAAGGTCGTGCATACAACGTCATACCTCCACGCATTTTTTTAAAGTATAAAGTATAATTGACAAGTATTACAGATCAATTTAATTAAGTAAAAAAAATGCTGAACGTGTTGAAAGCTGGATATATACAGATCAGAAGTTACCAGTCCAAGATCGAGAACTCCAAGGGAGCAACAAAAGCCACTGTTGTGCACCACAAGACTAAGAAAGAAGTCTTTCAAAAGACAGAAGTAAACCAAATCTGACTAATAAGGGTGGAGTGCCACCCAAGACAAAGGGCGAATGAGCGTACTTTCTATTCCCGAATGCCGACCAAGGCTTACCTTCCGCTCAGTGGGGCCTTTCTTAGTTCACGCCATGAGAGAACAAACACCCAGACGTGTTAGCCCTCCACGACGATAGGGTGAAGGCACATCGGGGTAGAATCACGCTAGACCGTCGGTACCAAGCCTGCATGATGTCAGGTACTTGTTAAAGTTCCCTAGCCCCAATGTAAAATGTTCATTGTGTCGTACCACAAAGAAGCGATCATTGGCATGAGTGTGTTCTTTCGTAGGTCAGCCACCATAACATAACCTAAGCTATACATTCTGAGAAATGATTGTTGGGCCCTGATCTAGGACACTGAAGGAAGTTGAATAGTGTTCGGAGCTTACAGGGAAGGCCTAGAGAGTAAGTCAAACAATGCGGCATAATTAGGAGGCAGGCGCAGAGGAATACTGGTGGGTACGATCCGGGTCAGCAACTTTCTACTGAATCTGTTGTGCTAAATCAACCCACGTCTCACACTCCTCATCTTGAAACGCTTGTCAGGTCATTCGGGTTATCGAGGATTACAGATGGCATGTTATCAGGCATACGTCTTAATATAGCAAGGTCTGCAGTGACTGAGATACATTCATTGTTTTACTGCCTAATGACTGACATACAGGCGGGGCACTTAATTATTTCAATTCTTCCTAGAATAAACACTGCGTCATGTATCTCTTGACTTTTTTACTTCATATATCTCTGTTCATATGATTTATAGTATAGAAGTAGGTTCATTTTACCACTATTATAAAAAAATCTTAATTTTGTTTTTAAAACTTTCGTCACTATTATATAATAGATTAATGTCTACAAAAAAAGACTATACTTCTTTTTCGTCAGAATAGTACCCTACTCTGACTACATGCTTGCTTTCAGATTACACGCTTGTCAATACACTATGTTCAATATGATATAATTCTCTAAGAAGAGAAAGGTAGCGCAAAAACAAAACAAAGTTAGACAAAATAATGATAATACAATAATTAGTTGAACTAGAAAAAAAAGAGTGGAACTAAGATATTATCCACTGAGAATTACAAGTTTAACTTACGATAAACATCGCCGCTTAGCAGGAGTTCCCTTGTTAAGAGATTCGATGCGGTGTCAACGGGGACAGTAAGCGGTTCCGTGATTCCTCGACTCCAGGGAAGGCCTCCTTGCTCCATAATTCCACAAATTGTAAATAGTTTCTAAAAAATATGTCCTTTTGAAAATTATGTTAAAAGTCTTCTTATAAGCAGAGATTGTTAACAAAACAATGTATTTCAAATGAGTAGTTTTTGAATAAAAATTACATTGAGACTTTGCCTATAATTGCAGAAATAAGTAAATGCCACTTATTACAACATTAGACAAAGGTAGTGAATTATATTCAACTATAATCCAAAATTTTGAAAGTGTTTTTATAATATGTTATTGTGTTGTATTCAAAGCATTTACTACAAGTGTTTTTTTAACTTAATTCTGTGAGATTATTCAGTTTATTATTAAAATATATACTCTTTTTTAGTAAATAGACATCTTTTCTTTTAGTTTTTTTTTGCCAAATTATCATTTAAACAATCAAATAAGAAGTAAAATTCAATGTTTTTCGGTGTTTTGAGAATTTCATTATTGCCAATTTTGCAATTTTATTAGCTGAGTAAAAATTGCCAAATGAAATGGATTTGTGCGATATTTATGTAGCAACCTCCAAGAATTGTTAGACGAAAACGAGATAAGTCGGTATGACGATTAGAAGAAACAAAAACTGTCTTCAAATAAAATGTAAACATGTTTTTGTTTGCTATATTGTTTTTGTGCAGTCTGACATCAAAACAAATACAAAATGAAGAGAACACGCAACCATTATAAACAGCTAAAGCTTTAAAGTTGTAGCGTTTTATAAATAAATACTAGACGCAATCAAAAATATTTAAAACTAACATAACTTCTAAATTAAACTATTTCATTTATTTTTACCCAAAATAAAATAACATTAATGAAAGAATATGTCTTTATAAAATTACCTTAGAACATTCGTATTTACTCTGAGATTTCTGTTCAAGTTTGTATTCCTAAAATTATTCATTTTTAACCCCTAATGTTTATTAATAATTTATTATATATACTTTCAAAATGTCATTCATCTGTTTCATTCAAAAGTTCTAAAGACGAATTTTAAATCAAAACACTAACTTTGAAAGTTTGATTTGAACCTGGAAAACTGACCGATTCCTGATAAATAAATAAGTTTTATATATATATATATATATATATATAAGGATCAACAGTAAATACGTGAAATAAAAAAAACCGTCTAAACAACAATAAGATTTCCAAAAATGGGACTAAGACCTTTCATAAAAAAAAACTGGTTAGGTTCATTCTATAACAGAAATAGATTTTACATCAAGAGTCATTAATTGTACCTGACTTATGTTGAGAGAATTTATTTTCCATTCTTCTTTCTTTTTAATGCCGCTATTTATAAAGTACTTAATATATTATTCACTGTTTTCATTAATATTTAAAATATATTAAATTATTATTATTATTAAATATTGAATTTATAAAAAGATTCCACATAAACACGTGAAATAACAATCAATGATCAAACCACAATATGAAAATGTTAAAACAAGACTAAGATCTTTCAACCGTAACAAGCGGTCATCGTCAGAGTCAAAAACCCAATTGAAACACTAGATGCAGAAAACATCTGGTGAGTGGTTGAGAAGAGTGGGAGGGAAGAGTGGTATTTTAAAAGAGTGAAAGCGCAGGAAAGGACTAATGTCCAGAAAGGGATGTTTGGGGAAACAAAGGAGTACAGTAAGAAAAAGTAAAAAACTATCCGCTAGCTGTCAACCCTCTTAGAAGAGGCTATTGCCCTCGTAACGAAAGTATCAAGTTTGAAGAGACCGTTACTAATGTTTATAATATTTGATCTATTAAATTTAATTAGAGACGATTCAATAATATTTCTTAACAACATTGATTTTTCATAGGTAATAAATTTAGCTCCTGTCCAATCAATATGATGATTTTCATTTTTTATATGCAAGAATAAGGCACTACTTTTTTCCTGTCTACTTACGTTATATTGGTGTTGTTTTACACGTGTCTTTAATGGTTTACCAGTTTGACCAAGATAAATTTTATGGCAGTTTTTGCACGCAATTTTATAAATACCAGCGGACCCCAATTCGCTGGGAGAGTTTTTTATTAACATATTGCCCACGTTATTACGATTAGAAAACATTATCTTAAAATCAAGCTGTTTGGATAATCTTGGAAGGGAGTCCAATGACTCATGATATGGCAAAACTATAGAATTTGACAATAAATGGGGCTCCGTTGAAGTATTAGAGAAAGTTTTTTTAGCACCCTTCAAAGCTAAATCGATATAAGAGGAGGAGTATTTTAATGAAAGGGCAATTGACCTAATGTTGTTAATCTCTTCATTAAGGAATTCAGGAGAGCACACTCTTGAAAACAGAAATTTTAACATTTTTTGGATGGGAAGAATAAAAGTGAACATATGCAAGTACATTCGTAGGTTTTCTATATACACTAAAGCGTAACTCTTTAGGTAACCTATGGATCAGGCATCTATGATATTGAATTTATCTTAACTAGATAAATTTGGACTTTAAAAGACCATGATAATGAAATTCACAAATGACATGTTTAAGTAAGATCATATTAAAGAAAAAGCTGTTTTGACCGACCATAAATAGTCGTACAGTCGTATTATTCAAGGGATAACTGGTTATTAGATTCATATTTTGGTTATATCTGAGTCACTCAGTACACTGGACTATAAAAAACAAAATCTTACAGGAACAATCCATCATTGAGTATTTTATTATATTTGGAAAATAATTTACAATATCCTAATTATTGAAATCGACTTATTTTAAAACTTTAATCTAGTGTTCTAATTATTTTTATTTTCCTTGTTTTAATAAGTGATTATTCCCGTTAGTTAGAACATGTAAGACGCGACTTGACAGTTCCTGAAACAAGTTTTTTTTTTGTTATGATTTTAAAAATAAACGAGAAGCGTATCAAATGACTTGAATAAACCAGTTCAGAGAGGCCTGACCTAGTTATTTGAATTGATCCACTTAACCACATAGGTGGTTAATTAGTCATTGTAATATTGATTATAAATTGATAAGATCTAAAACAATAGTTATAAAACATTGTTTTCTTTTATTTTTTGAATAGAACAATATTATCTTTTATACATATGCTTAATACTATACATGATATCAATGATGTAAGAGAAATACTATGAGACACTGCTATCAACAAACAACGAGAGATAACACATCAAAAAGGACGGACTTTTTTCCGGTTCTAAATGCATATAAAATCACTTTCTCGCCCATTACCTATGTTTTTCTTTCTTACACTCTCTCACTCCATTATTCAGTATAGGTGTATGTGTGTGTGCGCGTCTGTGTGAGTGAGAAAGAGAGAGAGTGATAGGAGAAAGAGGGTTTATAATTCTCCCTAAACCAACTTTCTTTATATCTCTCACCCTCCCTCTTCTCACTCTCTCTCACACACACACACACTATGTCAGCACCATTAGTGTAATGAATTTTTGATGCTAGTTTCATTTATTATTTTGGTTTATTTATACAAGTATATATTATTAACTATCTAGTTAATGTTTGTATGTTATACTCACTTAATCTTAGTCCTACAAGTGTATTATTTTATAATAACTTTGTTGTTGAATACAAGTTGTACTCAGTGTGATACGTGTGAACTGAAATATACTCCTTCATAACAGGGTTATGCGGAAAAACACAAACACACACTAAGATGATATCCTGGACTAGTACCAAATTAAAAACAGAATAAACAGGTTACTTACTCAAAACAATAATATCAACAACAACAATATAGAGTTTTCAATGGAAGTATATCTTTTGAGTTTACCTGAGTCCAGTGAAATAAGTTCCTTAAATTGATCTGAATGTGGTGTGTGTGTGTATGTGTGTGTGCGTGCGTTCACGCGTGTAAACTTTCTCAAAAACCAATAAAGATATAATCACCGAATTTCATATTTATGTTTCTGGTACTTCTGATGCATAAATGAAACTCTGCACCAATACTGGATAGTTTTAAAAGCGCATTTATATTATAAAAAGTCAGGTCTTTTTTTTTATAATTTCGTAAGAAAGTGAAATTTACATAATTATCCGTATTAATATGTAAAAATAAAAATTACTTAAAGTAAAATGCTACTGATGCTACCAGCGACGAAGCAAGAAAACTTATAGTTATGACTTTACAGGCAGAATTTTATGTCTATATAATATCGTTAATTACGTACTGTTGAGACTATGCACGTACTCTGTTCTTTTTTTTATGTTTCTAAGCGTTATAGGCGTTGAAATATATAAATAATGTATTGTATAATATTCACATTCAAATATTTAAAAAACAGTTAACTTTAGAGTAAATTGTAAACACATAAGCGATTATAAATGCTATACTTTACAACTTTTATTTGCAACAAATTTTTCTGTGTCGTTACCTCAGCCTTCCAAATCTTAAACATTTTTTAATGTGTAACATTGGTACTTGCCTTTCTTACTCACCGCCAGAGATACTGGTATTCTCACAGAAGAAGATTTTCTTTTTTGGATTACACTCAAATAAATTTTGTCAGTTAAAGTTTGAACTATAAGAACTAAACTTGTTAGAAATTTGTAGTAATTATTAGAAATTACCCTTTCCGATTTCAAGTACACAGTCATAAATTCATAGATAACCTATCAACTATTAGCAAGAATTCAATTCATTTTTATATGATATGTAAATATTAAACAAATTCGTACTCATTTAAAATTTGTTGCAGATATGCTACTCGTATAATAACGAAATGATCAAAGCGGTGTAACAATATGCTAAGCATAAAAGGCATTTAAATTCATTTTTGTTACCATTATTTACGCATATCTGTAAAACCGGTAAGCACTAATCGCTGATAATTAGATATATAAAAATCATGTACCTGACTTTTCTTTCTATGAGTAAAATTTGTCATCTATAAAGGGATAACAAATTTAAGACCGGCACCGGGTGGGTGAAAACAATTCCGACGAATGGTCCAATGCAGCCCGCGGAATAAATATGTAACTGCAAATAATTACAAAACAAGAAATTACTTTACTATTTACTAGAAGTAAAGAAAACTTAAGAAACCAAAGCCTAGAACTTAGTAAATATTTTCACAGAATATTATCCTTCCCTTATTTTTTATTTTAATATTTATGGAATATAACTCAGCTCAAGTTTTCATGTAGAATAATACAGTTTGATGTTCAAACATTTGGTAAACAAAAATTCTTAATCTTCAATTTTCTGATTGAATTAAAATATCTTTATTGTATTTTAATTAGTACGTCAACAGTGAGTTGCATATGTTTTTCACTTAATGTTCAGATTTCCCAATAAAGGGATAAACGCGTAGTATTTTCCGTTTAAAGACGTACGCGATACATAATAGAATCATCTAAAATAATCATACAATAAAATCATCTAGTTGCCAAGGTTGCAACTTTTTTATACGTCAACTGCACGTAACTTTGCCCGATTCTTAGCCAATGATTTACTCAATAAAATATTACGTTTGCTTTCAAACGTTGAAGTTGAGCTTTTGTTCTTTAGTATATTTAAAATGTATCTTGTATGTACATAGAACACACTGTAGTTATATTCCTACAAGGTTATTTAAGTATGAACAAAGTTAGTGCAGAAGTTATGTTTCAGGATAAATTTAAAGATTCCAGAAGGAGGAAACAAAGATAATTTTTGCAAGATACTATCTTAAGTGCGTGTTTTTTTGTTAAGTAAAAAAGTTATATTAATAGTAACTCATTAGAACACTTGATTCAGTATAGCCCTAGATGAATTGCATTACTTTCGTTTTTCATCATTACCAATCTTGCTTTGCAAACTAGTGTCTTTAACGTTAAGTTCTAAAGACTGATAATTTTAAATCAAACGCTAACTTTGAAGGTTTGATTTGAACCTGGAAAACTGGAATATTTAGTAAATTTAAAATTAAAGATATAAATATATAATATTAAAGATTATCACATAAACAGTTTGAAAACAAAATCAATAATAAACATATAGAAATGGAAAAGCCTAGATGAATGTCTTTTTTTTCAACCGTAACAAGCGGTCTTCGTCAGATCAAAAACCCAATCTGAAGTTGGGTTTTTTTGATCTGGAAGACCGCTTGTTACGGTTGAAAGATCTTAGTACTTGTTTTCCCATTTCTTTTGTGGTTTGATCATTGATATTATATATATATATATAAGAATCAACAGTAAATACGTGAAATACAAAAAAAAACGTCTAAACAACAATAAGATTTCCAAAAATTGGACTAAGACTTTTCGTAAAAAATGACTGGTTAGGTTTATTCTATAACAGAAATAGATTTTATATCTGGAGTCATTAATTGTACCTGAATTATGTTGAAAGAATTTATTTGTCATTCTTCTTTCTTTTTAATGCCATTATTTGTAAAGTAATACATTATTCACTGTTTTCATTAATATTTAAATTATATTAATTTTTTTATTATTAAATATTAAATTTATCTTAACTAGATAAATTTGAAACATAACACTATGTCTAACAATAATGCCGTCTGAATGTTCACTTATCTTATTAGTAACTCACACTAATTCACATTGGATTCAATAGTAAGGATGTATGAGTGCTCCACTTTTATAGCTCCTTCAAAACATTCGATCAGCAATAACGATATCCAAATGATTGTCTATATTTCATGATAAACTCAAGCAAATTCTATATATCAATAGGGTACATAAAGCTCAATTTTTATCATTTATAACTATTTCCCCAGAACAGACGGTTCAACAATCAGGCTACGTGAATGGTCCATTTTTACTTTACTATAAATAAGAGATTGTAATCATGAAATATTTGATTTCAAGATTTTAACAGATTTACACGTTTTAAGGTTCGTTGAGTGTATTTTTTGAGGTCTTGAATGTGTATGTGTATATGTGGGTGAGTGTCCGACAGGTCATGCATGAAAACCTACAAAACACAAATTTCATTTACCCAAAATAATAACATTAACTGCATCAATAACAAGTTCCCAATGGAAGTGCATGTGGAGTTTCCAAGAGCCCAATGAAATGAGTTTCAGAAATTGAACTGAGTGTGTGCGTGCATACTGAAGGTGAGCTTGTATCCGTAAGAGATAAATTACATGATCTTCTGAATGATTCAAGCTTGAAACTGGGCGTCTCTAAGTTGTGTAACCGCTTTCTGTATTGTTTTTTCATACTGTAGAAAGTTTCAAAAGATGCCTTTGGGTAGATGATTCAGTTATATTGACTCATGGGGACTTTAAGTCCGGGTCAGGTAGAATAAAGCCGCTTTGTAGAACACAGTAGAGGATCACATGATAACCTATATTATTATAGAAACAATACTGTACTAACGTGCTATCATTGATACTACTGATATTGTCAATTACGGACTACAACCGTTAAAAAAGAGCTCACCAGTACTTCTTTTAGTGGTCTGTTGGATGACATCAGGCTACTTTTGCCATGAAACACTTTTGACTGAGTGTTACCCTATCACTCTCTGTCTGTCTCTCACTTACACACTCTCCTATCACTCACTCAAACTCACTACCTCTATGTCACTCACTCTCTCACCGTCCATATCGCACACTCATCTTATATTTACTCTTTCTCCTTTTCACTCTCTCTATAAATATACTCTTCTCGTCCTCTCTCTCTCTTTGTCTCACTTTCTCTCTATATAGATTTTAATAAATGTCCCTAATATTTCTCAGTTTTGTCAATTCTTCGTCAATATTCATCCAATCATTATGAACATACAAACAATATTATTAATAAAATAATGCTTGGTAATGCATGTGTATACCAGGTTATAATATCTCTACCCTATCTCTAGCCGTTATCGAAGTTTCACTGGAGCAGACTTAGTTTACTAACAAATCCTATACTCCTCAGCTCTATACTTTTCTACATTTCACGAAGGAAAGAAGCGACTTAATTATGATTCAGTACCTATTGTAAAAGACACATTACCGTGGGACTAACGGCATGGTGTCTTCTGGCAGTCACCCATCCAAGAACTAACTTGCACACTGCTTATTATCTTATTAAACACTTCTATAGCCAACTAGAGCAGATAATAATTAAACTTTTTAAATTATGTACAAACAAACATACCAATAGAAACAGTTCAGTATAAAATAAATATTTGGTGGAAAATAACAAATGATCCCTACATTTTGGGATTAAAAAACAAGGAAAATTTTCAGCGTAAGGCTATTGACAATATGTTTTCTTACTGCCTTTCTATAGAAACTTTAGCCAAAAAACATGTTATTTAGGACAGCGTAGCAGTAAACACTTATCTTTCTCAAATGATGGCTTCTTTTTTAGCCAGCTCCAAGTTAATAAAGCCATGCGAACAATAGAATTAATGACGAGCTACACAGCAGTTATTACGTAGTATTAATTCACAATTAGAGAGGAAAAGAAACACTAGTTCCTTGGGGAGTCAGTGTGTGTTGACTCCCCAACTAAACAGGAGCTCCTTACTGGGGCAGATGTAACCTGACGATGATGACAGTGTTCGAAACGCGTTGTGTGATTAAGTTCTTTTCATGTTGAAGACTTAGTCCTCTCTAATCATAGCAACCAGTGTTAACTCCACCATCTCAGTTGTCTTGACTGCAATCAAGTGTTTGAGGATACCTGTGTACTTCTCAATTCACAAGTTGACGGGTAAATCCAGTATGTGTTATTCACCCATCATAACAAAGTCAATAAGGTTTTCTTTTTAACCTTTTTTTATGAACAGACGTTTCCCTAACCTTCTCAAGATCATATCTTTGTGTTGAACAATCAAACATTTCCATATTTTCTTAAGTAAAAGTGGAATGTATATAAATCATTAGACCACCATATTTTTTGACAGATGTTAGAATTCCTAAATTAAAAGTTTTGTCCATAAACTTATAATTTATTCAAAGCATAATTTATTACCTTTTTAATAAAACTACAATATTTTTTTTCAGTGATGGGACGTAACATAAGGCATCTACCATGCATATCACGGAAAACTGGTGAAACTGGTATATGCATGTTTGCCTATTCGTGTGCGAAAGCTAATGGTACACATTTGGGTACTTGCATAGACCGCTTCTACTTCGGTAGTTGCTGTAAACTAAAACCTGGGCAAGAACTTGAAGATCTTGTGCCAACATTGGAAGATAATTACATCAAAGACGATGTCTCTCCAGTGACTCCTGCAATAACTCAAAGGCCTCCTTCAAGAAGACCTACAACCAACGTCCCTCCTAGTCGGAGACCACAAACAACAACTACGACGAAACGACCTCAACCAGCAACAACAAAGAGGCCTCAAACGACCACTACCAAAAGACCACAGACAAACACTACGAAAAGACCTCAGACAAGCACTACGAAAAGACCTGAGACAAGCACTACCAGGAGGCCGATCACGACACTGACAACAAGCAGGAGACCTCTGACCACCAGGCCTCGACCCACCTCTCCCACCACTCCACTTCCAACTCTAGTGACCTGGACAACGGTCGAGGTCTCCCCACCGCGACAACCTCCAGGTAAAGCAATCATTCAAAAGTAACTTTCACAATATTTTATTTTGTATGTGAGCTATATTCTCCTTGCGTCCTCGCAACAACGATAACGTACTCGAGAAAACGAGGATGCAAGCCGAACTACCACATACTTGAGAAATACACGAGAGAACTACTTTCTAGAAAGACATGCCGTACTTTTCAGTCAAACGCATAAATGAAGGACTGATTCCCAAAGTTAGTAAATAAACACAAATAAAAGAGAAAGACACACTTACATTCTCTTACTAATTTGATTAAGCGAATGGAGACAAAAAACGACGCAGAGACTGTTGGAAATATTTATGGATTGATAAACCATATTGTACTTTGGTCCTCCTTTGCTTTCTTGAAGACGGATGAAATTAAAATGTAGAGAATGTAAGTGCGTCTTTTTTCTTTTATTTTTTGTTCTTTACGTTCTTCAGTACCGGATCATTTTCACAGCATTCAAACATATATATAAACGAAACAAAATTTCTTACCAGTTCTTCAAGTTTAAATTAAACTCTCATTGCCAACATTTCGGATTTATTTAAAACCATTTTCACAGGCAGAAATACAAACTTTTGAAACATAAATACTAAGTATTACATAAATATAACAGTATCATGTTTTCATTCAAAATAGACGGTTGTTGCCGACATTCGCAAAGTATTTTCTTTGTAAACAAATACTTAGTTTTCTGTTTCAAAATTTTATACTTCTGCCCAAAGAAAAGCTTTTAAATAAAAAACCGAAACGTTCGCAATGAGAGTTTAATTTGAACCTGAAGAACTGACCGAGTCCTAATAAAAAAATTTATTTTGATTCTACTGCACGTTGATACTTTTATCAATATATATATAGGTGTGTTCTCTAATCGGTGTCCGGTCAATTTTCCAGGATAAAAAATCAAACTCTCGTTGCCAACGTTTCGGTTTTATTTAAAACCTTTTTATTTAAAAAGGTTTATTTTAAAAGGAGAGTTTGATTTTTTATCCTGGAAAATTGACCGAACCCCGATTAGAGAACACACCTATTCTATCAAACGGTCGATATATTATTGAATCTGGTATATATATTAGTATAGGTTGGCAGCAAATCTTCTTGGAGACATACTTTGTTGAAATGTACCGCAGCTTCGGTATTAACGACTTTTAATTGGTCTACGACAGGATGACAAACTGTTTTCAATTTGGTAACTTGTTTGGATCTTCTAACTTTTATTTATATTCTTTAGTTTATTTCAAAATTGTTTAAATTTTTTCATTGTTTTTAAAAAAATTTTAAAATTTTCAAAAACGTTTAAAGACCCTACCTGAAGATGACTAGAAAAAGTCGAAAGCTAGTATACAATGGTCTTGTAAGTTATGTTAGTTTTCAATTGTATTTGAATTGTTGATATCTATTAAAGTGTTTCAAAAAAGTGTCTTAATGTCCTTTGGACAACTTATTTGGGAATTACCACCTTATATTCGTAAGACTGTCAAGAGACTGGAACAGCTTAGTTAAAAAGTCGTTAATACCGAAGCTGCGATATATATAAAACTTAAATAAATTGTAATACACAGAAAGAAACATATTCACTTTTCAATATTTGACCACTATAACGGTCAAGATATTGAAAAGTGAGTCCTACTTGTTACGTTTCTTTCTAAAACGAAGGAAACACACAGAAAGACACAGACATAACTCACATCGATATTTCGACCATCGTCGTCATCAGGAGGTGTGAAGAGCGAAGAATCCCGCAGGAAGACTCATTTTTTAAAAAAACACTTTTTTTTAAAAGCGATTTCCCCCACTTGATAAGTGGGGGAAATGAAAGAAATCAAGAACTAATAAAACTATCTACTTGATTCAATCAAAATGTTGTTATTCTGCCTGTTGACTGCTTCCGATTTACATATGCCCATATCTTCCAACAGGATGTAATCGACTATCGACTTAACATGTGATTATGTAGTCTTATATGAATGTCATGAAATAAATTTAATTATCGTTCACGTTTACGAATCCGTATTAGTTACAATTACAAGGGGGCCAGGTTTGCTCAGTGGTTAACATAGTCACCTCTGTACTGATCGCCTCTGGACGGGGGTTCGATCCCCACCTGGCCCTCGATTTATTCATGCGGAAACTGAATAAATCTGAGCACGTCGTCCCTCGGAGAAGGACGTTAAACCGTCGGTCCCGAAACTGTACGATGTCATGTACTCGTTAAATATCCCTACTCTAAATATACTTGAGTTAGGCAAAATTTAGGACTACACTGTAGAATCAATCTTCATTATGTGGTACCAGCAAGAACCAATGCTCGGCCTACGTGTGAATTGTGGGACTACCACTGCAGCCTAACCTACCCTAGTTACAATTACAGGAAATAAATATATTGGTATATTATATAAACAATAACTTGTAATATTAAAAAAGGATGAGTTCAATAGATATCGTGTAATATTTTATAATTGATTAATAATTAAATAAATCATAATTAACAAGTATTGATAATATATTAATGTTGGATAGAATACTGCTGATGTATTCTAACATAGTTCTTGGCAATGGAACAGAACTTATTAGCCAGTACGTGCGGAAAGGATCATGACAGGTGAGGCACTGACTTCTTTACAGTCATATTTAAATCCTGCAGTCACACAGAACTGCGTGCCTCACTTTGTTTGTTTGTGAGTTTCTCTTCACAGCAGTGTTATGATCACTCAGTAACACACATACCAAAGCTAAGAAAAAAAAACTTTACATTGACATTAGTTAACATAGGCAAAGTAGTTTAAACATTTTAATAGCAGTATACAGAAATACGGTATCACTTCACAGCACGGCAGTACGGTTAACAGTCACTGCGCAATCTATCGAGAGGCACAGCAAGCGGCAGCCTCACCGCACATTTCTTTTAAGTATCTAAACATTAAATGTGAAAACCCAGAATATTGAATAAAAGCAATGAAAACCTGGTGAAATGAACTGAACAATATCTTAACAGTGCAATTCATTGGATAAATATAACCATTTAACTATTTATTATTAACTGTGACAGGGGAGGCTGTGACTGCACATCATCATTTATGGTTAAATCTTTTCAATAATTTTAACTGTGAGTGTTGAAATTAATTTATTTATTTTGCAGATATGAATAAGATTGAAGAAACGACATCCACTTCAACCAAGGCTCCTCTGAAGAAGCCAGTGTCGACCAAGAAGCCAATTTATGGTGTATCAAGCGCAGGGACTCGACCCACATCAGGGAAGCCTGCACTTATCTCAAAACCAACTGTGCGGCCATCTTCAACAAGGCCTCCAGTGGTAACATCTTCAACAAGGCCTCCAGTAGTGACATCTTCAACAAAGCCTCCAGTCGTGATATCTTCAACAAAGCCGCTCACCAGGCCAACTATTTCCAAACCAGTTGTCACTTCTAAACCTATTCCTTCTAAGCCTAACAAACCGACAAACAAACCAGTCAAAGTAACAACTTCTAGGCCTGTGAGCATTTCAAGTACTGTTAAACCTTCGAAGCCACAGATACCTTCGAAACCGTCTTCTCCTCGTCCACCTATCTTTACGACAGCCAAACCAATAACAAGACCTCCACCCACGCGTCCATCAACAGTTCAACCACCAGACAGACTCACGTCCAAACCTTCGCGTCCAAGCCCAGGAACACACAAACCCATCACACCTAGACCTCCAGTCAGGCCCTCGCAAACTCCCAGCAAACCATCGACACCACAACGACCTGTCATCAGCTCTACATTCAGCCCGCCTTATATAACTTCTGTGAAGCCTCCACCTCCTTCAAGGCCGTCTACAGACAAGCCTTTGAGGCCGACGACAACATCGCAGAGACCTGCTCCGCCATCAACACCCCAAGACGAGTGGGTCCAAGTGTCTGTGACGACCCACGAGCCCACCACGTACCCCACGACTTTTATCATCCCAGGTACACACAGCCTTTCTATAGTTGTGTTAGGCCCCCAAATATAATAACGTATAAGGTAGATATATCATTAAAATATAAACATGAGAGTATAACATATATCTTCTCACAAATCTTTTTATACAGAAATGTATTTCAGACACCATGGGGTAATCCTCATGCAATAAGCTTAAACAATCTATATAAACTGTTATTTACTACACACACATGATTTCTAACAACAACCTGTAATGAATATCACTTTTAAAAACACACTAATTACGGCTGGTGAATTCAGTGTCTATGTTTAAGGGCATCATTTACTTTCTACAAATTATTGTAGATTTAAAGTTGATCTAGCTTGTTTTAATTCATATCCTGGGAATGAGAGAAGTACAATACTCACACATTAGTTTGCTAATATGTTAAATAATTTTTAATATAAAAAAAAATAAGAGGAAAAATAATCTATACCATCCAGATAGTAATAATTAATAGAAATAAGTAATAAATGAATGATATAAATTAGCTTACACAGTAGCCAACTAATGTGTTAGTAACACACTTCAACAAATATAATAACAATGGTAATACTAGTAATAAATATTACTATATTATTTAATTTTAAAATTATTATTAAATAAATAAAATACTAATCCTTTACTAAAAACTAAATCCTAATGTTTGATAAGATTTACCTTTCCTTGTAAATGGAGACCTTTATATTATCAGACTACACAGTTGAGAGTAAACTCAGAAATTTCTTGAGGCATAATTAAATCTTATTTCCACTCACAGTTCTTTTGCATCGAGCTATCTCGACAGAACTTGGAACTTCTTCTTTGTCACATTTATTATTGCAGTAAATTCTTGAATAGTTAAATCACATAATTTTGAATGTAACTTTTCTGCCTATATATTTAAGTATTCTTGAAGTAATAAAAAAGCATATTTAGAAAGTATTTAAAAGAAAATTCCTAACAATTATTTCAACGTATAATCAATAAATTTGCCATAGGAAAATAGTACCCAAGCAAAACTTTTTAGAATATTTTGAGAATCACAAACGCCAAAAAAATCTCAGACCAGAGATTGAGGTATAATCTTCAAAGTCTACTTCAGGGAATAGAATATTAGCAATTGAGCCGTTTATTTTGAAAGTGGCCTAATTCCATTTTCCAAAAAAATTTAGCTAGCTACTTAAATAATTACATTTTTACGTTATCTTTACCTTTTGCAGCAAATTGTACAAAATTTATTTAAAATTACTAAGTTTTTTTATAACAAAAATTAGTTGATAAATAAAATGACAATATTTTTAAATTTTGTAAAACGCAAACCCTCAAATATCTCGATTTTAACATAAATGGAATTAGGCCACTTTCAAAATAAGCGGCTCAATTATTGATTTATCTATATTAGAATTAATCATCAAATACATTTACTATTTAAAAAACAACAAAAGATAAATTAAGGGTGAGAGATACAGTTATATTTTTAATAAAAAATATATTTAAAACGTTCAAATATCTTTAAGTTATATTTTAATGTAAGTAGTAAATTCTAAATAAAGCAAAAAGAATTTTAAAAATATATATTTAATTCAGAAAATATTAAAATACGGGAATATATAACAAATAAATAAATGGAATATTTAATAAATGTTCCATTATATAATATAAGAATATATTATTATTATTATTATATTATTATACACTATATTTCAATACTGCAGAGCTAAGTATGTAATTCACTTTATGAATATTTTTCATGAAATAATAGTATCTCTTCATATTTTAGGAACTTTCTTTGTGTTTTTATATTATAAAAATTTTATGAATGGTATTTTAATATTATGTATTCATACAAATTTTTATGATTTTCAACTCTTAGAAAGATCTATATTGTAATATTAAAGATTGACTTATAGAATATAGAATTTTTTATCTCAATATTTAAAAATTGTGATGAAAAGAAAACAGATTTTCAATTTATGGCAGATGTTAAAGTTCGAAGGTAACCTATAAAATTATTCTAAATTTGTTCATAACATATATTATTTTCATTTATATAGATCTTTACATATAACCACTCTTCAAATACCAATTAATTAAATTGATTCTAGATTAGTTTGGACTATTCTATCGTACAATTAAATTTACTCTAGTTAGGTTAATTCTCCGATTTTATGAAGTTGATAAAATGATAGTCTAAATTTAAATTAACGGAAAACAAAGTCACATGGAAAGAATGGAATATTCCATTTGCCATTAATGCAAATATCTCAAACACATGATCCTTTAAAAAGGTTAAACAAAATAAAATTGCAACCCTTTTTAAAAGTTCATTTCACTGGTAATCTGGATCTTTTCCATAATATTAATTACAACCTTTTTTTCTATTTCATAGAAAGAAAATCATTTCTAAGTTAGTTATTTTTGAAAAAACCAGCTCTTCTTTACGCATTACTACTTGAATTGACTTTTTAATGATTTAAGTACATATTATTACTACTGATGTAGCTTCTCGACCACTGATTTATCCAGATTCCGAGCAAGGGTTCTCGAGGATTTTGGTCAATAAAAAATTCAGCTAGTTAATATCTGCCGACGTTTCGCCAAAGGTTGTTTGGCATTATCAAGGCTAAAAAACAATTTATTGAAACGACATAAGTAAAGTAAAAACCAATTCTTCTACGGTATACCAATTAACATAAAACAAAAAAGGACAAACAAAAATTCATAAGCAGGAGAACAACAAAAAACACGAATACCTCCATACAGGGCATTCAAGCAAAACAAAACAGACAGTAACAGAGACAGTACGTCAGAAAATTACAAAAAAACAATAACAAACGAAAGATCAAACATTTAAAATACATTCAGGGGAATAAAACCAAAAACTAACAGCATTATTACTTTTTTTGTGAGGAAAACCCTATTTACATCAGCATCCTACGGGAATAACAAATGTAATGGAAGGTAATATAACCCTCAACATAGGAAAAACAATCTATTCCTCCAATATCAACCTAACAATTGTTCTATCGAACAAAACAAAAAAAAACAAAAAGCTAATTAAGGAGATTAGAATAAATTAAACTAAGACTGGATATATCAGATCTCTTATTACAGGCAGTTGGTGTATTCATGATATTTATCATTTCTTTCAAATTTCTCTTTTTAGTGTGTTTTTCATATTCAAGAATTTTGGTCTCGTGAAACGCAAACGAATGCCCCTTAGTACATGCGTGATTGGCTAAATCACGAGACCAAAATTCTTGAATATGAAAAACACACTAAAAAGAGAAATTTGAAAGAAATGATAAATATCATGAATACACCAACTGCCTGTAATAAGAGATCTGATATATCCAGTCTTAGTTTAATTTATTCTAATCTCCTTAATTAGCTTTTTGTTTTTTTTGTTTTGTTCGATAGAACAATTGTTAGGTTGATATTGGAGGAATAGATTGTTTTTCCTATGTTGAGGGTTATATTACCTTCCATTACATTTGTTATTCCCGTAGGATGCTGATGTAAATAGGGTTTTCCTCACAAAAAAAGTAATAATGCTGTTAGTTTTTGGTTTTATTCCCCTGAATGTATTTTAAATGTTTGATCTTTCGTTTGTTATTGTTTTTTTGTAATTTTCTGACGTACTGTCTCTGTTACTGTCTGTTTTGTTTTGCTTGAATGCCCTGTATGGAGGTTATTCGTGTTTTTTGTTGTTCTCCTGCTTATGAATTTTTGTTTGTCCTTTTTTGTTTCTATGTTAATTGGTATACCGTAGAAGAATTGGTTTTTGCTTTACTTATGTCGTTTCAATAAATTGTTTTTTAGCCTTGATAATGCCAAACAACCTTTGGCGAAACGTCGGCAGATATTAACTAGCTGAATTTTTTATTGACCAAAATCCTCGAGAACCCTTGCTCTGAATCTGCATATTATTACTGTTTAAATTATTACATATTATAGTGCCTTACTTTGAGTAACAATTTGTTGCAGATTCGTGGACTACGAAGAAGCCAGTAACACTTACTACTCCTGCTCCAACATTATTGGTATCTTCAACAAGTACTGTTCAAACAACAAAACCTACTACAACTACAACAACAACAACTACTACCACTACTACAAGAACAACGTCAACTACAACCACATCCAAGCCGGCGTCATCTTCTCAATCAACAACTGTTTTAGTGACTAAACCAACTCCAGCACCTGAGTACAATGAAATCCAGGCTCTTAATATGTCCAATTTTAAGGAAGGTAAGAAACTTAAGACAGAAAGTAATATATTTGTAGTTATATGTTCTATGTAGAACTCTGTTCTATACACACACTGCATATATATACATAGATATATATATATGGTACTCAAGAATATACTAAATAAACAAACACAATATGTTTAATTGTATATTAAAAAAATTATAGGTTGGGTGAAAAATTTTGAGGCTGAAAGTGCATAAACCTATTCTGTGTTCTTATGTAGTTTAATTTTGAGAACTTTCGTTGCATATTTTTGCCCTATTTCCTTTCATTTATTGAACGGTATATTTATACGCAATTGAATTTTTTTACCAATTTCTCTTCTTACTATTTTTCTAGACAGCTTTTCTAAGTTTCTTATTCATGTCTTCTACATATTTGGCACCGAATGTAATAACTCACCAAAAGATTTACAGATAAACTCCATTCATTCTAAAAAAAAAAATAATAAAACAATGTTTAGGTCTTCTTAGACTATCCTCCTCAGGATGTAACTAAAGACTTAAAATGATCAAATGTGTACCTACTTACTAAATATATTTATAAAAGTTCAATATTGCCTAAAAATTTGAAAATGCATCAAGTAAACTTGGTATATTGGAAGGTTGCATGAGGTTTCACTCGTTCAGTTTGGGTAATCAGTTCACTACATGTCCCTAGTATTCCAGATTCTGCAACTCGGCTTCCTGTTGAATAACAAATCATTTCAATTGATACAATCAATAAAATGTAACTTTGTTAATAACAATTTATATTAACAATGTTAAGTGGTAACAATCATTATTACAAATAATTTCATCAGACTTACAAGATTTTAAATAAAAAAAGAAGGCAATTTGTTAAATGACGTTACTGAATTAATGAATTAAGCCAAGTTCATTATTTTCCCAGTTTCATATAGTATGTAAAATGGTAAGAAACTGTTAATTGTACTTGATGTTATCGTATTTTCTCGTAATTTGTTTATTTATAGTAATGATTTTTTAAAATTAACCTGTATTCAATTATTTATTGTGAGGTTTTTTTCCCGATTGACGTAGACTACAACAAGCTTTTAATATTTGAATATATAATACTCTCATAACTGTATTAAAGAAATGAAACAAACCAAAAAAAAAAACATTTATATGGTTTAAAAAATGTTTCTTTAGGAGCCATTCATTAGAGTTGATGTGAAGATATATATTTGTGCCCTCAATTTAAAAAAGTGAAACTGTGTTGGTGTGAATGTGTTAGGGAAGAAATAGATCCACTTTAGCTTAATAGAAAAAAAAGTGAAAAGTTATATCTTAATTAGTCAATTTAAAATAATATATAAATTCAGTAAATAATTGAAAAGAACGTCTACTACGTGCTACACTGGAGTAGTATAAACAAATACATGAGCTATGTATTAAATACATGGCAACAGAATTATCACAAGAAATTTTAAAATTTAATTAATTCAGTTAAATTTCTAACTAGCAACCATTGTGGTATTAACAATAATAACATTATAATTTTGTTTAATGAGCAATTTTCCTTTGTACTTTTATTATAATACTCAACTGAGTAATGAAATAAACATACTCCTTTTATACAAGAAAATATTGTCAACAAAAATTCATAGTATTTTTTTAAAGAATTTTACTTGTTTCTATTTTTAATTTAACTATCTCATATACAGTGTTGCTCCGAAAATAAAATTTTAAAAAAAGATTATGAAAGGAAAAGTTAAAAAAATACAGAAAACACAACTAATGTAACATAAAATGTATACATTAACTAAGGGGATAGATTATAAAAATAAATCAACCATTATTTGAAGCTAAATTGAGATAAATTTTAAAAAATTAGTTATGCGATTTTTTTTAAAGAGTAAATTTTCTTTTGATACATTTTACTGTTCTAAATAGGCGACCTAATTAAAATTAGTTACAAAATCTCTTCTTCGACCTTTTTTTGAATGCCTTCTATTAAAAATACATTTTTATTATAAAATAGCAATATTTACAAGCTATAAAGAATTTTCTTTAGGAAAGATAACGTCAAGAATAATTTATTAGGAGTCAAGAATTGTTTACAAATTTTCTAAAATCAACTTATATATGCATTCACATTCAGTGTAAAAATGTGTTGGTAGTATCATAACAAAGAAGATATACTGTAATTATACATTTTTTTATACTATTTTATACTACTGAATTTTATAGAATTAAATTCATAAAACACAAAACAAATTTAATTATTGATGCATAGATAACTTGAATATTATATGTAATATTAAAATATTACATTATTAATATTGCCAAAAGTTTTTGGCAATACTTTTAATATATTTTCTAATTTTATCAATTAAACACTGAATAAAAATATCCAACAAATATTGAATTGACTAATAGTGAACCATGTTGATATTCGTAATATTAACCATTAGTATCTTAGATAATTAAATATATGAAATTATTTGTAACTTCTTCTATGACTAATTCCTTAAAAGAATTTGTCATCAAACATACATTAAAGAAAGTTGGGAAAAAATTAATTAAAAATTTCTTTGTAATGACTTTTTGCAGTGGCATCTTTTAATGGCTAAAATTTGAACCGAAATAATAAGTTCTTGACGTACTAAAATTGTATTTTTGCTCACTTTTTAAAATGGGTGACATTTAAAATAGATTTTTAAAATGTCTACATACAGGGCAAAGAGATGGAAAAGAAAACAAGTCATGTTTTTCAACATTCTTGTATATAAAAAATATCAAATTTTGCTCAGGTCTACTTTTGAAGAATCTACGTTTGGATTACTATAGAGTTATTAATAATTTTATAACTGATTTGTTTTTCGAAGCACAAAGTAATTTTAATGTGAACACCATTTTCAAGAAACAATATTTAGTTTTATTATTTAACAGGAATCTATTAACAACCAATGTTATTCTCACACTTCTCTATTAGCTTACAAATAAAAGTAATTAGAAACATTATGCCTGTTGTACTTACGTTATTAGGTATATTTGCTTGACAGAAACCACATTACAACCATCCAGGTTTAATTACCCAAAGTTTCAGGCTATAGTTTAATTAACCCGACACAGTCATATAACAATAGTATTCTCTCCTTTCTGCGATATAAATTCAGATTAATACTTAGCAGTTAGTAAATAAATAACACAGATATATAAATATTGCTAATTTTTTTAACTATGATCAATTATATCCATTATATTAGAGGCTAATTTTAATTTCATAATTGCGATCACCTTATAGAAAATTCACTCTCACTCCTACATATTCATACTAGTTCCAGAAAATCACAATATTTCCTTACATTTGAGTTCAATTTTTATGTTTATACTGACAAACTTAGTGTTTGGTTGTTGACGGATGGAATTACCAAGAAATTTATTCCGGTTTTATAATAGAATGCTTATTTTTTATTAGAAGTCACTAATTTAATGTTTCCTCTTCTAAGACCGTTAGAATCAAAGGCATATTTGATTAAACATTTGGATATATTAACACTTAAAATATAGTTGATTTCAACAATATTTTGTGACAATAAATTGCGACAGTTGTTGAGTCCAAAAATTTTGAAACCTATATTATAGTTTGTCCCATTGGCATAAGGTTTTTATAAAAACGAATAAAATTTTAATATTTTGGTTAGTTTTAAATTGAAAATTGGAACTGCATCCATAAATAAATTTAATGAAACACCTAACAAAACTAAATCAATCTATCAACAACATCAGAACCTAAAATTACAGATTTTTTTAAATGTAAAGTTGCAATGATTAATAGAAGAATATGTTGTATCATGCACAATGAGAATAACGCATTCAAATCTAAACTAGTCTTATTTCTATAATGTGCCTGAGATAGTGAATGATTTCATGATGATTTGACCACTCTAACTTGTTTCATTTGCATTTGTTCACTAACTTATATCTTGATCTACAAATCGTTTAAGAATTTTCTTTCATATAATTGATATACGTTCAAATTATTTTTATTAAGTAACCCGACTTAATGTACAAATATAATTTCGTCTATTAATAGGGTTAGGTTGGTTCAGTCGATAATAGACTTGTCTAACAAACTAGATGACCTGAATGTTACGAGTAGCATCACCTTTTCTATCAGCCTATCTCTTTAAACATCCTCACATCCTGACCATTCATCTAAAACAGTAGTTCCTAAGCTTTTTTTACTCCTGCACCCCTAAAAAAAATTTGCTCCCTACATTGTATGTTTTGTTCAAGGATAAAAGATTTGGGGTCATAAAAAATTTTATCAAAAGAAAATATTTATTTCATTTTTAATTCAGGTAAACAAAATCAGACTTTTCGAGAAGAAACTTCACAGATTGATATTTGAATACACCTGACAAAAAATAACTGCTTTCATGAAATATCTACAAGATAATAACATCTTTTTTTTTTTTTTAATGAAAACACTATTAACTCAGGATTTACATGATGTTATCGGCCTAAGCAATTGAAAATTTCTTTAAAAAATATCACATCATCAAAACTGATGAAATTTCCTTAAAGTTAGTGTCCGGCTTCTTGCACCTCTGGAATGAGGTCTCGCACAGGAGGTGCGATCACCCCTGGTCCACATCATTTCTCAATGTGAGGTGTACAGGACACAGGAAGGCAATTTGGTTTTCATGTTTGTTCTAACCCTCGCACTTACAGCTATTCATCATTCAACTTTAATACTGTTACAGTCGGCAAAGGAGCAGCTGAAGACCTCTGCACTAAAAATAAATTTAGTCAACCCAATTTACGACTTAATAACCTTATTTTGTTACCTACTAAATCGTACGTTTGAGAAGTATATTGTAACTTTCCCTTGTCTTCTATCTGAAATATTCACATATGAAAGTATTCTTTTGAAGTTTTAAATTTCCGATAACAAGTTTCCACAAAATAAACACACTTTCAGGCCTCCTGAGTTCAAAAACAGATGTTCAAATGGGTATGTCTATGTCTATGGGTATGTCTATGTCTATGGGTATGTCTATGTGTATGTGTGTGTTAGCAAGACATTAAGAAACCAAACAAATTATTATCGCCAAATTTCATATTTAAGTAACCATTAAATTTGAAACGAATAGCAAGCTATGGCACTAATGGTAAACTATATTAGAGGATGGTTCAAGCGAGAAAAAATTGGTTCTTAGCAGATTTTTACAAACTATTCAAACGATTTTTATTGAAATTGACTCTCACATTTTTCAAGGGCTTGGATTTAGTTTATGCTGATATGAAACATTAAGTGTGTCAAATATAGATAACATAGAATATTAGGCTTTAAATATACATTAAATATTAATTAAGAAGCCGTACAATTAAATATTAATACTCTCCTTCATATATAGTATGAATATAGTTAATGTAATTCATCTAGTGAATGTAAATTAAAGGCAGATAATACTGCTGTGGATGATATAATAAAGATTTTTTTAAAAAAACTACAAAGCCTAATAGATAATATGGAACATTTTTGTTTTAAATTCACTCATGAGATAAAATTGGTAACTTCCTCAAAGCCATTAAACGTTACATTTTATAATTTAACATTTTAGTATTTTTTGTTACAATAAAATCAAATGTAATTATTAGATAGTCTATTTCAAGATACACAAAAAGGCTTAAGAACTATTATGTTTTTTTTAAAAAAATCTTTATTATATCATCCACAGCAGTATTATCTGCATTTAATTTACATTCACTAGATGGATTACATTAACTATATTCATACTATATATGAAGGAGAGTATTAATATTTAATTGTAAGGTTTATTAATTCATATTCAATGTATATTAAAATTCATAAAGCCTAATATTGTACAACATGCGAACCATTATTTTATAAAATGATTCAATAATAATAATAAGATAAATATAATAATAATGCAACAATTCCATCATAGCTAATAACAGCACATTTTAATAATAAAGTAATTAAGAATTAATATTTTATAAGTAGAAATTAAAAAAAATAAATAGTATTATTTTCAATCTATAGTTCTTTTAATATAAGAACTTTATTTTCTTTAATCTTGTGATTTGTGTACCTTTTTGTTATACTTTGAGTAGAACCTTTATTTATTTAAGAATCCTATTGAAAACAAATTTTAATTTTAAAACTATTGTGATATAAAAACGAAAAATATCTAGAATTAGCAACTTAATTTTATCATCGAAAGTAGAGTTTAAAAATCGAAATCGACTTTAAATTTCGAATTTTTCATCGTCTAGCTTAATTGTAATTTAATCAATTGAATCCAAAAGGAAAAACTTTGATAATATATAAAATAAATATATGTAATATAGATAATAATATATGATTCTCTTTGTAGCAGGGATTCTTTTTATTCTCATAGTTCAAATGACCATATTCTTGAACTGTCTACTAAGGATAACAGAAGTGCAGCGAGTGCCCCACATTATGGTCAATAAGAGTCTAAGCGGCTCAACTTTGAATATCAATCTTCAAAATTTAAATGGAAGTTAAAAAAAGTTTAATGGCTCTCGAGGAAAAACACAAAGGCTCTCTTACAATTTTATATGACACCGGCAATGCTTTGATTCATCTGAATTGCACTTAAACCTGTTGTTGAATATTCAAACTAGCTGCTACTTGCAAAAGAGGAAAGCGAAGTTTTACTTCTGTAGTGATTTCATCTAACCTATTTTTTTTTTAACTTTTACAAGATGTTGAAGAATTATATCTCAAAAATAATTCTTCAAATTATTTAAACCTCCTTGAATATATTTTTAAATTATTCTTTAGATGTTGTTTTAAATTACTTTAAAGAATGTTTTAATTCGTAACTATAAAATGCTAGATGCCGACACCCGAGTACACCTACAAAATTGAACTAAATATGGAGTCTGTGTTTTTTCATTAAAATGGAGTAACCAAGAATGAGTGAAACTGAATAGAGTATGGCAGATCTCATACTTGACAGAGGTTGTATGGAGTACTTGAGAACACTCCTAATTTGCCAAAGGACTGGATCTTCATCTTTACAAGAAAATCTACAGGTAATGGTAGGAATTTCAGGGTTCCCCTTTAATGGATACCAAGTCATGTAGGAAATGAAGGAAGCTAAGCCTACAGTATGGTCAAAAATGACAACTTTTTTTTTCAATAGCATGTTTCAACATGTTTATATCACATTCAGAGAATAACTAGTTCACTTTTGATTTCAAGTTATATTGGATTAACTAAAAACTGTATTTCAAGATTTCGCTAAACAAAATTAGAGATGCATAGTTTTTATGGAATTCTTTTATTGAAAAAGATTCAGTGTTAGTTCACTTTATAAAATGCTCAGCGCGATGTCAAGAGCACGCTAAATACTTTTACTTTAAAAACACTGAGTTAAGTAAAATTTAGGACTCTCAATGTAGAATCATCAGATAAACACAGTAGTCTCCTGAGAAATCAGCGTCAGAGGTGTAGATTTCTAACAGATCCTCAATCCCACCCAACAACAACAACAACAAAATGCTATTTTTAAGCATATATACTGTAGGCTTAGCTTCCTTCATTTCCTATATGACTTGGTATGCATTAGAGGGGAACACTGAAATCCCTACCATTACCTGTAGATTTTCTTGTAAAGATGAAGATCCAGTCCTTTGGCAAATTAGGAGTGTTCTCAAGTACTCCATACAACCTCTGTCAAGTATGAGATCTGCCATACTCTATTCAGTTTCACTCATTCTTGGTTATTCCATTTTAATGAAAAAATGCAGACTCCATATTTAGTTCAATTCTGCAGGTGTACTCGGGTGTCGGCATCTAGAGTGTTATAGTTACGACTTATAACATTAGTTAAAGTAATTTAAAACAACATTTAAAGAATAATTTAAAAATATATTCAAGGAGGTATAAAATTTGAAGAATTATTTTTGAGATATAATTCTTCAAATTCATGGCTCAGAACACTGATCTAATTTTTCCAAGTCACTAATAACAACGCAATTTACTATATTATTCCACAAATAAAGATTAACAATGTGCACTTTGACCTCTGTCGTTAATAATTACTGTATACCATTTAAGTTAACAATTCAATATTTCATATATAAGAACGAACTACATGATTGTAAAACTTTAAAAAGCATATAATCTTTAATAAATAATAATCTAGAATTCGTTCATTTCATCAGGGTGATGTTTGACTTTAAGTAAATGAGTTAATTCACTCTCCACGGTAGTTGTTTCAAGCAACAGACTGATTTTGCTCTTTACTGATTACTTCGAAAAGATCTGAAACTTAGTCTCTCAATTTTAGCATTATATACTAGATTTCTTCATTCTATTATTTGTCCTCAAAAGAGCACTTTTAGGTGAGCTTAACAAGTTGAATAGAAATTGACATACCTGGGTATCGAGGTGGCCGGTCCAACCTCTTGCAAGAGGCTATCTGACTATATATATCCACTTCTGCTGTAAAGTAGTCCTGTGCAGTAATTGTCCAATTCTTTAAGAAGTTCGGCGATAGTACCCATCGGCTGGTCAACTAAAATTAGTAAAATATAGTTATCAACTTCTAATTAATTCCTTTAGTAATGTTGGAGGATGGACTCTTGAATTTTACCCCACACTCATGGAATGACTGTTCTTTGATTTATGATTGGTCATATATTGATTATAGGGTATTCAAAAACTAACTCGATAAGATTTATTAACGTGCCGATTAAGGGGTAGGGTAGCTAAGTGTTTTGTATGGTCACCTCTGAACTGGTAGATCAGAGTTTCAATATTTACTCTGGCCATCGATTTAATCACGTGGGAAGTGACAAAGTCCAAGTACGTCATCCTTTTGAGAGGACGATGAGTCGTCGGCCCCAAGCATGTACAATGTCAGTTATTCGGTAAAGATCTCTACTCTAAATACAGTTCAGTTAGGCAACATTTAAAACACCCAGTATATGATGTTCATTTTGTGACATCACAAAGGACCAATCTTTGGACTGTGTGTCCTCTTTTGGTACGGCCACTGTCTTATTTGTCAGATGCTCAATTGGCGGCCCTTTTGAAAACATTTTTCTACTAACAAAGGAAAAGGAATAATACAAAGTGGTATAGTGATTGTAAGGTCAAAATTAGAAGGATACATTAAATGTTGTTGTATTATCTATGTAAAAATATTTTGAAAAAGTTCTGCCACCAAAGTTTGTTATAATATCCTACAAAACACGATATAGAGACAAAATATTTATTTGAAAAAAATAGTTCATAAATTTCCATCGAATTAATGGATATAAAGGTGAATTCAGAAACTAATCAAGTGAAGTAGTTGTACAGATTTGTCTAAGATGTCTTACCCGTGGACCAATAGGCTTCTACAGCCTCCGTGGAACATGTGACCTTAAATTAAAAGTATCAATATATGCGATCTTATGTTTTAAATCTTACTTGTGAGTTAAATTTAAAAAAAATACCGGAACTATCCAGCACCAAGTGTTGCCAAAACGAAAGTAATATACTTAATAGGCTTGTATTATAAGTTTTTTTTTTAATATTTCAACTCAGTTGCTAAAATATTTTTAAAATAGTAATTTTATTTTTATTTTCAAAATTTCTCGAGTTGTTTAAATTCCATGCCTACTTCTAAAAAAAAAAAGAATTTATTTATGGAGATATCAGAGTTAGTCATATGTAGTTGGACAATTAATGTATTATTGAAAAGCTAATAATTATTTTAGTAGATTTTAAAAACTTCAATATTTATGACTTCAAGATTTACAAAATCAACTTTGTAAGTTTGTATATTATAAAAAAAAAAACTGTATTAGCTCTCAGATAACTTTATGAAAAAAAAAGTCACCTCTATTGTATAAAGTTTGGCCTCCCTTGTTTTATTGATACATTATGGCATCTGTTCTGTTTTTTTTTTAATTTTAAAGCGTGAGAAAGAAAGTATAAGATAGGAAGAAGGAAGATAAAGGATGGCAAAGATAGGCGACAGGAGGTGACCTTGAGCGGTCTTTGACCCACTCCGGCGGGCAAGCTCTCGACAATCCTCCTGCACTTCCCGTTCTCAACTTGAGCCTTCGACAAGTCCATTCATCCATATCTAGTCTTTTATCTAGGCCTACTTGAGGTATTGTAACCAACGCCCACTCGAGGACTTTTACAAACAACTTAAATATCAGTCATATGTTACAAAAGAACAAAAAAAAATATAAATCAGCATTTCAATAATGTTTAGAAAAGATTAACAGATCAAACGACAGAATTTATGGATATTTATACATTTACTTATTAGAAAAGCGACTATAAAAATAATTTTATTAAAAAAAAAGAAATAATTTAGCGCAAAGCTTCAATGACTACTCTCTCACCCCTCCCTCATTCTCACTTTCCCTCAGCTCGCTCTATCTCTCTCTTTCTCTTGCAATAATTTGCATTTTCTCTTGTGTTCTTGTTCATGTTTTATTTTTGTATATTTTCCTATCTCTGGCTAGTTTTACGCTATGTATTTGGGTATGAGGGTTCTCGTTCTGTTCCTGCAGGAGAAGCATGGTTAATCGGCGGGATGAAGTAGTGGGATATTTTCTAATGTTGGACGTATTAATAATGTTGAACTTTGCAGTTTCCAACGCTAAAAGTACGAGTACACGCCTACACAATTTTATTATTGCACGCGAACTGCTTCCTTATCATAGTTATTCTTTATTAGGCTGCTATGTAGTAAAGTTTTCATTGAAAACCATAATTTCCAGCTTACCCTGTGTTTATACATGTATGCGTGTTGGAAAACAAGACTAAAATCTTTCAACCGTAACAAGCGGTCTTCGTCAGAGTCAAAAACCCAACTGAAACACTAGATGCAGAAAACATCTGATGAGGGGTTGAGAAGAATGGGAGGGAAGAATGGTATTTTAAAAGGGTGAAAGCCCAGGAAAAATTTTAAAATACCATTCTTCCCTCCCACTCTTCTCAACCCCTCACCAGATGTTTTCTGCATCTAGTGTTTCAGTTGAGTTTTTGACTCTGTCGAAGACCGCTTGTTACGGTTAAAAAAGGTCTTAGTCTTGTTTTCCAATTTTCATTTTGTGGTTCGATCATTGATTGTTATTTCACGTGTTTATGTAAAATCTTTTTAGCGTGTCTATTGATAAATAAAGAGTTGTTTTTAATAATTCTTTATAAAAGTTTTTGTCTTCCGAATATTACTTTTATTCTTGTATATGGAATCTGCATTGGAATATTTTGTGTAATTTTTTCAATTTTTGAATATTTATAAGATTTTGTCAAATTGCATGTTGCAATGTCAAATATATCTTTACAAGCAAATGGCAAAAAATGTCTAATTGCAAGAAACCACGAGCGTAGACACCATTTACAAGAATTTTATAAAATCAAATATTCAGAACCATAGAGTAATCGAAATGATTTAAAAAAAACACTTTGTGTATCAAAATACAGGAAACACTTAAAATTATAGAATCATCTAAAGATCCACTTAATGTAGCCTAATAATGAAGAAAACCAAAGCAATCGCTAAGTGAAGGTTAATGTCAAATATGAAGACTTCAAATGAAATTAACAAGTATTTAATGAAACATTGTCATAGTACATATATGATCAAACCACAATATGAAATGGGAAAAAAAGACTAAGATTTTTCAACCGTAACAAGTGATCTGACAGAGTCAAAAACCCAACCGACAGTGGGGTTTACAAATTCAGTTAGGTTTTTTACTGTGACGAAGACCACTTGTTACAGTTGAAAGTTGTTACAATCTTTTTTTCCCACTTCATATTGTAGTTTGATCATTATTTGTTATTTCACGTGTTTATGTATTGTATAATATATATAAATATTGATAAAAGTATCGACCGTGGAATAGAAACAAAACTAAAGTTTATTGCAAATTAAACTCTCATTGCCAACGATTCGGTCTTTATTTAAAACCTTTTTTATAGGCAGAAGTATAAATTTTGAAACAGAAAAACTAAGTATTACATTACAATTATTTTACATATTCTTTGTAAAATAATTTGTAATGTAATACTTAGTTTTTCTGTTTCAAAATTTATACTTCTGCCTATGAAAAAGGTTTTAAATAAAGACCGAAACGTTGGCAATGAGAGTTTAATTTGTACCTGAAGAACTGACCGAGTCCCGATAAACTTTAGTTTTGTATATATATATATTATAGTATCAAGTCCAAACCACAAGGAAAAGGAAAACAAAAGAAATAAATGCACTGAGGCCTTTATTTCAGGAACTGAAGGTAACAGGAACTATTATTATTACAAACTATTATTACTATTATTTTGTAATATTATTACTACTATTATTATAAACTTTCTTTGTTCTCTGATGACATAAAGTGAAAGGCCTCAGAGCACTTATTTCTTTTGTTTTCTTTTTCCTTGTGGTTTCGACTTCATTGATTGCATCATGTGTTTAATTGTGATTTTTCTGCATTTATATATACTATTCATTAGCAATAATATTATAATATACGTACATGTAAAAACTAAATTTACAAAAAGAACACACAGAAAAGAAACAGAAACTCACTACTATATTTCGATGGCCTCGTTATCAGGTAGATAGATGTGAATCACTCCGACGACTGGTAAGGACTCATATATATAATTATAGAAGTAAATATTAATCGGGTTTCTGTAAGTGTTCTAGGTTCAAAACAAACTCTCAAATGTCAACATTTCGGTCTTTACTTAAAACCTTTTTCATAGGCCTATAACATAAAAAACAATACACAAAATCATTCATAATTCACAATATATACAACAGATTACAACGCGTGGAATATTACAAGTAGAAATAATGGAACCTGCAGAAATAAGAAACTTGATCTTCACTTAAACTTATAATCTGCTAGAAATTACTTTAAATTCAGTTGAAACACAAGACTATTTCAATAATATATTTTATTTATATAAAATTATATATATATATATTAGAAGTATAAAATGTTTCTCTTATGTTATAAAGAAATAAAGGGAATGACGTGCTTATTGAAGCCTTTGTTTGGGGGTTGTTGTGCCGGGAAGGGGTTGTGGGGCATTCGGGCGTCAAGTGAAGCTCTGACCGCCGGTAGACTCGCAGCTGTGGTGGCCGAGAGAGGGGGCCACAGTAGTTATGTCAATGGCTCTCAACCGGACCTTGTTTGTGCTTGCAGTGTGCGGTCGACGCCTGTTTCCAGAGTCGAGGATCGTCGGCGGTGAGAAGAGCTCCTTCGCTAAGTGGCCCTGGCAGGTATTACCCTCCTTTAACCTTTTCACACATTCTAAACAAACCATTTTCATTACTTTAACACCAATATACAGTATTTACTTAATTATAAGGTTCATTGTTTTTGGATGCGAAATTCTATGTGCATCTTACAATCAATGCAAAATTTTGCACCCGTCACTAATCATTGGTATTTTGTTCATTATCCACTTCTATAATTTATTTCGTATATCACAATTTAAAAAAGAACAGAATAATAAAATTGTCAAATATAATATCCCTATAAATATTTAGAAATTTTTCTTTTTCCTTTTAAATGAAAATATGTGGAAATGCATAAATGGTGGTGTGAATGTGTATTTTTTTTTAACTGTGTAAATTTATTAGTTCTTAGGTAATAAGGTTTGTTTTTTCTGAAAAATTACAATTAATGAAAAAAACGGAATATAATATTCTTTGTACACCTTTGTGCTATACTTTACCAAATTATTTTATAAATGATGAAATCTGACATAAATCATATTGGCCCAGAGAAGGTCTCAGGTGGGTCAAAAAGGTTACCGTCATAGTGAAGATGTCAATTTTTTTTAGCTTTAACTTCTGGTTGTTTAAATTTTGAGCAGTCTGTTAATGAGAGTTTTCAGAAAAAAAATATCAACAGTTTTCTTTAAATAACATATATTTGCAATGTCCTTTTTTATTTCAAAATTTCTAACAATGTATGCTCGTATAACATTTAAACGAGCATGCTTAAAAAAAAAGATGTCACTAAAAAATACATTATGTAGAAGATACATTTGAAATGAAACTTTGAATGCAGTTTCAAAATCTGTTACTTAAACTTACTTAAAGTCCCTAACTTAAACACTACCCCAGGGCTTAACTTGACAAATTAATAAACTTAATTGACAAACAAATAAACAAACTAACAGACAGAAATTTTCCTAAGTGTGGATTCGGTTACTCTAATGTATAAAACGTAAATAAAAGTTGAAATGAGTTAGTTCTAAGCAATGTACAGATAAAACCTTTCTTTTATTTATACAGAAATATAATAATTAATACCATTAATAATTCCTGACGAACACAAAGTGTTCGAAACGCGTAGTTTGAATTAAAAAAACTCCTTTTGTGTGGAGACTATTATCTATTTACCCCCGTGCCATCCAAATTTACTTATAACTAAAATGAATATTGCAGCATTAAAATAGATGAAACCATTTTATCTCATTGGCTATGATTTGATGATACTATTACTACTACAGTTAGATGATACAAATTAAATATGATAATACGTTTACACAAAAACCATATGAAAATAAGCCTAAAAATAAATTGATTATCAACGAGTTTGATAATACGTTTATTTATAGCAATTAAACTTATAAGATACGCCTTTTTTTATATATATATATGTGCTTGTGAGTACATGCACAAAAGCTGGTGAACATTCTACAGGTCATACAATTTGACATTAGATATGGATTTCTCACAGTTCAGATGAGTTCTATAGATTAGAGCAATAGCAATATAGCATAAGTCCATTTTATTACCCATTACATGCTTTTGGACACCATTTTTGTTTTCTAAAACACTACTGCTGATAGTTAAAAGTTTGCATATTATAAAACTGATAATAGAATAAAAGTTTTTGAAAAAAAATTTCAATTGAGAATGGAAAAGTCCATTTTTAAATAGAAATATAACACTGTCGACTTATGATTGAAACAGAAAGCCTGTGAGCACAATACTGGTAACACCGGATGACAGATCATAATGATTTTACAACAAAAATAGTTGCTCGTAAGAGGATACGCAGCATGAATTTGGACAAAATTCCTCCATTAAAAGTGCATTGTAGTATAATTTGTGAATTCATAAAATCTTTATAATGTTAAACTACTAAACTTAACCATTTAAGTTTTTCATAAAAATGTGCCAAAGATTAGTAAGTTTAAAAACAATAAAAAACAATACTTTCACACTATAAAAAAAATCTGGAGTGGCCTACACTCTACTTTACTATAAGTAACTTAATGTCAAATTTCTTGAGTATATAAAACATAACGTCTCATTTAAGCATAACGTAAACATCTAAATGGGATATAATTATTAGCCTGTCATTCCTGAGGTAGTACAGATAGTGATTGAAGGACATATCAATTTATAAGCTTATTTTTGTACATCACAAATAATTTATTATTTGCAAATAATTTCATTAGTATAACTACAGCAGTAATAACATTTTTGAAAAACCAAAGTGAACATTTCTTGAAACGAAATAGTATCCTACAAGAGAACATGGCTATTGTTCAAATAGCCAGTAGATTTCTTACATCGTTTACATGACATCCTTCTACATTGAATATTAATGTAAAATTTTCAAATTTGAAACAGTAAAATACTCTTTTTTTCTCTGAAAAACTTCTTAAACAGCGAAGAAAATGTTGTTTTAAGGTGATTTGTTAATTAAAGATGTACGATAATTACAGTTATTAATCTCTAAACGAAAGATTTCAATTTGAATTATCTTTTACATTTTTGGTTTTTAACAGAATTATTATCCTGGGAATTTTATGGCTTCTTAGTATTTAACCTTCCTCTATCTAAAACCTCTCACAATACATGGAATACTGAAATGGGTCATTTATGACCCCAATAGTTTTTTTGTTTAAATCACATTGTAAATACTCATAAATGGAAGGAAATTAATGAAAATCATGCTTAGAGACTTTAAAGATTAAAAAATAGATTTAAGGAATTTAAGGAATTACACAATTAAATGAAAAAGGAATAATTGGCTTAAAAATAATCAACCGCTGAAGTTCACACAAGTTGTTATATTGGATTCTGTATGTTCAGGGCAGAGGAATGCTGAGCATGTTGAACATTTAGCACTATATTTGGTATCTTTTGACCTTGGGCAGAGTGCACAACGATTTCTTTTTGCTCTTCCTAAATTAGCTATCATTGCTTGATGAGCCTGCTGTGGTAGTCGCCCTATCACTGATGCCATAGCTGCTTGAACTGACAATAGTATTCCTGTTCTAGGAGGATTAGTCCTCTCTTTGATCGCAGGTTTCACGAGTGCTGAACCCAAATTTTTGAGAAATTTAAGTCTATTCAATGATGTGTTAGGAAATTTTTTTTTGTAGAGCACATAGGCATTCAAAGCACATACATTGATAATATGAGTGAGAAGAACAAACGGCCATCTTCTTGAGATTCTGTGACAAGAAAACTCTTTGAGCATCTTGTCAGCACTATCAACAGCACCCTTTGATTTGTTGTAGTCCAATATAATATCTGGCTTTGCATGATCTGCAGTGCTAACTACTTGACCATTATGTTGACTTTGATCATTATTATGCAGTTTTCTTCCATTTGGTCCATCTCTTGAAGTCATGAAATTATCATTATCTTCATATTCATCACCACTTCTTCATAACTAGAGTCAGAATCCTCTTCATCAGGCAACACGTTGTCTTCATTTTCGGAATCTTGGTTGTCAATTAGTTCTTCTTCACTATCAACCTCCATATCATCTAAATCTTTTAACATTTCACTTATCTGATGTTCACCGAGACATTCACGAGACATGGCTAGAGTTTATAAGCTTTAATTAGTAAATATATCTGAAATAAAAAGGTTTTTCGTCAATAGTTGTCATCAACACTTTATCCTAAAATGGAGTCATATTTGATCCCAAGCAATTAAAATCCTAATTAGTAGCAAAATTGAACATTTGTATTGTTGATACCTCTTGTCAGTGTTTTGTACATCATTTTAGGAAGGAAATAGTAACTTTACATAAATTACCATGTACTTTATAAATTATTGAAAAATTTCATACTCTGGGGTCATTTCTGACCCCATTTCAGGTTGAGGAAGGTTAATAAGATCATTTTCCTTCCCCTTTGTCAAATAACATATATACGAATTTTTTTTAATGAGTGTTATCATTTACCTGCACAATATTATTCCTCTTACATCTCTTATAAGTAAATAATATATTTTCATTTTTCCATTAGAAACATCAATTTTATCTCAGTGGATTCGCTCAAAAAATTTCTAAGTCAATGTAAACAATGTAAAAAAATACAAAAAATTCGACAAGTATAGCAGGTGATCTCTTAGTCTAGAATAAACAAACAGTTTTTATATCGTTATTGCTCTTTCCCGTAATTGAAACTTCATGAATTTTTTTTTTGTGAATTGCTAATTTTTTGTTCCATTTTTGGTCAAATTTTCATTTTTTTTTAACGAGCCGTTTAGCGTCAAAAAATCATTTTCTGAAAACACAAATCGTACTGTAACGCCCCCGCCCCTTTAGCGAAAGTAATTTCAAAAAAAAATATCTCAACTCATTCGCCATATAATGTTCTATTTGTAGGCATAGTTTCATTCTTGTTCGTCAAACAGTATGGCTTGTATCGCTCTCACAAGGTTTGAGATTGAATTATAAAGTTAAAATTTTTACATTTTATTGAAAAAAAAAATATTTCCTGTTGATTTAAAATTCTGAATATATTTTTCGTTTGTTGCATTTGTAACTTCAAAGATAATGTCAAAATTTCAAAACTCTAGGGTTATCAGTTTAGGAGAAATAAATGTTTTAAAAAAAACGGTTTTTGGCAAAAAAAGTGACTTTCCCATCATGCATAATTCTTCCCAAACAATAGGGATCTTCGTCTAAATGGGGCCCATTTTTGTGTAAAATATCAACTTGAACCATCAAAGATTCTGGACCGTAGCGTGGTAACAAGCAATGCTAACACACGCACCCACCCACCCACACACACAGACATCATCGTAAAAACGTCATAAAACGACTTCTGGTACCTCAAAACATGTAATTCCGTCAAAATCTCGAGATCGAATTTTTTCACGATCACTATACTTTACTTATAGTAAAGTAATAAAAAATACACCACGAAAAACGCCACAATTAACTTCTAATGATCTTTACCTGTCTTACTTGTTTGATTTGTTTACATTAATTAGAATGAGTTGGATCTGAATCAAGCGAAACTAGATTTGGAATGTTTTTAAAAACTCTAAAGTTCTTTCAGCGAGTAAATTTGATAAGATAAAAGTCACAACAAATGTTTGAAAAATTTAACGGGAATATGATGGAGTTTCTATAAAAGTCTAAGTACATTAATAGAACTCAAAATTTCGCAACATGCTTTCTTAGTTTAATGGATTTATTCATAGTTACATTTGCTTTATTCATTTGTAATATATGCATATATTAATTTAACTTATTAAATAAAAGATACTAATTTACCTTACTTAACTCTGGTTGTATTCAAATACTGGCAAAATTTAATACTTTTTCAAAACATATTAAATGCAAATGTGATTGATTCTACAGTAATAAGTATAATTTATAATGAAGTTATTAGAATTCAAATATATATAAAGTGACTTTTTATGGAGCAACTATTATTCAGGTCAGACAAGAAGGGTATGTAAAACTGTTTGAATATGGAAATCGAAATATTTAAAAATAATACAGAACTCTATAGGGGTTTTTATTTAAAACAGAAAAGAGCTTTGTTTTAAATGTTAACCATCAAAATATATTGAAAATAACCTGAATATTCTACATTTTATTAGCAATTTAAGGCTGAGAAATATTAGGTAGAACATATGAAATAAGAGTAGTGAAAGAATGAGGCTCATAACCGGTTTATTTACATTGAGAGTCAGTGGCAACCTCGGAAGGCGGTAATTACTGGATCATTTGATGAAATCAGAGGGCATCAGCCCAGAGGTCAAAGAGCTACCGTGAATTTATACCTATGTATGCCGGCCTGATTAGGGTGTAAGAGACTGACACATATAAAATCATGATAAAGGTAATAATCAAGTTATGCAGTTACAAAATTAATTCCAAAATCGTAGACGCCTTTCAAACCTGTTCAAGGTATATGTCTACGTAGAGAAGGTACTGATGCTAGTGTTCCAGTGCTTTTGTAGAATCACAAAACTACTTAGAATAATAATAAAAAATTACTTATCTAATACCATACTAAAAACAAGCTTTCCATCACATATTTTAAGCTTTCAGGTTAATTAAGCAATACGTAATTAATAAATAATTAACTAATATAGGTCTAATAAGTATAACAAAAATAAAGAAACGTACGAAATAAGCACAGAGTTACAACAGTCAAGATGCAGGTACTAACAAGGTTGCAACATACAGGGTTACCCAGCTTAGCTCAACGACGTCCTATCAGGACGAGTTGTGCCCTCAACTACTGCCTACCCTGCTCGATTCCGCCTGTCTAACAAGATTAAAACAATTATTGAAAATCTTATTACAATGGATTAACATTGATGTCAAAATAATTTTGGATGTTGAGGCTGGGATTATTGTCTTTTATGTAAAAAGATACAAGAATGGGTAATCAATCGACTGGTATCGCTATTATAATACTGTGCCGAAGTTCCTTCTACCAATATTTCTCTAGCGAATTTGATTCTATGGGCTTTGTCTGCATGTATTTTTTTTTCTTTTTTGGTGATCCTGTAGAGAGATGGATAGTCAAAGCCTTGAGAGCTTGGTTGCAGTCATTCTAATATACCTATAATTTAGGGTTGCACTTTGCGAATTTCGGCAACAACCGAACCGTTTATTCAAGTTTGATTAAACACGTGACACATACGAACGTTGAATACTTTTATCATTAAAATACAATCCGAAACGGACAAATAAAGTCCAATGTATATAAAGAAACACAGAGTAATTGAAAACACACACTTACAGTATCTAATTTTCGGTTTGAACCGTCTTAAGGAGAGGTAAAAGAAGGGGAAACAAGCGCACTAGTACAGAGACGATTGAAGACCAACAGTATTGGGGCATACGCGCCCGTGAATTGTGTCAGATCTTTTACGTGTTCCCGTATGTGCAATTTCTATTGTTCTCCTCGTGGCTCATTTATTTCATGTAAATAGATGCATTAAAAACAAATTGGAGCGGAGTGGTTGAATTGTGCTCAGTGCTGATCTCGAGTTTCTAAATCGCGCTGACCTGAGATATTTATTTGAGAGGTGGAAAACTCTTAATATGCTCTGTTAAGTACTCACTTACTAGCATGTACTTTTTAAATAGTGTTACTTTAAATATATTGAAAAGATTGCTTATGCAGTTCAACCCCGTAGTTTGAATTTTTGGCAGTGGCAATGTAAACAAATGCAACAAGTACAGTAGGTTATCCGTTGGTTCAGTTTACGTGTTTAGTTTGTTATCTGTATCGGAACTGGGGTAATTAGAACTTTTTGTAGTTTTTTCATAGCATACTCATATTATTTACATTTTTTCACACAAATTAATTGTTCTATAACTTTTTAATAAAAAAGTATTCAGTTCATCTTCTTAAAAGGTACTATTTTTAAGTATGATCTCTTTTACAAACAATATAACCTTTGTAATGTTCAGAAACTTTCATCTTAATCGTAAGCCAAAATTGTTGCATTTTATAGCAATAAATAGCTTGATGGTTCTTCCAAATTCTGTTCATCTGTTAGTGTTCTGCCAGTTTCATAATAATCCCAAAGTTTCAAACTCTAGGGCAGAGGTTCTTAACCGGAGGTATCCGTACTATCCGTACATATCCGTATCCGGTGTATGGGACTAGATGTCTGGTAATCAGGTGTTTGTTTAGCATCTCTCGTTATTTTCTTATGTTTTGTACATATAATTGTTCACAGGTTATTTTTTGTAATTATGCTTATGTTCTTGTGCACTGTAGTTATGCTTGTATATAGTGAAATCTGACAATCTGAAATGAACGTAAAAATCTGCAGACCTAACGATTAATCTCTACCACGATTAGATGCTTTGATTGCTGGAAAACAACAGCAAATATCCCACTAGGCTTTATTATTATTATTTATATTGTCCATATTGGGAAAAAAACTTGTACATTTATGTTCTCTTTTTCTTTTGTGAAATAAAAATGGACTGTAACTTTAATGTTGTTTTCACTAGAAATGTAAAAAAAATTATTAATGCTTGAGATTTTTATGTTCTATTCTTCGCAATCCATCTCTAAAGTACAGGGTGTTCAAGGTATTGACATATTTGGAAGATATACTGGCAAATAATAGGATTGGTAATAATTATTTCCACAATCAAGTGAAGGGGTGTGCACCATATTGGACAATCCATTGGGGGTCTGGAATCATCCGAAGGTTAAGAACCTCTGCTCTAGAGTTAGAAGTTTAAGTGGGAAAAAATATTTAAAATCACTTCTAGGCCACAAAAACAACTTTTCCATAATGAAATTTGACCCAAAGGTTATAAAGCAAATCAACAATATAGAGTCCGTTTTTTGGTAAATTATTAATTTCATGCACAAACAGGTAGTTTTAACGTACCATATTTTTTGGATATATATATATACATAAATTTGAATATAGTAGATACATACAGCCATGCTTCAAGTATACTGAGGATAACAAAATTGATTACCTACTGCTTATACAGAAACAACCTAGTTTATTGTTTCTGTCCTAGAGGGCTTATTAGTGCCTTCATTTTGATTTCTTCGTCAATAACTTTTTGCGTTGGCACTTTTATTGATTTTCTACTAGATTAATAGTACAAAACTTTTTGGGGAAAAGTTTTTTTTTGTTCTTTGATTACTAATTAATTTTGATATAGACTAAATATGGAATATATATTTATTATTCATGTTGATTAAGTTACTATAATCAAACAAGTTACTGTTATTTAAAAAAAAAAATTATTTTGTTCACAGATATCTTTGAGACAATGGAGAACATCAACTTATCTGCACAAGTGTGGAGCAGCACTTCTCAGCGAGAACTGGGCAATCACTGCGGCACATTGCGTGGAAAAGTATGTCTTTAGCAGAATGTAAAAAGAAATTTATAGCAAATATACATAAAACTGTAAAAAAATTATAAAATTATACAAGGTACTAAGGTATCTTCAGCCATAAAAATCACAGTAACCGTTAAAAAAAGGATAAGTAGGCATTCAGTCGTATTACCGAAAGAAACGTATGATTGTAAACTTAAGTTTAGTCCATATGCAAAATAACTTCCTTAAATTATCATGGTTATTTAAGAGGTATGAGATAGAGGTATATTCAGTAGGTATGAGAGAACAACTATGCTTATCATATGGTTCAGTCAAACAAGCCAGTCCAGCTATCAGAGCTATTTCATAAAAGATTTAGTTATAAATAATCACGAGTTTCCCCATAGTTTACCTTTTTGCGTTTGTTGCCATTTTCCGATTGCTCTCATGAAGATGCCATCTTCTTATATTGATGCTGAAGAAAGTTTAAATATTTTAACAGGCTTTTGTCGTTGTGTTTTATAGACTTTCTTGTGTTTGGTTATATATATAAATGAAATTGAAATAGTTCCATAGAGTGACAGCTCCATAACGCACAAAGAATAAAATAGTAACCTAAAAAAACGAGTTTATCCATCTTAATCAGGAGAGGAAGTTCTCTAGTCGAGTGAGACTAAGATACTTAAGTATACTGGGTAGTCTAGCGTCATTGTATCAGGGAATTTTTCCATATGTTGAGATGTTTCGAAATATGAAAGTGAATTTTGTTAGTATTTTTATATTATGTTATATTCTACATTACATTATCTTAAATGTATATAATATCCTTAAACGTAATTTTTTTTAAAAATAGATTTTAATTATGTTTGGTTAATTTAAATTTTAAATTTTTTAAAATTTTTAAATTTTGGTTAATTATGTTATTTTTCAATTTTACATCTCTACATCTCTAGGTTATTGTGATTTACAGCACTTATTATCATTTGATTTCAGTGTTCCTCCGAGCGACCTCCTTCTACGATTAGGGGAACACGATCTGAGTATGGAAGAAGAACCTTACGGATTTCAAGAAAGACGAGTACAAATTGTCGCTTCTCATCCTCAGTTCGACGCTCGTACATTCGAATACGATCTCGCCTTGCTTCGCTTTTACGAGCCAGTCAACTTCCAGCCTAATATTATTCCTGTTTGCGTTCCCCAAGATGATACAAATTTTGTTGGCTCTACAGCATATGTCACTGGATGGGGTCGCCTTTATGAAGGTATTAAAGACATCAATTATAAAAAAAGAAAAGAAAAGTTGATTAAATTCAAGTGATGCTATCATGTATATTTACATACTGTCTGTAGATACTGCTAGTGACAGGGTCCGCCTACGCCCGGGCCATCCGACAACCAGACATCGGGCTCAATTTTAATTTCAAATATTGTTATACGCAATGTAAATTAGATTATTATATAGAGAATAATTATAAATACTTTGTATATATATATATATATATATGTTTTATTAAAAATTATGCCAATTTTAACTTTTGTTCTTTTCCGAGTTAATTTTTCAAGTTTTCTCACTATGGATTTCCACCTTTCTGGTAAAAAATAAAGTAATTCACCAAAAGATTTATTCTTGACTTCCATTTTATTAACTAACAAGGTTTAACTATAACAAACAAATTAACCTTACATACTAATTACATACGACGTTTCGGTCAGCTCTGACCATCTTCAGGCACTAATAACAATTCATAACAGAACTCAAATACAAAAATAAGAACTATCTAAATTATTAACATCCTAACAGAATAAGAAATATTTACATGAATTGAGTGGAGGTTATACAGGTTATAACGGTCCTCAGGGTTGCTATTAATTAAAAGTTACTAACGAATTTGAAAATAATCAGGGATTGAACTTAATATTATCCTACGTTCCTGCATGCAGTTTTTAATATTCTTGAGAAGCTCGTGGTCTGGTTGTTCAGGTTCGGCTTCTTTTCTCTTATGCACAGCGCTTCCAGAATGTGTAGCCTTCTCAGGTCATTTTCTTGATAAGTAATGTGATATTTTTATTCAATTCTTCCCTGGTTAGCTTGAGGCTATGGGTGCTCTGCGTATGTTCTTTCGGGGCACCTGCAGTCAGGTGCATTGTTAATCTCCTGGATAATGTTGTTGCTGTAGAACCAATGTAGCATGATTTAAGGAACTCACAGTTTCCTATGGTACAATTGTATTGGTATACCACATTGGTCTTTTGCAGAGTGGTTTTTGCAAAAACCACTCTTGCAAAAGACCAATGTGGTATACCAATACAATTGTACCATAGGAAACTGTGAGTTCCTCATCATGCTACATTGGTTCTACAGCAACAACATTATCCAGGAGATTAACAATGCACCTGACTGCAGGTGCCCCGAAAGAACACACGCAGAGCACCCATAGCCTCAAGCTAATCACGGAAGAATTGAATAAAAATATCGTATTACTTTATCAAGAAACTGACCTGAGAAGGCTACACATTCTGGAAGCGCTGTGTATAAGAGAAAAGAAGCCGAACCTGAACAACCAGACCACGAGCTTCTCAAGAATATTAAAACTGCATGCAGGAACGTAGGATATATTAAGTTCAATCCCTGATTATTTTCAAATTCGTTAGTACTTTTAATTAATAGCAACCCTGAGGACCGTTATAACCTGTATAACCTCCCACTCAATTCATGTAAATATTTCTTATTCTGTTAGGATGTTAATAATTTAGATAGTTCTTATTTTTGTATTTGAGTTCTGTTATGAATTGTTATTAGTGCCTGAAGATGGTCAGAGCTGACCGAAACGTCGTATGTAATTAGTATGTAAGGTTAATTTGTTTGTTATAGTTAAACCTTGTTAGTTAATAAAATGGAAGTCAAGAATAAATCTTTTGGTGAATTACTTTATTTTTTACCAGAAAGGTGGAAATCCATAGTGAGAAAACTTGAAAAATTAACTCGGAAAAGAACAAAAGTTAAAATTGGCATAATTTTTAATAAAACATGTTTGATTGAAGGTCTGCTCCCAAAATACACAAATATTATATATATATATATATATATATATATATATATATATATATATATATATTGATATAAGTATCGACCGTGGAATAGAAACAAAACTAAAGTTTATCGGGACTCGGTCAGTTCTTCAGGTTCAAATTAAACTCTCATTGCCAAAGTTTGGGTCTTTTTTTAAAACCTTTTTCATAGGCAGAAGTATGAATTTTGAAACAGAAAAACTAAGTATTACATCACAAATTATTTTACAAAGAAAAATAATATATGGATTTTAATAACAACTGTAGTCTGAATTCAGACATTCAGACTGAACTTGAATCCAAGATTAGCCAAACAACTTGATATGTTTGGCTAATATCAATATATTGTTTTTTAATCGTAATAATGTGGGTAATATGTTAATAAAAAACATTGGAAATCCGCTGGTATTTATAAAATTCCGTGCAAAAATTGCCATAAAATTTATATTGGTCAAACTGGTAAATCATTAAAGACACGTGTAAAACAACACCAATACAACGTAAGTACACAGGAAAAAAGTTGTGCCTTATTCTTGCATATAAAAAATGAAAATCATCATATTGATTGGACAGGAGCTAAATTTATTACCTATGAAAAATCAATGTTGTTAAAAAATATTATTGAATCGTCTCAAATTTAATAGATCAAATATTATAAACATTAGTAACGGTTTCTTCAAACTTGATACTTTCGTTACGAGGGCAATAGCCTCTTCAAAGAGGGTTGACAGCTAGCGGATAGTTTTTTTACTTTTCTTACTGTACTCCTTTGTTTCCCCAAACATCCCTTTCTGGACATTAGTCCTTTCCTGCGGTTTCACCCTTTTAAAATATCACTTTTCCCTCCCACTCTTCTCAACCCCTCACCAGGTGTTTTCTGCATCTAGTGTTTCAGTTGGGTTTTTGACTCTGACGAAGACCGCTTGTTACGGTTGAAAGATCTCAGTCTTGTTTTCCCATTTCTTATTGTGGTTTGATCATTGATTGTTATTTCACGTGTTTATGTGAAATCTTTATATATATATATAGAGTTGACTGTCGTCTCTCGGTCAATTCACTTCTTCTCTTGAGGACGACCGCCATTACGGTCGAAATATTGAAAAGTGAGTCTTTTGTTATGTTTCAGTCTATGTGTCACTGTTTATTTTAAGTGTTATCTGTCCTGCCGGACCGTTTTTCGTTTATCATGGTATATACATATATATATATCGATTAATTTACCACAGTGAAAATAATTTGGAAAACAATGCTCTAAGGCCTTTCGTCAACACGTCGTCAGAGAGCAAATGAACTAAGAAATAATAAATACTTGTTAGCCTGGTTGATTGAAGTCTGTAGAATTGCTGGTAACCCTGAATGTGTTTAAAAATTCTATAATTGAAGAAGTCTTCATATGTTTAACTATTCCAGTAATCAATAATCTATATATAAATTCTCTTCGTGGCTCTGTATGTATGTTTGTACCTTATGCATTCGGCCTACAAGGGACCTTTTTCAAAAATTCTTTTGCAAGGCACTTTCTATAGGTCTTGGGGTGGTTTTAGGCTATTAAACTCTGGGGGGCAGCCTAACCCAGGCCCCCTAGGGCCAAAAAACCTCAAAAATTTGACTGTATAACCTGTTTGTTTACATTTTGACTTTAATTGGTAATGGCGGCAACAGGTAGATTAATCTTTATGATAATTTTTCCACATGCTTTGTTCAATTGGAAATAACTAGGTACCAGAAATGTTATTATTGTTTTCAGATTGACATTAAAGACAATTATTGTAATTTTATATGGGTTTCTTATTAACTTTAACAAAGCTTTAGTTATTATCAATAGCTTACAATTAACTTTTCATATCTAATTGGTTTAACTTGCTTTAAGCATTAAAGAAAGTTATGCGTTAAATAATAACCTGTTAACTTTAAGTATGCATGATAATATTACGAATAATAATGATAGTATTGAACCATTAATTCTAATCTTAAAAGAATAGTTAAAGTATTCTGTTTAAGTTTAATAATTGTAAGGCTTCTTTATTTATTTCTGATTGATTAATTTGTTTGTTTAAAATATTTAATTATTAGTAATTAGTATCCGGCCCTACGCCATATAGGCAAAATGATAAGTTAGTATATATATCAATGATATCTAACTAGAAGACGTTTATGAATGTCTAAATCAGTAAAACTTATAAGGGAATATATACAGCATAAAAAATGGATGAAGAAATATTCAAATCAAAATGTACATATATAAAACTTAATCACTGTATGTAGTTATTTGTGGGTATAAATACAGTTCTTAACATAATAACTTTTATCATTACATAATGAAAAATATATTTAGAATTTAGCAATTGGAACACAATTGGCACTTTTCGATACAATGCTTCTTCATAAACAAATAATATTTCATCAAAATATTGTTATTCAAACTTTTAAGAGACAATTTTGTTTACTGATATAATTTTAATTAAACATTTAAAACTGTATGAAGTCTTCAAATTGAAATTATTGAGAGAAATGTAATGTAATATGGCTTAGTCTCTTCAACTAACTGGCTCCTAATTGAAACGATTTGTGGTTTATATTCGTGTCATTATATTTAACAGATAAAACATATCACATTTAATGAGCTTAGACTTCTTTCAACATTTCCTGATGTATTGTTTGGCAAAAAATATTCTTTTTATTATTTGTTTAATCTAATCCAGGTATGGGGAACCCGCGGCCTTAAGGCCGCATGTGGCCTTTTGAACCGTGAAATGTGGCCTTCTACAGTTTGTTGAGAAAAATGTTTCAAAATATAAAGAATTACAATTATGCTAATAAAGACAAAAAAATTCTGGCATTTAGGAAGAAGACTATTCATTAATCATTGCTTGAAAAGTCTAAGCTTATGGAAAATAATTTTCCTGGGTTAACTAATGTAATAAAGGAAGGCAGTAAGGACACTACTGAATCTTTTGAAAGATGCAAAACAGATTTAGATGTACTGATCTAGTAATATAATGATAGATCAAGTATTTTACAATATAACTATTATATAAAAATTTGCTTATCTATTCTTGGTGGCCTTTTGGGGAAGTGGACGGTGCTAAAATGACCTTTACTCCAAGAAAGGTTCCCCACCCTGGTCTAATCTATCAACTACCAATTGTATTAGACAATGTGTGCAATTTATAATCAGTGTTAGATAATATCTTTTTTGCGTAATCTATAATTTTAATTCTGTATTAATTTCGTTTATCTCAAAAAAGTTAAGTGTAACGGAACAATAGAAAATTTAAATTGTTTTCGTTATGTGTAATTTATTATTAGAGTTGGATTTAAATTGTTTCCCGGGTAAGGCCGGGTAGATCAGCTAGTTCATCTAATTTATAAAGTTGTAGACTATTGTTCATTAATTTAGGCTATTGTGCACTTTCCACAAGATTTGACATCAAAGCTCACTAATTTACTATTTTGATAAGAACAAGTATTTAGCTTTGATAAAAGATTAATATTATTCTTTTTACAAAAGAAGATAATATTAATAAGAAGTAGAATACTATTATTATTATTATTATTATTATAGTCTTTAGTAGTATTTTCTTAAAAGCTTTCAAAATTTGTAGTGAAGAGTTTCTAAATGGAGAAATCAAAAATATTTACAAAATTTCAGGATCTTTAATGCATTCAAAAAGATTAATTGACAATATAATGAAAAAGGTGAAACAATCCATGATATCAAATAATCAAGAACAGTTCACAAGAAGGAATTTGCTAGTCGTTCCATACAGTCCTTGTTTGAAAGATATGCTGTTTTCATTGATATTCTTAATTGAAAATAAGTCTTTTTTTCTCATTTCTTATTCTGGTTTTGAATTAGATTGTTGTTTCACGAGTTTATTGTGAAATCATGTTATTTATGTTACAGTACATATTGTTAATATCAATGCCTTCCTCCTCCTTCATTTACTCATTTCGCAATCACCAATGAATTGTTCTTCTCTTTTCAGATGGACCGCTTCCAAGCATCCTTCAGGAGGTTTCCGTTCCAGTCATAAACAACTCTGTTTGCGAGACGATGTACCGTGCCGCTGGTTATATAGAGCACATCCCTGACATCTTCATCTGTGCAGGATGGCGAAAGGGTGGTTTCGACTCCTGCGAGGTATTTACTCAAACAAAATATACTCATACTTGGGTTCTACGTGCCACCCTTTAACGGATTTCGGATGCAAGGGCAACACCTAGAGGTTTGAGACTCGTCTGGATCGGCCAGACGGTCCGAAGCTTCAGCAGTTGGCCTGTGGTCACTTCCTTTACGGTTATACCGGAAGACGAGTAGCTGTTTGGTCCGTGTTTTTCGTCCTTTTTCACTCTGTCTTGTGTCTTGTTTGTGAAGTACCCTACCATTTGTTTTAACTACGGCAGCTTCAGAAGCGGAGGCTTCTGAAATACAGTAAAATTCGAATCTTCGGACAGGTGTCCCCTCTCCGAAGGGGAACACCCCTTCGTAACATAAAATGTTCTACATTTTATTCTGTAGAACCGAAGTATGAATGTAGTTACTCAGTACTATTTGTAGTAATCTTCATCATTTGTAGTAATTAGTAATTTCATTGTTTTTTTTACTATTGTGTCAGATTTTGTTGAAACTCAATAATTTGCTAGAGAAAACAATTTAAAGGATTGTGGTGCATTTAAAAAAACTACAGGTTTTTATGAGAAAATTAAGCAGAAAGAAAGAAAGAGTACCACCATGAAAACTATAAATGACTGCTTGAAATCTCAGGACACATGGTTTATTGTTTAGAAATGAAATGAAACAGAGAGTACGTGCTTCATAACGCAGTAACGTGAAGCCATCATTACTAACAATCTATTCTTTCAATTAGTAAATTGTTATGCATGGAGATTTCGTAGTTGTGAGGTTTTTGATCTGAAGTTTTAGGCACAAAGGTAGCTGATTTGTTATTTGACATCCATTTTAGTGTGGGTGAGCCACATTACTGGGTTGATTTTACATCGAGAGTCCTAAATTTTACGTCAAGTTTGTTAGGTTAAGGACTTTGAACGAGTACTCGATATCGTACAGACTCGAGACCAAAGTTTTACATCCGCTCCGAGGAACAGGGTGCACAATGCTCCATGTGAATCAGGTCGCGTCGTATCCATTCAAAGTAAACACACTACTTTTTAGAGAAAGATTCTTAACTGATCCCAGTTATAAACACCATAATGTGTGATGGGTTTACACATTTTAAATCTGTGTAAACTGTGGTTTTAGCTGGGTGAACTGGGCAGGCTATCATTACAAAATAAGTCTGCCAATACTATACTGACATGTTGCTAAATGACTACCAAAACTAGAATGCGAACACAATATGTAATTGAGAAATGACATGGCACTTCGTAAGTTCAGAAGAAACTTATTTCAATTAACAATAATAAGTTTGCATCTTGAATAAAACCAGCTTGGAATCTTAAAGACTAATCCCATGACTGCTGCAACTAGACATACCTGCCCTTAACAATTAAATAGTTGAATGTTAGGCAAAAAAGAGAGTCAAACTCTGCGCACAGTCATTTCCCCTCTTTTTAGCAGTTGAACATGATGACAATTCATAAATAGCGAAGCTAATATACTTTATCATTCAGAAATAGTTTTCATAGGATAATTAGGGATCAACTAGTTACATTATAGCTGGGGATGAGATGTCAATCGATGTTTAAAAGCATATTTCTTAAAAAAAAACTGTGTTAAATGATTAAAACTAGTTTATCGCTCAGGAAAAACTACTAATTACTTTTAAATTTATATAAATGAACTTAAACAATAGCATTAGTTTAATATTTCTTCAAATGTACCATTACTATTTTTTTTATTTTTCTTTACAAACCGTAAAAAAGTATTTTTTTTTTTTTAGTAATAATAGGATTACTAAAATTTAGTGTTTTTAAAAAAATAATATCTTAATACAAAAATAAAAAAGTTTAATATTGCTCTTATATATATTCTAGGGAGATTCTGGAGGCCCCATGGTAATTCAACGTCCTGACAAACGGTGGTTATTGGCTGGAGTGATATCCTGGGGTATTGGATGCGCTGAGCCCAATCAGCCCGGTGTATACACCAGGATATCCCAATTCCGACATTGGATCAACCAAATCCTTCAATTCTAGCGCCCACCTTCCCAATCATTGTGATATTATCCATTGTATATATTGTTTATATATGTATGTGTATTTTGTATTTAATTTTGTCATCATCACTGGCTGTTTTGATAAAATCAATTTTATAAGAAATAGATTCATGTCTATTTATCAGATGTAGAAACAAAGAAAACTAAGATAGATTAAAAGTTCAAGCTTTTTGTACGTAAGAGATTCAGATATATATTTTTCCCGATAAAGGAATAAAAGAAACTCTGTACGATTGAAAGACCACATTTCTTTTAGAAAGTGATTCATATAAATTCTCCCCGATTTAGAAACAAAAGATATTTTGTACGATGGATTGAAAGTCAAAAGTGTATGTAATTGAGTTATAAACCAAAAAATGGGATCTTGGTGTTATCACTAAGTATTGTCACTTAGTATAATGACTAAGTAATTATGTAGGAGTAATAATTATTGTAAAGTAATTTATGGATTAAAAAATATCTTAATTAGTCAGTAATGAATTCAGCCTCTTCCCATCGCTAACAAAGACGGGCTTCTTTAATGCATGTAGCATATTTACGTTCGGCTTCTCTCATACATGATTGATATGGTAGTGCTTCCCCTATCTCATGTATATTTCCTACTCCTTGCTTTCCCTTGTGCCAGTCCTATATGTTACGACTCAGCCCACTTCCTCACGATAAGTCTCCCTTCTCTCATTGGCATATTCTACGATAATACCCATTTATGTTATCTGTCTCATATTATGATAGTCATTACTTCGAATCCCGACCATAAAAAAAAAAACAAACCTGCAAACTATTTTCCTATAACTTTGCCATTAATATTAATACATGCGATTAAATAAGGTTTATCTAACTTATTTGTAACAAGTACAATTTTTAAAATTGCTTCGCGCAGTTTATCATATAACAAATGTAATAATTAATAATGATAATAAACAGTTAAAACTGTTTTACAAAGTTTAAATAAGCAATAAATTTTAAAATTTTAAAGAAAAATTCCTAATCATTTTTAAGTTAGATAATTTTTATACAAGTTGTAAAAATGAATAATGATGAAAATGTATATCATTACAATTAACACAATTGTTTTTATTAATAAATCCATTTTTAAAATTTTGCATCAATATGTATGGAAGGTGGTAAATGTAACCTGAAATATAAACAAAGATCTATAAGTTTATGTAGTTGTTTTTGAACAAATATTTTTATTTATTACAAAAATATAAATATACTATTTCTAAAACAAATGCTTAAAAAAAATGGTTTTCAGGAAACATTTATTTATTACAGTCTTTATACGTATGTAATGGCAAGGTGTGGAAGGTGATTTCTAAGTTGACTTTATATTTTGAAAAATGTTTATGTTGTTAATATTTATTATCAACAACTGGAATTTATAACTGTATACTATTGTAGAGTTAAATAGTATACACTTAAATCTCAAGAATTTAAGATTTAATCAAAAAATCAAAATTTATTAAAAGACAATAATTAGTTCTGTTCTGCAGATGAGATATTTAAATTATATCAATAATTTAATTAGAATTAATTATGTAATTTCAAAAAAATTCCAATAATAAACATTTTGTTAAATAATAAGAAACTTTTTTAAGTATGATTCCATAGTTATTCTTAAAACTTAAAAATTTTACATAAGTAACACCATATAAAACGTAAATTAAATTATTTTAAACTTAGGAAAAGTAAGTAATAAAATTCTACCTTAATATATATATTATGGATGTATGAAATACTCAATCAAGTTTACGGTCTTTGAGCAACTTTATAAAAGTTCTAATTCCAAGTCTTATTTATTTATTATAAACATCTTTGCGTCAATTATGTTATTAAATCTATTAATATAATGTGGATATTAATATTTATGTAATTAAATAAATAATTATTGTTCTATTTATTTTTCTATTATTTACTTCAGAAGTTATTTTTTAATTGCTCTATTTTTCATTAAAAAATAAATTTGAGTTAATATATCAGCAATAAAAAACCAAAGATAATATATCTTTTCAATAATTAAATTGCCCTGTCATAACATAATCATCCTTGTTAGAAAAATATTACTTGGTGATAATGAAATTAGTTACAGTTATGCAACTAATTAATTTGTATTCATCAGTTACAATGTAGTAATTTCAATTCACTTGAAATGCATTTCATTAATAATTAATGAAATTATTAGTTATTAATTGATAATTTCTCTACATTGAATATCATCCAAATAAAATAAATTGAGATGTTGAAAATATTAAATGTAAAAAGTAAACATATTGAAACAAATATAGTTTTTTATTTCAAGTTTTTTTTATTAATAAAAGAGAAAGACTTTTTTTTCAACAATAATTTAAAATGTAATATAATTTTCTTGCATTTAACATCAGCATATGTCTTGTAAGAGTATTTTTTATATTATATGTAACTTAAAATGTTATGATTAAAATTATTTAGATTTTATCTTTTACATTAACTGGAATGAAATTCACGTGTGTAAATTACCTTGTTGTATAGACAATATATATAGACAATCTATAGAGTATTATGATGCATTTATATAACTATTTTTTCGCCTTACACAGAGTGAAGACTTTCCTTATTTATTCAACTATTGTTACAAAAGAAATATATAACTTCAATTTATTCACGAGGCAAAATTGCTATTTTAATAAACTATGAAGAATAGATAAACAAAAAGCATGCAATTCCATACTGTTCCTAACATCGTGTTTGTTTCTGACCTGGAACAAAACGGGTATATAAATAAATATTTGTTAAGAGGTGTATATTTACGTAAAATAATTTATTTATATTAAATACACTAAGCAAAAAAATTGCAATTTGCACTTTTTGTATGCTTTTGTGATGAAAAATATTTATATATAATTCTACATACTAAGTCAGTGAGTGATTTATAAATAATACATTTAGCTTTTACAAAATGTAGAAAGAATATGTCTGTTTTGAATGCATGTGATGAGTGAACTGTTTGTTTTAACAATGGCCTAAATGCTTAATTTAGCATTTAATGTTTGTTATCATTTACTAGTATATAATTGTTCATAAAGAATATTTATTTATATTTATTATTTATTTTATTGAAATAAAAAATTACAAAGATGACTGAAATTAATTTATACTTTTTCAGATATAAAAAAAATTTTTTTATTTAATTTTATAAAACATGATTTCATGATATAGATAATTGTATAAAATACTGTTTATATGTTTTTGAATAAAAGCTATATTTATATCATATCTGTTTTGTATTTAAGAAGACCTTTTAAAAAGTTTGTATTACTTTACTATAAGTAAAGTATAATGATCGTGAAAAAATCGATCTCAATATATTGACGGAATTACATGTTTTGAGATCCCAGAAGTCGTTTTATGAAATTTTTTGATGATATGTGTGGGTGAATATGTATCGAAAGTTTGTTGCCAAGCTACGTCCAGAATCTTTGATGGATCAAAGTGATATTTTAAACAAAATGGGCCTCATACTGTAGATGAACCCTATTGTTTGGGAGTAATTATGCATGATGGGAAAGTCTTTTTTTGCCAAACACCTCGTTTTAGAAATCATTTTCTTCATTGTAGGGTAAGAAGCTAATGAAATAATCTCGACATATAAAAATTTAATTTGTTTGTGGAGACATATAAAAATTAAAATTTTTATATGTGGAGACCATTTCTTTAGCTTTTTACCCTACAATGAGTAAATACCACATAATAACTGATTGCACTACGTTAGAATCATTTTTTTCTCCTAAACTACTAATTCTAGAGCCTTGGAATGTTGGCATTATCTTTGAAACTACAAAGTCAATAAAATAAAAATATCTAAAGATTTTTAAAATAACAGGAAATATTTATTTTTTAATAAAAAGGAAAAATGTTTACTTATAATTCAATCTGAAAGCTTATGAAAGCGATACAAGCCATACCGTTTGACGGATCAATATGAAACTATGCCTAAAAATAGAACTTTATGTGGAGGATGAGTTGAGATAATTCATTTAAAAATTACATTTACCAAAGGTCGTTAGAGAATAATTTCTGTTTTCACAAAATGTTTCTTTAACACAAAATAACTAGTTAAAAAACAATGAATTTTTACCAAAAATAGAAAATTAACGATTTATAAAAAAATTCATGTAATGTCTATGAGAGCAAAGAGGAATAAAGTCATAAAAACTGAATGTTGTTCCTGAACTAGATTTACTTGCTATACTTGTGGCATTTGTTTGCATTTATTTTCATTGTTTACATTGACTTAGACAGTTTTTGGGAGAATCTACTGAAATATAATTGATGTTTAGAGGTTTAATGAAACATTTTTAAATGATTTATGACATATAAGAAATAAGAAGAATAATATTCTTACATGTAAAAAATCAGCGCCAATGCACATAAATTCCCGATGCTTTCCATGGGATTTTGGATTTGTCCGATAAAAAGGTCTTATGAATTTGTATAGTTCACCATTCAACAAAACTTAACAAAAGATGTAGGGTTTTGTTATGTTTATGAATCATATTAACTTGGATATTGAAATATGAGGAATAGACTATGTGGTTATATACTACAGAACGTCATAATTTGTAAGCTAATTCTTCAGTGATTCGATGAAATTTTTTTTACTGTAAGCAAAGTATAGTGATCGTGAAAAAAATCGATCTCGAGATTTTGACGGAATTATATGTTTTGAAGTCTTAGAAGTCGTTTTATGAAGTTTTTTCGATGATTGTTTGTGTAAGTGGGTCGGTGGGTGAGTATGTGTCCACAGTTTGTGACCACGCTCTGTCCAGAATCTTAATTGAATCAAATTGATACTTTACAAAAAAATATCCCCATCGTGTAGATGAGCCCTATTGTTTAGGTGCAATTATTATGATGGAAAGTCACTTTTTTTGCCAAAAATCTATGCTTGGGCAGCATTTTTTTTTCTCCTAAACTACTAATTCTAGAATCTTGAAATTTTCGCATTATCTTTGCGACTACAAAAACAATAAAAGAAAAATATCCTCAGATTTTTAAAACAACAGCAAAAATATTTTTTTAAATAATATGTAATAAGTTTGACTTATATGGTAATTCAATCTGAAAGCTTGTGAGGGCGATACAAGCCACACCGTTTAATGGATCAAAATGAAACTATTTCTAAAAATAGAACTTTATGTGGAGGACGAGTTGAAGCAGTTTTTTTCAAAGGTGCATTAAAGAACATCCCTGTTTTCAGTAAATGTTTTATTGACGCTAAACAGCTCATTAAAAAACCATGAAATTTGCCAAAACATTAAACAAAAAATTAACAATTTATAAAAAAAATCACGATTCTCAATCACTGCAAAGGACATAAAGCTGTAAAAACTGAATGTTTGTCCTAGACTAATGGTTTCCTTGTTATCTTGTATTTGTTTACATTGACTTAGAATTTTTTTGAGTGAATGAGCTGAAATAAAATTGATCTTTAGAGGCATAATGAAAAAATTTGAAATATGAGAAATAAAGTTCTAACATATACAAAATTAGCGGCAATGAGTATAAATTTCTGATGCTTTCCTTGGTATGATGGATTTGTCTAACAAAATTCTCTAAACAATCTATGTGTTGCATTATATCTAATGCATTTATCTAATTACATCTAATATCAGACGTAAGTTTTTTTGTCTTGATGAATCATATTAACTTTGGGTAATATTGAAGTGTGAGGAATGGACTATCAGTGGTGTGATATACAAAAATAAGCATATACTCGTATAAGTATATCTATCACTATCTGTATTACCTCCAGGAATGAAAGACTAATAAATTCCTCCCATTCAGGCATTTATATTATGCCTAAATGGGACATTATATATTACATATCCAATAAGTTGATATTGGATTTACTTATAGTAAAGTGGAGTGTAGGCTACTCCAATTTTCTTTGTAGGTGCATTTACTACAGTCAGCAAGGGGTTACTCTGACTCAAGAAAACTTAGTATCTAAAAAAAGACAATCAAAAACGGATTGGAAAATTCATTGAAAACTAATGTAATAAAAACCTTACTAATATTTATGAACCCCAAGTACTTATCAAAGTTAATGATGGCACAAATTTTAAAATATCATTTTGTGACTTTGGCATTAGTTGGAAAGTCTTATGGATTAGTATGAATTGTTTGTTACATTATAAGACAACTTTTTGTCATTATATAGCTTTTTCGAAACATGGATACCAATGATAAATAAACAATGCCTTACGTCCTTGTATTGAAACTTCAGCAGGATTATGTATTATATTAGAATATGATTTCATTTTCTTTTTACTTTACTACAAGTAAAATATAGCGATCATGAAATAATTCTATCTAGAGATTTTTGGACGGATTTCCATGATTTGAGGTCCCTCAAGTACATTTTAAATGCTTTTTTCCATATTATCAGTGTGTTTGAGTGAGTGTGTATCGAAAAGACTGTGGCCAGGCTACAGGTTACACCGTTTTGATGCATCAAATTCATATTTTACACTAAGTGAGTGCTATAATGTAGATGTGTCTCATTGTTTCGCAGCATCACCGTTTCAATATTGCATGACACAAATTCACTTTTGGGTCCCAAATGCCTTTTCAGATAATTTTTTTCTCCTAACCTTTTAACTCTAGAGTATTGAAACTTTGGGATTATTATGGAGCTGATAGTAACACTAACAGAAAAAAGAACTTCAAAATTGTTCAATAAGCAAAAGGTTAGTTTTACCTTTGCGATGCAGTATTGGGCAATACTGCATCGCTTCATTTAGCAAAAATGAAATGTTAGACATTTTGTTTCTCCTAAACTACTAAATTAGAGTGTTGAAATCTTCGGAGCTGTAACTACAGGAAGTTGTAATGATCCTTTCAATAATCAAGAAGATTACTTTTACAATAAAGGTAAAATTGTCAACAAAAGATTAATTCTCAAAGGTTGTTGACAGGATAAGGAGGTTTGGCAGAAAGGTTACATGCCACTGCATTATTGTACGACTTTGATCCTTTTTTATTAGCTCATTTATCTTTTTGCAGTTAAGCACTTAATTTGATTGATTAATCAACTCCTGCTATTCAAGTAATTACTGCTAAAGATCAGTGGCGAGCAATTATTTTTGCCATCCGGGGAGGTCGCAAGATTTGTCACCGCGCTGGCCGTTGATAATCCGTTAACCTTCACAATTCCAGAAAGCCCTGAAAATATTCATTTTCACCGAATTACAATATCTAATTTTAAACTGCTTTCATTAGCCCCAGACATCATCCTATTATAGTAAACGTATACATATACAATCACAATAAAAAAAAACACCAAAGATTTTTCAAAACAAAAACCTATAATCAAAACTACTTAAAAATGATTAAATTAAATTAACTGACTCCTCAAACAAATATAATAAACTTTCAACCTTTTAAAAAAATAGTTTTGAAAAATGTAAAGTACATTTATTTTTAATTTGCGAATATTACAGATGAAAAATGCATTTAAAAACGGTATTACACATAAAAAATATAGAAACATATTACGACCTTAAAAACTCATTTTAATATAAAATTTCAATTTTTTTTTATCTCTTTATTATTTGAATTTTTTTCTATTTTTTATTTTTACCCCCTCAAAATGCCGCCCCTGGCACGTACCACTCCTCCCACCTCCTCGTTGCTATGCCACTACAAAGAGTCAACTGCAAGGAAATCTGGGTCAAACGTATCTGGGAAACCTTTTTAGAAACACTATATATTTTAGCCCCTTCTTATAGGAACATGTCTTTCTTTAAAGAACCTTGACATAGTCCTTTTTAAAAATTCACCTACGCCACTTCTTGTAGAAGATACCCATTCATTTTTCTCACCTAATTAGTGTCAGAAGAAAAAGTATGAGATATAGACCATATGTCTAGCCATGGCTAAATAATAAATTGATAATTTTTAAGGCACTGATAAAAATAAACTATTGAGGCAGCAAGGAAGATTTATTTACGTAAAACCATTAATTCTCTTTTATTTCAACCTGAAAAATAAATTTGAAATAACGTGTTCATGTGAAAAGAATTAATAACTCAGTGAAGCTTAGCTTGTTCGGTTGAAGATTCTTGAAATTGAGTCAACATTGCCCAATGAACAACAGCTGTGCTCAAAACCTACGAACAGGGTAATATTTACACAAATACAATCGTACATTAAGGTGAATATTAAAAGAAAAATATCTCATGAAGGTATTCTTATGATATCTTGTTCGAATTTCATAAACCTGTTGTAACCTTCCAGTTGTTTTTTTATTTAGTTCAGTAATCAATTGTAATTATAAATTTCATTTAGTAGATTTATTAATGTTATTTTACAGTTACACCCTCAGAATATTTAAGACAACCTACTTCATTGGTTCATAGTTCTAGTGCAGTACATGAATTTCAAAGTAAATTATTAATAAATTATTACAATTATGCCTGGCAAAATGAAAATACTAATCAGAAAACTGGAGAAATAACAAAAAAAAATAGGTACCAATAGCTATGGCCATTTACTCTTCTCATCACTGTAACAATTCTAACGATAAAAGCCTCTCACACTAGTCATGGAAACAAACAAACATATTACCTTGCTAAACACATATATAATTTGTTATAAACACTATTTTTTTTCTTACCCTAATTTTAAACAAAAATTAAATTCAATTTAAAACTTACTCTTTTTGCTAAAGATATTTCTATGACGAAAATGTTATGAGGAGCCACTCTATGTTTGTGATGTGACAACCATAAGAGAAAATCATAGAGCTGAAATTAAAATATTGGATGTTAGAAAAACGTTACAAACAAATTCTCAGAAACATGTAATTTATGTATATAATGTTAACATTATTTAAAAGTACCAAAAAAAATTACTGATGAATATATAAATAATGATTACATTTCTTGTAGGTACTGTTAGTCATCTACTTTTAACATAATTAATTCTATGAGTCTAAATGTGTATTAGGCAAACTAGTACAACAAAATCCAAAGATAACTGTGCTTGACTAGAGGCTAGTGAGTTCTTATCAAAGCTAAGCATCATCTTGGCCAAATCACCCCTCTTCTTCTTAGTTTTGTTTCATAAGGCACACATTCAAACAGTGTTCTTCAATAGGTATTTATATGAATTCTTCTCTATATTCTAGTTACGTAATTTTCAATAATTTTTTAATTTTCATATATTCCTACTTTTGCCTGTAAAAAATATTTGGAATAAATAACAAAATTTCTGTATTTAAAGCTTAATTTGAAATTGGATAAACTGGCCGCATACGATACATCTATTCTCTTATTTAAATTACATATACATATATAAACTAGTTCACAGAAAAAAAAAACAGAAACAAAAGACCACAAAAACTCACTGACTGCATCAACATGACTAGTAACATACAAAAATGTCAGAGCTATGAAGGGAAGCGAGGACTCGACTCATATCTTCCAACATTATGACAACGCAATAAACAAAATAAGATTGTAACCTTATCTCTTCATAAGTTTTACTTTTAAAATGTATTCAGTTATTGCAATTGAAATTATGTAGTACAGTAATTAGTGTCTTCAGTTACACCCTGAGAATGATATGGAAGGTCCGAGACGCTTGTTTATAGTGTTTGTCAATATATACACGTTTTAAAAGAAATAAAACGGATAAAAAAGGCATCCCAAAAAAGCATAAGAAGAAAAATAGGCAATGTAATAGTGCATATATTAACGGAGATCGGCTCTCTCTATATATACATATATATATATATATATATATATATATGATTCGTTGCGAAGGTGACCAATAGGAGAGTAGAGTTTGTAGGTCCATGAGTGTGGTTCTTAGAAAGACCCAGTTACCCGCTGCCCAGCGAAGCCTCCGTTATTCCACCAATCGGTACAGAGGTTGCACAGTCCCTCTATGATATAAGAATATTGGCAGAAAACATGAGCCTCACTTTGCAGTGAACTCCTGTTCTCTTTCTATTTCTGATTTTTTTGGTGGTTGGGTGTTGGCTTTTGATTGATTTTATTTTCCTTGATACTCTCATTTGTCTTCTAGGAAAAGTAGCCTTTGTCTTCATGTTAATGAGGGTAGAGGTTGCACAGTCCCTCTTGATTAAAAGATGTTGGCACTCGACTCCAACTTTTTCACATAGAGACCCCTTCGTTATTGATTTCGTTATTTACATTTACTCTGCTGTTTGTTCTGCCGATTGTTCATATTACCATTGATAGAAAAACTCAATGGTGACCTATTGGTCACCTTCGCATCGAATCATATATCCTTTCCCCGGACAACTCATAGGAAACAGTATATAAGGACTAACGTCTGGGCCATAACTTTGCCTGAAGATAACCATAGAATAGTTGAAACATGTCGCAAATACCACCACCAGGTCAACAGTGAAAAATTTTCCACCTTCAACCAGCCACCCATCAATAGTAATATGAACAACCGGTAGAACAAACAGCAGAGTAAATATAAATTCAACGAAACCTGTTTTGATTTCTTCCCATAAACCATTCAGCCTTTCGACCATTATATGGAACAAAGCAGAGCAGGTCGATGTTTTTTACGTGGCGCCCTTTAGCCACGCTGTGATACTCAACAATATTCGCAAATCAAATTTGCGATCTTGCATTCCACGGCGCACCCAAGGTGGACCTCGCGGAGACGGGCGACCACGACAGACATCACACAAAACAAAAACAAACAAAGTAAACACAAAAGTAAACAAAATGTAAGAAAAAATAATACATAATAAAAACAGAGCCTTGGATCAGAAGTCACTTCTTTCTGTTATAAAACAAAAAACTGCCTGCCTTATTTGGACTCTAATCTGGGATGAGGAGCTTTTTTCATCCTTGCAAATTGCATAAACGAATTCCTTGAAAGCAGGTGCTGTTTTGCTGTCAAATGCATTTGCGTACAAGTCTGCTACGAAGCGTCCTGTTTCAATTTCAAGCTTATACTTTGGAGCAGCATACAAAGTACAAACTTTGAACACAGTTGAACTGTTTCAGGACTTTCCCCACAGAGACAGGTGGGACCATCCACTTTCTTGAAACGATGTAAGTAGCTTTTAAAGTCCCCGTGACCCGTAAGCAACCGCACCATCCAGTGATCAATGTGTATCTTTCGAGTTCTAAGTCTGGAACTCACCGTGGGGAAGAAACGTAAGGTCCATCGGCCAGTAGCACCACCTATCCATCGTTCCTCCCATAGGTTCATTGCCCATCTCTTAGCTAATTCAATATTATATGCCGTTCCTCTTCTACTGTCAATATTGACCCAGGTTGTGGGGGTCCTTTTTTTATTGAGTAGCACTCAGCCTTTAATTTAACGAAAATATCCAAAGGCATCTGCCCGGCTATAATCTGAACGGCCAATGTAGGAGATGTTCTGTATGACTTTGTCACATGTAAAAGTACTTTTCTCTGATAGGACAAGAGTAGACTTGATGTGTGAGCATTCAAATATTTCCCCCACAGTGAGGCTCCGTAAGATGCAATCGAATTGAAGATCGCATTATAGATAACGCAGCATCTATCAAAGCGTATACCCCACGTAGGTTTTGATATTTTACTAAAAGCCGCGTAACGTGAGGCAGCTCTCTCAGCAGCATCCTTAATATTTGAAGTAAAAGTCATTCTTCCATGTATCAAAATAACTAAGTATCTGACCTCGTCCTTCAAAGGGATTCTCAGGTCTCTGTAAAAAATCCTTGGACCACATTGTCTCTTAAAATTACCTTTAAAAAGAAGAACGGAGCATTTTTCTGTTGACACATTTACTATAATGTACTTGACCAGTTGGATACAATCTTCAAAGCTTTATTTCCCTTCATTTCTAGCTCCATCCTAGAATTGGCTTCAATCACAATAGACAAATCGTCGACATAAGCGATTGGTTTAAACCCTTCAGCAACCAATTCTCTTAATACGATTTCAAATAAATATTCTTAATCCTTTCATACTATATCATCAAAGAGCAAACTAAGCTAGAACTAAGAAGGTAACATAAAAGTTTACCAGAAGGAAGGTAACGAAACTGTTGGAAAACCTCTATTGACAATATAACTTGATAATAAAAAATACCCAAAAAACTAAACAAAGCAAAGTAAAGAGTAAGAAAAAATAATTATTTAAAAAAATAATAAAAAAAATATATATAAAATGTCTAAAAAAATTATTATTAAATTAAATAGAATAAACAATAAAAAAATAAACAAAACATGAAAATAAGGAGACAGAAAAGAAATTAAACAAAGCATTAGATTATATGATTAGAAATTAGAAACAATCTGGTCAGAGTTTAAATGCAAGGACACATATCGAAGATCAAGGGCTCTCGTCCTTCAATAAAGTCAGCTGATAGCTTTCAGCCATTTTGTTTAGCAACTTGACAGCTTCCCTGTCATTGACGGGAGCTCCTACAATTTTATGATAACCTAGTAGTTTGTCTTTCTCACTATCAGAAATTTTCCCGTGAGAAACCTACAAAAAACCTGGAATACTTCTAGAATTAATAAGAATTTTTTCTATTTTGTTTTATAGTGAAGAATATGTTAGATGATGAAAGAATGGTAAGGTTTTTTTCACCCAACACAGTGACCCTGCATCGGGACCGTATATTTCGAATGTCTTACCTTATAGATAACAAGATTACACATAAAAACACATGAAAATCACCTTATAGATTACACAATTTTGTACGAATGCACTGCTAGCTACAGAGTCGATGACCTTTACCTGATGAGTTTCGATTCGATTGAGAGAACCATGAATATAGATTGTCTAAGTAACCCAAACTGAATGTTTCGTCAGTACTCGGTCATGGTGTGATCATTTAAGCACCCATCATAGTTAACCAAGGGCGTATTTCAACGTAGGTTCGAAACTTGGTACTTTCGGAATCCCTCTCCCATAACAATATAGTTTTAGAGTTCTCAAAGACATCCAAAGACAATCATTAATCATACCTTTAAAACGGTCGAGAACTATTTACCTTAGCCCTGATAAACGAATATTATTCGTGTCTAACGATTACTGAATTCTAATTCTTATCCCATTTATCATCAATTCCACTCTGCAAATTCTTGATTCATAGCGTATAGTTCAAACGCTCACTCATAGGGTGAGCGCACAACAGAGAAACCCCCACCACCTGCATCCAAAGCAGTGTTGCCAAGTAAGCTATTAGAAAGGTCCCCTATAAACTAACAAGATTCAAAAATAGGATAAAAACAGTATTTATTATATCACAACAAAGCTCAGTAATTTAAATTCATTTATTAATTATTGAAAACATTTAGAATGGTATTATAATTTACCTAACAGTAATATTATCATTGATATTAGAAATCATTTCAATTTAACTCAGTGATCTCCGGTTTGCCTTTTATAAAAAAAAAATTGTACTCATTGATACAGAATTTAAACAATTAATAATGAGTAATAATTACTTTTAGGAGGTACCATTGAATAATATTATATTAGAGTAGGTAGTTGATTAAGTTGTTTGGACTGTTATTTCAGTTATTCTGAATAGATGGCAGATTTTGAACTACGGGAAAACTTCGGTGCTCCAGTAGCGAGGAGAATAGCGAGACGCCTTGAGAGTTTAGTTTTTGGTCACGCCGATGTATCTGGATGGTAGGGTTGCACAGTCCCCTTCTTTACAAGTAAATTGGTGCACGACATTACTTCACTGAACTTCAGGTGTCCCCAACTTGCAATTATTCCTTATTAGTAGGTTGCTCACCTTTTTATTATTGTAGAAAATATTTAAACGTAGAGTGTCAATTTCATTGGTAGTCCTTACATGTCCCGCTTGGTTTCCCTCTCTTATCTCTGCTGAAGACAGCTCAATCCGAAAATTAGAGACTGTAGAGTGTGCTTTTAATTCTTCTAATTTCTTTATGTACATTGAAATATATATATATACAAAGAAACATAGAGAAATCAAAAGAACACACTTACAGTCTCTGTTAAAGTCAACAGTGTTCAGTTGGCTTTTGAAAACTGATTTTTAACATATAAAAGCATATAAAACGGACGAACGAGTAGTAAAATCGATTATCAGGGCCAACACAACGTGCATTGTTCCAGAAGACAAATTGGAACTTAGGATTTATTATACTAACCTTGCCACATCAGGAATGGTTATGAATAATAACCCACATAAGAAAGCACCCCTCCAGAAAACCAACGTTATTTATGAGTTTAACTGCAAACTAGGGAACTGTGAGTCCTTACCCTCAAAATACGTGGGTTCCACCACTACCACGCTTTCTAGAAGGCTTACAATGCATCTTGCCTCTGGAGGCCCTAAGGAGCATGTCGCAAAAGCACATGGGTTACAACTAACGAGGGAAATGCTTACCGACAACACCATGATTTTGCAGCAAGAATATGACCACACCAGGCTTCAAATTTTGGAGGCCATTTTCATCCTACAAAATCAACCTACCATTAACAGCCAGGGTGGTGGATTCGCCTGAAAAAGGATTCGAACTTGTCTGTTACAAGTTACTTTAAAAGCTTCTGAGGAAGCCCACATTTGGCTCCTGGGGGCACGCTCGAAACCTGGTTTGAATTTAAATCGTTAGTTTTTATTTATTTATTTTTTTTTAAATATTTTTTATTTATTTATATATATATATTTTTTTTGTTCTATACATTTTCTTTATTTTTTCTTTTCTTAACCTTTTTCTACCTTTCAAAAACATTTTTTTTTTCTTTTTGCTCTCGACTTCCTAGTTCCTTTTTTATTTGTCTCCTTTGCGGCAGCACTGCTTTAGCCCTCACCCAGTGAGTTCTTTAGTTGACTGTCGTCCCTCCGTCAATTCACTTCTTCTCCTGAGGACGACCGCCATTACGGTCGAAATATTGAAAAGTGAGTCTTTGTTGTGTTTCTGTTTATGTGTCACTGCTTATTTTAATTGTTATTTGTCCTGCCGGACCGTTTTTCGTTTATCATGGTATATATATATATATATATATATATACATATAAACTATTAAATTTTTGCAAAGAGTCAACAGGTTTTTTCAGATAAACATCTTTTTAATAACCGTATTATAGTAATAGTACCTTACTTTTTAACATAGCTCTAATCCAATGATGAACCGTATACGACCTACAAGTGTCTTATATTTTGCCTTACATAACTTCATAGAATTTGGAACCTATGTATGAATTTCTATTGCCTTTTGTACTCGGGTCGCCCTTTTTAGGTTTTTTTAGGTTTTTAGGCATGGCATGTACAGGATTTTTCATTGAAGAAAAATAGAAAACTCTATAAAGCAGTTAGTGTCATGACTAAAATTAGAACTTGGAATCTTCAGGACTAAAGACCAGCATGGTACCACTATACCACAAAGACTCTGGGTCAGAAGACTCCTCTAACAATCCCGAAGAAAATGAAACTCATGCATCAAAACTAGTCTTATTTAAGCTATAACAAACACATTCTAAGTCATTCAATGATTTTGTAGAACTTTATCTACTTAATTGGATAAGATTTAATGGAATTTGATTTAATTGGATTCAAATGCACTAAAGAGATTGGTCAAACATATTCCTTGGTTCACAAACAGTAAACAGGTCGAGCGAAGAAGAAAACATGCTATGTCCATGTAAATCTTAGTATCAAATTCTGTTCCTGTAATAATTATAATTATTTCGTAACGTCAACGTAATTTTTTTAAAAAATAATAACGAGCCATTGCTTACTTCTTTTTTCAAAAATGGATTCTTCGTCTTACTCGTGAAATTTGATATCATGATGCTAGTTTGAGCTGCCTGAAATAATAAAATTAAGTTAAATATTATATTGATATAGCTTCTCGACCACTGATATTTCAAATTCACAGAAGGGGTTCTTGAGGATTTTGGTCATAAACATACAACTCCTGATTATAAGCCGATGTTTCGCCAAAAGTTTTTTGGCATTTTCAAGGCTTGTTGAATAACATATGTGTATCTGTTATGATGCAGCTAGAAAAAAGCATGGACCAGTAAATAGTGTTTCATCTAAAACAAGCCTTGAAAATGCCGAACAACTTTTGGCGAAACGTCCGCTTATAATCAGGAGTTGTATGTTTATGACCAAAATCCTCAAGAACCCCTTCTGTGAATGTTAAATATTATATTTTTAAATTTTATTTTATGTAAATTCTTATGGTTTTTAGTGCAGTGGCAACTAAACTTTTGTCATTTTTTTTAAACAAACAGTTTGTACAGATACAAAGTTGTGCAAAAGAATCTTGTTAGCCACTAATAAACATTACTGAAGGTTTTTAGAATCTACTTATCAGTCAATAATAAGAGAAAAATTAACACATTTATTGATATATATGACACGCTTTTAAGTGACGATAAATAATTGTTTTGGAAAGTTAATCCTAAAACTTTTATAATTTAAAAAGTTTCAGAAATAAAAATAAAATATTTTTTTGGGATGATTTCGAAAATGTTCAAGAAAATTATGAAGAAAAAGAGGATAATTAATTTCATTTTAAAGGTATTAGAAATTAAATGGTTTTTGAAAGTGTTTTTTTTAAATATGACTCATTACAAGCTATATGCTTCGTGGATAACGTTTGGTCATTCTCGAGCTAGTCTCGTAAACAAATTGTACAAGAGTTTTGTGGATGTAGGCTTCTACGATTTATATCAAAGGAAGCAATTATACGAGAGTCTTACAATGACTTGAAAACCTTTCATACTAGAAGTGACAGAAGGTCAAAAATAAGAGAAATGGATAGACTATAAGAAAACAATAAAGAAAGAAAGAATAGAAAAGGAAGAACCATCCAGGATAGGAGGCACGGATGATCGACTCCTCAGGTGGAAATTCGTGGAAAACTACAGCTGTTCATCTGTTACAACTTTCGTAATTACAGTCACAGGAAAATATTCTGTTTTCTTGGTTTCTTATATCAAAATCTCTAACAGTTACAAAGTAATTGAAATTATAGAAAAAGTTTTCACAGAAAGTAGCTTTACTATCAAACAACACGTTTTGAACTCGCATTATTGTCCAGGTTTATCTGGTCATAGTGAGAAACCGGGAATCTTAATCGTTCTGGTAAATTATTGAGGTTTTACCTTTTCACCACAATACTAAAATTATAATTAACAATCTTTAAAACTAATGGTAAGCATGATACCACTAAACCCTACTGGACTCCGGATCAGAAGACTGTATGGTTCACTCTTTAACAATCCTAGAGATAATGAAACTGACGAATCAAAAATAGTCTCCTTTTATGGTTATATCAGTGATATTCGAAGTCATTCAATGATTTCATACAAGTTTAACTTACAATTTATTACGTTGGATAAAATGATTTCACATAAACAAGTGAAATAACAATCAATGATCAAACCACAATAAGAAATGGGAAAACAAGACTAAGATATTTCAAGCGTAACAAGCGGTCTTCGTCAGAGTCTTCAGTTAGGTTTTTGACTCTGACGAAGACCGCTTGTTACGCTTGAAAGATCTTAGTCTCTTTTCCCCATTTCATATTGTGGTTTGATCATTGATTTTTATTTCACGTGTTTACGTGAAGTCTTGTTATACATGTACATATATAATCCTAAAATTACTAAAAAATGGTGTCAAGAGGCCGCCTTTGGTATGCAGATGCACTAAAATGTTGTAATATATATTTTTTCAAGCTCACTATACTTTACTTAGAACACAGTAAAAAGGTAAGAATATTTGCTGCAAAAATTGTTTCCAAGTATTTCGATTTAACTATTGACTGACAGAAAAAAAAGTAATATATTGATATTATTGACTTACAGATGAGGATACTAAGTGTGAAGGATACACGACGAGAATAAGAGACCAAAGAAGGTGAAACCCAAACTTCAGTTGTAGCTGAACGCTTGTGAAGTCAGAAAATTCAAGGTACAGGTAATATAAAGTGGCAGTAATCTGGAGCACAACGTACAGAAGCAGGACTATTAACTGGCTTTGGAAAGCACTGACTGTACTGGCGAGGTCAGCACATATCTGCCAATGAAGGTGCCCTGCAGAGAGCGTCCATGTGTAGTCGGCAAAACCAGATCGCTTATTTCGTATGCCAGTAGAATACACGGCTGAATATTGGTTTTTGTTGGAGGTCTTGATGATTTTATTTACATGGCGGTTAAGTATTTGAAATCGATGGTTGAGGTTCAAAATAACGTTTGCATATAATAAGGCTGACTGTCCAATAGAAAAGAAGAGGATAATAAAAGGAAATCGCACAATGATTCCATCTCTGTAGAAGAGATCAACAGATAAAAATGATGAATAAAGAAAGAATGGAAGGGAGATGCGTGGAAGAGGTTTGAAAGGGACTTGGAAATGAGAAGGGAAGCAGGCAGCTATGGAGAGGACGCTGTGAGCGACATGTATTGAGAGAGTATCGAGGAATCTGATGAGAGCCTGAGTGGGGTCATCATTGGTAAAGCCGAGTTTATTGAAACTCCAGGCTTCGACGACAAGTCCAAGGAGAATGGACCAAGCAACGAAGAACCATCTTCGACGACCAGTTGAGTCGCGAGGCCACAGTCCTAACCATATCCACGTCCCAATCACTACAGCCTCCCACTGCAAACCTGCAGCACAAAACATTTCATTTCTCACTTCACGACCTTCTTACAGGTTACAATGATTCTAAGTAGATGATAATGAGGTAATCCCATTACTAGAGTTATCAACCACTATGCCTGACCGGGTTTTGGATCAAGTCTCTTTCAAAGCCCTACTGATGTGTTAATCTTCAACATCAATGGACTATTGAGGAAAGGAACAAACTTATTAGCAAGCCATCAGACACGAAAATCATTTTTAGCCACCAGCTATATTTTATTGAAAATATAAACAAATATTCGATCATACATCTGTGTAAGAATTATTTGTATATATTATGTACAGTAATTTACCATTTGTATTGTGATATAGTTGCTTTGTGGTATACTAGTTTGTTGTAATATTCCCCTTTGATGTCCTATGACGTCCTTTGATGCCCTATGTTCATATTTCATTTAATAGCTAATCCTGCTCTGCGTACAAGATATGTGATTCTTGTACACACGTATCTTTCTTTATGCTTACTATTTTTAGTTATATCTGCATAAGTTATGAAGAACCAAAATAGTATTAAAAGCTATCTAATTAGTTTATACATAACATTCATAATACATTAATCCCTTAATCATCTTAATTAATACATTAATACTTAGTACATCATATCTATAGTAATAATCAATGAGAATAACAGAATTAAGTAACAATAGTCAATTAAAAACCAATCTATATTTAACAAAAGATGTAAATAAATTAATTTCATTATGGAAATTTCATCCTAAAAACTGAATTTATACCGTGTTCGTTTTAAACTATAACTGTTTTAAGGTTTCAAATTATCTGTGAATTGTTGAAACAGTTACTCTCTGTAAGATGTGATGTTAGCACAAAACAAGAATAAAAATTCACATTTGTGTTCCAAAAGTGATTGTATTTAAATATTCTGTAAATACACTTTATGGGCTCTAAATAGCTAGACGCTATTGAACTATAGTTTGATTTCTTAAACAGTACGAAGATTTAATAAACTCACCTGAAAATCGTTTCAAACTCTTGTAAATGCTCTTCATAACACACAATAACTCGATTCGACTTTATTTTAATTTTATAAAGTGGATATGATTAAATTTTCAGCATGACGATAATTTTTTATAAACATCAAATAGTAGTTTTGACTATTGAATTGCCGCGTTCAATCAGATTTTGCCTGTAGATAGATTTAGTTTCTTTCTTCTCTGGTATTCAAAATAATCGATGTGTATGATTCGTCTATCATTCATAAGACTTTAGGAACATTAATTTCTTTACCTGTCTCATTCCTATCTCAAACTCGATTTAGTCAAATAATAATACAATTCCAATTATTTGGTTATCTCTAAACAACTGTTACTGTTGTCGAGCACATTGATTTTAATTATTCTAGAGCATAAGTTCCCAAACTTTTTTTCACATATACCAATTTCAAAGTTCAACTGGTTCCTGTGCAGTTAAGTTTAACCCCCTGCAGTTATATTTATACCATACTAGCAAACCTACCCGTCTTTGACGGAATCAAAAATTCGATTGTACTTGGTATTCCAAAATATCATTGGAAATTATAGAATAGCAGAAAATACTATTATTAGAAAAGTGTTAACCAAATGCTTCTGCATACACTACATTAGCAGGAGAAAGAAATTCAGTTAGATAATGAACTGCTTCCTCATCACTAATCACTCTCTTTACTGACTTGTAAGTTCTTTCCTCGGTATGATATAGCGTAAGAACTTGTTTGTTGATTTTTCGTGCCTGTTCATATGAAGGGCTGGGAATTGCTCGTTCACAAAACTATTTATTCTTAATAGATAGTACGTCCTCAACTCTGGGAAACACCTTTTCAATGATGTCAAATACGCAATATATTCATATGCTCAAATGAAATTAAAATCAACTAAAAATGCTTGCTACACCTGGGTATTTTCAAAACAAACTTGTCTGTGAAGCTAGCAAAATACAGCTTCAAGCCCCATAACTTCGTTTCTGCACTGAATTATCAATCTATTTAGAGCCTATATTTTAAGTTAGACTTACACAAATTTATTCTAAAAGTTTCAGCTTGATATGTCTTATGGTAGCTGAGTTTACTTGTGACAAAATTTTGCGGACAAACCAACAAACCTTTCAAACCGACAAACTGACAAACCGACAGAAATTTTTCTAACGGTGGATTCGGTTTCTCGAATGTATGAAACGTAAAGAAAATTTGAAATGAGTCAGTTCTAAGCAAAGCAGAACTGACAAAATGATTATTTTATTTACACAGATTTCCAAAACTCAATAAAGAATGTGAAGATTAGGTATACTTAACTATGGAAATTTGCGTTGTGGCTGAGTTCCAACCACGAATTAATAGTTTTCGGGGAAAAAAGTGAGAATTGATTGGTTAATAAACTGATTGTACTGTGAGTGGATGTCAAAAACAAAAGTTGGCTAATCAAAAAAGTAATTCCATCAAGCTTACATTTTTGACATCTACTCTCAGCACAAGGAGCTAATCAATTCTCACATTGTAATATGATAACAGTCGTTATATAAAGTAATTTTCTGGAATATACAGTGAAAGATCTAATTTCGGACTGCTGTTATTAGTCAACAACTTTCATCTTATTGCAGTTCATCCGTATACATTTACAGTTTTCATCAAAGAAATCCGAAGATTTTCGAAAACAAATCGTATAAATCAAATCATAAAAACATTGTTAAAATAAATAACTGGCTACGCAAACAAATATAATAAATTTTCAACCCTTTAAAAAAAATAGTTTTTAAAAATTTAAACAAATTTATTTTTAATTTTCAAATATTACATTTGAATAGTTAACGGTGTTTCACAATAACCAATATTACGATTAATTAACACTAGTTTTTATTGGGATTAGTTTTTCATTGTTTGCTACTTTTCTTTACAGAAAAAATATTGTTTATGGATTTCTTTAAAGAAATCCATAAACAATATGTTTTGATAGATTTCGACTCATTTCTTTGTAAATATTCATTTACCTAATTTGTCAATATACATTCATAGCAACGTTATAACAGAGTACAGAAGGCAGGAATAATTTTTTAACTATTCTTATTTTCTGTACATAGTACAGTTGAGTATAGAAATTTTTTAAATAAATAACTGAACAAATCAACTGCTAAAATTGTTGAAAATCACGAAAATATTTTTTTTTTTAATAAAGCTATAAATATAACAAAACTGCGCCATTATTCTCTAGTAAAATGTTATGCTTCCGGGAGTGTCTTATTAAAGTTCTAATAATTTAGTTTATTCACTCAACTTGATATTTCATACAGTGATAACTTCAAACAGTAAGTACGATTATCATTATTATTATTTGTGCAATATCATAAGTACTTAAACAGTTTAATATTATCGGTGCGTGCAAATAATTAGATGACTACTTAATGATTACTTTCAATGAATACGATAGGTTGACTTTTAAATCAGCATTCTTTTTGGTTAACACATTTTATATCTTTTTGCTAAAATAAACCTTTGTGGACTAAACATAATGTTACAAAAGATTTAAAATGCTTATTATAGTTTATTTATGAAGTATAATTATCTATTTATTAATGGTACATGTTTACTACAGAATATTTCACAATATACTTATTTACTTAGAAATATGCTAAACTAATTAAAATATTGTTGCTTAATTTATTTTTTACAATTACTATAATTTAAGATGAAAGAATAAATAATAATTCCATTGAGTTATTAAAATGAATTATGAAAGTTATACTTCTTATAATTTATTGGCAGTAAGAAAACAGTATTTTTGATATATGTCATATTAAAGATGTACATGTTCATACTTCATAAATAATGCATATTAATCATTGTACATTGTATATATGAAACATATTACAACTTAGACTCCCTAAAAATGAGATTATGTTAATTAAACATTCATTAAGAAGGTACATTAAGAAAGTGTAAGTTACTTAAGTTATTGATGAGAAGTAAATTTCATTTTGTGATTGTAATTTAATAAAGAAAGATAATTTATTTTTGTAATGGGTATGATACAATTAATAGTGTTGAGCACTGTTTAAAAATGACAATCCAAACATTTTTTCAACAGCTTTAAATATTAAATATTTTCAGCACAACCAGTAAAATGCTTGTAGGCATTCATTAGAATAAATTAATTAAAATATTAACTGTTGTTGTTGCTCCTACAAATGCAATACAATTGCATACTTGCAATACAATTTATTTTAAAGGTTTAAAAATCCTTCTATTGGGAGACATTGAATAATGAATTGCAAATATGTTTCCAAAATCTATAATTATTCAGCATATTCTCTTTATAATTTGAATAATGAAGACACCAACATTATACTAATCAATTAATTAAATTGATTATCAATGAATTCGATAATATATTTACAGTACTGTTGAGTGCATACTACTTCAGTTATTTTTATGTTGTGCACAAATTATACTTTGTACAATATTTCTGTTTACAGTCTTTCATTTAGTGAGATTATTTCTATAGTATAGTCTTTTATATTAAGTAATCAAAAGTTAGTTGTCTAAATGTTCATACTTAGGAATTATATTAATGATTATGGGAAGGATAGCATATGTATGTAGTCCATGGAAGGCAGTCAAATGTAATATACACACATATTTTATTTTAAGATATTTACAAATTTAATATTTTTCATGGAAGTTATTCCAGGAAGTTATTTAAAAAAAATGTTTTATTTTAAATTATAACTATTATTCTCAATTCCTTATTAATGTAAACCATATAGCAATAAGAATAACAGTTATTACTAAGCAGTGTAAAAAGGAAACTTTCAAACAAAATAACTATCAAGAAAATTTAAATTTTTATGAAACATTTAACAAATTTGTTTGATTTTATAATGAAGTAAAAAGAAATCATAATGGGGTTGGCCACTCTGTTCTAGGACTGTGTAAGTGAACTCTTGGACTCCCTAAAGTTCTTTGCATGCTAGAGCCTGCAACTTCCCTTCATCAAAGAATCATGGCGGAAAATGTACTGTGGCTTATGCCAAGGTAAATTCAACAATTTTTCTTTGTTCACACATAATGTTACTTGATATTTGCTGTTAACACTAGTCTTTTAACCATAATTTAACTATTTGTCAAAATATATGTTAAATTATATTGAATAAATTAAAATTTAAGAGGTAGATAATTTTCTGCTTTAGTGTATTAAAATAATTGCTTCTTTTTGATTCACCGATATAAAACAAACGTAGAATACGTGCTATTAACATAAGTGGCGATATAAAAAATACATTTTTTCTTTATTGAACTGAACCAGTGCACTATTAATTTTCGTCAAAAAAACATGGGTTACACCTAAGTACTATGATGGGAAAGTAATATTAACATTTTTTTTTTGTTTAAAGATAATAGCACTTCATTTTTATACCAACACTATTCTTTTAACTATAATTTAACTATGTTTCAACACATATATGTTTATTCACCGATATCAAGCACACACAGAATACGTGTTGTCATCAAAAATTTTGATATACAAAATACATTTTTTTATTTATTGAACTGAACCACTGTCCGATATTGCTCTTCGTCAAAAAAACATGCCCGACAATGCACCGAGTTAATATAATGCAAAGGTAATATTAGCAATTTTTTTTTGCATTAACAACTTATTAGGGTGTAATAGGTTTGTTTGTAAATGAAGAAAACGAAAAGAATTTTTCTATATGGTTGACATATACCAGAATTATTTGATTATGACTAGTCACAACCATACCTGACAAAGATTCTACCCTATTTTATATTACCATTGAGGTAATGTTAACATGTGTGTATTGTTGCAGGTACAGACGAAAGGATACCTGTACACAGGTTAGTGGGCATGTTATGTGTTTATGAATGTAATCATTTCAGGTTTATGTGTTTAGTTTATTACATTACCCAGCAAAGCACACTCAACGCCTTACACTGTTTGAAACCCTCTTGCTTCTACTGTTCTTCTCAGACAGATCGTAATCTGTTAGGTCTCTATAAGAGTGATTCTCAAGGGTGTCTATAGGATTTCTAGGTGTCTCACAGTGATTCAAATAATACATCCAGACATAAAAAGTAGTCACCATACCTCATCTTACAAATTGCATCTCTTTTTGTGAACGTAACATTATTATTAGTGATAAATAATAGCGATTTTCTTCTTAAGATCTACTCACTTCAAATATATTTAATATGCAACGAATATGTTCTACCAATGGTGAGATTACTTTTGTTCACCACTCTGAGCAAAAATTTTACAATTTGCTACAACATTATTCCCTAGTTAAAACAGGCAAGACATAAAAACATTTCAATGAATTGAAGAATAAATTCGAGGTCTTCCCTACCCCTATAAAACGTTTTAGCCCCAAACACTGAAGAAGACACCAAGGCTCAATAAGTTTATATTTCCCTGGGCAGAAGAGGAAACAAACTGAAAGTAAGTCTCATTTTCTTTATTTTTTAATGATTATTTTTATCGTATTGTATTTGATGTAATTAAATTATTTCTCGGAGATTTGTATACAGTGTGTTTCAGCTATTTGTAGAATTAAGAACTCCCCAACTTCAAGCAGATTCAGAACCACTACCCTAGAAATATGACAAAGGCTTTTCAGGTATATGAAGATGTCTGATTATTGTTATTGTAATTCTACTGTGTAGGTAACTTATTGTTGAATACATAGGTGTTTACATTTTTTTAAATCTCTATATGCATTACTGTTTCAATCTACTCTCTTGTGTAACTCATATGTTATGGGACTAGTAAAGCTCTTGTTGTGTAGGAAGAGGTTTGGTTACATGTTTCTTTAATTATATTCAAGGTATATGTGTGAGGTACCTCATATATGTTGAATGGATTTTGTGTTTTATGCATTTAAGTCTTTAGTTACATATATGTTTCTCAACTACTCTCCATGTAGCTCCATGTCTTGGGGAGTAGAAACGTATTTGAAATGATAAAGAGGTGTTGATCACATTCTTATTGTTTTATACTACTGTATAAAATAAGTTCTATTTCTTGTATGCAATAGATGTTTTATTAACTATAAATTTTTGTATTCATAAGTATTTCCATCCTACATGTTCATGTCATTTGCAGGTGGAAACACTTTTCAGGTATATGGAGATGTATACCTAAATTTTATTTTAATTTTACTCTATGAGGTAACTTACAACTCTTGAATAGAATAGCTTATATATGATATTTAAATGTTTATTTTATAATTGTTTTTCTTCCACTCAACCAATTAAATCAATTGATAAAGGAATAGAAACCTTTTCGAGAATTCGGAAGAGGTATGACAACATCCTAATATGTAATTATGTTTTGTAAGGTAACAATTAACTTAGAGTTGTTAAATAGATATGTTTTCTATAATCAATAAGTCAACTTTACATAGCTATGTCTATTCCACTCTTTTTTTCTGCAACTTATATGTTTTAGGGGTAGAAACGGTTTTGATGTGTATAAACAATTATGATTATTCTTATTTTAGTTATACTGTGTATTTTTTTTAGTTGTTAAGTAGGTCTCTGTTTGATAATTGTTAAGTCTATGCAACACAGTTACTTCTATTCTACCCTACCGTGTATATCTTTAAGTTAGTCAGGGGGGGTCCTGGGGCTTAGGTTGCTGCCAGACGGGTCCGCAGGTGGTGGATAGCGGAATGCCCTTTACTATCAAGGGTAACCCCGAATACCCAATAAATTGTCCGGAACCAACCTCTCAAGCACGTTTTAACAGCATGCAAGTTTAAATAAGTGAAAATGTTACTCAGTTTTTAATGAGGAGTCCGGACATCTTTCATCTGACAATTTCTGTCAATTTTGCAGTCCTCTTTTGCGCATTGTTTCCTGTGATTTTTATTTTAACATGTCAAATTAAGTCATTATACTAGCCTGGTTGTCATGTGACAGGTGGTGGTGGCGTTTAAAAGGGGTAAAAATGGAAAATAGTAAATAATTAAAAGGGTAAAAAGCCAACAAAAAAACTGAAATTTTGTGCTAAAATGAGTTTTTATATCGTAATTGTTTCTATGTTTATGAGTGTCAGACCGTTTTAAAAAAAATCTTTGGTTTTCTTTGATGATAGCTTTATATGTATTGGAGCACTGTAATAACATGAAAGTCTATGACTGATAACAGAAGTCTCAAATTAGATCCTTGATTGTGATTCCATGAAAATAATATTTTGATGATTTTCTGAAATTTTGAAGGTTAACCGTTTATCAGCGATCAGTGGCGGTGGGGAGGATCTTACGACAAAAATAGTTGCTACGCCACTGTCTAAATGGGACAGTATGTGCTAAGAAGTTTCATATTATATTTACTTGTAGTAAAGTTGAGTGTAGGCCACTCCAGATTTTTTTCCATAGGAAGATAAATTTCCTTTGTCTTCCATGGTATGATGGATTTGTCTCATAAAATGCTTTAATAAATCTATGCATAAATCAGAGAAAAACTTAATATAAGTATAATTACGAGTACTTTATCTGTGTGAATTGTAGTATCTTTCCATGCCATTTAAATGTGACGAATAGACTCTTTCCTCAAGTAAGAGGATTTATATTTGATGACAAATATCCAGTTTTTTCACTATTCTAGTCTAATAGTTCGTATTTATTATTTTAAAAAATTAGAAGCTCCCAACTATAAAAGTTTTAAATTATACTGAATAGCTAGCTGGCTTTGGCTTTGATTTGAGTATGTAAACTTACTAATTACTAATATAATTTTTCTCAATATTCATTCATAGCAAGCTTGTCACAGAGTAGAAGACGCAAGAAAAAAGATAATACTCACTCAGAGAAAATTGGTATATATGATTTTTGACAAAGGGGAAGGAAAATGATTTTGTGAGATACTAAGAAGCCATAAAAGTTCCAGTATAATAATTTTATAAAGACCAAAAATGTAAAACATAATTCAGAATTGAAATCTTTTGTTTGAAGATTAATAAATGTAATTAACGTATATCCTTAATTATAAATTATCTTAAAACGACATTTTTTCTTCGATGTTTATGATGTTTTTCAGAGAAAAAAAGATTATTTTTCTGTTTTAAATTTAAAAATTTGACTGAAATATTCAAGTCAAGTAAATATGTAAGAAATCCACTGGATATTTGAAGAAAAGTCATGTCCTCTTGTAGGAGATTATTTCGTACCAAGAAATTTTCACTTTGGCTTTTCAAAAATCTTATTACTGCTGTAGTTATACTAATGAGAATATTTGCATCAGCTGTGTGATTTACAAAAATAAGCTTATATATTGATAAGTCAATCAATCACTATCTGTACTACCTTAGGAATAAAAGACTAATAAACATCTCCCATTTAGATGTTTCCATTATGCTTAAATGAGACTTTATATATAATATACCCAAGAAGATTGATATTAAATTTACGTATAGTAAAGTTGAGTTTAGGCCACTCCACATATTTTTTTTTTTTGTTTATAATAATCCTCAAGAAAGAATCAACATTTTGAAACCAGTCGTTTTATTGATTTTGGTAGACCTTGTCCATAATATTTACGTTTAACTAAATGAAAGGTGTACCAAAATATCCGTGTCTCTTTACACAATTAGTTTCTTTTTTCGCACCGTTTAAGCGTTTTCCACTCTTATTTGATTAGTTACAAACTGTGTGTTGTAAGAGCAGGCAAGTGCTTTGTTTACAAGACTCCAGGATGTGATTAACGAGAATGTCGTCTAGAGGACATGGTGTGCAAGAAACACAATCCAGAGAGACCCGACGACTGGTCAGTGCTTTATACACAATCGTCAAATTTCGACCCCCTCTAGAAAACCAATATCACTTTTAGTTGGTGTTTTAGTTTTTTGTTGTCAAAATTAGATTGTTATTCGTTATCTTTAATGATCAGTTTCTATCACACAAAATGTTTACTCCATTATAACTAAAGTATAGTAATACTGAATAAATTTGATGCCAACATTTTGACAGATTTACATGTTTTGTATCCTTTGATTTATTTTTTGAATTCTACTGATAATTTTCTATTAACAGTCTCTGTTTGTGTGAGTGGTTTGTAAAAAACTTGTAACCTTGAGACAGGTCACTCCGATTGATGGATTATTTAAATATTTGTAGTGACATAATTAATCAGAAAAAAAAAATTAAACATGAGTTGAAAGCGCTACACACATTACTAAGGGACTGTTCTAGTTTCTTGATGGGTTGTTCTCTTTCGCTCCTGCTCAAACTACTACCATAGTTCGGCCTACTCTGACACACTTCTTCATTTCCCTCATGACAACTTCATTTTACTGCCCGTTACTATAATTAGAAATAATTTTTTTTTCTTATAAACTACTAAGTCCAGAGACTTGACTTGTTTCAGTTGAAAACTCAGTTTATTTTTGCAGCTTTTCCTATTTCCAGTTCTAGTATAAAATGAGGAACAGAAAAAAATTTTTTTTTTAAAAAAAAGTTTCCAAAAACTTATTTATGTGAAATTTTGACTTGTGGTAGAATCTTGTAGACACGATATCTGTCACGCTGTCTAACTGATCACAAAAAGAAAGCGGATATTGTTTACGTATTTGACTTATTGTTAAATAACATTAACAACATTACAATAAATGAATTAGTTACTTTTGATTGTCAACGAGTTCAATAATATGTTTCTTCATGGTGAGGAGGAGTGTAGCTCTCCAGATTTTCGGTCAAATTAAGCCTTTCTTTTTGTTTTTTTTGTTTTTATAGAATGAAAAATTGATGTCAAAATGATTTCTACAATCTTAATTCAATATAAATATTTGCTTAAAGTAGCAAATTTAAAAAATGTGAATATTTTCAAGTTTAACTGGGTGAAAAATAATGTTTGCTCTGATAATGCGGATTTTAAAGCTGTTTGGAACTATACGGGGCATTGGTTCAGACACAGCTGGAATCTTATCCTTTTTTGTTGTATTCTGAGCCGTATTTCCAAATTTTAAACATAGTTTTAAGAAATACATTTTTTTATGAATTTTTACTAAAACCGCTAACTTTATGGAGAAAAACAAAGCATATTAGAACAAATCAAATAACTAAATCCTTTACTCCTGAGTTTGGTAGAAAGATATTCACAGTAAAGTTTGATGTCCACAAATGCATGTGTTTATTTGATATATATATATATATATATATGTTTTGTTGAACGACCTTTGTACTGTGGCATGAATAAATTTCATTGTCCATCTTTCAAGTTTCTCACCTTTGTTTTAAATCTTTCTGGTACTAAATACACTAGTTCTCCAAATGATTCATTATTTATAATTGACATGTTTCGGTCTCTTTGATCATTTTCAGAGTTAATCATATTTATAAAAAAAAACTTATTCCTACTAACTACCACTATATACACTATACATTTCTTAAATTAGCACTATGATCTTCTATAACATCAAGAAATAATTCTATCACCAAATTAAACATTTTGTTTGAAGCAGTTTTAGCCACCTGCCATAAAATAAAAGAAGGATTGTTCCCCAAATTTACATATATATATATATATATATATATTCAATGTTTTGTTATTGAGGGCTAGGTCAAATAAAAGAAAATAAACTCCTTTCTAGGCCGACGTTTCGATGTATTTGTACATCATCTTCAGGGCTAAAATTAGAGTAAGACTAAAATACATTTATCAAAACAATCTACAACTCACATAGAGAACTAACAAACATTTTTTTAAGACCAACAGATACATACAAAAGGTTATTTTATAATCAGAGTAGTTGAGTACACATATGTATGTATCTGTTGGTCTTAAAAAAATGTGTGTTAGTTCTCAATGTGAGTTGTAGATTGTTTTGATAAATGTATTATAGTCTTACTCTAATTTTAGCCCTGAAGATGATGTACAAATACATCGAAACGTCGGCCTAGAAAGGAGTTTATTTTCTTTTATTTGACCTAGCCCTCAATAACAAAACATTGAATAGAATAGAAGAGGTCAATAACAATTTTTGAGTTTATATATATATAATATATATATACATGCTTTGTTGAACACGACAGAGTAGTTCCTGTCTATAAGTTTCTTCTCAAGACCTTCGATTTGCCTAAAAACAGCTTTTTCGTTAGAACAAGGGTTGAGGTGGTCAGCAATTGTAGTCGACGTGTTTCGATCACTTTCCGTAGTCGTCTTCAGGACGTCAATCAGGTGGGGTGGGGGCTATGTGGGTCTTATACGTTGTAGAGGTTATACACAACGTATAAGACCTACATCGCCCCCACCCCACCTGATTGACGTCCTGAAGATGACCACGGAAAGTGATCAAAACGCGTCGACTACAATTGCTGACCACCTCAACCCCTGTTTTAACAACAAAAAAGCTGTTTTTAGATAAATCGAAGGTCTTGAGAAGAAACTTATAGACAGGAACTACTCTGTCGTGTTCAACAAAGCATGCATATCCGAAGGACTGCTACCAAAGTATACTAATATATATATATATATATATATATATACTAGCAAATGTACCCGTCTTTGAGGGAATCAAAAATTCTATTATACTTGGTATTCCAAAATATCAATTATAGTATATAACTAATACTATAATTAGAAATTATAGAATAGTAGAAAACACCATTATTAGTACAGTGTTAAACAAATGCCTCTGTATACACTACATTAGCTGTCTGTCCTTCAGGTTCATGGAAGAACAATCAGTTGAAACCTCTGACTATTGAGCAAGTAAACTACAGTTGACCATGTGAGAAAAACTTGGTCTCGCTAACATGAATTCCTGCGTTAGATAAAGTCTCTCTTTGCGTCTTAATTAACGTCATTGCGAAATAGACTCTGACGGGACTTTGCAGTCATTTGAACGGAAACAGACAGTGGCTCGGAATCAATGGTATGCGTGGTATACACACAGACTCCCCAATACTACATCCAGTCATTATGTCCGCCTCTATGGCATATCTGTGTAAAGCACGAACTCAGAGTCGTGTCCCGTTGCACAGTTTTTGGGGCACTCATGTTTCGTAACATGAAATTTGTTACTGCTATAAATTGCAGCATCATTGGTGCTCCTACTTTAAGTTTTTACTCATGATCAGGCAGTCCAGGAGAAATAAATTCAGAGTCAAGAAATTCAATTAGATAATGAACTGCTTCTTCATCACTAATCCAATCTCTTTACTGACTTGTAAGTTCTTTCCTCGGCTTCATATAGCGTAAGAACTTGTTTGTTGATTTCTCCTGCCTGTTCGTATTAAGGGCTGAGAATTGCTCGTTTACAAAACATTTATTCTCAATAGATAGTACAGCCTCAACTCTGTGACACACCATTTCAATGATGTCAAATACGCAATATATGCTCAATATATTAAATTGCTAAATATATTCATATGCTCAATTGAAATTAAAATCAACTAACAATACCTACTTGCCACACCTGTGTATTTTCAAAACAAACTTGTCTGTGAAGTTAGGAAAATACAGCTAAAAGCCCCATAACTTCGCTTCTGTACTGAATTAATAATCTATTTAGAGCCCATATTTTAAGTTAGGCATACACAAATCCAGTGTCAATGTTTCAGCTCGCTATGTCTTATGGTGGCTGAGTTTACTTGTGACAAACATTTTTGTGTTAAACGTCCATAACTTCACTTCTACGTTGAATTTCCAATCAATTCAGAGCCTATATTTTAAGTTAGACCTACACAAATCTACCTTAAAAGTTTCAGCTTTATATGTCTTATGGTAGCTGAGTTTACTTGTGACAAAGTTTTGCGGACAAACAGACAAACCGACAAACCGACAAAGCGACAGAAATTTTTCAATTAAACATCTTCAATTTTGAACTGTTATTGTGTCCAGTTTGGATCGTCTTTCCGTTTATCAAGTGAATATATATATATATATATATATATATAATATATCTTTTATTTATTTAATATATCTTTTCTAGTTTACTATTAATCTTAATTATTATTATTATTATTATTAATATTATTAATTTTCTTAATATATTTATTCTCTATTAGTCCAGTTATACCGTTGACCTTTCAACTCTTTTATTCTAACCGCTTGTTTCTTGTTCATTATTGACCTTTGACCTTCTCTTTATATTAACCTGTACTATCCTTTTAATCTATTTATAGCAATGACTAAGCATGAGTCATCGATTTGAATTTAACATGTCACTTGGCCAACTCTTTTCCAGTTGAACCCTGTTAGAAGGAGGTTAGTTCGTAGGATCGAATCTCTCAGTCTTAAGATCGTGAATGCCGAGACTGCGGTTAATTTTAATGATACTTGTTTAAAAGAGGATCTGCTGCCTATTTATACCAATATATATATGTATACATATACTTTAAATTAAATGAAAAATGAAACTAAAATTGGCAACAAAACTTCTGAATAGGAAACTAAACAAACACACATAACAACTTTACACAAGCCGTGGGTTGTCCACCAGCGTTCTACCAGATCACTGAGTCTTCCACATGTATATATTTTGTTATACATATATATAAAACAATATATATATATATATAAATTAAAAAAAAAGCACGTAAAGAACGAAAACACCTTCTGGGATCAATATTTTGAAACGAAGTTTGTCTTCAGGAAGAGAGTAAAAGGGAAGAAGAAGAGGAACGTACATTAAAGACCGTGAGTGAAAGGTGACTGTATATATAACAATATTTCACAACAAGCACTGAAATAAACATCTACGTCCAAACCACAGTAAGAAATCAGAAAATTAGTCTTTTTTCTGATTTCATACTGTGGTTTGGAATTTTATGTTTATACATGTGGGTCTCTCTCTCTCTCTCTCTCTGTATGTGTGTGTGTGTGTGTGTGTGTGTTGTGTTTGTGTATGTGTGTGTATGTAATCATAAAATAAATAGGTTAATTGGATACGAAAAAAACTGAAATATCTCTTGAATTCTTCCTTGAAACAGCCTCGAATAAATTGAATTAATGGTAATAAAAAGGATTAGATTTTTAAGCAAAAAGAAGATTGTAGTCAAGTGGGATTTGGAGTCATTGATATTGCTGAGTAGCCAGGCAGACAGTGAAGCGCCTGGGCTGTAACTAGCACATGCTTACATACGTTTGATTATAGTGGATCAAATTAATTATGCAGTATCACGATAGACTATTGATCATTTCACGGATATTTTTTTCCAGAGTCAAGAAAGTCATAGGCAACGTCGTGGATCAAAGAAAGGCAGAAATAGGGAAAATTCTAAGGAAGGTAAGGTGGAAGAAAGAAGTACAAATGTTGAAGCTGGAGGCAGCAGCAAAGAGGGTCCAGAATCGACAGCAAAAGTCTTTGAAAATAGCGAAGGGACGAAACCAGTGTACAGTCTAAGCGTCGAAAAGGAGTCGGGAACTGACGTCGTGTTCCGCCTAACGCCAATTGTGGAGGAAGAGAACACCAGCAAAGGCCAGTTCACAGTGGTCACTGCAGTCAATCAAGACGCACTCCCTGAACAGGAGATTGTCACACCTGTGGTCCAGCAACCTCCTCTCCAAGGAAATGGTAAACAGTATCAGCAAAATTTACCAGTAGTCTAAAATTTACGAATACAGGAATGTAGTCAATAAGGTAATTGGGCCATCAAATTACAAGTTCTTCTCTACTTGACTTCCAGATATAAACATCGAGATATTTTCTATTTCCAATCTAAAGTAATCGTTACTGATCTCTCAATTTTTCCTGAAGCTATTGATTTTCCTTAGTGTCCCCATCACTTGTCACCCATCGTTCCTCTAAAAGTCACCTTTCTTACCACCGCACTTGTGTGGACCCTCCGTTACCAAAGCGGTCTAAGTAGCTTTAATATTGATGAAGCTTAATGATTGCCTATCACAATTAAATCAGCCAATCATATATAAATTAAACGAGAATTGATTTCATATTTGATAAGCAGTAAATATTGCTATGAAATAGCACATTCATTACTCTCAGTGTTACTGTGGTTGCGTTTGTTCTGTACATTATCTTTTTTTTCTTTCAAGTTAATAATTTAATACTATATATACAGTAGGGGTTATTATGTACAAACGCTTTATAGAACTTTTAAAGTTCCACTGATGATGGCCAACTCCTCCCCTTTTCATCTCTCTCTCTTCTTTCTTCATTCCTCCTCCTCCTTTGTCCGTTTAGACGGTTAGTATTCTATCCTTTTCCTTCTTTATTGTTTCCTCACTAGCTCCAAGTTAGACGTGGAGAAGGGGAATTGGCTATTTTACCATCAGAAAAACGCTGAAAGTATTATTCATAGAATCCCTTAAATACATACTATTTAAATTACCTCCAGATATTAATTATTTCATTTGTCATCATAGGAATTACTTTACTTAAACAAATAAACCGACTATTTCGTAAATAATAACTTTATCATTAGGTAAAATGAAATATCCACTATTTGTTCAGATGACAAAAACGACGAAGAGAGCAATTTGCTCCTGTGCATCCTTCCTCTAGAAGACAATACTGGAGGCAGAAGACGAAGAAGACGTAGTAGAAGTGGATCAAATCGACGTCGAAGGTCGAGAAGACGTTCACCGATTTGGGCAAGGACATGCCACCGTTCAAACAATGACGAGGAGAATGCTTTGACTCGGGACATTCTAGCCGCACTGAACGAGGAGACGTGGAGTAATGACCTTGATGTTATTTACGAGGTGGATGATGTTGAATATGAACCTGTCAATGAGTGTAAGATGAACAAAAAGAGTCTGAGAGACTGGAAGATATTTGCCAGATATGAGTTGACTTCAAAGGAAGCTTTGATTCAAGAAAGGGAACTTTATCATGCATTCAGAGCGATAGCCGTAAGTACTTGAACAAAAACTCAAGTTACATAACAATAAGCATTATTGCTCGTAAAATGTTTAAATACTGTTCGTCACAAAGTTTCCTAATATTTTATTGAACATTTGTTTTTTTTTTTGTTGGGGTTGAGGGTCTGCTAAAAAGCAACATCTCTGACTCTGATTCCTCAAGCGAATACAATATCTCCCTAATTATTCTTAATTGAAACTCCGAAACTTTGCCTAACTTAATTTTAATTAGAGCGTGACTCATTAACAAGTACTTGACATTGTAGGGAATCGTGACTGACAGTTTAACGTTTTCTCTGAAAACGATGTGCTAAAATTTGTTATCTCTCCCAAGGACCAGAGTGAGTATCGACCCCGCATCTACCAGTTGAGAGGCGAGCACACTAGCTCCGTCTTCCCTCTCCAATCCTCAATGAACCATACTCTTTGTCTTTAGAAAAGTACTGAAGGTTAAAGATCTGTGAACGTTGAAACAACATGATTTTAACTTTATTTTTTCTTTTAGCTGTTTAGAACTTAACTGGAGATATTATTTAATCTAAACAAATTTTGCGATGAGACAGCAAAGTAGCACAAAATGTTGTAATCTTATATTTATTTATGTTAATTATATTAAATAACAATGTTTACATACCAATGTTTCATAAAAACTACTTTTACGTTCATAAAAATATTGGTAGGTACACTTCATAACGTAGAAAGCACGTCTTCTGTCCTACTAAACATAAGCATTTAATTAATAAAATCGTTCAGTGTTCATCGCTAGCTTGTTGTTTGCTGGTATTGAAAATCCTGAGTTCACTCTGAACCCAAATTATTTTTATGTGGAGTTCTGGTAAATGAAATTGTTCATATCAATCTGTATATTTGATTCACGCACCTCAAAGCCAGAGGGTTCTATAATACTTATCAATTTGTATGCTCTAATTGTAAAGGCTATACTGGATTGTTCATGTCTCTGATAAGTATTTTGCGAGGTATGGCTTCGAAATTGAAATTAAATGTAGGTTACGTATGATTTCGGGTATCCTAGGTATAAGTGCTTTTACTGGCAAGTTAGGGTGGGAGTGAAGTTTTTGTGTGTTTAATAGTGAGCAAACACTGGATGGATTTTTTGATCGACTCTATCTTTAGAATTCGTTAGATTCTGACATTTTAGAGGCGAGCATTGATGCAAGCCACTCGGTGACCCTCGTAGCTCTGAACGTCTTCGTTGTCACATATAGAAAAGACAGAATAACGCCTCTTCATATTACAACTGAAGTAGTGACGTGCAGTCAGGGGAGAGACAGCCCTATCATCATGAGAGGAAAAAGAAAAAAAGAAACGAACTAAAAAATAACACAAATATTATTATTTGTCCTCTGGACTATGATTTTTATGTGGTTCTTAATGTATTTTGAATATTTTTATAGTAAAAATCACCGAAAATTCTGTATTTTCTGCTACAAAAAGACGAAGTATTTCTTAAGAGACGAGAGGTGGGTGAGGCATGGACATTTTGAGTCTCCCTCCTGAATGCGCAGTCACTCAAATTGGATTGAGTGCGTGTAATGTCGCATGCGTGTTCCCATTTCTGTGTAAGTTTCCAATAATGCGGTTGAGGACATGTTCATGTAGTAAAAGTATACGTCTTCTTTTCTATAGTTTTTCGGTAATGTATTGCATGCATATGTGTACTATTTACATCTTATTGATATGATATAAATCCACAGAAGGAATGCTAGGCTTGAGGCAGGCAGCCCTCTGTCTCAAGGAGGCATCTTATTTGCTCCTATTCAATTGGCATCCTAGTCTGTGTTTGTAAGTCTGACGTGTGAGTCAGTGCCTCCCCCACCCCAAGCGTACTGCACGTCACTCAACTGAAGCATGGACGCGAGTTGCTAGTTTGTTGCTGACTAAACTATATTAATTTAAATAGAAACCGTTGCTATATAGTAGCATTTATAAGAATTCCATTATAAAACTACTTTTAATATTCTTTGGTTTACAGGATGATGGGAAAAATGAAGGAGTTCGTACAGCAATAGAAAAAGAGCCTACGTGTTGTGTCTGCTACGAGCATGCAGCTACGCGCGTCGTGGTGCCTTGCGGTCACCAGTGTCTGTGTTACGAGTGCGCGGCCAGCATCGCGGCCAACAGGTCCACCTTCTACGGGTCTCGACTGCCCAAACTCTGCCCCCTCTGCCAGGCGGTCATTGGTCTCATGCCGCGGCTCTGTAATCAAAGCTAATGCACGAACCCATGCTTCATACCATTCTCATCTCAACAAGTTTACACCTAAATAAACCGCCGCCTCTAGTATACAGTGCACTGTTTAAAGACTTACTGTAGGTCTGTTCTCTTGTCGCTTTGTAATGTTAAATACATGCATATTGTAGATCCAAGGAGGATAGTATAATTTACATTAAGGAACGAATAAACCGCCTACCTAGTAAACTGGTGTTTAAATACTCTACCAGTTTCAGATGTAGCCCATTTTTAAGAACTGTGTTTCTAATATTGTTTACCCCGCATGAAATACTGAAAAAAAATTGCTATACTAATACAAGTATGAGTAGCTCATTCACAACACTGAGCCCCCCCCCCCCTCACATTCTAGTTTAGTATATGCCTAGCGGACGATAAGTCTGAATCGTAATCGTTGCATGAATTCTCTAGATTTCTGATCTTTTCATTACGATTCTCTGAAATTTTTAAGTTATTTGAACTGTAATAACAATACTTCTATTTGTTTAAAGTGAAATTAATACTGTCAAAAAATTGCGGTTTTATACTTCATAGATATACATTTTATTAAAGTTACAAATAGGAAATACAAAAAAGACTAACGCTCACAATTGATTTGATATTTTGTTGTCTGTATACCTTTTAAGAAATAATAGCTTTAAGCAGAATAATGTGTAATGTGTTCTTCGACGTACTTTGGCAACACTGATTGGAAGTTGATAACACTGAATAAAGTTGGTAACTACTGATTGGTAGTTGGTAACACTGAAAGATAGTTGTCAACACTGAATGGTAGTTGGTAGCACTGTTTGGTAGTTGGTAACACAGAGTGACGAAATAATGGATACCTTCTAAATTCGGACGAATACGCAAGAAAACTGAGTGGGTACATGAGTTCGTACTTAAATAATACAACTAATAATATCTTCTATACTATACACTTTATAATGATATAGTAAATTTTTAGTTGAATAGTACTTCAAATAATTTCAGTGATATTAAAGATTTATAATGAATAATGATGACTTTATACTTTAATAATGTATATAATAACTTTAGCGTAACGAACACGTTTATAATGAAACGATTGGTTCTAACTTTAGGTTATCAGTTAGGACCTGCTGTTTGTAACTCCGACATTCGTTGTAAGCCTTGATAATGAACATTTCAGTTTACGTAACATTGGAATGCAGAGTTGAGTTCCTTGATCATATAACCCTCAGAGTCAAGCAAAAGTAGTTGTGTAGTTATTAAACTTTGACTGGTCCATAATAGGAGATGAACTTGTTAAATCAGGATGAGTTTTATGTTATAATAGCACATCTTAAAATTTCTGCGATACTAAAAACATTATTGAAGAATAAGGTCAAATCCATAATAAAAACGTCCTAGAAATTGTTAGTACATCTATAATATAAAGTACAATAAATTAATTGATTACTTCAAAAATGATCTCAATGAGTTTGCTTATATCACCAAATACATACTTGTGTATTCAACCAATTATTTAAGTGTAAGGGAGGCTTCGGAATCTTCAATTAATCCAAAAACTAAAGTTATTTGTAAATTCTTTGAGAAATGTGAAGCAAAGGGATTGTTCAGTGGACTAGATTCAACTTTATCAGCTTGGAAAGCTTCTGTCAGCTCTAGATTTCCAACATATTTTAACAAAAATTTGATTATGGCAGCATATTTAGACCCGCGATACAAATCAAATTTTCTGAACGATGAGCATGACAACCAGAATGAAAAGTTAACCATTGGTTATTTGAAGATAAAAATTCAATAATATAATAAAACCATTTTATTGACTATTTCAGATTCGTCACATTCAGATCTTTGTGCAGATGAAAAAATAGACACTGAGGATGAAAACACGGACTTTTTTTCTATAATAATATATAATATAGTATATATATTATTATTTTTATGAAAGTTATTATAACTTACTCATGAATTTTCCTGACGTTTGTAGAGAAAAGTTATTCGGATTGATTTTTATCAACATTTTATATTCTTTCTTAACTGAGTCAGGCAATTTCAGGTTAAATACTTTAACTTCAACCAATGCTTGCAAGAATTAAAAAAAAAACCTCAGGAAAAGCATCGAAAGTTAGAAAGGTCTTCTACTTTAATAACTGAGCATGATGAACATGAAAGAGCATTGGAGAATGAAATCAAGTTTGAAATGTACAGGTATAAAAAAGTGTTAAAATGGTTTGTCAGGGTGAATACCCTCTTCGTTGGTGGTGTTCAACTAGAGATTTTTCCAAATATCATGTGTTTCAAAGGAGTACTTGTGTAACCCCCCGACTAGCAAGTACTTCTAGAGTACAAGTTTCTTTAGGGTAAAAGGAACTAATTTTTAACTGAAACGAAGTAGAATGACGGCAGATACAGAAGAAACACTGATGTTTCTTCATCATAATTTATTAATGACTGGGTTCAATTGTGGATAAGAAGTCAAATCAGGAATGCCACGCAGATCCTTCTAATCCTGTCTCTTGTAATAATACACATTTTTCATACCTCTTAACTGAACCAGGTAATTTCAGGGTAATAAACAGATAAGAATAATTTATGTTAACTGTAAATAAAGGAATGTTATTTAAACATAGTTGGCATTACTAGTTGCATTATTTATTAAAATGTCTACATGACAGTCTCTATTAATCAGATAATTTTTTGTATTCAGTTGATTCAGAAATAGTACTAAAAAAAATTGGTTTGTAGCTTTTTTTTATTATTAAACACTTTTGATTTAATTAAAATCTAACTTTTTTTTCATAAAGTTGAAAATATTTAAAATAAAATTGCACAATACCTTGAATATGGAACTGTAGAATTAGCTAAAGGTGTAAGTATTATCCCAACTAATATAATATAGTTTATATATTATTATTTTTGTGATGGTTATTCTAATTTACTCATTATTTTTACTGACCTTTGTAGAGAAAGTTTATTCAGATTGATTTTATAATAATTTCCCAAAATATTCTGGTTGCTCACTATTCATACCTTTATTTAACTGCACTAGTTTCATTTATAATTTTTTTGTCATTTGTTATAAATTAAACAAATAATGTCAATTCAAAAATGAGTATAAGTTACTGAGCACATCCAGGTAGAACCTAAGGAATCGGAAAAAAATTAGAAGTTTTCCCAATACTACCCAGTACCAATATGCAACCTTTGTAGAAACCGCAGCCACTGTGTGCTTTTGGATAGCAAACTCTTTCCAAAGATCCAACAAAATTTACCTGTAAGGGTAGTATTCAGTAGATCACTGGTATACTACTAATCTCACAAACTAATATATAACCACTGTCAAATTCATTCGCTGCCACACACTTCAGTGCAACAGGGTGCCTGGTGACAGAAAATCAACAACAGTCAAGACTTAAATTGGAATTGATAAAATAAGTCACAAATACAATAAATAAGTCAAGTCTTCAAAATAATAGAACAGTAAACAACATTAACATCGTTGTAACCTTATTAGTCAACTCTATTCCTCTGCAAATCTAAGTAAGGTATATTAATAATAAAGAATAATCAGAACTGTGTTTTTTACGTATGTGGGTTGTGTGTGTGTGTGTGTTTTTTTCTTCAACATGTTCCTCTTTATTGTATTACATGCAAGTGATACATTCTTGTCATACGTTCTTTACAACCATATAACTTAAAACTATAATTTGGCTAAATACAATGTTAAAAATGAAGAAGTATTAACAATTAGACTATTTACAGTTATGTAACGATATAACATGATAGTTTTAGTACTTCAATTTACAGATATTATGCCTAATGTTATATAGAAGTCCTATACATTTACATTAATATGAATACAATGATTTATACAATATACTAATGGTAGCTTATGATATTATAAAGATGATGTAAATATTAGCGTATTTCATAAACTGTTCAAATCAACGTCATTTAGAAATTTTAGGAATGTCTTTCTGAAATCGTTTTTCATAAGGTCTTCTTTTGAAAGGTGGCCAAGTTTTCCCAATACTTGGCCACTTGTCTTCTAAGTTGGTATCGTTTACTGTCTAAGATAGTACAGTTATAAATAAGATGGTTAACACTTTGAATTCCTTCGTCGCAAGGACACCGAGAGGAGTTGATCACTTTAATTTTGTAGAGATATGCTCGAATCTTTCCGTGGCCGGTCATCATTTGAGTTTCTTTGTATGTCAGTTTCAGATTTGTTATCTCCAGTCGAGAGTAAACTGTAGGGAAGTATTCCCTTGTCACCGAACCAAGGGTAGTGTTTATCCATTGTATGTTCCATTTTTGAATACTGTTCGTATTTAGTCTTTTTTTGTGGAACGACCGAGGTGGCATATGATGTTTTTGTGTGTGTGTTTCATCTGACTCCAGGTGTGTGCCATGTAACATTTCATTTCGCAGTCATCACCAAGGAACAGCCTTGTATAATCTTAATAAATATAATAAATAGATAAGAATAACATTGATTAGATAAGATATAAGATAATAGATAGGATTATTTTGACAATAATTTCCTAAAATATTCTGGTTGCTCACTATTCATAACGTTGTTTGACGTTGTTGTCATTGTGTAGTCAAACAACATGCTTTCCCAAGTCAACTCCTTCCTGGAGATCATTTAACATCCAAATACAGTATTTGTTTACGTATAGAATCAAAAATAATATTTTGTTGAATTATTTTTAGTGTTGATCCCAGTACGTGAATCAATGAAACTGAATCGATGAAAACATAGAAATGTTGGAAACTAATCTAAAAGCTATTCATTTCTATTAGTTTAATAACAGCATTTATTATGTACTAATAACAATAATAGAATTATAAATAAATATTGACCATTATCTATTCTAAGAAATGATGCAACTATCATATGTTGATAGATGACCCACACTTTTTCTCAAAAGATTAGAACAGTTATTCTCAAATACTGGAGATGAAGTGGAGTAAAAACTATTTGTGCCGCTCAGGTCGGTCATAAGATTTGCTGTTAATCGTTGGTCGTTGATAATCAGTTAACCTTCGAAATTCCAGAAAGTCCTCAAAATATTTATTTGCGTAGAATTACATTCAATGATATATTTTTAGACTGCTGTTATTAGTCCCAGACTTTCATCTTTACAGTACCCATATATATATCGCTAAAAAGATTTCACATAAACCCTGAAATAACAATCAATGATCAAACCACCATATGAAATGGGAAAACAATACTAAGATCTTTCAACTTTAACAAGCGGTCTTTGCTGAAACCCAACTGAGTTGGGTTTTTGACTCTGACGAAGATCGCTTGTTACGGTTAAAAAACCTTAGTCTTGTTTTCCGATTCATATTGTGGTTTATCATCCGTATATATTCTATGTTTTATTATTGAGGGGTAGGTCAAATAAAAGAAAATAAACTACTTCCTAGGCCGACGTTTCGATGTATTTGTACATCATCTTCAGGGCTAAAATTAGAGTAAGAACTATAATACATTTACCAAAACAATCTACAACTCACATAGAAAATGATGTACAAATACATCGAAACGTTGGCCTAGGAAGGAGTTTATTTTCTTTTATTTGACCTAGCCCTCAATAACAAAACATAGAATAGAATAGAAAGGTCAAGAACAATTTTTGGAAAATAATTATATTTATATAAATATATAACAGATTCAATAATATATCGACCGTTTGATGAATAGGTGTGTTCTCTAATCGGGGTTCGGTCAATTTTCCAGGATAAAAAATCAAACTCTCGTTGCCAACGTTTCGGTTTTATTTAAAACCTTTTTCATAGGCCTACAAACAAAGGATAATAAGAAATCACATATCAACATCAAACATATACACAATATGAAAATGGATTGTTACAACTCATGAATATTACAAGCAGAAATATTTCAGAGATACATAAAACAATATTACTTACAGAAGTAAGAATTTTTTAACTAAGAAATGAAATTTACATTATTTAAAGGAACAACAATGTTAGCCGGACAAAACCTTCGACTAGACTAATAAGATAACATTAAAATAACCTCAACACTGTTCACTCAAGGGAACTAAATAAATCAAATTTCACTAAACCTCAGCACAACACTCCAGAATAAATATTACTTAAATTAGTAATATCACTTCTATGATTAATCGAACTTAGATCCTTTTTAATATATAACATCTCAAGTGTCTTCCTTTCTTTGCTCATCTTTTTCCTTTTCTATTATAGTTGTATCTTCAAACGAACGTGTGACCTTCGTTTATTGCATGCCCAGCTAAGGCTGTTGCGTTACTTTTATTTGTTCTTATGGAATAATTATGTTGGTACAACCTTTCTTTGAGAAAACGACTAGTTTCACCATAGTAACACTTGTCACAGTCTTTACATTTGATGGCATAAATGAGGTTACTTTGTAACTCCTTCGGTATTTTTTCTTTCAAATTTGAAAAAAAAGATTTATTTTTTCTTTTATTATAAAATGCCAGTGTAACTTCAGGTACGTTTCGTTTGAACACTTTTCTAATTGATTGTGATAAGCCCTCAACATAAGGAAATTTGAAATACTTCCTATTTATAACTTCCAGTTCAGCATGATCTTCATTTGAATGTGCTGGTTGCTGTCTTAAATATCTTAACCAATATCGTTCAACTAAGTTCTTCGGATAACAATTTTTCTGTAACAATAATTTCACCCTTTTCTTATTTTCATTTAGAAAAATGGACTACTTATTTCAAAACTTTTTTAACCAAATTTTGGACGCAATTTAATTTTTGGTTTATAGCATAAAGAATGGTAGTTCAGGATTCTTGCAGCACTGGTAGGTTTTTTAAACCAATCCGTTAAGAATTGCCATTTTCCCTCTTATAACTTTCACATCAAGAATGGCAGATTCCAACCTACTTCGGAATGTCGAAAAAAGGTTTTCCTTTCTTCTCCTTATATTAAGCAATATTTCACCTTTATGGTACTATTTTAAACAAAAATATGGAAAATGGGTACATTTCCCATTTAAATATAGTTAATTAAAGGAAAAAGTTCAATAAATTAGGTACAAGGTGAAATTTTTAATTTTTATGTGGAGATTTGTTTTTAATTATTGAAAAGGGAAAGAAGAGAATGTATTAAATATATTTAATTTTTTATAATGTTAAATTATTGGAAGAGAGAAAGATGGAAATTATTCTTAATGTAAATTTAAAGGGTGAAAAGGAAATTTAACGGATTTTTAAAAAATAAGGTGAAAATCCAATAATTCTTCCATGTTAAAAAAAATTAAATTGCTCCAAAATTTGGTTAAAAAAATTAAATGGTCCATGTTTTCTAAATGAAAATAAGAAAAGGGTGAAATTATTGTTACAGAAAAATTGTTATCCGAAGAACTTAGTTGAACGATATTGGTTAAGATATTTAAGACAGCAACCCACATTCAAATGAAGATCATGCTGAACTGGAAGTTATAAATAGGAAGTATTTCAAATTTCCTTATGTTGAGGGCTTATCACAATCAATTAGAAAAGTGTTCAAACGAAACGTACCTGAAGTTACACTGGCATTTTATAATAAAAGAAAAAATAAATCTTTATTTTCAAATTTGAAAGAAAAAATACCGAAGGAGTTACAAAGTAACCTCATTTATGCCATCAAATGTAAAGACTGTGACAAGTGTTACTATGGTGAAACTAGTCGTTTTCTCAAAGAAAGGTTTACCAACATAATTATTCCATAAGAAACAAATAAAAGTAACGCAACAGCCTTAGCTGGGCATGCAATAAACGAAGGTCACACGTTCGATTTTGAAGATACAACTATAATAGAAAAGGAAAAAGATGAGCAAAGAAGGAAGACACTGAGATGTTATATATTAAAAGGATCTAAGTTCGATTAATCATAGAAGTGATATTATAATTTAAGTAATATTTATTCTGGATGTTGTGCTGATTTAGTGAAATTTGATTTATTTAGTTCCCTTGAGTGAACAGTGTTGAGGTTATTTGTAATGTTATCTTATTAGTCTAGTCGAAGGTTTTGTCCGGCTAACATTGTTGTTTTCCTTTAAATAATGTAAATTTCATTTTCTTAGTTAAAAAATTCTTACTTCTGTAAGTAATATTGTTTTAGTATCTCTGAAATATTTCTGCTTGTAATATTCATGAGTTGTAACAATCCATTTTCATATTGTGTATATGTTTGATGTTGATATGTGATTTCTTATTATCCTTTGTTTGTAGGCCTATGAAAAAGGTTTTAAATAAAACCGAAACGTTGGCAACGAGAGTTGATTTTTTATCCTGGAAAATTGACCGAACCCCGATTAGAGAACCAACCTATATATATATTAAATTTATAATACGAGTTCATTGTTGAACTCGTATATTGAACTCGTATTGTGTCCAGTTTGGATGTATTTCGTTTTATCAGTGAATTATACATATATATATATAAATATAGTCATAATCAAAGAAAACCTAAGACTATTCAAAACAATAACGTATAATTGAAATCATAAAAAAAATGTTAAAATAAATAAATGGCTACGGAAATATATGTAATAAACTTTCAACTCTTTTAAAAAACATTTAAATTCTAAACAAAATTTAAAATAAATTTATTTTTACTTTGCAAATAATACAGTTGAAAAACTGTGTAAAACATTAAAACATAAAGAACAATTACGACCATATAGACTCATTTTGGTATAATATTTCAGATTTTGTTAGCTGTTTATAATTTTAATTTTATTTTCTATTTTTACCCCCTCGAAATGCCCTGGAATGTGCCACCCGGGGTGGACCACCCCTCCCCTCACTACAGCATGTAAGGCAAAGTGTGACAGTTTGAAGTATGTTCCCGCAGCAAGTGGCTGCCATGCTACGCCACTGTGGAGATCTATATGGTAATATCAGCTCTGTTAAAGAAAACAAAACTTTTTTTTGACTCAAGGACACGTTTATCATATTACATAAATGATAAACAATTTAATTAATAATGTAGCTGATTGAGATCATTCAAAAACAAATGTCCTATTTAATCATTATTCTAAATAGTCATAATATAAGATCTCAATGAAATATTCCATATTTGCTGTTCAATTTAAATAAATTATTCTTTGATTAAAAAGGAGAAATATTTAATTACGTAGAATTTATTATTAAATTTGGTTTAGATATTTTTCATCTATTGTTACAGTTTTGCATTTTTAAATTATTGCTACTTAAACCAAAATCTCATTAACCACTAGGTAAAACCTGAGTAAAGACATTTAACAGTCATTCATTCTTAATGTGAGAAGGATATAAGTATATTTAGGTATGGTAGTTTTGAAGCTTGGAAACGGTACATTATCGTTCTTTACGCCAAAAAACAACTATTATAATATCTGAAACTCGTTCATCTTCGTGATTCTAGTAACTTTGATTTCTGTATTAATTATAGCTTTATAATTATATTACATAGTAAAAATAAATGAAAATATTTTAATAATAATTAGACTATGACGACCTTGAAAAACAAAGTATAGAAAGTACAGAAATAAAGTTTTGTTTTTCAAATTGTGAGATATATTGGCTGTTTAGAGTCAAATTTTAGTGACAATCTTTTTCCTTGTCTTTATGGTCGGAAAGTATTTCTCTCCGTATTCTGTTCAGTCTGGTGCTTCATTCATCTTCCCATCTTTCTTCAGACGCGGCTTCTAGGTTCTTTTGTTTAGGTAGGACATGAGTGCAGCCGTATAGCTGACCACCTCAGTACCTGCTTCCTTCGTCAACTTGTCTGCGATTTCGTTGACTGCTGTCCCCAGGTGAACTTTGTCCACTAAATACCTATTTCTCCTCTCGATATTGTAAGCTGTCTTCTTATTTGTTCAGCAAAAGGCCAATGTCTCTGTTGTTTACTGTTTCAATGAATATCTTACTGACTCTTATAATTAATCTTTAAAAGAGTTCTGTTCCTGTTAAAATTTCAATTCACATCATTGTCTGCAGGAGCGCAAACGTTTCTGCCCCTGGTTGATGCTAGAGCAGGAGCCTAATCGAAATTTCTTCCTTTCGACCATTTGCTCACCTTGAAACACCACAAAAGCGCAACCAATCCCTTGCGATTGGTGTTAGTGTGTGTGTCTGTAAGCACGCTACATGCCACACGCTTTGTGGTATCAATTTGATATTATACGTAAATAACCATTACAGTTTTTATGGATAATCTGTACAATTTTTTGACTTCTTGATTCGTGTCTCCTCAGTCTTAGAGCTAACAGGACTTTTGGTTCTCGAGTAATCCTCTTTACTCACACTCATACACTTTATACCAATACTATAGGTTATATAAAACTTAGAATAAGCTTAGAACTAAGTCTGTATAGTCACTAAACGTCAACTGCATGTAGTACTAATTGTGGAACATGCTGTTATAAATAAAATACCTCATGGTAGGGGTACTACCATGAGAAACATATACACACTCACTCACGCATGTATAAACATACGTATTGGACCATAAACATTTCATGGAGCATAGAAATACATAAGGGTACAGAAAAACTAATAAATATACGCATACATACTTTCTTATACTATATGATATATTAATATTTCAAGCACTCACACATATGCTCACACAGACATACATAACACAAACACATATAAATAAACACATACACACATATACATACTTTATATACAATGTGATATATTCATATTTCAAGCGCTCACACATATGCACGCACAGACACACACAAAACAAACACATACACATAAACACATATACATACACTCACAAGTTCACAGGATTGGTCAAATCTACTTTTTTGGACTAAGTCCATTTTTTCTGTATTTTAGCGTAGAAAACTCGATATCAAAAGTTTGACTCGATCGTAAATCTTTCCTTATCTCTATTTATATCCAATACTTCATGTATAGGCCAAATAAAAGTAAAATCGTGGTACGGGAACATACTTGAATGATCTGCTTCACAGGTTTGTTTCATGCTGATTCAGTGGAGGGGCGGTCCTTTGAGGGGATAAAAATAGAAAATAAAAAAAAATTAAAATAATAAACAGCTAACAAAAGTCTGAAATATTATACAATAATGAGTCTACAAGGTCGCAATTACTTTTATGTTTTATGGTTTTACACGAATTTTTCAACTGTAATATTTGAAAATTAAAAATAAATTTATTTTAAATTTTTCAGAATTAGTTTATTAAAAGGGTTGAAAGTGACCAGTTATTTATTTTAACATTTTTTTATGATTTGAATTATACTTTATTGTTTTGAATAATCCTTGAATTTCTTTGATAATGACTGTATATGTATACGAGTAGTGTAATAAGATGTAAGTCTGGGACAAATAACAGCAGTCTAAAATTAAATCCTTTATTGTAATTCCATGAAAATAAATATTTTGAAGACTTTATGGAATTCGAAGGTTAACGGATCATCAATGGCCAATGGTTAGCGGTAAATCTTAGGACAGCCCCGGGCAGCAAAAATAGTAGCCAGGCCACTGAGCTTATTCAAAGTATCTCACAAAAACTAATGTTTTGTTTGTCATTCCACTATTAATCTGACTAACGTAGCAGTGTAAGAGCTCAAAGCAAAACACAATGTGCAATCACTGAATAGAACTTGTGATAGCATTAAGAATGGCATAAAACTTCCGAAAGTTTGGAGTTCAGCCAAAGAGCTGTACAGAACTGAGTACAAGAGCCACTAAGTGGAATCTAATGTCTATTGAAATAAGCAAAGTAAGATAACAGTCAATATATTTGAAAGACAGTGGTGTTTGTAGAATTAAGTTGAGTGAACTAGGCGTCCTCGGACATAAACCCGCTTAATGTTATCGGGGCCACCACAGTAAACCCACTTCTGTAGAAGCTCACTAAGACTGTGGTGATCCATCGCTCCAGTACCGCTTTTACATTGCCCCATGTCCACAATGAGACAGTCAAAGTCTTTACCAACTTCGATATTTCCTATGTTATTTAGGCCGAGAGCTGAAACAAATGAGATAATGAAAGCTCAACGAGTAATTTTTGATTGTTATGATATTATATTGTATATATAGCAATATATAATAAAGAATTGAAATAAACAAAAGAATTAAAGAACAAAATTTAGGTTACAATAAGAAAATCAGAAATGGGATTAAGATCTTTCGAAGATACTGGCCACGTCAGCTCGCATTCCCTGCTGACTTCAGTGCATCGCCTCATTTGACAAGGACTAAATAGATGTTAGAAATATATATATATATGAATACTTTAGAGATGGGGAGGCGTCACATGGTCTATGCTCTCGATAATGCCCTCTTTTTCTTCCCTTCTGTTAGTTAGTACTAAGCATTATGCTTCTTCTACCACCCGTATATCTTGCAACTGAATTTACTGTTGGTGGGTGTGTAACCAAAGATTATGGGTGCGCTACAAGCCACATTATTTGATGGATCAAATTTATGTTTTACATAAAAAAGGACCTTGTAGTGTAGATATGTCTTATTTTCCTGACATAATATTGCATCATCGAAAGGTAACTTTCTTTGGCCAAAATGTATTTTTAGACATTTTTTTTACATCCTAACTTCTAAATCTAGAAAGTTGAAACTTTTGGATTATTATGAAACTAGCAATAAAACAAAAGCATTAGCATAAAAAGAAACTTCAGAATTTTTCAATAAACCAAGAAGTCAGTTTTGAGATAAAATGTAAAAGTTTGGACTTATGATTGATTCTGAATGCTTTTGGACTTGATGCAAGGCACACTGTTTGTCAGATCATAATATAATTATACCTAAAAATAGAATATTTTAAGATGAGCTGAGTAGATCTTTATTGAAATTACTTGGACAAAGAAGGGAGTTATGATTCATTTTATGTACCATTTCAGAAAAGGCTTAATATAGAAAATGAAATTTATTAGAAAAAAATTAAGTTAAAATAAGTAATCTACTTAAAAGATTTAATGGTTGTTCGATATACAAAAAGAATCTTGTCCAGGGATAACAAGAGCAGTGCCATCTGTCCCATCTCCAGGATAGGAAAATTAACAACCATCCTCCACTAGGATTTTTTTATCATAAATGATTAATTTTTAGTTTATTTCTATACATGTCTCTATAGAATATATAGAGTTTAATAATTAGAACGAAACTTGAAAATTTGAATACATTTTATAAATAATTTGGATTACGATTGTATTAAACGGTATGTAGAAATGATAAAAAAATCACTCCAGTCATTATGACAGATAAGGCTGTACCTTGAGCTCCTCCAAGGGTGGCGAGATGGAAGACTTCCTTGTAGTTTAAAGGTTTGTAGTCAGTTTTCTGAAAGGATAAATGAACAGACGTGGTGAGAGCACTGCGCATGCATTCCAACATACTGACGCTGGCTCCACCGGACACATCTGCAGGCAGACAAGCTAACTAGAGAAGTGCACAGATTGTTGGATATTATATTATTGATAGAAACAAGTTGGCTTCGAAACACTTGAAATGATAACAGTCTAGCTTAATTTTATTGCAATAGATTATAAATAAACTAAAACTTCATGTTAGTGTTTCAAATTTTTGTTCAACAGTTATGAATTGAAAGAGTAAGTTTTCTTCTTAATTATCTGTTAAGTTATAATATATGATGTTTTCAAGCCACTTTATTAATGCAGTATGATTCTCTAAACTTTTTTGATTTTGTCGGCCTATTTCTGATTATAGTCATATGAGACATGTTTTAAATATATCCAAAACTTTGCTGCTGTAAGTTGAATGTTAATTCAGAAGACTGACCAAATTCCGATTAAAAATGAAAACCAACTCTAGCGACAATATGTTTTCTTTTTGTCAACATGACAAATCTCTGAATATGATACAAAATGTTTCCACAACTTAATGCAGCATTTTGTTTTGTCTTCTCTTCACAGATGACCAGAAAAATGAATTCAAAATATATTTATGGTAGTACTTGCCTTTTAGAAAAAGATTACATTCTTAGTACTGTATCATTTCATGGTAAAGAAATATTTTTTGACCTAATGCATTTAAAAGATAATCCTTATCTTATCAACATGGACATGTCCATGCCATTTGCCGTCTTAAGAAAAAAGTAGTTAGAGTGAAAAAAACATGTTTTTATTTTTATGTTTTATCACTATATTCTTGTTATTTTTTGATAATATTGTAACACACACACATTTACACACACCATAAAAAAAGGATTTGGGAACTTCAAAACATGTAAATCAATCAAAGTCTAGGAAGGAATTTTTTCATGATTACTATATTAAAGTGAAGTACAATACATACTCGTTCTCAACAGGGTGATACGAGTATGTTTGTAAAATGATATTACTACTGTCTTCTATAGCACTAACAATAAAATCAGTTTACATAACATGTATTGTACACGTCAGATGAATTGAAAACAAATATAATAGTGATTTTTTACGTAATTTGCAAACTGAAAGGTATAAACTTAATATTGTATCTTTATATATAATTTTTGTTTAGTTATTAATTATCCCTCTAATCAGTGATATGATTGCTGGAATGGAGAAAGGTTGCTCGGGTCACGAAGATATTCCCTGTCACAGATAATGAATGATAGTAGCCGAAGGTCGGACAGAAGATATCGTAGAGAGAGAGTGGCTTTTTGTGTCAGACCAGTCTGCAATGGCTTCCCTGCAGTGCTTCTCGTTCGTCGTTGTTTTAGCCTTTTTCAGTTCAGGCTGCTTAGCTCAAGAAAAAGAATGTTCCTCCTCGCCACCAGCTGAAGTAGCAACAAGTAATGTTTTACAAGAATTCGTAGCACTTATTAATACATCGTGTGCTGAAAACAATGGCTACTGCGATCACAACATAGTTATTCCAAAACCATTGTTATTTTCAGACAAAGATGCTAATATTTCGATAAAATATTCAGCAATTAAAGCTATTGAAATTGATGGTGATGAAGATAAAGAAAAACTTTACAGAGGCAACATTATGTTCAAGTATCAGAACTTAACAATGAACATAACTACTGGTGATGAAACAAGGCACCTTGAAATAACAGACAATTTGCTTCAAATAGCGTTTAAGATGAATGTAAGTGACTTTGGTGATTTGAGGACATGTTGGTTTAAATGGCTTCAACTTGACTTAAAACAGTTCTCTTACACAACAAAAGACTCATTGGATGAGGAAACGACTTCTCTTCTAACTTTGGAGCATCTTCAAGAATTGCTTAACGATCCCAAGATGAAGCAGGAGCTCAGTAATCAGATCTCACTGTGCAATCCGGAATCTTTCATCAATCAAATGACAGCAGCTTTCATCGTCATAGCGGCTTTGAAAGGGCTGGCCAGTGCTCTGTCAACTTTAATAGATTCAGTTTTATGCTAGTCTCCATTAAATTCAAAAATACAAACCCCAAAATTATCTTCTGTCGAAAATATATTCTATCATATATATTTTTATTGTAACTATTGTATAAAAATCAAAAACATAATCCTATCAATTTCTTTTAAATTATGTTACATGTAAATAAATTGTAATCAAAGATGAATATGCCACAATATTATACCAGAACCACTATAATTTTTTGTCATCAATATTTTTTAAAGTTTTCCTGTTGGATTGATTCTGTCTTCAGCTCTGTCAAGTAAGTTCTATTTTCACTATTTCATTTTTCAAAAATAATTTCATGCCTAAAGAACATTTTCTGATAATTCCTTGCTAAACATCTCCATCCATCTACTATCTCCATACATTCTACATGCATTATATTATATAATATATAAATTGATTAATAACGAATTAATTATTATTAGATTAATTAGAAATAACATTTAACGTCGCCATCCAAAAAAGTTTTAACTTTATGAAAACATGAGTGTAATTCTATATAGTTAGAATTAATTTTACATTCCTTTTGAAATTAGTCTGCTGTCAGAATCTCAGCAATTCAAAATTTGTGTCGTCAGTTACTATGTGTTTATTATTCATTTTTTCAAAATTATAAAAGTCTCAATGAATAAATTTTTTATATGAATAAAAAGCATTTCTAACATGACTTTAATGTACATCATTTAATATTTTTTACATTAATATTTAATATTTTTTCATTAAGCACTAAGTTTTACTTGAACATAAAGATAGAATTAACTTTGAATTTCTGACCTATGTAAACGTATAGAGGTTTCCTGAAACAGTTTTTGATATATTTAGGGTATGTCTAGAGGTGTGTGTATCTGTAAGAGGGCTCAGTGTTTTATATTGTTATATAATTGATACTTAATGCTGATGAACTTAAAAGTTGCCTTTGACTCAATGGCTACAGAGGTGGGACTGTGGCACTACTGGTCGCTGTACTCTAAGTTCATCCCTCTTGCTCGAGACAGGCTCCACATGAAACTCGTATTCCCTTCTTTTTTGGCTATAACCCAAGTTCTGACAGCCATGGCAACTTGGGGAGTTTTCATCTCTCCGTGACACCGGTACATGCCTCTGCAGATCGCCTATGAAGTCGGTTGTCCACGTCCTTGAGTCTTGTCAACTTTACATCCGAATCACAGGTTCGAGTTCTAAATGACACAGGGCGGGCACGTTTGTTACCAATCTGTCCTCAGTAAAAACAAATACCTAATGTTCTTAAAGTTTATGAAAGGATCCTGTGAACCTTGTGAATCTGCAGGCAGCCCACCGCCTACAAGTCTCCCTAGTCATCATTCATTTATTAGTTGTTTATGTCCACTCTTGTCTAATTTATTTGTTCCTTGACGGTTTTGGATAGGCCTAGTTTAGTCTTAGTTTTTTTTCCTCCAAAGTAGTACCCCTACTCGGAGGGAGTTTATTGTAATATTTTCATATGCTACATTTGCTCCGCCGTATTAGTAGAGAATACAACTACAGAAATGATCCTGTGGATATATGATCTCTCACTAAGTACAAGTCTTAGTTTCTAACTATGAGGGAATATCCTTAAGTAGCTCGTCGACAAGGTAAGTTTCTATTTCTTTCGAAACATTTTTAGCTCTAAGTCTAATCTTGGGGGAATATTTCAGTATCTCACGGACCTTGGTCTTAACATCTAGCCTGCAATCTAGTTTCTTGGTCTTAGTCTAAGTGAATTTTAAGTTTATCTAGTACCTAGGGTAACTAGGATCCTCCTAGTACTCTTAGGAACCTTAATATTATCGTTCCACCTACTTGAATAGCACCAAGGTATTTATTTTTTTTTTATACGCTTGACAACCAACCTCAGTTACAGATAAGCGATTAATTTGTCTTTTGCGTGACGGAGAATCGTGCTGCCCTCCTCCGCGAGCTCCAGCTCGGACGCCCTATGCTTTGTAGGTGACGCAGCAAGTAATAACGTCGACCTAATTTGGTTTTATGGCGTAGTAGCCGAAAATCATGGGACGCCGCTGAATAGAAATAGGTCGTATAATTCATGTACAAGTCCAACTGAAGCCAGGTCCTAATAAAATTAGTTAGGTATATGCATTATTCTTCGAGTGAAAATGTGTTTTATATTGGAGATATAAGCAATGTCTTATTGTTTTGATAATATTGGAGAGATAGAAAGAAAGAAAGAGAGAGAGAGAGACAGAGAAAGAAAGGAAGAGATTATTCTTTTCAGAAAAGAAATGAAAATTTCGTTATTTTTTTAATATTCACGGAGACTGATTAATTAATTTCAGTACAACGGGTTTTTTTATATTAATTTAAACATAAATTGAATAGATGGTAAGGTTATCAGAAGATCAATTGAAACTATAATGAACAAAACTGTAGATTTACCACCATTGGACAATGTAGTAATTTGGTTAAATTTGTTGAATAGTAGTGTAGCTAAGTAAGGCGCTACCTGTGTAGTGTAGCTGAGTACCTGTGTAGTGTAGTTAAGTAAGGCGTTACCTGTGCCCAAGGCAAGTTTGACGTTGTGCGCGAGAAGTCTCTTGACATCACAAAGGCCGCTTTGAAGACAGGTGTTGGAGTACGGGCAGTGGACGACGCAGCAACCTCTCGTCGAGATGACTGAAAGCTCTTCATCTTTTAAATAAACTCCATGAGCCAAGATAGTCTGAAAAATGATTTATATCAGAAATGTAATGGATTAACTACATATAATGTGTTACATCAAAGTATGGGCGGAAAAATATTATTTAAGAACTTTTAGTCACACATCTGGCTTGATACGAGCAAACAAAATATAATAATATAAATTGTTTTTACTTATTTCCAATACTGGTATACGAGTTTTGTATTATAATAATGTGTATGTGAGTTTGTTACAAAATATTATAATCAAACAAGGACGAATGTAACAGATAAAATGCTACTTATAAAGTTAAATGCCTTATTATTATTAAGTTAGGCTCCAGTGACTTCACGACAGAGCACACAAAAGGTCGAAGGTTGGCCCTGTGTGATACTACAGAATGAAAATTCTGCATTAGGAGTGTTAAACTTTAGCTAACTGAAGTGTATGTAGCGTAGGAATCTTTAACGAGTAACTGATATCGTTCAGTTATTAATGGAGCCCTGGCCTCTTTGACAACTCTGACCTATCTTATGCTTTCCTCCTCCGTCTTCTGAACGACGTCATCTGAAATCTTTGCAAACCACATCATGCTATTGGACCTCCAGGCCGCTGGTTAAGTGTTTCCTAAGAAGCTCCTTCTCTGATATTTACACTCACCATACTCCTTTATTTTCGTTAGCACTCTGACGTCGATCTATCAGATTTATTTTGGTTTGTCGTGGTTTTGAAATCTCGATGTTTTAGTTATGAGAGTGATTGGACGACAGTAACATAGTTTGATGGAGGCTGCTAACCTCCATATGGCTATAAAACTAGCCTGCATCACTTAGGGACGGTAGCCCAAAGGTGTGCCTCGTCCGTCTCGTGAAGAATCACTAAATCTTTCTACCAAACACTAGTTCTAGAAGCTCACAGTCTACGATATCAGCCAATACCACTGTTTAGTAAATCTACTCGATTTCAGATTTCATTGTTCTTGAAATCTCGAATAGTTATAAATATACGAACAGTTAAAGTTTTTTTTCTGATATTATTATATATAATTAGATAAACGTATAATCAGTCAACACATAAGAATGATCTATACATCTCTTACTGATTCATTAGTCTTACTGATATTCATTGCCGAATACCACTTGTTTTAGTTTAAAGATCTTAGTAGGTTCTTCTGATTTTCTAGATGTGGTTTAGACATTGGTTTTCATTTGAAATGTTTGCTACGGAATATTGTTTTATAAATATAACTTCCTTTCTTGAAGAGGACAGTTGAAACGGTTGGAATATTGAATTTGAGTTTTAGTGTCTAGTTTTCATGCGTTTTCTTTCTGTTTTTAAGAGTATATATATATATATATATATATAGATTTCACATAAACACGTGAAATAACAATCAATGATCAAACCACAATAAGAAATGGGAAAATAACACTAAGATCTTTCAACCGTAACAAGCGGTCTTCGTCAGAGTCAAAACCCAACTGCAACTGCAACCCAACCAGTTGGGTTTTGACTCTGACGAAGACCGCTTGTTACAGTTGAAAGATCTTAGTCTTATTTTCCCATTTCTTATGGCGGTTTGATCATTGATATATATATATATATATATAACTAAAGTTTATCGGGACTCGGTCAGTTTTTCAGGTTCAAATTAAACTCTATTTGCCAACGTTTCGGTCTTTATTTAAAACCTTTTTCATAGGCCTACAAAAACAGAGGAAATATAAGAAATAATTCAATCATTCAAAAATCAAACATACATAAAGTGCAATTAGTTACAATTAAGAAATTACAATTGAAATTTTGACAATAGGTTAGTGAGAGAATTTACAGAAGTATAAATTTTGAAACAGAAAAACTAAGTATTACATTACGAATTATTTTACAAAGAAAAATAGTCTGTGGATTTCAACAACAACTGTAGTCTGAATGAACACGTGACACTGAACTAAAACAAACAAGCAAGGTAACCAAATTTCACCAGGCAACGAAAAAGTCACTAACACAATTTTTCATCTATCAACAATGTTTAACTTAACACACCCGAATAAATAATATTTAAATTTGAAATGTCACTTCTATAATTAACGGATGACTGGTCCTTTCTAATATGTAACATTTCCAGAGTTTACCTTCTCTGTTCATCCATTTCTTTGGCGATTATTTTTATTTCATCAAAATCAAAAATTTTGGCCTTCATTAATTTTTGAATGATTTGAGTTATTTCTTATATTTCTTCTGTTTTGTACGCCTATAAAAAAAGTTTTAAATAAAGATCGAAACGTTGCCAATGAGAGTTTAATTTGAACCTGAAGAATGGACCGAGTCCTCTTTTAAACACCTTCTTTTAAACATATATCATTAAATAACTTGCCAACTTTAAGTCTAGTATGTTGGCAAGTTATTTAATGATATATATATATATATATATATATATATATATAGTAATAATGAGAAAATATAGTTAATTTGGTTTCTCAGATAACTGTCATTATGTCTTAAAAATGACATTCTTGAAAATACATTCTGATGTTATTATTTTATTCACTATATTCTTTCAACAAATCAGTAATAATTGTGGTTAAAAAATGTCCTACTGCTTAAAATCGTGGCTTTGTACAAATAACTTAAAGATATTGGATTCAAGAAAATAATAGTAAAACATTTCGATTTGTAGGTAAACAGTATGTACGTATATTTAATAGTAGCAAATGAAAACAAACATTTCAATGCAGGGGGGGGGGGGGTTATGTTTACATACAAATACTGAAGTAGGAAGTTAGTCAAAACGACCTTTGAACTTTGTGATATAATTGCTGCACAGTTAATGACATTCTGCCAGCAGTTAACTTGACTTGCCCTCCTCTCCTCTCTCAATAAACTCTTCTCACTCTGTCACCGCCATTCTGACTCGGTACTCTTTCTCTGTCTAATAAAGAAGTAATTTAAAAATGAAAGCCATGCAAACATTTTCTGACCAGACTAAATCAGGCCACGCCCTCCTCCCACCACGTTCATTCAAATCTTTATCAACACCAACAATTATTTAACTTAACAGAAATATTTATATCTTTTTACTATACATCTGAAATATAAGCAATAAATAAGAAGTAACTGACCGTTAATGTGTGCATCGATTTTGCATTTTTTCAATTAGCAATGATTAATTCCGATAGATCATGACAAGTCTTGGATTTATTTGCATTTAAGTTGCCCATTTTATCTAATAAATGAATTAAATAATCCAAAACATATTAGTGTTAATAAACAAATCTCTTATCATAGGGTTAATAGTGAACATACTTCAGTTACTTTGAAAGTAAAACAGAAAGCAAACAAGTTAGTAATGTCTTCAGGCCTACATTCACTATCAGGGAACTTGTCATTTACTAAAGACACTGTCATTTCTAACTATACCAGTACAGTAGTAATAGTGTTTAGTTTTTTTATACCAATTTAAGTGAATTTGTATAAATTATTAAATTAGCTATAAATTTTTATACATTTGCAAATCAATTTCTTACGCTAAACACTTAAACTAGAGAATCTAAGATATTCGGTTAATGTATTGTTGTAAGAATATGAAATCGTTCGTAGATTATAGAGTCTTAAATCTAAGCTATATGCTTGGCTGCACAAAATTAGTATTTTTGCAGTGATAAAACAATGGTAGATATGAACCATAAAATATACCTATGTAAGGTTGAACCTATGTATGATTCTCTACCACAAAGATGAAAGGTTGTAAAGAAAGATTCCTTTGTTAGTCTTAGTATACCAGAAAAATATGTTTACATACGTATTTCATATCTGGCAGTAGACGGATAGGAAAAGTTTGAAGTCAAACAGATCTTGTTTGGCACGAAGAACATTCGTGCAACGTGCCAACTCTATCAAGGATCCACTTGCAAAAAGGATGACGAAGAAACCACATGTATAGCGGCCAAATCATCTGGATCTCATTTAATCAAATAAACTCATTTGAACAGACCATGAATTTATAAATAAAATAATTAACTTTGAAATGAATGATTTTAAAGGAATATTTTAAATAACTATGTGGGCATTGTTCTCCTAATAACCATTTATACAAGCCGCAATTAACATAATGCGAAAAATACAGACTTTGTCTAGAAAAGGTGACAATCATGAAACATATTTATGTGAATACGATGAAATAGTGTTTGAAGGGTTGAAAACTTTTGACACCTCATACCTGTAACTAATCAAAGTGATAGATACTTTACTGAGGACAATTTTGGGTGGGAGTCCTAAATTTTGCCTAACTCAAGTGTATTTTGAGCAGGGATCTTTAACGAATACCTGACATCGTACAGGCTCGGGCCGACGGTTATCGTCCTTCTTCGAGAGACGACGTGCTCAGATTTATTTACCTTCCGCGTGAATAACTCGAGGGCCAGGTGAGGATCGAACCCCGGTCCTATCAGTTCAGAGGAGAGTTCGTTAACCACTGAGCTAACCTGGCCCTAGATGAGGTAACTGACTGGCTAGATGAGTTAAATTTGGCTAAATATAGCCGAAAAATGGCTGTTTTGGCAACTCTGCACATATGTTAAAACAGAAAAAACCACGAATAAAAACTAGACACTATGGCATTTTCGAGAGCTCAACTCTTTTAGTCATTATCAGAAAAGGACCTTCCTGAAAGGAACCTTGATTAATGTATTACCATTATTATTTATCACTTGAATTGAATGAAATTGAATTGAATATCCATTGTAATTAGATCCAAACAAAATTTTGGAAAATAAGTACAAAAATGATAAGATAATTATTTACTAAGATAAGTGAATGTTATCTTACCTTAGGGCTAAGAAGACCTGCCTTGTCGTAAATGTCAGCATAATTTGAAAAATTGGGAAATTCTTTTTTAGTTACTTCAAGTTCAGTTTTGTTTTCTGAAATATGAGTCTGAAAAAATAAACAATGAATTTGAAACAATATTAAAACAGTTTTATTTGGGTTTTAACAAAAAAACATAGAAGAAAATGGAATGCTGTTTTCTGAACAGCATACCACTGAACCTACATATAGGATGAAAGTTAAAGTGGAATATAAAACAGAAAAAGAGACCATGCAGTTGATAATTCAAACAGTTTTTCCTCATCAGAAGAAAACTGGAAGATAAAAAGAAAAAGGAACAAAGAAAAATAGAAAAGATATCTTCTATGTGATTCAGCAGTGGCCAATAACAGACTTCACCCTTGAAGTGATGCAACCTCGCGCTGCATGCACTTTTACCTACACATGTAGGAGTGACACGTGTTCATTCAAACTAGACAGTTGTTGAAATTCACAGGCTATTTTTCTTTGTAAAATAATTTGTAATGTAATACTTAGTTTTTCTGTTTCAAAATTTATACTCCTGTCTATGAAAAATGTTTTAAATAAAAACCGAAACGTTGGCATTGAGAGTTTAACATGAGCCTGAAGAAGTGACCGAGTCCCGATATACCTTAGTTTTGTTTCTATTCCACGGTCGATTCTTTTATCAATATATATATATATATATATAGAAGAGGTATGTGGGTTCAAGATCTTGAACAATCTTGAACGCACATACCTCTTCTTCCCTTCTACTCTATTCTTGCTGACAAACATCGGTTCGAAATATTGATTCAGTATGTGTTCTCCTTCTTTATGGGTTGTTTTCACTTATTTATCTGTCCAGTTTAAAGTAAAGTGGATTTTTTATAATTTTTGACAAAGGGAAGGAAGATGCTTTTTTAAAAAAACATTTAGCCTGTCATAAAATTCCCAGTATAATAATTTTATAAAAGGCCAAATATGTAAAAGATCATCCAAAACTGAAAACATTCTTTGAAAATATTAATTATCCAACATCTTTTATTAAGATAAAAAATTATTTTAAAACGACATTTTTTCTCACATGTTTCTGAAAATTTTCATATACAATAGGAATATTTCCAAGTTTAAAATGAGAAACTTTGTCTTAAATCTTCAATGTACTCTCTCAAGGTACTGAAATCTTCAATGAACTCTTAAGGAGGTCAGATAAACTATGTAAGAGATCTACTGGTTATTTGAACAAAAGTCATGTTCTCCTGTGGAAGATTAATTCGTAACATTAAATCTTCACTCTGGCTTTTCGAGAATTTTATTACTGCTGTAGTTATACTAATGATATTATATTTATCAGTGGTGTAATATACAGAAATAGGGATATATACTAATAAGTTGGTCAATCACTATCTGTACTACCTCCAGGATTGAAAGACTAATATTCATATCTCCCATTTAGACATTTATGCCTTCATAGGACATTATATATTATATACCCAAAAAGTATGATATTATGTTTACTTATAGTAAAGTTGAGTTTAGGCCATTCCAGATTTTATTTATTGGTAACCCAGTAATCCAATACTTTTCTCAGTTCATGATATGATTGTATCATGCTGGTTTTTGGATATATTCCTATTTTAAAACCAACAGAAGTTGATCCCTTGGAATAGTAAAAGAAAAGGATATTATTCGACTTTAGAGTGATATTCACTAAATACTATTACTTTCATGTGGAGAACAGTGTGATGCTGAAGAGAGCTTGCATAAACCGCACATGGTTGTAGGTATATCGACGACCACATAGCTTTTCAAAGAATCTATGCCAAAGCCAATGACTTAGAAATATATTTCTTAACAATCATGCTTAATGTTTACAAGAGAAAAGTTTTATCTTCACCTTTCTAATCATGAGTAAATACCACACAATAACTGCTTGCATACCTGGTGAGTTAATAGAATTAATTTGTTTTCCAAAATCACTGCTTTAATTAATAATGTAAATGAATTAAATTAATTTATATATTAAGGTAATTAAGTCAAAAGAATTACACAACTAATCACACGACTTAGTGCAGATTATAAAACTAAATAGACTAAAATGTAGAAGATAAAATTATTATGTACATTAATAATAATAAAATTACATAATACATTTACTTTAATAATAACAAATTATGTAAATGACATAATTTACATAATAAAATTGTTATGTAAATTAAATATGTACATAGAATTAAAATACAGTGTTCTCAGTAAAATTTTAAATAAATGGTTCCATCTTATTAAATGTATTATTATTTCTTGATTTTTTACAAACTCATTGAAATTATGATAACTATCTATGTAAAAAGTACCATATAAATTTCCAACATATTGGACATTAATTTAAAATATTACAAAATGACTCTAGTTTTAACTATTAATCATCATGATTACTTGATTTTTTTTATAAGGCTGTGACATTGATTATCGTTAAACTTATCAAAATAGAGATGACTGCATTAAAAAGAAACATTGCATTAAATACCTTGTGGAGTAACTTAATAATATATGTATTTACTTTTAGCAAAGTTGAATGCGCACCAATACAGTTTTTTTTAAAATATAAAACATTATTATCGATAATTCGACTGGTATGGAAAGTTAATTACTAGGTTCCACTAGTATATGTATTATTTCCATTGTTTGTCTTTTATTATATTTATTTATAATGTTTATTTAAAATTAATATCGACTATATATAATCGTTTTTTGTTGAATACGAAATCGTAAAAATGAATGGTCTGTATTTAGTTCATGATTATTTCCTGTCCATTGCGCAACACTGGCTTAATTATGAACCAAATCTCTTTTATATTGTTTCAATTCATCAAGGCGCCATTTTTTTTAGCTGTAAGCATCAGTTTTTTAATCCAAGTTATATATAGCTGTTTAAAAGTGATTTTATTGATTAGATTACTAAGAAATGAACACGTGTGAACTTATTTGTGTTGTTCTTATAACTCATCAAAAACAAAGAAGAAAGGAATAAAAACATCTCAGCATCGAAAAGGAGGTTAGTTCACAATTTAAAATAACCTTTTATTTTTTTACTACTTTGCATGAAATTATTACTATTAAATGATGACAAACAAAAGTATTGAAAAATAATAAGAAATACTACTATTGTAGTAATGCAAAAAACAGGAAATGAAAGCATCTTTACTAATTAGCATAAGAATTATATTTAATTAAATAATGCCACTAGAACTTTCAAACACTTTTAAAGCTGACTCATTTAAATTAATATACAATTCAAGTGTAATTTTAAAAAGTTATTCCTACAAAAAATAAAATAATTTACCTTCATTAAATTATTTCTTTTCTTTAGAATATTATATAAGTAAGTGGCTTTCTATATATCAATAACATAGATGCAATTCAAATATAATCTATTAATAACAGAAAAAAAGAGAAATAGTAATATTAGTAATTATGTTTATAGAAAGAAATATCACAAATATTAGTGAAAATATTTTATAATATGACTAATGATTCAGTTGTTAATGAAGTTTTAAGTCTTATGTTGTTTAAAACTTTGTATGTAACAATTTAAAATAATTTTAACATGACATATTAAATATGTGATAACGTAATAGTTTTTAATGATTGTCAGATTATGAATATAACGTTTTTTTAATCATTATTTTAATCCAAACATGAAACTGTTATTTTAGGACCATTTTTTTTGTTAAATAAATTTTAATAATCTAGCTTAAACTTCTTTTTTTTTTTTAAATTCAGCTTAATTTAAATTGATTTTACCTTCCAAATTGTTATTAAATAAGTATTAAACTCATTACTGCATCTAATTTAATTATTGATAAATAAGTAATTAATTTTAAATATTATTTAAAAAGTCAGAACCTTTTTATCTAGTAATTCCTTAGGTTTCTTAAATACATTATACTAGCAGACTTATATTGTATTCTCAGGTAAAATGGATAAACAAACAAAAGTCTCCACACAAATGAAGTTTTATTCAACGCGTTTGGAACACTTTGTGTTCATCATCAGGAAGACACTATAATACAAATTATATCTAATCAGTTACAAAATTAAAGTGAAATAATAAAATCCAATTAAGACATCCTTGGGTATGTTTTTTAATTTTCAATTAAAATTCATTCAATTGAATTTTACTATTTCACTCTAATTTTGTAACTGATTAGATATAATTTGTATTATAGTGTCTTCTTGATGATGAACACAAAGAAGTTTAATAAAACTTCATTTGTGTGGAGAATTTTGTTTGTTTATCTATTTTACCTCAGAATGAGTAAATACCACACAATTACGGATTGCACAACTAATGATTTATATTATATTACTTATTTTACAAACTTATATTATATTATGCTATCTGTCTTGGACTGGTATTTTACGAAAATTCAGAGCTGATATTTGGTATTCCAAAATATTATTAGAACTAAAAGAATTGTCAAAAATATTATTATTAGTGCAGCCCATAACTGTCTTTAGATTTTGAGTTTCTTTTGCAGCTTTAGATAGTGAGCTTAAATTTAATTTTATTTTAGGAATACTAAAAAGTCAATAACTTCGCTTCTACATTGAATTTCAAATTCATTGAAATCTTATCTTTTAAGTTAGATACACAAATATACTGTCAAAGTTTCAACTCGATATGACTTATGGAGACTCAGTTTGCTTGTTACAAAATTTTTGGACAAACAGAGACAGACATTTTTCTAAGGGTGAATTCGGTTTCTCTAATGTATCAAACATAAAGATAACTTGAAATGAGTCAGTTTTAAACAATGTGCAGAGATAATCTTTCTTTTATTTATCAAGATTTGTTGTGTTTCATTTTATTTAATTGTCAATTAATAGTGTATTAATTGATTAGCGTTACTAATTATTAACAGGTAACTTAATAAAGGATTTTAACTTATAAGAAATAATTTTGAACTAAAAGATTTGTATGTAGTTACAATATTAGAGTGTATTGTATATTTGATGATATTAACATTTTTGGAAAGTCATTTTTTTTTTAAATTCTGTTTTTCTCCTAAACTACAAACTCTAGAGACGTAAAATTTTCTTACCAACATAGAAGCAATAAAATCAGTTACTGAAAAAAGCATCAGGGTTTTAAAGCACCTGGAAATATTTTGTTTCAATGAAATATATAAATTTTTACTTATATTCAATTTGAAAGCTTGTGAGGAGGATACAAGCCATACCGTTAAACTGATCAAAATAAAATAATACCTAAAAATAGAGCACTATGTGGGGGATAAGTTGAGGTAATTCTAATCATAATTACATTAACCAAAGGGGCATTAGTGTACAATTACTGTTTTCAGAAAAACTGTCTTTGACGCTAAACGGCCCATTAAACAATGAAGTTATGCCATAAAATTAAACAAAAATTTGCAATTTATAAAAAAAATCCAGGAGGTTTCAATTACGGCAAAGAGCAATAAAGCTATAAAAACTGAGTATTCATACAGGATTAATAGTTCACCTGTTATACTTGTTTATTTATTTTCATTGTTTACACTTACAAAATGGAGACTAATTTTAAGGTAATTCTTCGGTAATTCGATGACACCGACATTTTTCTTGCATCTTTCTGATATTTGTCAAAATAGGAATATTTTGAGTCTTAAAGGGAAAAGGATGTCTTAAATCTTTAATGTAGATCAGATAAACAATATCAAATGTAACAGATTTACTGGCCATGCAACAAATGTATGTGAGAGTTGGAACAGACTGTAGGAACAAAAGCCACATTCTCCTGTAAGAGAGATTATTTCGTAACACGAAATCTTCACTTTGGCTTTATAAAAGTGTTATTGCTGCTGTGGTAATACTAATGATATTATATGCATCAGTTGTGTGATATACAAGACTAAGTGTGTACCAGTATATTGATAACCGGATCAATCACCATGTGTGCTACCCCCAGGAAAAATACTAGTAAACATCTGCAATGTGTTCATTTATATTATATGTAAATAGGACATAATATATTATATATCCAAGAAGTTTAACATTACGTTTACTTATAGTAAAGTTGAGTGTAGGCCACTCCAGATTTTTTTTTCTGTTTTCAGTTGTTTGTACTTTTTTATTTTCTGCTATTCATTTTATTCTACTTCTAATTAATTTTATAACTTCCTTTTTTGTGTTTTCTTAATTATATCTTTTAAATTTACTATTTTTACTTTACTATAAGCAAAGTATAGTGATTGACAAAAAATTCGATCCCGAGATTTTGATCTTGAGGAAATGTGTGTGTGTGTGTGTGTGTGGTGAGTGGGTGGATGAGTATATATCGAAAGTTTGTGGACACGCTAATGTCCAGAATCATTGATGGATCAAGTTGATATTTTACACAAAAGTGAGCCCCATAGTGTAGATGAGCTCTATTGCATGGGAGCAATGATGCATGGTAGAAAGGAAACTTTTTTTGCCAAAAACCTGTTTTTAGACTACATTTTTTTTCTCCTAAACTACTTACTCTAGTGTCTTGAAATAATAGCATTATCTTTAAGGCTAAAAAAGCAATAAACGAAAAATATCCTCAGATTTTTAAAGCCACACAAAATATTTTTATTTCAATAAAATGTTGACTTAAGATTGAAACTGAATGCTTGTGAGAGGGATAGAAGCTATAGTTTTTGGCAGATCAAAATGAAACAATACCAAGAAATAAAACTTTATGTGAAGAATGAGTTGAGATAATTTTTTTCAAAATTACGTTAACCAACGGGCTGTTAGAATACATTTTCTGTTTTCAGAAAATGTTTTTTGACATAAAACGGGTTATTAAAAAGCCATGAAAATTTGCCAAAAAAATGAACAAAAAAAATTCATGTTATTTCAATTACGGCAAAGAGCAATAATGCTATAAAAACTGATTGTTTATCCTAGAGTAACACATCATCTCCTATACTTGTCGGATTTATTTATATTTATTTACAATGTTTACATTGATTTAGAAATTTTGTGGTGGCTCCACTGAGAGAAAATTGATGTGTAGAGGTATAATGAAAATTTAAATAATTTATTGGCTTATTTGAGGTAAAAGAAGAATCATATTTATGTAAAAATCTTCGCCAATGTATATTAATTTCTGTTGCCTTCATGGTATGATGGATTTGTCTCACAAAAGGCTCTAATCAATAAGGCAACCTTATAACAGAGTACAGCAAGCAAGAAAAAGATAACACTCTATCAGAGTTAACTGCTGATTTTTATTAAATACTAGGAAGCCATGAAATGCCTAGTATAATAATTCTACAACAGCCCAAAAATGTAAAACGTGATTCGAAATTGAAAACATTATTTGAAGAATAATAATGTAATTATCCTATATCTTAAATTAAAAATTAACTTAAAAGACATTTCTTCTTAAATGTTTCTGAAATTTTTCATACAAAATAGGAATATTTTGAAGTTTGAAATGGGGAAATTTGTCTTAAATATTCAACGTAGAAGGAGGTTAAGTAAACGATATGAGAGATCCACTATATATTTGAACATGTTCTCCTGTAAGAGATTATTTCGTAACAGGAAATCTACATTTTCGCTTTTCAAAAATGTTATTACTGCTGCAGTTATACTAATGATATTATATGCATCAGTAGTGTGATATACAGAAATTAGCATATATATTGATAAGTGGTTCAATCACTATCTGTACTACCATCTGGAATGAAAGAGTAATAAACATTCGCATTTGGGTATTTATATTATAGCTAAATGGAACATTATATATCATACACCCAAGAAGTATGATATTATGTTTACTTATAGTAAAGTTGAGTGTAGGCCACTCCAGATTTTGTTTTGTTTGGGTGGGCCTGCGGCTGCATTCTCGGTTGTCAACCCGTGTGCTGTTAGTGTGCTTTTCCTATCTCTCCTCAAGATTACAATTAAACCAATATTGAAACTTTAAATACGTTAATCTGTTTAGTATGCATATTTATTTTATTTTTTTTGGAGCTTATATACATATATATTTAAATTTGATGTAAATTTAAATGATTCATTACATGAATATATGAGCCGCACTCCGAGGCAGATTTCGCAAGTTGAGTCATCAGATCAAAGGAGCAGGTGATGGCGAATCTAGGGCAGATAGCAGGAATCACAATATCGTTCTGAAAATTATTTGTTTATTTAATTTCTTCTAATATTAATATTAAAAGTTGTGAGTAAAATAATAAATCCATTATCAGATTAATTACTATACATATTCATATCAAGTTGAAATTTAACTAATCCTTCATGTTATTTCAATATCACAATACTCTACTGTAATTGCTCTAGATAATAACCATCACGAAGGTTATATTAGTTTCCTAGTTTGATTAGTCTTATATTCGGCCTAGAACTTAGGAAGCAAAATATATGAAATAAAATATCAGTAAATGTTGATCGAACAGTTTGCTAGGAGATTTCGAAATTGGAAAAAAAATGGAGTAACGTCATTTATAGTTTTCCAAAACAATATCTACTTACAACAGATAGCATTAATATTTATACAGCTTGATGTCAACACAATGTTGGCAATTGTATTTTTATAATTATGTTGATAATTACATATCTGTTTGGAGGGGAGAGAGGTACAGGTTAGCCCAGTGACAATGTGCGCTCCTCAGGACTGGCAGATACGGGGTTCAATGGCCACTTTGGCTATTGATTTATTCAAGTGGGAGTTGAAAAAAAAATCTAAGTACGTCGTCCCTCGGAGAGGATTTGATATCGTCCATCAGTCTTGAGCCTGTACGATGTCAAGTACTTTTTAAAGACTCCTACTCTAAATATACTTGAGTTAGACAAAATTTAGGACTTCCTATATAGAATATTAATTGTGTGCTATGTCAAAGAGTTAATGTTTGTTCTCTCGCGGTACTGCCCCTGCACCCTAACCTGATAAATATCTGTGCATATTCGTAAATGGAGAAGAATATACAAGTAGTCAATTAAATCACTACTAAATGTAATAAAATTCGTCCAGGTTGAGAGTATTATTTATATGCACACTAAATATTATGGTGGCGTGGTCATGGGCAGTATCCAAGATACTTCGCTACCTTATCCCATCATTAAGTGTTGATCTTGCGGCGACAGTGTTTCCAAAGTATGTTTTGTTATACACTTGTCGCTAAGTGAGAAATAGTACCTATTTTAACGTTGCATGAAGAGAAAATATAGTTAACACAGCACTGAGTCTCTACCAGTGGTAGAAGTACGGTGAAAGTTTACTTTCGAGTAGCCCCTAACTCCATATCGGTAGTATGGAATAAAGAAATAAATAAACTCTCCGAATCTCAAGGCAGTTCTTAAACTGTAGCCTTTACAGATTAATCAGCCAATTATTAGGCGATCAGGAATGAGATGAAACTTTATTTGGTATGTCAACGAACTGAGAAGCCCCATAAGAGAGAGAGAGAGGGGGGGCCTGTCGGTGCTCCTCATTAATAACCTATGGGGGACTATAGACACCAAAACTAGGAGTCATGGTAGCCCAGTGGGTTGCATGTTTAGCTCTAGCCTGGTAAATCTGGACGAAATCGTCAGAATCAAGCTTGTACGATGTCATGAACTCGTTAGCCCTCCTCCCAGTCGCAAGTACAGGTTACGATACGGTCAGGCCCATTCGTCATTACACTAAATAATCTTCCAACAGCTATAGATGAGAATTGGCATGTAGGTAAGTAGTTTCATCATTGGAATTATAAATGGATTTCGTAGCCCTTTGAATGCAAAGTAACCACAATTAGATAATCATTATATATTCTATTTATTACATACCTTCAAATCAGCGATGCGTTTAAGAAAGTAATTGGTATCGTTGACAGAGTCTGCAGTTGTTTCCACGTAGTCTGTGGGGCTGTTTTGGTCCATGCAGCACTTGCCCACGACTGCTCGCTGACCTATACTGCTTGTAATCTCTGCCAGGAGAAGGCAGCCTTGCCAGTGAATCGTCCCAAAATAACACGCTGTCGTTGTTCCTACTGCTAAGCTAGACTCCTGCAACACTCATATTAGATATCCTTGAAGTAAAGTCAAAGAATAGTCTATTTACCCACAAAAAAAAAACACCCAAAAGGACTGAGATTCCATTGGAATGTTTTATTAATTTAAAGACGGCCTATCTTGTAGAACAGTATTATACATTCATTCAACATACATTTTTACTGATAATTATGAGATAAAAATACAATCATTAACTGGAAATTATTTAAAATACAGAGAGCTCCGCACAAGTTGATATCATTTTGCAAAAGAAAAATCATGTACGTCTTAGTAGTAACGTTAATACAAGATTGAAAAAACTTTGTACAAATAATTTTCCCTTCCCTCTCAGTTTGTCTGCCTCTTTCTTTATTTCTTTCTCTCTCCTCTCTTTCTCCTCTCACACATTCTTTCTTACTTTTCACCTACAGTTTTGAAATCGTCATTCATAAATCTGAGGCTCCTAGAAAAGCATGTTTTTCTCCACTTGTTTTGAATTAGTGGTATTTAAACTCACATGTAATATAAATGTCATATAAATTACTACTGTTCAACTCTTATTATGAAATAGTTGGTCTAAAACATTACTAGTATAAGAGTCATTTATAAGCTTCACTTTCACCTTCTGTCTCAAAACTATTGAACATTAATTCGCATGCATGTGTTTCATACAAAAGTTTGCTTTTCGTTTCCTATCTTCAAAAAGTCGTATAAAACTTCGCAGTATGAGAATCATACAGAAGGCTGCTATCATCTCTTGTCTAAGATATACATATGAAATCACACAAAACCTGTCATCACCTCTTTTGTAAATTATACACATGGAAGATGATACAAAAGCCTGTTATCACCTTATGTATGACACAGCCTGTATGACACACATATATAAAGTCATACAAATTGATTAATTTTTACATTTTATCTCAAAGTGTCAAACTGAAATAAAAAACTCTCTCAAAATATCAATGTCCTATATCACTGACCACAATATATCTGTACACTTTTTCTGAAAATCGAAGATCCTTAAATTTCGTCTCCAGGGGGAAAGTGTATTTTTGGAGCCAGTCGAGTAGAGTGAGGTCCATGCCGAGGCCGATGTTGGGGTACTGAGGGGCATGTATGTGCGCATCAACAAAGCCAGGGCAGAGGAACTGACCGACTGAGAGCTCCAGTAACTCCCAAGAAGAGTCCGGTATTCTAAAGACAGGCTTCTATTTTCTACATTCGTCTTCACTTCGATTATCTAAAACAGTGAATAACAAAACCCATTTCAGTCTTCTTAAATAAATAGTATAATTCCCAGATTGGTATTTTAGTGGTTGGAATTATTAAGAAAACAGAGTCAGAATAGCAAGAAAAAAATCAAAGAAGGAAATGTATCAGTTGATACTATTATATTATTAAATTATATAATATAATAATAAATTATATTATATAATAGTAATTGATAGCGAGATATCTCGCATACTGGAATAGGAGTCGTTCAGACGGTTTGAAATCTCCACCTACAAGTATAAGTAACTGTAGGGCAACACCCGAAACTAATGGAGTGATTACGACCGCAGTCATTCTCCTAAGTATGGCTACGCATTACTACGTCGTATATCGTAGTATACAAGGTGTTGGAATCATTTGCTAATCCGATTTCAACTAACCTCTGCATATTACACTCTGCATGTTCTAAATCAACATCAAAATGATTATAATTATATTATTTTACAATTATAGCATCTGTCATTATTACAATAAACGTAATAATAATTATTATTTAATGATTCAAAACATCAGTTCAGGTATGACATGAGGTGAATGAGGACGTTATTGCATCCAGAAATTATTTATTTATTCTTATCATTACTTTGAATAACTTCATGTCAAACATTCATTGTACCATAACTTTGTAAAGTAAATTCTATTGTATAAGTTTTTCTTTTATACATTTAATAAGTATATTATTTATATTGAAATTAAAGTACATATATTTTACTTTAAACTTCTACAAAATATTGTAAATAATTGAAAATTAATTTGTTTCTATTGTTTATACCAAGATTTCATGAACTTTAATGAAAAATCTTTTGGTTAAAAGTATTAATTATCTAAATAGATAATTAAATACACGCATACTTTTAACTTTACAGAGGTTAGTAAAAATATTATTATAAACTTGCGGCATTCCTGGCACATAGCTGATTGAGTTGCACGACCGGTTTCGCTGTAGGATGTTACCATCAAACGGGACTAGTCTTACTAATGGAATCCAGAGATATAAATACTTATAAAAACCAGTTGTACCTATCAATAGCTCAACTTTCCATATTTAATATTTTCTTATTTTTGTTCTGCTTTTATTTTCTATAATTTAAGTTGTTATCGTGTCCGTCTGTCTTCTTTCATGTTAAAAATTAAATTGTAATTAAATTAAATTACTGACGATTCAATAATATTTTTAAATTTAATAGATCAAATATTTTAAACATTAGTAACGATCTCTTCAAACTGGATACTTTCGTTACAAGGACAATAGTAACTTCTAAGAGGGTTGACAGCTAGCGGATAGTTTTTTACTCTTTCTTACTGTACTCATTTGTTTCCCAAAACATCACCTTTCTGGACATTAGTCCTTTCCTGCACTTTCACCCTTTTAAAATACCACTCTACTCTCCCACTCTTCTCAACCCATCACCAGATGTTTTCCGCATCTAGTGTTTCAGTTGGTTTTTTGACGCTGACGAAGACCGCTTGTTACGGTTGAAAGACTTTAGTTTTGTTTTCCTATTCATATTGTGGTTTGATCATTAATTGTTATTTCACGTATTTATGTGAAATCTATTTATTTATATATATACATCAAGATAGCATAACCAAAAAAATACCAAGCGAGCTAAGCTGATCCTTAGAATATTCAAGTATATTCATTAAAACATAAAGTTTAATAGTCTCATCAGTTAGTTAAAATGTTACAATGTTTAAAAATGTTCTATTACAATTTTTATCTCCAGAAGGGACGAAAAGTAACTTTTTACGTCTATTTTTTACGTAATAATGTAGGTTAATTAATCATCGTTCTTAAAAAGGGGGCAATAATGATAAAAGGCGGGGGAATAATGAAAAAAAGTATGCGTTTCAGGTTGACCAACATAATTATTTTGTTTGTATCGTTTTTTAGATATAAAGTGTAATGAGATCGGGAGAGTTAGGGTGGTAAGCCTGGTTCTTAAATCCCAGCTGTATTGCTAATTATTCTACTCCGTTGTGTTTACATAATTTTAATTACCTTTCTTAAACCTTTATTTTGTATTATTAAGAGTTTACTTATTACTGTAAGTAAGTAAGTAAGTGTACGAGTATAGTGAACGTGAAAAAAATTCGATCTCCAGATTTTGACAGAATTAAATGCTTTGAGATCCCAGAAGTCGTTTTATGAAGTTTTTTTATGATGTCTGTCTGTCTGTCTGTCTGTCTGTCTGTCTGTCTGTGTGTGTGTGTGTGTGTGTGTGTGTGTGTGTGTGTGTGTGTGTGTGTGGTGTGTGTGTGTGTGTGTGTGTGTGTGTGTGTGTGCGAGTATGCATCCAATGTTTGTGGTCACGCTGTGGTCCAGAATCTTTGATAGATCAAGTTGATATTTTACACAATAATGGGAATCATAGTGTAGATGAGCCCTATTGTTTGGGTGCAATTATGGATGAAGGGAACGTCAATTTTTTTTGCCAAAAACCTGTTTTTAGACAAAAATTTTTTCTTCAAAACTACTAATTCTAGAGTCTTGAAATGTTTGCGCTATCTTTAATGCTACAAAAGTACTAAACGGAAAATATCTTCAGATTTTAAAACAACAGGATATATGTTTTCTATAAAATGTAAAAATTTTGACTTGTATTTCAATCTCAAAGCTTGTGAGAGCTTCAAGCAATACCCTTTGACAGATCAAAATGAAGCTATACCTAAAAATAGAACATTATATCGAGAATGAGTTACGATATTTTTTTCCCAAATAACATTCACCAAAAGGCTTTTAGGTACATTTTGTATTTTCAGAAAATTTGTTCTGACGATAAACTGCTCATTAAAAAAACATGAAAATTTGCCAAAACATTGAACAAAAAATCTGGAGTGGCCTACACTCTACTTTACTATAAGTAACTTAATGTCAAATTTCTTGAGTATATAAAACATAACGTCTCATTTAAGCATAACGTAAACATCTAAATGGAATATAATTATTAGCCTTTCATTCGTGAGGTAGTACAGATAGTGATTGAAGGACATATCAATTTATAAGCTTATTTTTGTACATCACAAATAATTTATTATTTGCAAATAATTTCATTAGTATAACTACAGCAGAATAACATTTTTGAAAAACCAAAGTGAACATTTCTTGAAACGATTTATTCTCCTACAAGAGAATGGCTTTCGTTCAAACAGCCAGTGGATTTCTTACATCGTTTACTTGACATCCTTCTACATTGAATATTAAAGTAAAAATTTAAAATTTAAAACAGGAAAATACCCTTTTTTTCTCTCAAAAACATCTTAAATAGCGAAGAAAATGTTATTTTAAGGTGCTTTGTTAATTAAAGATGTACGATAATTACATTTATTAATCTCTAAACGAAAGATTCCAATTATGAATTATCATTTACATTTTTGGTCTTTTATAGAATTATTATACTGGGAATTTTAATCTTTAAAATAATAATAATAATAATAATCTTTTAAGTATTTAATAAGATCATTTTCCTTCCCCTTTGTCAAATAACATATATACGAATTTTTTCTGAGTGAGTGTTATTATTTTCCTGCACAATATTATTCCTCTTACATCTCATATACGTCAATAAAGAATTTAAATTATTCCTTTATAAATATCAATTTTATCTCAGTGGATTTGCTCAAAAAATTTCTAAGTCAATGTAAACAATGTAAAAAAATATAAAAAATTCGACAAGTAAGCAGGTGATCTCTTAGTCTAAGATAAACAAACAGTTTTTATAGCGTTATTGCTGTTTCCCATAATTGAAATTTCATGATTTTTTTTTTATGAATTGCTAATTTTTTGTTCCATTTTTGGTCAAATTTTCATTATTTTTTAATGAGCCGTTTAGCGTCAAAAAAACATTTTCTGAAAACAGAAATCGTACTGTAACGCCCCTTTAGCGAATGTAATTTTGAAAAAAAATATCTCAACTCATTTTACACATAATGTTCTATTTATAGGCATAGTTTCATTCTTGTCCGTCAAACAGTATGGCTTGTATCGCTCTCACAAGGTTTGAGATTGAATTATAAGTCAAAATTTTTACATTTTATTGAAAAAAAAATATTTCCTGTTGTTTTAAAATTCAGAATATATTTTTCATTTGTTACATTTGTAACCTCAAAGATAATGTCAAAATTTCAAAACTCTAGAGTTATTAGTTTAGGAGAAATAAATGTTTAAAAAAAAACGGTTTTTGGCAAAAAAAGTGACTTTCCCATCATGCATAATTCTTCGCAAACAATAGGGATCTTCGTCTCTATGGGGCCCATTTTTGTGTAAAATATCAACTTGATCCATCAAAGATTCTGGACCGTAGCGTGGTAACAAGCAATGCTAACACACTCACCCACCCACCCACCCACCCACCCACCCACCCACACACACACAGACATCATCGTAAAAACGTCATAAAACGACTTCTGGGACCTCAAAACATGTAATTCCGTCAAAATCTCGAGATCGAATTTTTTCACGATCACTATACTTTACTTATAGTAAAGTAAAAATGAACAAATCACGTAATTCCAATTACGGCAAAGAGCAATAACGCTGTAGAACTGATTGTTTATCCCAGACTAACGGATCACCAACTATACTTCTCGAATTTATTGATATTTATTTACATTGCTTACATTGACTTTGAAATTTTGTAGGTGGCTCCACTGAAATAAAAATGATGTTTAGAAGTATAATGAACCTTTAAATAATTTATTAACTTAAAAGAGATATAAGAGGAATCATATTTTTACATGTAAAAAATCTTCGCCAATGAATATAAATTTCTGTTGCTTTAATACTCCAATAAATACTCCAATCAATTCATATGTTGCATCCTTGAGCAAAATTTAATATCAGATGTAAATTTTTCTGTGTTTATGAATCATATAACTTTGGGTAATACTGAAGTGTGAGCAATGAACTTTTTTCTATCATATTGTTGAAAAATATCCAGGTTTTTTACTATTCTAGCCTAATGGTTCATATCTATTATTTTCAAAATTTCAAGCTAAAAGCCATAAAGTTTTAAATTATACTGAAAAGCCGAGTTTGAATTTTATTTGAGTATGTAAATTGTCTAATTACTAATATATTTTTTCTCAATATACATTCACAGCAACCTTATAACAGCGTACAGCACACAAGAAAAAGATAACACCTCGCTCAGAATGAATTGCTATGAATAATTTTTGACAAATAGAACGAAAAGTGATTATTATTAGATACTAGGAAACCATAAAATTTTGAATATAATAATTCTAAAATCTAGGAAATACTAAAAATGTAAAACATAATTCAAAATTGAAAACATTCTTTGTAAATTAATAAATACTATTATCCTACATCTTAAATTAAAAATTATCTTAAAACAACATTTTTCTTAGATATTTCTGGCATTTTTCAGACAAAATAGGAATATTTTCAAGTTTTGAATGGGGAAAATTTGTCATAAATATTCAATGTAGAGGGGGTCGGTAAACTATGTAAGAGATCCACTGGCTGTTGGAACTTACAGTTTCTCCTGTAAGAGATTATTTCGTAACACGAAATTTAGACTTTCGATTTTCAAAAATATTATTACTGTTGTAGTTATACTAATGATATTATATTTATCAGTGGTGTAATATACAGAAATAAGGATATATACTAATAAGTGGGTCAATCACTATCTGTACTACCTCCAGGATTGAAAGACTAATATTCATATCTCCCATTTAGACATTTATGCCTTCATAGGACATTATATATTATATACCCAAAAAGTATGATATTATGTTTACTTATAGTAAAGTTGAGTGTAGACTTGTAGACCATTCTAGATTTTATTAATTGTTTTTATATTCATTAACACTTAATAAATTATTATTATAGAGCCTTTTGGGTAGATATAATATTGCATGCGGAGAATAATGAACTGTTATTCCCTTGCACACTTATCAGTCACCTCGGGAGTTAATTATTGTTAATGCCTGGGCTACGCCTCTGGATTGATTAGACTTGATTCCTTCAGCGTTGCCCCTGTTCAACTGAAACAGCTTGTGAAATAATAGACCTCATTATTCGCTAGGTGCATGCATATCTATCTATTGCTATTTTATATTCAACAATATAACAGTGCTTTTTATATTCAAAACTGATTCTTTTACAATTTCGTTTAAGATAATTTTTATAATATTGTCACGTTAAAGTATTTGTAATTTTGACAGAAACAACTTAAAACAATGAAAAAAGTTTTATCAGTTCAATACATTCACAATTAAAACAGAAACTCAAAACTAAACTAAGAAAACACTTGTTCGTTGTCACCACAACTCTACCTGTTCTTTAAACATGTGCTATGACACAGTCTAGAATTCAAGTTCACTAAATTCACTAAAACACACAATAGTCACTTCGCTTCAATATTATATTCTATAAAGAAATATGTTATTGTTTTCAAAAAAGTTTTGTTTTCGGACATCACGTTGTAAACGTAATGAAATTACTTTATAGTTACACTTTTCATTTACCTAAAAACAAATATATGCTCGAAAATGTACACCCTCATGATAATGTTTGTTAAGTATCCGGAGAAGTGGGGGTCCACAGGCAAACAAAGGTTGGGAGCCCTTTGGAGTAGAGTAACTGAAGTTTAAAATTGAACACTTAAAGAATGTGCAGTAAAGACTTTACCTTTCCATCTTTCACTACGACTGCCGCCCGCTCTATGATTTCGACCTCTCCAAGGGAGACGGAATGTACCACTGGACCTATCACCACTAAGCCCTGGAACAATAATTTTATATTAGTTTTCAATACACTGTGAACACATGATGTTAGTGTTCTAACATCTAAAATTAGAAAACTATTTCTAATGTAATAGGGGAAAATACTATACTGTCAATGATGTCAATCTTCATCCAACTTTAAATCAAAATCTATATCCTGCCCACAACTTCTATTCACTTGCTCTCTGACGACGTCAAAACGAAAGGCCTCAGAGCAATTATATTAAATCATTTGTGGTGAGTTACATGAATATATATATATATTTATTGTTATTAAGTTGCTCACTAAAATCGATGTCTACACGACTAAAATGTTTATAACGAAAAACTCGATTAAAGCTCAAAACATAAAAAAATGGGTAAACTTTTACTTTTACATAGAATACATTAACAAATGAATGGTCAGATGAATGAATGAGTGAGTGAATAAATAATTTATTGAGAACAAATCCTTGAGAACAAATCCTATACTGCTGAGAACGAATAGAAGAGGTGTGTCTATGTCCCATCACCCAGCTTTTCTCTATCTGTTCAGTATTTAGAATCTAAATCTAATTAAAACCTTAAATGGCAAACAATTAATGTCATTGAGTGGAAATATATCAATAATTAGGACGATAATTATATACTAATCATTGTTATCGTAATTACATGACAATTTCTCTGTTAAAATTTACATAACGGTAATGACAATGATTGTTTTGAGGTCCCAAAAGTTCATTCTTTACTCTTTTTTGCGATGGTGTCTCTGTATGTGCGTGTGTTTGTGTGTAGGTGGGTACGTAACCAAAAGTTTATGCGCAAATACGTCTGAAAGAGGTAAAACATAGGAACACATTCCAAGCGGATAAGGTGCAATTGTGTTGCAGAGGTTAAATATTTGAGGCAAATTATATATAAGGCCAATTACAGTAACAGATACTTCTTTAAGCACAATTATGAACTTAATTAAAGAGCTTAAGATCTTTAAAAACTAAGTTTAGAAATATCGTAGATGCACAATACGGCAAATATGGTCAATGTGCCTACTGGCCTGATCAGATTTAGGTCTTTAGTTTATTAATATAATAATAACATATCAGTATAAATGGATATGTTATATATAAAAATATTGTAATAAGTTACAAAAAGTATTAAAATACGATAGTGATTCCCATCAATAAATAGTAGGAATGGCCGTTTTAATATATTTATAAGAATAACGACTTGAGAGTCGTAGTAATAGGATGTGATAAGAGTAATGGACGTCTCCTCACTTCACAGGCGTGTTATCAGTTCCCATCCAAACACCCTTACTCAAAGCTTGTTACTAGTTGGTTTGGGCCTACAAGGTCACGATACATAGTCTTCTACCCCATGAACCACTCGTAGTTTTTGTCGACCAGGTCCGTACTCAGGCCTTTTGCTTTCTCTGGCACTGTTACAACACAGCTCTGCCCTTCAGGATATCGTACAGTGCCCTACCAATTGATACATACATACAGGGTTTCCCTGGGAATCGCGCAACATAGAGATTTTTATAAAAACACATATGGATATTAATTTTAATAATTATGAAATCAATATTCATGATTTAGAAGGTTAATAACAATTTGACCATCAGTATTTGAATTATAAAATACAGATGGTCAAATCGTTCACCCTCTGCATTAACACATGCATCAATCAATGCAGGGATAGAGAAGTAAGAGATGGTTTATTCCTTACCTCTAATTGATGCATGTATCAGTGCAGAGGGTGAACAGTTTGAGTATCTCTTATGATTATGATCAATAAAGTTAATGCTGTTTGTCAGCCGAGCAGAACTCATCTTCTTATTCTCCTGATAACGACGAGGTCGAAATATTGAAGGGAGTTGTGTGTTGTTTCTACGTGTTCTTTTATTCTAATCGTTTGATATTTTATCCTAACGGACCGTTTCATTTTTTAATAAAATGTATATCCATATGTTTTTCTATAAATAAACATATATCCATAAAATTAATATTCCGTGACACCCTGTGTAATGACAATACTTCAGATCAAATTGCTATATTTGAAGAATTCCCTATCTCTTAGCACTAACTAACTGAGTCTTTGTTTCATGCAAAATAGTTAACCCGGGGACTTTATTCTATCACTGAGATTATAATAGCCTCATATCTGAATACACCGTAAAGAGTTGTTTACTTCCTTCACTCTCTCTCAAATCTTTGAGGTTCAATGTAGCTCTGGTATTGTTAAGATGTGCTATATAACCTGATCTATGATACATCAGGATTCTTAATTTTTCTTACTCATATTTATTAGACTACAGATGTGTCTGGTACACAAATTGTTAGACAGATTCTTATATTATAAACAGAATATATATGGGAAAGAAAGCTTTGAGTGAAACAACGCTATTGTTTTACATGTTTGGATAAAAATTTAACGTTTATGTTAACTTAGGATTTACCGGAATATAGGAGGAACAATGCTTTAAGGACTTTGTTGCTTTACATGTTAAGATAAAAATGTAACCTTCATATTAATTTATGATTTACTAGAATGAATAAGAAAGAAAGCTGTAACCATTCTTTTCTTTTACCTGTATGGATTTTTTTTTTTTTTTGGCTCATTCATGTTAATTTACTATTTACTGGAACATTTGAGAAAGGAAAGCTTTCAGTACTCTATTGTTTTACGTGTATGGATCAAAATTTGACGTAGTCCAGTTAATTAAGGATTTACCAAAATGTATGAGAACAAAGCTGATTCTCTTTATGATAAGGGTTAGTAAATGCTAATAATCAAATTATAAAAAAAATATTATTTTTGTTCAGGCCAGAGCAGATCCTTTCAGCAGGGTTGGAAATTTTGGCCGTGCATGTGTCATCGTCACTGGCTCATCGATATTTGTTTTCTCTCAACAAATTAACAGCTCCATCCATCACAGAGTGCTTAAAGCTTTCTTCTTCATATATTTTGGTAAATTCTCAATTAACATGAATGATGAAAGGTTTTATTCAAACATTTAATATAGATTGCTTAATGCTTCTTGATCATAGCATCTAAAACTAGTAACTTCACATAAGTACTTTTAATTTTTGTCAATATCTGTGGAACTAATAGTGTTGAAAATATTGCACCACCAAGTTTCTGATTAACCATAAATACAAAGGCCCTATTATTAATGTCGCATTTAAAGAAATGAAATGATTACCTATGTTTTTGTCACAGGAAAACTATTTCCTATTTGAAGAGGAAATCTGATTGAGAAAAGAACAGCCTTGATTTGTTGCAAATTCACTGTCCTTATCAATCAAAATCGAAAAGAGTACCATAACTCAGCCAACTATCTATTAACTGTTTAGGATGTTTTGAAATGTTATGAATGAATTTTCAATAATTGGCGGCTCCACTCGGAATAATTGAGAGGTGGAAGACACCTTTAGCAACTAACATCTCTAACTATTTAAATTACTGCAGAACTTATCATATTGTAAAAGATGAAATATTCATAGTCAAATAAGCTCTAATTATAATGAAAAACACGCTAACCTTGGTTTAACCTTACGATCATAAACTCCAGGAACCAAATCAAGTCAAATTTTTGTAATTATTTTTACAGAATTTAATTGCTATGGTATTATGTAACAAGGTGATCTTTAACTTGTCTTTAAAATGTATAATGTTGAGTTCTAAGCCGGTAGCACACAATATTTGGTCTTAGGCTGATGAAATATGCAAATAGTTCTTGAAATAAACGTCAAGACCAGTCTCAAAAAATAATTTCAATTGATGTATGTAATGCAATGACTGTATGTAAATATATAATAAAATAAAACTCAGCTAAACACAGTCAATTTGTCTCTATAAATGGTCATCCTACATGAAATCAATTTAATTGAATAATTAAATATAAAGCAAATATTTGTAATTGGTCACATGAACTCAAAATTTGTAAAATAAGTTTCTTACGAATAATTTAATTTAGATAATATATTAGATATTAAATAAAAATGTATATTTTTTATTTTGAAACTTTACACTATTCCTTTTTTAATTTTAGTATAAAGCTAAGGCAAGGTCTTCTGAACAGTTCTCTTCTTATTTTCTTTGAGCATGACTTTTGAGCGGTTAAGGGTCCCCTCAATCAGTTACCTGACTTGAATGTTTTTTTGAAAGTAAGGATTCATGCCTAGTATTTCTTACTTCGACGTTTCAGAACTTCTGAATAACTGGTTAAGCTGATGCATCAAACGTGATCTGATGATTCAAAGGCCCTTCCTTTAATCATAAGTCCGCTGTTGATTCATGTTGATGAAGTAAACAATGTTTTGGAAAAATGTTTTCCGAAATTCAACTAAAAACAGCGGGCCATCACCTGCAACTACTTTCGCTGCTTTGTTAAAAGTAGTTCTCAAATAAATAGCCTTAAAAGTTGCGACGACTCCGAGATTCATTAGCTTCAGGTGGAGTGTCGTATCTGATGGTAAAACACGATTTTGACATTTTCATTTAAATCACCGATGCAGGAGGATGGCCTGGTACACCGTCTACAAGTAAGATGATCTTAAATGGATAATTTCTTTAATCACAATATTTATTTACTTTTGGGTAAAAATATGACTTAAACTTTAAATGTTCATATTTTTATTTCACCGTGTTGAATCGAATCTTATAGTATCAAAAAAAAAAAATGTGTTTTCATTTCATTTGTCTTGTAAACTCGAATTTCGTTTTAAATGAAATCGTATTAAACAGGGTCTAACTGTATATCACCAGGGCTGTGGAGTCGGACCTTTTAGGGCCGACTCCGACTCCAGCTTAGACTGGAGCTCATCTTTTTATTATTAAAAACCAGATGACAGGTGGCTAATAATAAAAATTAGTACTTTGTAATAATAATGATAATAATAATTAGCAATTTATAAAAAAATTCGTGAACTTTCAATTACCGCCAAGTGCAATAAAACTACCATATAATAACTGAATATCCATCCCGGAGTAATGAATCGCCTGCTATCTGTCAGTTTTTTTTACATTTATTTACATTGTTTACATTGACTTAGAAATTTTTTTAACTTAATAGACTGAAATAAAATTGATGTTTAAAGGTTTAATGAAATGATTAAATGTCCTAAGATGAGATGTAAGAAGAATAAAATTTTACATTTAAAAAATTTACGCCAAACAAACTTATAATTTCTATGCTTTCCATGTTATGATGGATTTTTCTAACAAAACACTCTAATCAATCTATATGTTCATCCCTGGAACAAAATTTAATGTCAGATGTATATTTTCTTGTGTTTACGAATTGTATTATCTTTGGGTAATATTGTAGTATATAGAATGGACTCTGTTTTTCTTGCTACAAAACGGATATTAATTTTAAGCAAATTTCTCGGTGATATTTTTTGTTGAATGTTTCTGATATTAGTGAAAATAAATAGGAATATTTTAAATTTTCATAACAAAAACTTTGGCTTAATTCTTCAATATAGAAGGTGGTCAGATAAACAGGATTAAATGTAACAGATCCACTGGCTATGGGAACAAAAGCCATGTTCTCCTGTAAAAGATTGTTTCGTACAGAAAATTTCGTACATAACACTATATGTTTCAGTTGTGTGATATACCAAAATAAGCTTTTACATTGATAACTGGTTCAATTACTATCTAAACTACCACCAAGAATCCAACGACCAATTATTATATCCGCGCACTATAATGGACGTCGTAACTTGCAGACGAGAGGCCTTCTACTGCTTGATTACTGTGCTACTATAACTTTGACTGTCAGTAATTTATGTTGGACATTAAGTTCACCTTTATATTAATGACATCATATTCGCGGTCATGTGGTCCTATTGGTTATAGTTTTTCATAGTGTAAACTGTTTTCAGTCGCTAATTGAAAACATAGTCAGTGGATGAAGTAATTGTTCAGTGAGGTTTTACTCAGTTTTTTTCAGTGATATTTTCTATTAAACTAGACATTTTGTATTCTACCATCAATGACCTACTAAGGACATTGGTAGTAATTTTCACCGGAGGGAAACTTTATGCTTGGACTAATTAATCGTAGTTTATCATTTTATGTCATTTTCATGTACACAAGTAATAAATATGGTAGGTGAGGAGTCGGAGTCGGCTGATTTCTCCTCAAGGTAGAAAATAGGCCCAACTCTGACTCCGACTCCACAGCATTGTATATCACACCATAATTATTAATAATTACTGTTAACCGTTATTAATTAATTAATTAGTATTATGTTACTCATACCAAGCTGGTGACTACTCCATAGACTCACAAGATAGGTTCGTTAGTAGCATACATACTAAGAATGCAGCTTGTTAAAAAAGAAATGCCAATACAATGCTGAAACCATGAATTGTTATAAAACAAAAATGTGCTAATCACATCTTTATGCAACGCACAAACATAATAAATTATTTGTTTAATTATTATTATGTTTAACCTCACGATCATAAACTCCAGGAACCAAATCAATTCAAATTTTTGTAATTATTTTTACAGAATATAATTGCTATGGTATTATGTAACAAGGTAATATCTTTAACTTGTCTTTAAAATGTATAGTGTTGAGTTCTAAGCCGGTAGCACACAATATTTGGTCTTTAGGCTGATGAAATATGCAAATAGTTCTTGAAATAAACGTTAACACCAATCTCACAAAATAATTTCAATGGATGTACATAATGCAATGACTATATGTAAATATATAATAAAATAAAACTCTTATTTATAATAATAATAAACCTGCATATTCAAATAACCTGGTTCATGAAGTCTATCTATGAATCCATATTATAGATATCTATGAGAAAGAAATATTATAGATAAAACCTGCACAGGCAGATGCACCTTTGTCATCTTACGAACTCCTGAAGAATTGAACCATACTGAACAAAAAAAGTTCGGAAATAAACTCGATATTTAGAAGCGATAAAAGCATTCACTTCTTAATTAACATTTTTGGTTAAACTCTTATCAGAGGAAACCTTGAGTGGCCCACTTTATTATAAAAGCCCCATTATGAGAGATATTATACAATCAATAATTTTCTTTGTTAATATGTTTGTATCATTTCTCTATTGTTCAACTATATACATGTATATATAAGATGGTCTTACATCAAACACGTGAAACAAAAATCAACGCCTAAACAATAGTAAGAATTCAAACAAGGGCCATAATTGTTTGACCAAAATAGCTAACTGTTGCAGAGTCACATTGTATTGTTCCCAAAATGTTGGACGCATTTCTGATTTTTTTACGGCAGTTTAGACTTTTCATATCGATATACATAAAATCAAATGAAACTGTTCATAGGCCTTTAGATAAAAATTATAAGTAATGCCACTCAAATTTAAATAAAAACATAACTCACTTCTATATTCCATATGCATTTATTTCTATTTACTGTGTACAGGTACACAGTAAATAGAAAAACGCACTTACAGTCTCTAATGTTCGGATTAACCGTCATCAAGAGAGAAGAGATAGGGACACCAAGCGCACTTGCGAAGCGACGGTGTCACTATCTCTTCTCTTCTGATAACGGTTAACCAGAAAATTAGAGACTGTAAGTCTGTTTTTCTATTTACCCATAGTTTACTCTGAAACTTATATATATATATATATATACGTTCTGAAATACGATCTGAAACGGACAAATATAGTTTAATGTACAAAAAGAAACACCGAAAAATTAAAAGCACACATTTACAGTCTCTAATTTTTGGTTTAAACCGTCTTCCGGAGAGATAAGAGAGAGAAACCAAGCGCACTGGTTCAGAGACGGTTGGAGACCAACATGTGCCTCATGCGCGCCCGGTCACAGAGAATAATGTAGACAGGAATCAATTTATAATTAAACTGAGTTAGTGAAATATGTAAAATAATAAATAAATAAAAGAAAAAATTGTGGGATGAACAGGGAAATAAATAAAAGCACGGACTAAGCTATGATAAAATAAAATAAGACTCAGAATTAAATTTTATTATTTATTTACTTTATATAGGTATCTAATATTATTATTTGTATTCTCAGTCTTATTTTATTTTATCATAGCTTAGTCCGACTTTTATTTATTTCTCTGTTCTTCCGTAATTTTTTTCTGTTATTTATTTATTATTTTACATATTTCACTAATTCAATTTAATTATAAATTGATTCCTGTCTACCTTATTCTCTGTGACCGGGCGCGCATGCAGCAACATTGTTGGTCTCCAACCGTCTCTGAACCTGTGCGCTTGGTTTCCCTCTCTTATCTCTCCTGAAGACTGTCTAAACCAATAATTAGAGAGTATAAGTGTGTGCTTTTAATTTCTCTATGTTTTTTTAGTACATTGAACTATATATATATAAAGATTACACATAAACACGTGACGAATTGACTCTGACGAAGACCACTTGTTACGGTTGAAAGATCTTAGTCTTGTTTTCGCATTTCATTTTTTGGTTTCGTAATAATAACGTAATATTGACCCCGTAATAGATTGTTTCTGAGAAGTATTCAGGTTTTACTTGCCTTCCAAGATCCTCACTTCACTCTCCTGATGATGACGGATATCAAAAAATTGTAGTGAGCTTTTGTGGTTTCTAATAACCATATGAATATAATAGATCATATTTAATTCAATTAATCTATTAGTCCAATGAACCTGACAATTCAAATCAAGCTATCAAGTTTAATAGATCAAATACTCTAATGATTGGTCCTCGTTTATTGAAGCTGGACTCAGTATTTACTAGGGCAATAGTTTTGTCCAAAAGCCTTGACAGCTAGGAGATAATTCGTTATTGATTTCTTCCTCAACTGCTTTGTTTACCCGACTAGCCTCCCAGAATGTTTTTCTCTTTCCTGCACTTGACGCCCTTTAAATATCTCACGCCTTTTACGCCAGATGTTTTTACATAACTTGTTTCACTTGATTTTCATTTCATTTGCGTATATGAATATATTGCGTATTTGAGCTTATTGACAAGTTGTTTACCAGAGTTGAAGATGTACTATCTATTCAGAATAAATGGCTTTGTATACAAGCGATTCTTAACCCTTACTATGAACAGGCAGCAAAAATCAACAAACAAAATTCTTACGCTATATCAAATGATCTGGCTCATGTGGAAAACCAAATTTGTAGAAATTACCCGATTATGTAGACTACCAAAACTAATATTAGAGTCAAATAACAAATCATCCTTAGGTCACACTGAAGGTTAAACCTCATAAATATGATCTTTAGAACAAAGAAGTATTATTTCTAACAATCAATGCTATTATAACTGTTGTGCTATTTCAGTTGATAAAATGGACCGGAGTTAAATTCAAAGAGGTAGGTGGTTAGACCGGAGTTAAATTCAAAGAGGTGGTTAGATTCAAAGAGATATCTTTATCTGTTAGGCTAATAAAACAAGTTGTGTTTTAGGAGTAGTTAGTACTGTGTTGGATCTGTCGGGTGTTACCTGTGCCGAGTTATTTGCTTATATGATGTAACCTGAGGTTTATCTCACTGACAGCGACATCAGATAAGGCAATCTGCTAAAATCGATAAACCTTTCAATAACTGCCTTATAATCATTATATTAATTTTATTTTTAAGGTAAGAATGGAATTAAATTATGTTAAGCAACTTGTGACATTGTCAGTACTACAGAGACTATGGGTAATTTGCCACAGAAACACACCGTCAGACCTAACTTATACTAACAGGCGGGGTATGAGTGTAATAACAATATAATTCATACTATTAGAAATAAGGTTATCTACGGACAAGAAGAAGAAGAAAACTGACTCGCTGTCAAAGACTATATTTAGAGGTTTAAGCGACCAGGCTCTCGTTTTCTTCACTGGATGTGTTTTTTCTCAAAGCTGTTATTGTTGCTACACTTATATTTCGTAGCAAAGAAAATGGAAATGGAAATAGTTATTCTTCTGTATTGGGGTGATCCATTTAGTAGTTTTGAGGTTCGACTTCGTTCTTTTGCTCCTACTGCAATGATTGTGTCGTCAGTTTACAGGCATATTAGTCTTTCAATATTTGGACTCTCATCAATGTGTAGGCTGGAAAGCAGAGAGACAAGTACTGAACCCTGAGGCACAGCCCCAGTAGTTTTATGTAACACTGATTTTACTTGATTAAATTCAGCGTTGAGAGTCCCGTGTGGGCAGTTGTCGTGTGTCTCAGTTTCCATTGAGCTGTAAGTACCATATCCTGGCCCTTCTGGGATCTCTTAGGTAGATGCTGTCTTCTTGTGATGTTTTTGGTTGTAGTGGTTAAAATCGCTGTCAACCAACTATTCGGGTGAGTGTGAGTTAATAGGATTGGACAGCTGGGCGATGTATTTGATCCCTGCGACTACACAGCTTACTACCGACTTAGGATTAGGGCTCCTATACCTGCTCTCCTACCCTTGACTTCGGATTTTACAGCATTAGGGTAATTTGGCTGTACTACCCTTCTCTGGCAAAACTGGAGGACAGTTCAGGCATTAATTTTGAAAATTACTGGAGATAATTGTAACAAAGAGCAACAATCTCAGGAAGGAATACAAAGAAACAATCAGAAAATGAGGAAAGTTTTATATCAAACTGGCATGGAAAAATTTATAAAAAACAATAAGATAATCTATTTTATATTGGATTCTTCAAATTTTTATTTCTTTGGACAGTTATATAGTCCTGACCTTTCACTTTTATAAATTGTATAAATAGAAAGGGAAAATCATTAAAAGAAAGCAGTTTAACGTAACAGAATTTTGTAGCGATGCAAAAAATAAATTTAAAAATATCGATACAATTAAAATAGTAAGAAAAAAATAGAAAAATATGAAAAAAGAAAATTTTACGAAATATAATGGAGAAATATGAATTAGTGTGAAAAATGTTTGTTACTATAAAAACTCCACTAAAGCAGAGCCAGAATGAGTTTAGTATGATTTAAACTCACGTAGGACCAATATAGTGAAATAACTCATTTGGTAAAGGTCTGAACTGCGTAAAGGACCAGTGACAAGAGGGAAAGGATGGCCTCTAACAAAGCAAGACCACGTAGGTGAAGAAATAGCCGAACCTGTCGAGGATTTTGTGAAATGGGTATATAAAACTATTTTAGAACCACAGCTATTATAAATGTTAATATAATCTACATAAAGAATAGCATAAAATGATGTGAAAGACATTCGAAGTAATTATCAAAATCAAATATATATGTGAATATTAAAATACTAAAAAAAAATTAAATATTTACTCAAAGGTATTTGTTAATGATCCCTACTCTAATACACTTGAATTTGGTAAAATTTAGGGGTCCCAATGTAGAATCAGTCTTCTTTGTGTGGTGTCACACAGGGGCAATATCCGGTCTATGTGTGCTCCCATGTAGTACTGCCACTGCAACCTAACCTAAGGAAGAAAGATCTGGTGTAACATTTTTATCTGGCTCTCTGCACCCTCGTTCGTTTTTATATCCAAAAAAAACTTTCTTTTTAGTTATAAATTTATTTTTCATCAACCGGTATGGCTTATATCGTCCTCTGAAGCTTTCAGAATGAAAGGTAAGTCAACAATTTTTACATTTTATTAAAAAATATATATTTTATGTCGTTTTAAAAATCTGAGTATTTTTTTCATTATGACTTTTATATCCTTAAAGCTGATGCCATAATTTCAAGATCTAGAAGTAGTAGTTTAGGAGAAAATAAATGTCTAAAAGCACATTATGGTGAAACAAGTGACTTTCCCATCATGCATAATTGCTGCCAAACAATAGGATTCATCGACGCTATGAGGCCCTTTTTTGTGTGAAATATCAATTTCATCCCATCAAAAATACACACCCACCTACCATACACACAGACATCCTCGAAAAAATTTCATAAAATGACTTAGGGGACTTCAAAACATTTAATTCTATCACAATCTCCAGATTAAATTTATTCACGATCACTAAACTTTATTATAGTAAAGTAATAAATGCGGATCATGACAACATTGACAGAACAAACAATCAAAAAATATATTACTATAGTGGGGAAAACAAAATATCAGTCATATTTATAAATAAATAAAAAAATGTAAAAAAATTAAACAAATAATCACTTTTTTTTCCTAGATTTAGAATTTAATTCTATAATAAGTCATGGTAATATTGATTCGATGCATTTTTAATAATAAAACGAATAATATTGATTAAAGAGAAAAACAATAAATAAATAACAAATTGGAAATAGAATTAAATTTGATGATATGGAAGATAACCTGGTTACTGGTTGCACATGCCATTGTGATAAGGTCGCTATGGACAGCAGCGCTGTCAACTCAGTACTGTACTACTCCGCACAGATGCTGTAACCCCACCATTCTGGCATTAATTTGCCGCTTACTCATTATTTGCAATGTTGCCAATTCGTTGATATCCCAGTATAACTGAGTGAGGGAAATCTTAGGCAATTCACATATTTTATGTCTGAAATTAATTCGCATTTTACCTTTTTTTTTTTGGTAGAGTATATTTTATGTTTTATTTTTTCCACTTTTAAAGTAGGATAGGTTTGGGTTAGTTTCAGTCGCAATCTCACGCACATATGCTGAACATTGATATTTTGCCTTTGAGTAGGGGTCTTTAACGAGTACCTGATATCGTATAGGCTAGGGACCGATGGCTCAGTGAGACCTCTCCAAAAGATTACGAGCAGAGATTTATTCACCTCCCAAGTGAATAAATTGTGGGTATTGAACACGGATCTACCAGACCAAAGACGAGTGCTTTTACTCTCGGTTAACCTAGTCCCCTTATCGTAGTATAAGATTTTTTTTTCATCCAAGTCAATAGAAATAGTCTTTACCCATTTTGTGATATCTAAAGGATGAAATTGTGGGTTATTGTAGGATACCTGATAATACCGCTGGGCCCAATGGTACGTGATGACGTATCTAATGGTAGCTATGCCCATTATTACTTAACTTATGTTTTCCAATGCTTACCCGTATATTTAAACACAGCGATGACCTATGTATAAGTTGCAAAATCTTAACCATTAAGTTTTATGTAAATTAAAGCCCTCTTTTTTAAAAAAACTAAATAAATTACTAGTGACTATTATTCCTTCCTCTCCACTCTCAAAGAAATGGATATTCTGTTTTATTTATTAAAATATTACTTTTATTGAAAAAAAAACTATTGTCAGAAAAACAAACTATTGTTTTAGGTATTTACAAGCAGTTGTAAATATATTGTTTAGCGTAAACGGAATTGTTTATCGTTGGTTAGTTAACTAACCAACATCAAATTAGTTGAACTAAGGATAAGTTAAGTACTAATAGTACTAACTAACAGGCTCTTAATCAAATTCAGCATTCTAAGAAGAGTAATGCCAGCCTTCTAAAACAACTGACTTTAAATTATAAAAGAAACTACAAACTATATGTTTTGAAGACTACTTTTATTTTTATAACATATTTGTAGTTCCTCATTTTCTCTGTCAATGCCCTGGTTTGGCTCAAAGAAGGAAAGAAGCATTAGGAGAGTACTTCTTAGACAATCTTGAGAACTTAGCATCCACTGGTATTAGGGATCTATCTAGATTTATTGTTCTCTCGAGATGGTTGGAGTGGACCAGAGAGGGGAGAGGAATAGCCTCAATTCTTCTTTGTGGTATCTGAAGGAGCCGGCTTGCGGCCTATGTGTTTCCGCAAGGGCCACGGGATGGCCACTGTAACCTAACCTAACCTATAAGATATTTGTACCTGGAGTTTTTTTATTAATATTAAAAACATTAATGTTTTGTTTTATTTTCCAGTGCTCGCAGTTATAGGATTTCACCTTTTAGTGTTGTTCTAGGGATGGAAAGTGCTGCTCATTTATTATTTGGCACCCATTTTAGTAATGATTGAGCGACATTACTTGAGTAGATTCGACAATGGCAATCCTAAATTTCACCTAATTCAAGTGTTTTTAGAGTAAGGATCTTTAATCAGTACTTGTCATAGTACAGGTTCGGAGCCGACGTCTTAACGTCTTCTTCAAGGAAGGATTCTAACATTAGTATATACTGCATAGTAACTGACCCCAAAACTTTTCAATTTTAGCAATTTCGTTGTTACTTTTTAAGACTTAATGGTAAAACCGTCAATGCTTCAACTTAATTATTTTCAACGTTAAAGTATAATATACTGTAATTTTTTAGATAACTAATTCCTGCACAAAAAAAGTTCTTTAAATTTTTTTTTCAGGTAAGATAGGACATTCCTGCAGTAAAAAGGTTCCAACGATTTCTTATCTATTTTTGCAGTCGAACTTTGGCAAGTTAAAAGACTGACCTTGTAATATCTCAGGTAATCTTTGAGGTGTTTTTATCTCAATACTTGACTGAATCTAATTATTTGCTTGGAGCTGTTTCATCAACTGTCTGTTAACCTAATCATTCCATAACTGTTTTATAACTTAATTAATTAATTATTCCAGCCCACATTCAAACTTTTTTAGTGCAATACAACGTTATATACATTTGATTTTTATGATTATTAAATAATTATTTTCTTCAGTGAATGACATTTTACAAGAAAAACTTTGTAGCTTTTCCTTAGCATATTAGTAATGTCAGTGTATGCGAAGCCAAGGTCAGGATTCTGGAAACTTGAAGACGAGCCAAGGTGGCGACTCACTGTAGGTATTCACTTTCACGAGCCACGTCTTCTAGAATATCACCTACATATATCATATACAGTGTTTGATTATTTTATTTACATTTTGTAAATAAAAAATCTGGGATTCTTAACTTTACTAAAACGTATTACTTGTCAAAAAATTACCTCATTGAAAGTACTTAAAGATTTATTGCGAAAACTTTTTAAAATATAATGAAATTGTTTAAACTGGCTTACAAAATTTCTGATAAACTTATTTCTACTTAATTTAATGTAATTAAACCAGATTGATGTACAAGGTACAAACTAAGATATTACATTCTGTTACGTTTTTGAAATTTTAGTCATATTGCCTTTTCCTATGGTGGAAGTGCTTGGTTTATATATATATATATATATTGATAAAAGTATCGACCGTGGAATAGAAACAAAACTAAAATTTATCGGGACTCTGACCGAACTGACCGAGTCCCGATAAATTTTAGTTTTGTATATATATATTAATGATCAAACCACAATAAAAAATGGGAAAACGAGACTAAGATCTTTCAACCGTAACAAGCGGTCTTCGTCAGAGTCAAAAACCCAACAGTTGGGTTTTCGACTCTGACGAAGACCGCTTGTTACGGTTGAAAGATCTTAGTCTTGTTTTCCCATTTCTTATTGTGGTTTGATCATTGATTGTTATTTCACGTGTTTATGTGAAATCTTTATATATATATATAATATATATATATATATATATATATATAGTTAACACATGAAAGAGAAAAAACAAATAAAGATACACACAAAAGACTCACAACGATATTTCGACAGTCGTCGTCATCGGGTAGAAGTAGTCCCTTTGAGTAGCTGAAGTTAACTGAGTGGTAGGCCGAATGCAAACGAACACGCACGCACTCTGCCGGCCGCCCTAGGTAAGCTACTAACTACAGACAGAAAAATAACTAAAAAGAACAAATAAAAGCAAATAAAAATAACAGAAGGAGAAGAATAGTAAATGAAGCAATAAACAATTTAAAATAAATAAATAAAAAATAAAATAAAATAATAAAAATATAAAAAAAAAATAATTAAATTAACGGTACAAGTTAAGGCCAGGAGGAGAGCGAGCTTTGAGAAGACAGATAATTGCCTCCTCTGAAGCTCTTAAAGTAACCCGAGAAGACGGAACAGGGATATGATTAAGGACTTGGACCCGGAAGCAGTGATTAAAATCCAGTCCATGGGAATTAGAGTGGATAGCAATAGGGAGGTTTTTGCGTTGACCAACGGAAGCCCTGTGACCATTCATACGTAAGTTGAGCTGCGTAGAGGCCATACCAACGTAGAATGCATCACACTGGGTGCAGTCCAAACGGTAAACGCAATTAACCGATGTGCATGAGGTGTGGGGAGGACAAGGGTAGTTAATGTTGCTATGGGGGGAAGTAAAAAAGGATTAGGGTTTATGATAAGACAGGTTTGGCATCTGCTCCGTCCGCACTCCACCATTCCCCTCCCAAGTGCAGGGTTCAAGGGAGAGTGATGGGAGAAAATGCCTCTGAGGTTCGGTGGTTTGCGATATGATAAGGAGGGGGCTTCAGGAAAAATAGACGAGGTAGAAGGAGAAGAGGAGAGCAATGGGAAAAACTCCTTAATAACCGAGCCAATCCTATGAGCACCAGGGAAAAAAGTGGATATCAGGAAAACACTATCAGTGTGAACTTTTCTCGGTACGTGCCGGTGAACTATTTCAGCCGGCACGACACAACTATCAATGACATTAGAAGGGTAGCCACGATCAACTAATTTTTCCTTTAAACTGTTAATATGGGAACTACGGTTTTTCAAGTTATTACAAATCCTGTGGATGCGAATGGAAAGGGATCTGGGGATTGCTTTTTTGATGTGGGTGGGATGGCAACTACTTTAGTGGAGGTACTGCTGTGCATTCGTAGGTTTTATATGTACAGAGGTGGAGAAACTGCTATTGTTGAGGGTGACATCAACATCAAGGAAAGTAATTTTATTGCTGGACACTTGGTGGGTGAAGGGTGAAGTTATATATATATATATATATAACAACTGTACACGTATATAACACTGTACAATAACCAAATTTCAATATTCTGCAGTCATTAAATTTGAGCAGAAAAATAATTGTCTTACTAACCTAATTCTACCACTACCCACTCTTTCTCCTCAGTGGTCAGTGAAGTTTGTTATCTTTATCTTTTAGTTAATAGTATTAGTCTTAATTCATAAAATAACCTTCATTTTTATTAATTATTATTAACTAAGATATTCTGTATACAAACATGATTACTATTTCATTATAACTTGATATCTTTATTCTTTTAACATTCAGAAGTATCAAAAGCTAAAAATATTCTACTTTGAGAGTCATTTTTGGAACACTCAGAGCTATTTCGACTGGTTACCTTAAGCAAATAATTTTTTAAACATATATGACTGTCGTAGAATCTTATAACCTACAGCTTTGTATCCACTCCAAAAGTAGTTTTAATAAAATTATTTCGGACAGGAATAGGAAATACGATATTCACTATGCTACTCTCTTCTATTTCCTTAAGAAATATTTTTGATTATTTAAAAATCATAGCAACAAGACAAATACAAAAGTGCACAAAATCTCAATACTTCACTTCGACTGGGACGTCATTAGTTAGATAGACGTCTGAGTCCCTCCGACAACAAGTGAGGACTGATGTCTCATCCAGAGGTACTAAGTCGGTGTTGCCAAATTACGGGGAGGGGGGGAGGACAAGAAAAAATGAAATAAATAAAAACAAAAATATATAAAGTGATAAATAAAAAAAATTAAAAATAAAGTACATATATTACAATTTAATAAAAAAAAACGAACTTAATAATGAAAAATAATAATAACTGTATAAGTTGGTAAGACAGATTGAGTATGCGACTACAGCCTATCTTGTATTCAGAGTGGCTCACATCTATCTAACTGATGACGACACATTTCAAAATAGTATTTCAAAACTCATATCTTGTATGAGTTTTCTTTCTGTGTATTTACTTTATTTGGTTCGTCGATCTATTTTATATAATTGGTTATTTATTATGTTTATATACTGGATGGACCAGAACTAACAGAATCCCACCTTACTCTTATTAATTTACAGAAGTAAATCATTATGATTAATGAGAGTCAAAACCACGTTGAATACACAGTTCCGTTAAACCAACGAAATTAAGCACAACTGAGTATGTTTAGCACTTGGATAGGTGACACCTTTAAGTCTCCACGGTAATGTGCACTAAGTTGAAAATAAGCCCCATTTGGCTCTTTTTGCTACCCTAAAATCTTTAGACCTCTATTGGGGTGGGCATTAAAAAACAAATCTATGACAAAATAAATAAAGTTCAATTGCAACATTACTCAATACTAGGATAATAAATTAAATTAATGGATAACTTAATATTAATATTAAAATCATAGTAATCCGTCTTACCTCGTACCCTGCTGCTGAAGTTCTTAGACCGGTTTCGGGCATCACCCATCTTCAACAAGAACTAATCAACTAAAACTACGGAGTCCTACCTTTCTGTTTATATAGCCTACCTACTTTCCCAATGCTGCCTAGATTTTTTTATTATTTAATTATTTTAACTTTACTTTTATTTTTATTTTATTTTACTTTTATTTTAATTACTATTATTTAGTTTAATTCTTTTCTTATTATTTTCGTCATTGTCAAGTCTGTCAAGTCGTCGCTTGACTCCGACGTCAAAGGTAGGACTCCGTAGTTTTAGTTGATCAGTTCTTGTTCAAGAAGGGTGACGCCCGAAACCGGTCTAAGAACTTCAGCAGCAGGGTACGAGGTAAGACGGATTACTATGATTTTAATATTAATAATACTAACCTCTGTGGTAATGACAAAATGCATGAAGTTAACTTAATAGATAAAGTAATTAATCCCTTAAATTAATAAATTAATTAACTTGGATAAATCTATGAATGAATACCTTATATTACAGTTTACTTTATTATTTATTTAAAAACAGTTTTGTTACATCGGCTTGAACAGATGGAAGAGTTCTCTTTCCATGCGACGATCTCTTCAATCGACTGCGAGCTATAGTAGCCAAGACGAAGTGCTACATTAGCCTTCATCAATGTTGCGTCTTCTGATCTTTGTATATCATTTAACACAGGGAGTTTTAAACTCTGAGTTTTAAAAATATGCCCAATTATGTTTATTGTTTAATTATTTAATTTTCAGTTGTCTCATGAGTGAGTGGATTGAAAGTAAGTCTGATTCGTAGTTGGCTTCAAGAAAAACAAAAGAAGTCTGGAGCAGTTTAAACTCAACTCTGCTATAAGTGATGATATGATAATATCATAAATAAATTAATAATTTAGTTTAATTTTGCTATTACATTTTACTAATTATGATTAAAACGTAACTGTTGTATACAAAAGTTGTAGACACGCTTCAGGTCACACCGTTCAAGTTTAAAATCGAAGAGGAGTAACAAACAGAGTAAAAAAACATACTTTGTAACTCAAATTTTCGGAAAATACATCTTCAGGAGATAAGAGAGAGGGTGACCAATCACGCCGATATAGGCAGGTAACCCGTGTGTTCATGGTGTGCTAGGTCTCCCTCTCTCTTTTCTCCTGAGTCGGACTTTCCAAATATTTGAGTTTATTAGTGTGTTTTTTGCTCTCTATGGACTCTTCATTGATTTTGGGTCATATTTCCGAATATATAGTGAATTTTAGGCAATTTTACCTCATGAGAAGCTTAATTTACTGCCTTATATGTTTGTATATTAGATTTAAACTATTAAATCTAACGATTTGAAATTTTATTAGTTATTATGATACTAAAAGCTTCAATATTTGGTAATAAAATGAGGTCAGTTCTATTCCAAATCTAAAAATGTTGACTTATGATTGAATCTAAAAGATTGTGAACAGTGGTGGGATTTAAATTTTTTAAGAACAGGTTCTGAGAAAACAGATCGTGTGTTCACACCGGTTCGTGCGAACCGCTGTTTAAAATATGAGTTCGGCGAGTTAAATAGCTCAAGGAAGTTTTCCTGCTCATTGCCTGTTGCTTTAACATGATCACCAGCGATCAGTCTTTTCTTCATAATTTCTATTATTGCTTCCAGTAGCTTTTGACGAGCTAGGCTAACAAATCTGTGGTTTTCAGTAAACTGGATCTCTTTGAATGCGTCCGAAGCAACCCTCTCATCAATTTCTTTTTCAAATGTCCCTATATTTTCCTTAAGCAATTCATATGCTTTAATAGACCTTTTTATGAGGTTTTCTTCTTTGAACAAAGTTGTGCCTCAAAGCTTGGAGGGAATTACTCAGCAATGACATTTCATTCAAAATATCAATAATTAAAGCTAGGTCCTTCAGAAAATTTTTGTTACAAAGACAAGCAGCCATCCCTGAATTATTTATCAAAACAAACACTTACTTTAATCTGGCGATTACAGGATATTAGATCTAAAAACATTCAATATTTGATTCAGAACTAAAAGTTAAAACTAGGCCTAATATAGGCTAGACCAACTCAACGTCTGTCATTGTCAAGAGCAGTTTGAGCACTGTAATAGTTACGCAAACGAAACTAAATTGTTTAGTTATATATATGCTATATACATGCGCAAATTACGTTGTCATACATGCACAAGTTACGTGAGTCACGCGACACTTGTGGAGTTTGATAGTGGGCTAATTAATACAGGTCTGAATAGGGGTTTACGTAATTTTAACAACCTGTTCGCCGAACTCATAATATTTTAAGCAAAGTTCGCACGAACCGGCTGACTCCCATCACTGATTGTGAACACAATACTAGTCATGCCATTTCAGGGAACATAATGGAAAAATCACAAAAATGGCTCCACATCCTGGAAGATGACCTAGATTTTTTTTTAAAGTTAAATTGAATCATAAATAATATGTAGGAAACATTTTTGAATTCAGAAAATATTTTTATTTTTTTACTCAACTACATCCACTACAATATTGTGGTAGGTAGCATTTATTTAAAATTGGTATTTTGCGGAAAAAATCTAACATTTCGATCTACCATAAGAGGAAATTTAGCCCTAAAAACTCTGGAATAAGGCTAACCTTATTTACATTAACTTAGAAATATTTTAGCAGATTCCAACCAGAGAAATTTAGTGAAACTTAATATTTTCTTAAACATTTTTGAAGTGTTTTGATAATCTTCAAAAATGAATGATAGAAATAAGTTCATTTGTTTCTGAAATTCATAAAAATGTTAAGCTATTAATTTTAATACTAAGTAGAAGTATATAATATAATGAATTTTATACAAAAAGGATACTAATTTTATCCATTCTTTTGGTGATTCTAGAAAACTGAAATTATCTAATCATAAAGTTCACTAAGTCATATATTAAGGATGAATAAGCTAATCAGTTAGAAATTACAAAAAATAACTCTGTATTTGTCGCACGACTTTTTTGGTGGCATTGAAACTAAACAATTGTCGCGTGATAATGAACAAGTTAAACTACAGAATTTTAAAGAAGAATTTTCATGTGAAGTCCAAGCTAGATTAGTATAACATTTGTGTTAAAATTCCCATGTTAAATTATAATAAGTTTTTCTAAAATATACATTGTAATTTCTTAAAATTTTCTGACAATCTTTGTTTCGTTGCTTAGAATGATAATAAGAAATCAATTTAATTAAATCTTGTCTGTTTCTTCAGTATTGCTGAGAATATAATTAAAGTTCATTTCAACAAGAGGTCTCTGATTTTGTTTATGACCTAATAGTCAACGATTTTATAATTAGAATAATCATGTTCACAAAACAAGTCGGTTAGCACGACTTAAACGTTAACAAGTCATTTAAAAGTTAAAATTGTTTTTAACATTTTTAGCTCAACTTGTTTATTACTGGATAAAAAAAATATTTTTGAAAATACCAGACAAAAATATCGACTAACGTTTTAAAATGATCAATAATTGAAACTGCTCTGAAATTTAAATAATTACCTTGGCAGACCTGGGCATACTGGGATGCCCTGATAATTTAAAAGAACAATAAATAATTTGACACCTTTGAAAAATACAAAAAAAAATTGAAAAGTATCAACATATCATTATTATGAAAAAGAAGGTTCGTTCTATTTATTCTATATTGACTACTGACTAAACAATGTAAAAGTTACACTTTTTTAAACCAAATATCATGGAAACAAAGGCACAAAGAAGTAGGTTAATAAGTCTATTCATCGTTTTTCAAATGCCACTTTAATTTTCAACTAAACCAGGAGGAGTAAATTAACGATTACGGTAGGTGCCTGAAGAATCATCACATAAGCTTACAAGCTGCTTCCTATACACAGTTCATGGTGCTCACGTGAAGCAGTGAAGGTTACCAATAGGTTGTAGATAACTTGTTTACAAATTTCATATTAAATTGTTCGAACTACATATGAGACTGAATATCAAAGAACGTAGATTAACACATTTTATTCTAATGGTGTTAATCTTATGTGGATTAGTTTTTACAGTTATTGTTATACAATCCCAGGTTTTATCTATCCAAGTGGTTACTAGAAACCAGATAATATATATTAATAATGTAATTCATTACGAAGTTCGTAATAAAACAACTCCTTTTTCTGTGAATAAACGATTCTTAAGCTTCTCAATTGATTCATCTCAAATTCAGAGAGGTTTCTACAATCCATCCTTAACGTAAGTACCAATTAAAGAAATTACGCTTTTGAATGAGATTTTGAAAAGCATTAAATAATTGTACTTTGTAGTTTTACATTCGTGAGTGATATGTAATTTGGCCCTTCCGGCTTGAGTGTTTAAATATGCATTTGAACAAAACAATAGTGCTTTGAATATTATTAGTAAGAATCAAATTATGAAGAACTAATTAAGCTTATAATTCATCTTCAGGTAGAAAATAATATTATCAATACATTTAGTCCGTTCTGCGTTCACTCAGTGAGTAAACTTTTAAATGACGCTGGTTCCATAGAGCAATTTGAAAATTATAGTTAAGGATGTTATTTTAAAAAATATATTTGCTAATATTATTCTGAATTTGGAAATTCTATAAATGTTTATTTTTGTCCGTATATTGTTTATAGCTTCAAAAATTGTAAATGTAATTTGGTTCAGATTAAAATGTGATTATTGTTGTTGAATTACTAGTGCTGCTTCAGCTGGCTTATCACCTTCGAAATTATCTGTTTGTTACACATTGTTTTTATGTTAATACATTGTTTCTGTTTATGTTATGAACTATTCTTTGACATTGTTATTTTGCTTTTGATGCAATGGAAATAGTCAAATTGCACAAAGTTAAATAGAAAGTACTAATTGAACTATGTACTTCTAAATCTCGACTGTCATTGCCATCAAGGGAAGAAGTGGCAGTCGGGCAAAGTCGACTTTGTCAGGTTCACGTACAGATGTCTGAACAACTTTAAAGGATTAGATATTAATATATTAACAATATTGCCTTTATTATTGATTTACTAAAATTTTGATATAATATATTAATTCTCTGAATGTTTGAAACTACTTTCGTTTCTCTATACTCATAAGTATATTAGAGTTTTCTTTCAGTATACTGTTTGTTTTCAGGGATGAAGCCCTAGTGAAGACAGTAGCTCACCTCGGAGGAGGTTACTTGCGGTTGGGAGGAAATGCTGCTGATCAGATTATCTTTAAGCCCTCTTTAAAAGGCTACAACAGAGAATATCTCCCGACTGATAGTGGTGACTGTAGCTTTCATTTTTACAATTGTACTTTCACCAATAGTTCTCTCATTAAGAACTTTACTTTAACAGGTAATTAATCCTTCTAACTTCATTTTATCTTTTTTTATAGAAAATGTCTTGAATATAAAAAAAATAAAGAAATGTGTTATAAGAAACAGATATAGGATTATTGGTATGTTAAGTTATAATAGTATATAACGAAGAATATAAAAAACCAATAATATACCAACCGTTTGATAGAATAGGTGTATTATGTAACTCTAATTCTCGTTGCCGACGTTTTGGTTTTATTTAAAACCTTTTTCATAGTTCTACAAACAAAGGATAATAAGTAATCATATGTAAACATCCAGCAAATAAATAATATGAGAATGGATTGCATTGTAATATTCTACAATGTGTAGAATATTACAAGTAGAAGTATTTCACATGTAAAAATATTTGATATAAATATATTCAAAAATATAAAAAAAACAATAAACAGTATAAATAATTTATACTGCATCTGCAATAGGGATATAACAAAGGATGCAAACTCTAGAATGAGTAATAATAAAATATGTTGTTCATTTTAACCCATGCCCTTATAAGGTGTTCATATTTTCGGGTTCTACAAAGTGTGAAAGTATACCTCATTTTAGCCTTGGTGGGTCGCCAAGGCGTCACCCATCCAAGTGCTAATCATTCCCACTGTTGTTTAATTTAACGAATCTTATCGTGCGGTGAAATTACTCCTCGTTATAGCATTAACATGGACATGCATTATAATAAGTCAAACAAGTTTATGCGACTTAATTCTGGGTCGGTAGTCCTAAATGTTGCCTTACCCAAGTTCATTTAGATTAGGATCATTAATGTGTTCATGACTCGTTCAGGACAGTGGCTAGTGCAAGTATGTACTCACTTACTGCCCAATGATTGAGTGTAGTATAGGCTTATTCTTCAATTACTTCAAGAAAAAAAAACATGGATAGAAATAACTAAAGAACTATATCCATAGACACCTCGGACTTTTCGAAAACATAACGTTTCGACCTTCAGATTTCATCTTGAGGATTTCAGCTAACTATGATAAATTCTAATGTGGAGGATTTCTTTCCTCAACATTATCTAAATATCTCCTTAAAAATGGGACTATAAACCACACCCACAGAGAAGAAACAGACTTTTAACACTGAGTATAACAGAACTTAACAATCTAATATCTTAACTAATTATTTCAAGAATTTATGACATATCAGGATTTGTTTTAAAAACTAAACTTACTAAAAAAGATAAAATGGAAGAGTTAAATTGAAATTTGTTTATATAACATTGGTTATATATCAATAATAGGCACTATAGCAGCAACACAGTAGTACTCTTAGTAATTCATGAAAGGTACAATCATTTGTGTCTGGTATTTACTCATACTTGGGATGACAAGGGAGAATTAAGTTTCACACAAAAGAGTTTATTAAAGAACTATGCATTTTGGACAATTCCTGTTTTACTTTCTGTTTAATCTAAGATACAAAATAAAACTAAACAACAAGTACATGCCTTGCCTTGAGAAAAAGAGTGAGGGTGACCTTTAGGCTTGGGAGCACTAAGAGCACGGAAAAAAGTTAGAGATATGGAAAGGGAAGAGGGGGATGGCTAAGGAATGCTCGTGGCGGGAGGTGTGTCCACGATAACGAAACTTCACATGAAATAGGCATATACTCATATCGAGGTGGAAGAAGCTACTCTTCAAGACTGAACATAACAATTTAAACTTTGTATTACAAATTTCAAGATTTAAGCCACATCAGGGCTTGTTCCTTCAAACACTGGGCTGAATTAAAGTGTACCAATTCAATGTAGAATCAATCTCTTTGTGTGGTATCACAAGGGACCAATGTTCGGTCTATGTGTGCTCCCTTGTAGGACTTCCACTACACCTTATCTATCCTCAATTTTATACGATATATATATATATATGATCAAACCACAATAAGAAAATGGGAAAACAAGACTAAGATCTTTCAAACGTAACAAGCGGTCTTCGTCAGAGTCAAAAACCCAACTGGGTTTTTTAAGATAAAACAAGATCTTAGTCTTGTTTTCCCATTTTCTTATTGTGGTTTGACCATTGATTGTTATTTCACGTGTTTATGTGAAATCTTTATATATATATATATATTTCGTGAATTCTTAAATTATTTATATATATATTTTTAAAAAAATATGTATTTTATATTGTATACCAGCTTTTTGTTTTTATATGGGTTTACTTAAGTTGAGTGTCTAGTATTCGACGTTTTGCTTTATTCATTTCTAGCAATAGTTTATTCAGAGTCTGCCTAAACTTTGCAAACAATGACATTAGTGTGTGTTCTTACAGCTGATGAATGGATTGAGGTCAACAGATTCTCTGAGGCCACTGGGCTTAAACTCTTGTTCGATCTTAACGTTCTTCTGAGATCAGGACATTCATGGGATTCAAGAAATGCTGAACTTCTTTTGGATCATTCATTTTCAATGAATTTTGACATCGACTGGGAGCTTGGAAACGGTTTGTGTTTATTAATTCTAAAGTTATAATACAACAATTAGCATCAAATAATTATGTATTTTTTTAAGTAGCTATTTTAGTAGTTTTAAAAAGAATATATAGGTGACAGGATTAGTTAATATTTTAATTAGCCATTTAATCAGAATTTGCATTACTAGCATACAAATCAACATATATATGTGTATGTATGCTGTTTATATAAATCACAGTAACTGAACCCATCTGTATGACTTTTCGCGATTAGCTTTCAATTAGCTCCTAACAGATTATTGTAAAATTTAATTCCAATGGAACTTTTTTATCTATTTTATTAATATCAATGATACAAGTCAGCATGTTATTCTGTTTGAATTTGGATATTCGCGTCTAAACACTAACAGAAACAGAAAAATAAATTATATTTACTTCTTGTTGTCTACTATACTGTTAAAATAGTCAGTATAGAATAATTTTATATGTGCAGTTGTGAGTGGAAACAATATAAGTGTCCGAGGAGATTAACAATTTCAAATAATTTAACATAATCACAGTCATAAAACCGTATATTTTGGTAAATATAGTATTAAAATTATTTAGGATGTTATTATTTAATTAGTTGTATCATTTTAGGGAGGGGGGCAGGTTAACCCACTAGCGGTCTGGGGTTCAATACCCACTCAGGGCCACGATTTATTTTGTTTGCACTGAATTAATCTGAGCACGTTGTCCGTTGGAGAGGATGTTAACCGTAGGTCCCGAGCTTGTATGATGTTAGGTACTCGTTAAAGATCCCTACTCTGAATATATTTGAGTAAGGCAAAATTTAGGACCCCCAATGTAGAATTAATCTGGGTTCACGATGATAGTATTTATTGTGAATACGGGTGATGCACCGAAGCTCTCACACTCTGGAGAAAAGATACTACTTAACTTTTCCCAGTGGGGCAATGAGTTAATGCAGTGGTTCTCAAACGGTGCGCCCGGACGCACTGGTGCGCCCTGGAAGGTGGCCAGGTGCGCCCAATATAACAGAAAATTTAATTTATATATGATTATATTTTTTAAAATTCATATGATTTTCATATATTTTAGACACCAAGAATGTGGTATCCAAGTCAATCCAGACTTCGCCATTTGACATTTTGAACTGGAAGGTAAATTCATTAATCTTTAAGAGGCAATGGATAATCCTTTCCTTTTCTCTTTCCTCGTGGATCAAATCGGTCATTGCCTACCTCTTTGAATCTTAATTTAAGTACTTTGTTTATTTTTGATAATTTCCCCTGGGATCAGTTGGCAATAGACTTAAGTAGGACTAAGGAAAATATGGTAATCCAGATTAGCGACCTATGATCCATGTTGTTGATTTTATCAGATGGTGAATGACTGGTCAGATCCGAGAAAATTGCAAAATCTCACCAATCGCATGTTTCCCATTAATATATTTGAATGTAAAATGTATTGTCTAAAAAATAAATGGTTATTTCAAGTTAATTCTTTATAATTTTCCTATTTTTAAATTTCATGACTAATTTTTCTATATTAATAACAATGGTGGGCCTCAAAGTTATGGTTGTTTCATAGGTGCGCCCAGGGTTAAAAAAGTTTGAGAAACACTGAGTTAATGGAACAGTGCAAGGCTTATGACTTGCGGTGACCACCTCATTTTAATATGGACGGGGTTCCTACAGTGCCTTACAGTTTTAGTACTAGCCTAGTGTTCTTATGAACTCGGTTGTCCCTCTCTGAAAAGGGCATGCCCGTTACCCCGGGACCAGGGTTTGCTACTAGTAGTTCATCGAACCCCATCAGGGCGTCATTGTGAGGAGCCTTAGTACCTAATTGAAACGACTCATAGAGAGAGAGCCTCTAAGGTCTCCCGTTGGCTAACTGCCACCTGTACTGACATAAATGGGCTCAAAGAGGTGGTATCTACTCGTCCCCACTCTGAGATCCCGTCAAGAGCCCGAGCCTCTTCCAGGCAAGTAACAGTTGTCCAGTCAAATCAGCTGAGTTCAAGGCCCGTTCCCACTGGTAAGGGTTTGGGTGTCTGGCTCCTCTGGATGCTAAGGAGTCATCCACCCGAGAAATTACTGCTTCTCATACAGCGACCACAAGGGTCTACCCAACTTGGCTGAGAACCAACAGCCACTACGAGTCCAACCTCAGTTAGCGGGGTGGAGATAGAACCCCTCCATGGGCCCTCGCCGCCCGTGGTACTGACTTATTTTAAGAGTTGTGGATCAAACTTCGGAACGAAGGTTCTACTGAACCAACTCAGCTCCAGGTAAGGTTAGTGGCCTTTTTTTTTTGTCCCTGGTTCAGAGAACCTGTGGATATATATAAGCCACTGCAGCCTGCGGATATAGTTGCATGGCCCCACTAGGGGCGAACCTCATTCTAATGTATCTCGCGTTACAGCGGAATGGTATAGATGTCGTAGATAGTAATCAGGAGGTCTCCTTTAGTTAAGTAACACTCAGCTCTTAGTCGCCAACAATTAATCAATACAATAGTTTCTAATTATAAGTACTAGTCCACTTTTGGTAAAGGGTAATGATTGTAATAAGGCACCCGGCTGGTAAGCTTTAAGCTTTATTTAAACTGTGAGCGTCTTTATTGATTTACGTAACATTTTTTTTGGATGTTTTTTTATTGAATTTTTACCACCTTTTCTTTCTGTGTTCTTTTTGTCAGGGGTGTCAAACTCCAATCCTTTCGAGGGCCAATTATTCACTTGTTATGGTCTTGAGACCCATCAAATCACTTGAGCGTTATTACTAGTAATTCTATTATGAAATAAATTAATAAATAATTCTTGTATGAATGAAAACTAAATTGTGTCTCGTCTTAACTGTTTAGTTAAACTTTAGTTACATTCTCTCAATTTCAAGAATTATAGTAATTCGAAAAATCTATTGGGACCTCCTGGGCCATTAGTTTGACACCTCTGCTTTCAGTTTTCACCAAATATAGTTATGATACAAATCACGTTTCAGATCTCAACATTAAACTAAAACATTTTAGGTTCACTGATACTCTTCAGAGTATCCATTAGTATGCATTGATTATTCAATAATAATTTCCAATAAGTGTTTCATCAATAAATAGTTACCTTAAAATAAAGTGTATACTTAATGAAATCTGTGGACCGAGCAAAAGTGCTGAGCTTCTTGGAGGCGCTGAAGCTAACTGGGGTACTTTAGTACAGAAGTGGAAAAGTACAGTAGTTGTTAGGACACAGTGCTATAGTCACCCTCAATTAATAATAATAATAATAATAATGATGAAATTTTTCTTCCAGAACCAAATGCCTTCGAAGGAACATTTGGAAGAGAGTTACCAGCCAAAGAACTAGCAGAAGATTATGGTACTCTGCGCAATCTTTTAGCACGCTATTCAAAATACAATACTTCTGTGATTGTTGGACCCAGTGTCACGTCCCCCCGGTACAAAATTCCTTCAACATATCTTCAGACATTGCCTCAAACGTATATCGAAAAGTTCCTTGCTGCCGGTGGTGATGTAGATGCTATATCCTGGCATTTGTGAGTATCCAAATCTTAATTTGAATTCAAATTAGTGTGTGCATTTTTCTTTAGAGAAAGTGTTATTTTAACTTACACATTGTTATTTAGTCTTTCAGTTTTCATTTCACAGGTTTTAATTTTAAAATTACTTTAATAATATTAATTTAATATTACTTTAAGCTGTATTTTATTATAGCTTAGTTCTTTACTTTTATTTAAGTATCATTTCCTCTATTCATCCCTCTGTTTTTCTTTTAATTATTTTTTCATATTCCCTTTCCTATACTTAATTTTAAATTTATTCTCATCTACCTTATTATTGTCTACTCTATTTGACTGGGCGAGTATGCAGCAACATTGTTGGTCTCTGTACCAGTGTGCTTTGTTTCCCTCTCTTCTTTCTCCTGAAGACGGTTCAAACTGAAAATAAGAGACTGTAAGTGCGTATTTTTAATTTATCTATGTTTCATTATCTACAGTGAACTTTATTTATCCCTTTCGGATCGTATTGTCATCGAAAAAGTTATATATATATATATATATACCAAAATTAAAAGAAACGGTCCAAAGGACTTTTTTAAATAATATAAAATCAAAACGAAGGAAACACACAGAAAGAGACACCGCCCTGCCTTCCTGCGGGACTCTTCGCTCTTCACACCTCCTGATGACGACGATGGTCGAAATATCGATGTGAGTTATGTCTGTGTCTTTCTGTGTGTTCCTTCGTTTTGATTTTATTATATATATATATGAGTTCGAGACTAACAAAGAGTAACACACAAAGTAGGGAAACACACTTACAGACTCAAATTTTCGGGTAATCTATCTTCAGGAGAAAAGAGAATGGGAGACCAAGCACGTTGTAGACGCAACGGCAAGTAACCGTTACTTGCCGTTGCGTCTACAACGTGCTTGGTACCGAAAATTTATTATATATATTATAATAAATACCCGAAAATTTGAGTCTGTAAGTGTGTTTCCCTACTTTGTGTGTTTCTCTTTGTTAGTCTCGAACTCGTATTGTGTCCAGTTTGGATCGTATTTCGTTTTATCAGTGAATATATATTATATATAATATATATATATATATATATATATATATATATATATGTATAAATATTGATAAAAAATTGACCGTGGAATAGAAACAATAATTATGTTTATCGGGACTTGGTCAGTTCTATAGTTCAGTTAGCCAGACAATCAAATCGAAGAATTTTCTTATTAAAATCCTGTAGTGACAGTTTATTTCTTATATATATTGTATATCAAAGATTTAAATCCCTCAATTAATGGCCAGACATGCGATATGGGTGTAATACCAAGCATGAGAATTTTTGAATGTAGTTATAAGAAAAATAGGGATGCTTATTGATTGGCCTACGATGAGTGATAAAGCTTTTATATTCTGTAACTTGTTAGTTCTTCCAAGTATCGCTAGATTGCACTTCGTACTTAGTTCTTCCAAGGATCGCTAGATTACACTTCGTATGTCCAGTGATAACCGCTATCTTCAAAGCCTTGTTTAATTGTAAACTTTCTGTGAAATTCTTTTATTCGATTACTGTGATTTTAATCTAAGAATTTGGAAAATGTAAGACTAACCTGATGATGACTAAAGAATAGTCGAAAGCTAGTTTTTATAAGTAAGTCTTGTAAGTTATGTAAAATTCTTTATTTGTGATGTTTTCAATATGATTCAGTTCGAAGTGATTCAGCTGTCTTAAAATTGTCCATATTTATTAAAGTGTTTCAAAAAAGTGTCTCAATGTCCTTTGGGCAACTTATTTGGGAATTACCACCTTCTATTCGTAAGACTGTCAGGAGACTGGAACAGGTTAGTTTGTAAGTCGTTAATGCCAAAGCTGCGGTACATTTCAACAAAAAAAAAAAAAATATATATATATATAAGTTAAGTCCTTGCCTCTCAATATTGTCTTTTTAAAAAAAGTTTTTAATTTACTAATTACAATATTGGTTTAATAATTTACTATTAGATTGTTCTAATAGGAGTCTGTCTAATTTGTCTGCTTTTTAAGCATTTTGTTGTATCTTTTTCCGTCATACGAATCTAAATTTCCTGTAACAAATATAATAATACTGCCTAGTACATTTAGTAGGACTTTTTTTATTCTGTTTGGTTTAGGTTTTAATTAATAATTTTCTGGTGATTGTTTTACTAGTATGATTGATGAGTTTTATTTCTTGTATCGTTTCTCTCAAGTTCATTTAAACTGAATATAGTTCTATAATGTTGGTCTTCTATTCTCTGAATTTCTTCAAGAAGTTATTTTTGGTTTTCCAAGGTTCATGGGTAATATTCCTGCATGATGTGTTATGTTTTTGATGAGTATCCCTTGTCATTGGATTTTACTACGAGTGTTTTAATGTTGAGAATTGATTGTGCCTGTTTTTAATTTTGTTTATTTTTTCTTTTTTATACTTATTTTGTTTACTTTGTTTTTGTTTATTAACAATAAATAATTTTTGTTGGATATCTGGTAAAGTTTCACATGTTGTTTTAATACAATCAATTACAGTTTTTTACTCGCTATTATTCTTTTATTAATTTGTCTGTGTACTAATTTAGTTTTTTCTTTATGTTTTTCTACATAATCATGTATTGATTGTTTATCTAAGTCCGTAGACAATAGTGCGAACTGTCGTATATGTCTGGAGGTAATTTCAAACGGTGTTAGTTTGGTTGTAGAATGTGTTGAGTATGCTAATAATGATTATTTAACTTTCATTTCAATTGGCTCATTGTTAAATTCTTTTTGATTGTTTAATGGTCGAATGTGTTCTACTAAAGTAGAATTAAACAGTTCGGCTATACCGTTACTTTCTGGGTTTTGTGAACTGACTAAGTGAAGTTAACTTTGTGTAACTATAAAATTCTTTTACTAGGTTATTACTAATTTCTAGTCTGTTGTCTGTTATTATAAGTTTGTGTAGGTTATGGTGTATTATGTTATGGTATTACTAATTTCTAGTCTATTGTCTGTTATTATAAGTTTGTGTAGGTTATGGTGAGTAAAGAAATCAAATAATTCATTAACTACTTCAACTTCTTGAGCGGCTTTTAAAAAAAGAAAAGCAATTTATAATAGTTAAGAATTTATTTTATTTTTATATTTTGACAACCTTTCTTATAACACATTTCATAATCATATTCTTCTAATTTTAAACATTATCTTATTAATTTTGAGTTTGGCTCTTTTAAATTAAATAACCGTTGTAAAGGTTTATGATTTGTATAAATTTTTGTACCATATAGATAGGGTCTGAAATATTTTACAGCCCAAATTATCGCTAAGAGTTCTCGCTCAACAGTTGCTAGATTTTATTCTGAATTATTTATAATGTTCTACTCTCATAAGCTATTTTCAAATCTGCGTCATCTTTTATTTGACTTAGTACTGCTCCTAATTCTACATTGCTAGTAGCATCGGTTGTTAGATTAAATGTTTAGAAAAATCAGCACTTTGCAATATTGGTTCGTTAATTAGGAATGCCTCACACATTTTTGAAACTATTTAAATATTCTTCGTTGGTAATATCAATTTTAGCATTTTTTTTACAGAAATTAGTCATTGACTTGATTAATGAAGCTAAGGCTTTAATAAATTTCCTGTAATAGGAAAGTAGTCGAGGAAACCTTTTATTTCCTTTGGGTTTTGGGTAACGGATGGTTTCCTATAGCTTTTATTTTATCAGGGTTCGGTTTTACACCTTCTGGAGTGACAACATGCCCTAGATAAGCAACTTCTTTTTTCAGAAATTCCGTCTTATCCAATTGGACTTTGAAGTTCGACAGTCTTAATCTTTTCATATGTTCCTGCAGAGAGGTAGCATATACAATGATATTGTTCAGATAAACTGCACAAGGAACTCCTCTTATGATGTCATTCATGACTCTTTGGAACGACCTTGGACTGTTCCTTAACAGGTTCCTCCCTCGCATAGAAGAGAGGTTGAGTTGGAAACACCTGCACCCCGATTACTGGACGACTCAGATTCTGACAGGCCATGGGGACTTCGGGGAGTACCTCTGGCGCTTCCGTCGCCGCGATAGCTCTGCCTGCCTCTGCGGTGCAGCTATGGACTCTGTAGCACACATTTTGGAAACATGCGCACTGCACGAACGTATCAGGTTCAGATTCGAAATGTCAGTGGGTGCAAGAGTATCTGAAATGTATGAGGACTCCCTGAAAAAGAAGTTCCATGATGCTTTCATGGACTTCATATATGCCATTGGGAGAGCCAGAAGAACCTTGGCGCTGCAGCGGGCCTGACTCCTCAGCCAAGAGTCATATTAACACCGTCTATACAATAGACGTATATTGCATAATGAGACGGACGTTCAAAGTTTTAATGTACTTTTAGGTTTAATTGAGTGATGTCAGTCGTGGATGCCCGCCTCCGCGAGGTCCACCTCGGGCATTCGGCGGCGTCCTGGCGGTTTCACCTTCGGGTGTCGCTGGTACTACGCCGAATGGCTAAAGGGCACCACGTTAAAAACATCGACCTGCTCTGCTATATTCCGTGGTATGATTTGAAAAAATCCAGGTACACGGCAATAGATCAAAACAGGACTGTTCCTTAAACCGAAGAGCATTCTGACGAATTCATAGTGTCTCTGCTCGGTACTAAACGCGATCTTAGGGATACTTTCTTCATCCAGTTAGCTTCCTATTTGATGAAACCCTAAAGCTAAATCAATTGTCAAAAAATATTGACATTTTCCAAATTTATGTAACAAATCTGTAATATTAGGAATGGGATAGCGATGATGCACAGTTTTTTCATTTAATTTACGGTAGTCCAATACTACCCCCCATTTTTCTTTCCCGAGGCATCTCCGTTTTTGATACGATTCAAAGAAGAGAATTCCTTGGCGAATGAGAAGGTCTAATTACATTTTGCTCAAATATATCTTCTATTTGTTCGTTGACCTCTTTTTTTATGAATTTCCGGGTATCTATAGGATCCAGTATGTACGGTGTATCATCTTCTGTCGTAATTACATGTTTAATTTTATTAGTGAATGTTAACAATTTATTTTTTGCATGAAATATATCTGAATATGATTTTAATAATTTTCTAATGTATTAATCAATTTGTTCCTCTTTGTTCATATGTCCCGTTTGTATAAGAAATAAGTCGAAGTATTAGTTTGATCAATTTTTAACAAATGTACGTTGTACTCATTTTTACGTTTAAGATAAAATTTTTGTACTGATATGGGGTTTTTTCCTTAAGAATTTTAGCAGCTTTACTAATGTTTCTAATTAAGCGATAATTTTAATAATTTTTAACGTTTACTATTCCTTCTGGAATTTCCATTTTGTTGATCTTTAGATTCGGTATATAACCTTTACCTTCTTTTAAATTTTTAATTTTTAGTATAATTAGTTGTTCTGTTTCTGGGGGTATGTGAATAGTGTCCGTTTGTAACGTTTCTTTGTTTGTTTAGTTGAGTGTTGTCATTTGTGTCTCTAAATATTATGTGGATTTCTTTTTTATGTATAATTAATTTGTTGTTAATTTAATCTATTTTTGCTTCAATGATTTTTAAATTATCTAGGCGGATTAGTTCATCAAAGAACGAGTGGAATTTGTATAAATGTAATTTAAGTTTTCTGTTTGCAACGATTTGGAACTTGGTATGAAAACGCAAAATTTTTGAATAGAGCTTCCATGGGTAGATGTAATTTTACAAGGGTTGTATTTGATTAATTCAGGAAAGCGTTTTTCGCAATTATGGGGTTGATAAACGATTTTGAACTGCCAATATCAATTAGTATTTTCAAATTTGTATGGGGTAAAATGAAATAAGGTAATATACTGAAATTATTGTTTAAATTCTTTATTTGGGATGATGTGGTGTAGAGGGGTTTTCTTCTCAAAAATGATTTTTTTGTTCTTTGGGTTTTAAATATTTTGTGTCTTTGGGGTATTTATAATTTGTTTGTAGATTTTCTAAAGTGTACATTTGGTTTCGCGGTTTACATTTGTTCTGGAATGTGTTTTGTGACGAAATTGATATTGGTGTCAATTTGTACATGTGTGATGGGTTTGGTGGGTTGTTTTGTTTGTTTTGATAAAATAGATTAAAATCTTTTCATATCGGTTGTTCAAACGGTATCTGTTTCCTAAATGGTGTATTGGTGAATGATTTCTTTTGTGTAGTTCGTTTTCTGTCTTGTGTGTCGTTAGGGTTAAAAGTCTTTGTTTGCAACTAGAAATCGTTTGTTAACATTTCCAACGCTTCGTTTAAGTCACCAGGATTTTTAGTTCTCATTAAACATCCTACGGGCTCCTTAAGTCCCTTCTATAAAATTCTCAGTGCTAATTTTCGGTTGTAATTGTAAATTATATCTGCCTCTGTAGTATTACATGCATTTTTTCAAAACACGATTTGTAAATTAAGTAAACATTGAATTCTATCGAAGACAGCAAACGGATTTTCTGTATTGTACTGCTTTAATGCAGACATTTCAATAGCAAGGGTGAACCAGTCCCTCCTGCCACTATGACTAATCAGTAAAGCTGTTTTTAGATCTGACCAACATGTTATTTTGTTATTATTAACTACTGCGGCTACAAGGCCTTTTATTTTTGCCATCAGGCTGAGCATTAAGAATTCATTTTCAAAATCATTCGCATCACTTTTATTATGAAACCTGTTCACTAGTTTTTCTGAGATCTTTATAAATCTCGGGAGATGTGAGGCTTCTCCATGAAATTCTGGACCCATGTCCAAACACATTCCTTCTTTAATGTGTTTGCAATGTGTGTGTATGTGTTGTACAAAATGTAAATCTGAACAAAATATCAATATTTAAAATCAAAATTATTTAATTCAACAATTAATATTAAATTCTGAGGTAAAATGGATAAACAAACAAAAGTCTCCACACAAATGAAGTTTTATTCAACAACATACTTAGGGATGTGGTGCTGAAGGGTTGGACCACATGGGTGGTCCTTGGGTATGTCTTTAATTCTCTTAATTGAATTTTATTATTTCACTATAATTTTGTAACTGATTAGATACAATTTGTATTGTAGTGTCTTTCTGATGATGAACACAAAGTGTTCGAAACGCGTTGTTGTTGTTGAATAAAACTTCATTTGTATGGTGACTTTTGTTTGTTTATCAATTTTTCCTCTGAATGAGTAAATACCACAGAATTACGGATTGCACAACTAGTGATATAATATTAAAATATTTAAAATCAAGAAAAATTAATTCAACTTTTAAAGTTGACATTTCAATTGAAGACAAAAAACTATTTCCAAGAGACAGTGAATCCTAAGAAAAGTAAAAGTAACTGTACTCATAGGAGTAGAATAATTAGTATACTCTCTGCTTGAACAATCCTTTGGGTGGCTTTAGTTGGTTAGTCTTTTGCCAAATACCAACTATGTCCGCTCCTACTGCGTCAGTGATAGTTTACTACCTTGAAGTTGTCTTTAAAAAAAATTATATTTTATCAATTACAAAATTCACCGTTAGATATACTAATAGAAGTCTGTTCAATATGATTCACTGGTCAGGTTTGATATAATAAAATTAATATTGAAACAAAGAGATGTTTTGACAAACAGCAGTACCAATGCGAATGACACTGACCAGAGATCTGAAAGGATTACAGAGGTCGGGACAAAACTAGACTGACTGACAAGACTGGAGCTACGGCACAGCACTAGCTCTCTATATACCACAAACAGTGTAAAAAACTTAGTGTTTCAGCAGTTCAGAAGGTTGTGTTTCCATCACTAAGCAGGCAGTTCTCATAAACGAACTTTGTATGCTGCCTTCTTACTTATATCTTTCCAAATTAATTTACCTTTCCTTGTTCTTTATTAAATTCATACATAAAAAAATCTTCTTTTTTTGATTGATTGATTTTGTCAAAAAAAAAATCTTCTTTTTTTGATTGATTGATTGGTTTTGAAGTGTTGATCATGTCACTTGGCCAGCTCCTTTTCTAGTTAAATCTTGTTTGAAAGAAGTAGTTCGTAGAATCGAAAGGAGGATCTGCTTTCTATTTATACCAATATAGAATTGAAATATGCAGCAGCTTCTGCATTCACGACTTTTCTGCTAATTATTACAAGCTACTGCATATTTCAGTTTTATTTGCCTCAAAGATTTTCTGCCCACTAATACAAACTATACCAATATATATACGCTTAATAAACGATCCTAAATGGACAACTAAAGTTCAATATAGATAAGAAAACATAGATAAATTGAATGCAACACTTACAGCCTCTAATTTTCGGTATCATTGAGAAGCTATTAAAAGCTATTTTCCCTCTAGTAGGACTTCTAGAGGTGATTTTGAATCTATAAGTAAACATTTATTGCAGTATTAAGTTTAAGCCACATACAAGTCGCTTTGCTGGGATAAAATAGCATTGACAATATTTTTTAATATGTTTATATTACTATTAAACTTAAAATTTAGCATTGAGAACAATGGTTATAGTTTTTCATTAGTATCTTTAATATTTGGGCAAGCCGTGTTGTGCCTAATTGTAAATCACCACAGGGCATTACTTGACACTTTCATCTCATTATTGATTTGGTTAATAATATATATCTGTAGGAGCTCAAATCTTTTCAGCTATGGACACTTATTTATTTTATCATTGATAAGTTTTTCTTTTTCTAAATCAGACCATCTAAATTAATATTAGTTACCTTTTTTTGCAATTAACAAATAAAAGTTATTTTAAAGAACATACCTTCCAAAGCAATTGTTCTAAAAAACATGCTAGTAATGTTGGCATTATAATTGATAAAATGTAATAACTCAGTAAAATAATTAAATTAATTAATGAAATTGATCGTTATTTCTCATAATCTACTTGCTTACAGAAAAGTTGAATACAAATCACATCAGATCTTTTTTATATAATATTATTTTGTTACAGTTTTTCCATTATGTTTCCAGTTATTGCATGTTTTTCTCAAAATGTTACATTTCTTTTTAAATAAAGTTAATTAATGATATTTTACAGTTACTTCTTACGTTCTAATGCAAGTATCTCCGACTTTCTCAATCCTGATATTTATGATGAATTGGTCTTGTCCTGTACATTGATAGATGAAGCCATCAAAAGATCTGGACGATCGGCAAAACCAGTGTGGTTGGGTAAGCTTAATCAGAAAAATTATTCATTTTATTAAGACTTAATACTTTTTTTCCCCAACACAGTGTCCCTGCATCGGGACCGTATATTTACAATGAGTTATCTTACAGATTACACATTTTTCACAAACCTGAATATTTCTTATGTCTAATTTTATACAATATGTCTTATTAATTAACTGAAAATATATCTTATTTTAACTTTACCTATAACGTCAAGTAATATTTGTACACACTTAAAGAGTAACAAACTTTTTTTTATAATAAATTAGGCACAAACTAAACTAGTTATAATAGTTATCTGATTTATACTTCTAATAGTAGTCCAGCTTAATAATCAAGTAAGGATTTTATAAGTTGTACATGTCTAAATCTATGTTATTCACTAATTTCTGGAAGGGTTCACAGTGTCTTTTCACAATTTCATTGTGTTCCTGAGGCCAAGAACCACCTGAGGTCAGCACCTCTCTGACAAGGTCCACTCTTATTCCTTCCAAGAGTTCACACTCAAACAACAAGTGGTTCCATGTCTGACAAGCCGACCCACAAAGTCAAGCAGATTTAAAACGGCTCAGATACTCATTGCACTTCCAATGCCCACTGAACATCTGTGTCAGCCTGTGCGACATTTTCATATCAGACCTGAGACGTAGTTGCAGAGTGAGAAAGAACTTTTTTGGGCCCCATTCGGGGAATACTTCCATTTGTGGTCCCACTGTTTAAGACATTCATCTCCAGTACTTGCCCTGATATAACTTAATGGGACCATCCAATACTCTATTTTCAAAGTGTCGTCCATGGCTGCTTCTTTGGCAACTTGGTCTGCCACTTCATTTCCCTCGATTCCCGAGTGAGCTTTAACCCATGATATACCGACACTCCAATCCTGTGTTCTTAATGTACTTATTTGAGCTCTAACGTTCTGAGAGTTAACATAACCTATATGATTGTTGCACGGGTGGTCTAGAGAACATTTACTATCTGTTCTGACCATAGCTCTTTTCCCAGTACTCCTGATTTCTCCTTCTTCTTCAAGCTACTGAAGCGCTCTTGATATCGCCAGCAGTTCGGCCTGATTGTTTGAACACCATCCGACCAAACTTTAACTTTACACGACACACCTCTGTCTCAGTACTGTTGTAGACTACAATTCCACCACCGACTGCACTCTCGATTTTGCTACGGCCGTAAATATATTGACTATATATGTAATCAATATATAGGTCAGCGGTTCCCAACCTTTCAAATATAGCGACCCATTTTAGAACAAGCAATCAGGAAGCGACCCCAATCGTTAAAATATCTTTTATACATTTATTTTTTCTATAAGAAACTGGCATATATTGCAATTTATTAGTGAAATAACTGTATATTCCTTAAATATATGATTAATATAGAATTTATTCATTAATTTCAAGGCTGCTACAAAACATTAATTAATTTCAAATCAATTTCAAAGTATTCAAACAAACAAATTTCATACCGTTATGTAACTTTACTAAAGTATGTTTATGAACTGACCTTAATGAGACGGCTGGTATTGTAGCTTTTGGAGACCTCTGATGTTGATTCCTCAAAAAAGCATGAATCACTAATAACTGGACTAGTCTATAGGTTTTTTTTTTCGTGGAAACTCAAAATATTTTAGAAATCGGCAAACAGTATGTTTGTCGAAAATGTATTAAAATATTAGTAGATCCAAATTAAGAAAACCTGTTTTTTTTTCGCGAAAACACAAAATATTTTAGAAATTACAAAGAATATGTTTGTCGATAATGTATTAAAATATTAGTAGATCAAATTTAAGAAAACATGTGATATGGATACAAACATACAATTTGACATTTTGCTTTCAACATTTTGTCGGTCTGCAGTTTAATCAGATATTTTTTTCGATCTATTGTCTACATTGGTTGTTTAACATCAAAAGGGTGCGTAATATTTCTAGCACAACTAGATCATGCTTGTATATTTTTGCATAACTTTTTAAGTAGTGTTTTTTTACGTCCAAATCACATAAAAGAGAAAGAAGCTAAGGTCTTTCAAGTGAAACGAAACATGTTCAATACATGTCTCGGACGTTATGTTCAGTGACTTAATGAACTGTTACATTTAGTTTCATAGTGTGAATTTATATAATTGTCTTAATTTTATTTATTTAACTGTCTTCTGTTTTTACCGTGTTTTATATAAATTCACTTTCGGGTCAAAATCAATTGGCGACCCCATGGCATTGGTGTCACGACCCCGTTTGGGGTCGCGACCCACAGGTTGGGAACCACTGATATAGGTAAATATATTGACCTATGACTATGTAATCTGCGGGGTGAGTCCACTTTTCTATCTTCAGTGGATTCTGTACTGATATTGCGGTGAGCTGAATTCCGTAGTTTTCACAGCAAGAAATCTGCCAAGTTCCCACAGTTTGATATCTAGTGGTACTATTTTTGCTAAGATACAAGCTGCATCAAATGATATGGTTGATATCTATCATCCTTATGGCAATTGTTTATTGGACTATTTTAAATTTTGTTACTACATACTTCCTACTTAGAGCTTTGTACCATACTGGCGCTGCGTAAGACAATATGGGAAGTATTGCTCCACTGTATATTAACCTGATAGCATCCACTCCTATCCCCAATGTACCTTAGCAGATCGGCTTAAACTGTTCACCAACTGAGTTGCTCTTGCGGTAATATAATTTATGTGGTTCGTCCATGACAATCTCTTATCAAAGATAACACCTAAAACTTAATTTCCTCCACTTCTTCCAGGAGACGGCCTTTGGATACAGTTTCACTGGTTTTACCTTCCTACGTTTTGTTATGCGCAGGATTTGACTTATTAGGATTAAACATTATTTTATTTCTGTTGGCCCATTCTTCAATATTATGTAGACTCTCGTTAGCTCGTATTTGTAGCTGGTATTTGTCTTTGCCTGACACCAAGATTAAAAGGTCGTCAGCAAACGCTACGACTTTTACACCTGTAGGATAGTGTATTTTTAACAAGGTGTCATATAAGAGCGTCCAGAACCCTGGTCCGCAACATGAACCCTGAGGGCATCCTCTTTCTAGCTATTTTTCTATTTTATATGTTGGGCTAATCAAGACTGCCTTCCTCCCATCAAAGTAGCTTCTTGATAACTCAAAGAGATTACTTAAGGTAAAAAGATTACAGTGGTACTTTCTAAGTTGGTGCAAAACTGCTGGCCACCTTGCTGCTTTAAATGCTCCTTGAACGTCCAGCAATATCATTAATGTTTCGTTTCCAACAGTCAGCTGCTCTACCACTGTGTTTCTTACCATTAATAAATCGTCAACAGCTCCTCGTTGTGGTGTAAAGCCAAATTATAAGGGTAAAAGTAGTTTATTTTTTCTAAGGTGATGTTGGATTCATATCATTAATAATTTTTCTAGCAGTTTGCCCCATAGAGGTAATAAAATAATAGGTCTGTACTTATTTGGATCATCACTATTTTCTTTACCTGGTTTCACCAGTAATAATATATTGGACTTCTTCCATATTTTTGGAAAAACACCTTTAATCATCAAACATTGACTAAAAATGGCTAACACCGCGCTGGGAAATTTGTCTGTCACTTGCTGTATTATGGCTTTCGTAAATCCCTCCAAACCTGGTGCTTGTTCTCGGAGAGGGTTACATTAAGAGTTATTACATTGTGCCGTGTATTAAATGACTGATTAGCTTTTACTTTTTGATAAGTAATTTATATATTTTTACTTTACTGATTGTTGTAATAATGACAAACAAAAGTATGGAGATTTCGACGGATTTACCTGTTTTATCTTGAGACAAATACAAAGAATACCATCAACAGAGCGAAATCATTTGCTTCTATTGGACAAAAGACATTTTTCAAACTTACACTCCGAAAAATCTATGTAAAGATTAGTTAATGTAGGAGGGGTCAGGGTAGCGGTAGATCGGGAGTTCGTTCGCCACTCCGGCCATTAATTGATTTAAACGGTAGGTGTCAAAAATTCTGAGCAGGCGTCTTTTGGAGAAGACGTTAATCCTGTTTTGATTTACCTCAACCTTTTGGCAACGTCATGTTAAGGCGGGATAGGCTGAAGTTTTTTAACGTGGAGCCCTTTCGCCACATAGCGAATAATCACGAATGAGACAAACAAGACAGTCCTCGTGAAGTGCCCAAGATGAACCTCGCGGAGGTGGACTTCCAGGTACAAAAGATATAAACATAAGCCTGGTAGTCTCTAGGCGACTGATGGTTATCTGATGAAAGAGATCATCAAGAATTATAGGTGAAACATGAAAGAAACATTTCATTATAATTTGCCTGGTTAAAAAATTTATATATATTAAATAAAAAGAAGTATATACTAATAGAGTAAAGTAAAATAAAACTAACAGTGGGTAAAATTGAAAAGGAACACTTCTGGATTACTTATAAAAGTTATTTAAAATATCTTTTATCAGATCACATAAAATACAACTTAAATTCGATTAATTTAAGTGGATTAATCCATAGGTGTTAATTTGAATTTCATTTGCTAATTAAGTCGATTACTTTTAATTGGATACTAATTTAGATTATATAACATTTATTTTTAAGACTTGGAATTTTTTTTTTGAGACATTGAATTTGTTATTTGAGGAGTTGGCTTGTAAATAAATGCAAATTTTTAGTACTCCAGGGGTAAAACATCATATTATTAAAGTCCGTCTTATCTCGTGAATTGGTGTAAAACTGTTTCGCACGTTGTGAATCTTCCAGGACTAATAATTATCCGAGGATCCGGGGAATAAATACCATTATAATAGGAAATTTAGGCATATTAGCGTTACTTGGTTAGTAGGTATTTTTTTGGTAACCATTTAGTTTATACTAATACTTAAATTAGATTTAAAACCATCTATTTGATATGTTGTAATATAAAAATAATAAAAATAAAATTTGCTGTAGTTGAATATTATTCTACTCGTTTTAAATTAAGGTGTGTTATCTTGTGTAACAAAGTTCCTGGTTCTAGACATTATGTTGCAGGGGAGGTGGGCAGCGCCAGTGGTGGAGGAGTGCCAGACCTCTCGTCACAATTCATCGCCAGTCTGTTGTGGACTGACCTGCTGGGATCGGCCGCATACCATGGCATACAACTGGTCATCAGACAGTCTTTGTATCGAGGTCACTATGCACTCTTAGATCCAGACACTCTCCGACCCAACCCTGTAATTAGCTCCAATTGTGTAATGGCTATCATTATAGTAATATAACGTATTGTTAAGACATTTTATTCTTTCTTGTTATTTCCGATAGCTTGTTCTCAGTATCTTGATCGATATTTCTATGATCTTAGACACCCAGATACTCTTCCTCTACTCAACTTTGTGATTTTCTTCTATCATTGGTTACATATCCCCTAATCTTTATGATTATCATGTAGATCTCCTTGGTGCGATGACACTCCTTTGCTACAGTTGGAAGCCAGATAGTCTTAGTATCAGTCTCATAGGGAGCTCATTGACCCAGTCAACTCTTTTACTTCTGTGCCATCTATTCAACGTCTTTCTGATAGACCTGAGACGTCTACGCCTTAGGCCTTCCACGTATTTCATACTATCCCAAGCTCCTTTGTTTTGAGTAGTAATGTTCTAATAACATATTCCTTCAAACAAGGGAAACTGCTACGAACACCCGCATGACTCCATTTTTTTCAAACCACACTAACTAGTTCACTATTTCTTCACGTTCTTCTCCTTCAACCTCCCCCCCCCCCCCCTTTGACAGAAGAATTTGCAGACTTGATAAAGTTATATAAGGAATTTTAGCAAAGGGGCCCATTGAGAAAAGAAAAATAGCTATAAACAGGGTAGAGAGGAGATTTGAGCTTTTCGTTGAAATGTACAGTATCCTGCTTGTTTTCAAAGTTTTTACTTGGTATTAATGTCATTCAAAATCTTTTTAATTTTTGTAACAAAAATGCATTGATGTCATAGCTCTTGAAAATAACCAAAACAAAACAGGTTAAGATTTTGTCTGGCATTCTTACCTTTAGTAGTTTAGGTTTGAAGTTGAAATCGTAGTCCTGACCAAAATTTTCTATGTGAGACATAGAAAACCTTGGTTGTGATTTTTCTCAGAGTGAACGTAAAATTTTCAGTCCCCAGCCTATATTATGGTGCGTACTCGTTTAAAAAATACATTCACTAATAAACTTGGGTAAGGTTTTAGAATGTGTGAAATTATTCTGGATGTAGAATGAACCAGGTAATGTGATTGGCTTATAACCAAAATGGGTGCAAATTAAGAAATGAGGCAGATTTTCAATTTGTAGAACAGCACTGAAAGTTAAAATTTTCCTAGAGTTGGAGTTGAAAGCGAACGTCATTTGGTTGTAAAGTGTTGCCTTTTTGTGATGCAGGCTTTTTTTTTTTGTTTTGTAGGATTACTGGATTAGCGTGTTGTACAAGAAGTTAGTTGGGAGAGAAGTACTGGATGTGAGGATGATTAGTGGTGGAAGTCCACTGGTGAGGACGTACTGTCACTGTTCAACTCGGAAACCTCATCCTGTTCTCTTTGGAGTTAGCCTGGCTAACGCCACCACCGGCCTGGCTCTTGACTACAACGCCCCAGCGCGAGTCTTCATTCTCACTGGACTTTCCAGTATACTTTCTAAGTGAGTAATAACATAATCCTGTCACCGATGTTTACCCGAGTAAGATCGATAGTAACATGAGAGTGGTCGAAGTTTAACCGAGTAGGGCCTAACTACCGATCAATTACCATTAGTGATGTAAAATTGTCATTTAGAAATTTATTAAAAAAAATGTATATTATTGTAATGTGGTAATATGATATATTAGAAGAATAAAATAGTTAAATATAAAAGGTTAACCCCAATGAGACAGATATTTTCTGATGGATTTCATGGTGTATGGATGGTTATGGAACAAAGTGTTTGATTAATCAAACAAAACACCTGTTGGTTGTTAACTATTTTGATATTGTGTTTACTTATAATAAATTTAATTGTAGGCCACTCCAGATTTCTTATTTTAATTTTTATGTAACTTAACATAAAACTTCAATTTTACAAACACTTATGCTTAAAAAACTAAATATTTAAATATTTTTTCTGAAATAGGTACTTCTGGATTGTACTTGTCGATAATATTACATGATTATAAGAATTGAGGTTTGAAGTACATGCACTTTTTATGATATGAAGGCTTAGTTTCTTATATGCAAGATTAAGAAAGAGTTGAACTTTCAAAAGCCATATATATTAATGGAAATAATATAAATTGTTGAAAATTATATTTCACAATTAGGTTCGATTTTTAAAACATATTACTTTTCTTTGAAATTATAAACTTGAACTTCATTTGTGTGAATTGTATTTTATTAAGAATAATTTGAATTTAAATTCTAGTCAGTTGAAAATAACTGATAATTTGAATTTAATTTGCTAATTAAGTTGATTAGTATTAATTATACATTGATTTTTACTTGTGTAAACTTTGTTTTTGTTTGGAATCGTTTTGTGCAAAACAATGATAACCTCCTCTCCAATGTAAAATAAGTATAATGGGAAAACAACTAAAATATTAATCTCGGAGCACATTTTATGGTGGTTTATGTCACTTGCTTAATGTTTTATCCATTGTATTACAAACAGCTTGAAGGTTGGCGGGATAGGACGACTGAAGTGACTCAAACATTTCCGTGGTTAACTGCATGTCTTGAAGCAGAGTTTCCATGCGCTCTTCAGTCCTGATGCGGCTAATTCGAGTTGATAGAGGCTCAGATTGTTTCATAATAGCACAATTGTTTCAGTATTGTCTGGCACAGCTCTGTGAATGAAAACGCTTCAAACTCGGAACCTTCTAAAGGATAACAACATCCATTTTCATTTGGTCTGCACATAATTTTCCTGATCTTAATATCTGCAATAAACTTAGATACATTTTGAAAGCCAAGTTTGAAAGAAAGAATATTTTTATTGTACTCTAGTAACTCTATACAGAACATCAGTTTTAAGAGCACAAGAAAGCTGAACTGAGTGAAATTGCGTTCAACATGGGAAATGAATGATTCATTTTCGCTTGACAACAGATAGATCAAAAATAGTTATTATTTCATTAAGGAAAGTGTTGGTGAATTTAAAGTAGCTTAACTATGTAGTTTATAAGATTCACTTTAACTTATTAACTTATTAACAATTACTTAAAAAAGTGAATTTAATGCGATCACAAAAAACTTGAATTAATTATGAAAAGAAAAAGTACGTATTAATCATACTCGTATATTTCGTTTCAGTAGATGAAATCAAATAAAATTCTACATCAAATATGATTTTAAAATTCCATTAATTTTTAATCGTATATATATTTGGATTGTGAGAATTGGAAAATTGAACCTGAATATTTAAAAAGAATTAAAAGGTTGTGAAAAAAATAAGTAGTAGACTAGGCATCATTGACAGCTGAAAGTGAAATGCATACAAAAGGATAACCTTTCGTAAATTTTACCTCCGATTTTTTCTTATTAATGAATATTGATCGACCTTCGAAAATTTTCCCCAGTTGAACAAGGTGAAGTGTGGCTGTGTATAGGTGGGTGTACAAACGCACTTCACACTAATTTTGAGAGAACATAATAGAATATTTTGTGATACTAATAAGCTTGTTGTGCATGCTGACATGGGTATCTGCGTTAAATGACTCTCAACAGTGAACGAATTTCAGGAATGTGGCCCTCAATGGTCGTCTACTCGAGCTGGACTCCTACCATAGGCTACCATCTCTTCAGCCATCCATCCACCAGCTTCCAATACCGATTCCTCTACCTCCACACAGCATCTTTTTCATTGTACCTTTAATATCGCATTCTGCATGTCGGTAGCTTCCTATCAATTCTGAATGTAATCTTAAAGTGTTTAATTTGCTCTTGTTTTTCTGAGAGCTGCTATTTTATCATCTATGAAACCTTATGGTCTACAAGTCCCTATAAGCATTTGGAAATTTCCTGGTTTATTTAATGGAAAAATCTAACAGTGAAACAATTACGTTATGCTCAAACAGGCATTAACGTACAAAACTCATTTTGTTAGAAAACTAAAGAGATTTCCATTATTAACATTTTAAAAATTCCCTACAAGAAAATTTGAAAACTAATAGACAATTTTAATAGACCATGAAAAAGAACTATATATAATTTTAATTTATAAGTTATACAATCAGTGACTATGTGGCTGTTAGTCATTATGATCTCCTCGAGGTGGGATCCAGCCAAGGCTACCTAATATCATGAAAAGTGATAGTACTTTTGTTAACGCTAGATATTTTACTGGTGCTCACAATCTGGGAACTTTTATCAAGGATTTCCTTTGCTTTTTTGTCCTTCTCTATTTATTCTATCTTTTGGGAGGCGTCTTGATTCTCCTATAGCAAACCTGCTAATCTTAGTTCTATCTTTTTCAAATATTCTTCTCCAAAGCCTCTTTATACGGCTGATGGAATGGTTCAAAGTAGTATTAGTGACTTCTTACTTTCCTACCATCAATCCTATTCCTTCCTTTACTTCCTTCCATAGTAACCACATCTAGCCTATATTTAATAAGACTTCCTGCACTTCTGACTGGGTTTATCGTTGAGCTGGACCCAGTGTGATGTTTTTGATGTAGTTCTGTATATATATGTGTAAACAATTAAATAAAACTATTCCATAAACTAAATAAACTAAATTTGCAAAAACAAGACATATAAAAGAGATCACTAAGCTGACGACTATTTTTCTGCCTGATGACGAAGCAGTTGAAATGTAGTAGTGAGTTTTTGTGATCTCTTTTATATGTTATTTCTGTGAATTTGGTTTATATATATATATATATATATATATATATATATATATATATATATATATGTAGACACGCTAAGTGGAAGAACAACGTAAACGCCACATGAGAGTGGCGTTTAACAAGAGGTTAAAGTGTTTGGAACGTAAAGATACTTACTTGCACTTGACAGAACTTGGTCTTTAGATAAGGTTTAAAAATCGTGCAATAGAAAATTACTATTATTTATTTATTTACAACGGACATCCATGAGGTCCACATGTAATTTATGTTTCATTCTTATCACTTGTAATTTAATGTTAAAAAATAAATTAATTTATTTTATGACCGTGTTAATTAAATAATTTAATGAAATAATAATTTAAATATATTTTTTTGTAGTTATTTAAAAACATATTAATGGTTTTCATTCAGGGTTTATATTATTAGTTTAATTATTACTTGTACTTGTTTACCTGTTTCTATTTTATAATATTTTTTATCTTATATCTCTTTAAAAAGTAAAATGAAATTGTGTATATAGCTTCAGAAGATGCATTTATTAGTCTTCTGGGAGGTTTATCTGCTCATGTGTTGAACCTCAATCGCTAATCGTTCCTTTTATTTATTTTTTTAGTCTTATTATTAATCTTTTTTTTACTTTCTCATTTTTATTATTGTTACTATTTCAACACCCTTCTCTTCGCCAACGGATATACTAACTTTTTGACACTCACAACACACACACAGACACAGACACACACACACACACACACACACACACACACACACACACACACACACACACACACACACACACAATATATATATATATATATATATATATATATAGTCCACTTAAAATTCGAAAAAACGATCCAAACTGGACGCAAATCAGTTCACAAACGAAGAAAAGCAACACGCAGAGAAGAGACACACTTACAAACTCAAATTTTCGGATGATCCGTCTTCAGGAGAAAAGAGAGAATGGGCGACCAAGCACGCCGGAAACACAACGGCAGGTTTCCTTAAGGTTTCCTGCTGTTGTGTTTCCGGCGTGCTTGGTCGCCCATTCTCTCTTTTCTCCTGAAGACGGATCATCCGAAAATTTGAGTTTGTAAGTGTGTCTCTTTCTCTGTGTGTTGCTTTTCTTCGTTTGTGAACTGATATATATATAATATATAGTTCAATATAGACAAGGAAACATAGAGAAATCAAAAGAACACACTTACAGTCTCTAATTTTTGGCTTGAACCGTCTTCAGGAGAGATAAGAGAGGAAAACCAAGCGCACTGGTTCAGAGACGGTTGGAGACCCTATTTTATAGGAAGGCTAATTATGAGCCAGGGTAGTTCTTGACTACGTATTTCCCTGGCGCTCATAAACTTTGGTTCTGTGATTAGGGAATCTTTTCCGATTCTCTACATTTGCTTCTACTTCGTCCATATTTAAACACCCCTCTTTTATTTCCTACCGCAAACCTCCCAATCTGAAAAGTATTTTTTCCCATTCTTCTCCTCAGTCCTCCAATCCTGACCGTGGAATGAAACAATATGGACGCTGTGGCTATCAAACTTGTTTGATTATCAACCCTAATCCTTCCTTCGATTCCCCTCTCAACCATCATTCCTATCCCCATTCATGTCAATACCTCCGGTACCTCTTCCAACTGCGTTTACCGACTGGATTGCACTCAGTGGGACTCTTTTTATGTTGGCTTAACTTCTAACAAGCTAAGCCTTCGTATGAATGTTCATAGGACTTCAGTTGGTCAACGTGGTAACCTTCCTATAGACATCCATGCCAACTCCCATGGTTCAGTTTTAATGACTGTTTCCGAGTCCAAATACTCAATCAGATCCCCGATTCCAGTACCAAAGTTACATTAAGAGCTTCTGAGGCAGCATACATATTATATTGCTCCTCGATCTTCCCGTGGACTCATCTTCAAACGTTATTTTTTTATTTTTTTTAAATGTATTTTTTAACAATTGACATTCTTTTCTTTATTATTATTCTTTTTTTATATTTTTCATTATTTACGTTGTTGTTATATTATTATATTTGAATAATTATTATTTTTTATTCGTTTTTTGCTTTTTAATATGGCTCTTCATTTCCTTCCCCTCCCTTCTCGCTTGGTGGTTGTAATGGGGGTACTGACTAGCGGTTGTGCTATTGCTGATCGTGTTCAGTCGCCGCTTTGCCTTCCTGCGGGACTTTCGCCTCCTGATGATGACGATGGTCGAAATATAGAAGTGAGTTATTCCTTTGTCTATCTGTATGCCACCTTATTTTTAATTGGTTTTATTTAATTTAATTATATATATATATATATATATCTCAAAATGATAAAGAAAAACGTACGTTGTATAAAAAATTGCATATTTGAAACGAATTTGATGAACCTTATTTACAAAATGAAAATAAACAACCATAAATAATGATCCATTTTAGGATATACTTCCATGATTCTTTAAAAAGAGGGCAAATATATTTTCTATGACATTATTTTTAATGAATCATATTTTGTACTTCTTGTGAATAGCACGTTTAGGTTTTATTGCAAAATACTTATTTATTATTTGAATCATGTTGATTCAAATTATTCTAACCGTAAAATAAAATGTATCTTTATATCCATGGCTATTTTGTTGTTTACATATCTTCAAATATGCAGCAAATATATACGCATAATTAATAAATAATTTCTGAATAAACATTTTTGTGTTCTGTAAAATTAAAATTGTTTTCACATTAAATGTAAAAATTTTGTCTTATGATGCAAGCTGAAAGATTATGAGGTGGATATAGGCCACACTGTTTTAGGGATCAGATTATTGTTTTAGGTATGAAATTATACATAAAAATGGAGCATTATTTGGGAGATAAGATGAGGTATTTTTTTAAATTTACATTAACAAAAGAAGCATTTTGGTACTTATAGTTTTCAAAAAAATTTTTTTTTTAGTGATAAACCAAGTACTCTATAACTATGGCATTTTGTCAAAAAATTAAACCTAAAATTAGCAATTAACAAAATAATTCCATGTAATTCTCATTATAGCAAAGATCAATATACCTATAAAAACTAAAAACCCACCTTTCAATAGTGGATCACTTGCTATACTTGTCGGATTTGTTTACATTTGTGAGGACAGACTGACACGGCTTCTTTATAATGGGATAAATTTTTATTTTTATTTTGGTTTTTTACAATGTGTTAATAGTTTTTATTTAAATATTTTCATTCATTTATTATTTATTTTGCTCTTCATTCTGTATATATCCTTGTCTCCCCTCCCACTGTAAGTTGGCTACACTGTTTGAGTGCTTTTTCAAGAACAACCAGCCAGTCCTTACCTCTCTTCGGAGCATCTATATTCCTGATGACGAGGCCATAGAAATATAGTAGTGAGTTTCTCTTTCATTTCTGTGTGTTCTTTTGTGTGAATATAGTTTATATAACCCACAAGGGAATAACCTAGTACCTTGTAGGAAATTAGAATTAAGGTTAATTTTAAGTTTTTACTGTCTTATATGTCCTTGTCATGTGGTAGTTATTTATGTTGTACTCAGGCCATTTGAACTTATATGTATAGATATAGATTTGTCAAAGTTATCAAGTCTAACCTGTTATTATTGCGATTGAAACCGTTGACTTGATGAGGTTGTGTGATGTATTGGTACTGATGCGTGACGTATCGTGTTCCCGTCTTGGATGCTCCAATGTTCTGTTCGATCCCTGTAGTGACAAAAGGGTAGCACGTTAAGTGTTGGCCTGGTTTAGTTTTGTGTCAGGGCCGAGATACTCGAAATAGACTAAGATCAGGATATATATGTATATATATATATATATATATATATATATATACATATATATAGGTGTGTTATCTAATCGGGATTCGGTTAGTTTTCTAGGTTCAAAAATCAAACTCTCGTTGCTGACGTTTTTGTATTATTTTAAAACCTTTTTGATAAGCAGAATTAAGAATTTTTTGACTAAGGAAATTAAATTTACATTATTTAAAGGAACAACAATTTTAACCGGACAAAACCTAGACAATAGTCTAGTCGAAGGTTTTGTCTGGTTAAGATTGTTGTTCCTTTAAATAATGTAAATTTCATTTTCTTGGTCAAAAAATTCTTACTTCTGCCTGTGAAAAAGGTTTTAAAATAAAACCGAAACGAGAGCTTGAGTCGGCAACGAGAGTTTGATTTTTGAACCTAGAAAGTTGACCGAATCCCGATTAGATAACACACCTATTTTATCAAACGGTCGATATTAAATATGCTATATATATAGGATTTTGAAAAGCTCAATATATATATTGATAAAAGTATCGACCGTGGAATAGAAACAAAACTATAGTTTCGTATATATGTATATAGGAGATTTGAAAAGTTCAATATATATTTATATATATATAGATTTCACAGTGAACATGTGAAATAACAATCAATGTTCAAACCACAATAAGAAATGAGAAAAAGCCTAAGATCTTTCAACCGTAACAAGCGGTCTTCGTCAGAGTCAAAAACCCAACTGAAACACTAGATGCAGAAACATCATGGTCAGATGTTTAGAGGAATGGGAGGGAAGAGTGTCATTTTAGAAGACTGAGTGCTGTAAAGGACAATAGTCCAGGGAGGAGGGGTGTTTGGGTAAACAAAAGAGTACCATAACAAAAAGTAAAAAAAACTCTCTTCTAGCTGTCAACCGTCGTTATCACTGAGTCAAGTTTGAGCAAACCGTTAGTAATGTTTATAACATTTGATCTTTTGAATTTAATCAGAGAAGATTTCATAATGTTTCTTAACAACACCGATTTTTCATAGTTAATAAATTTAGCTCTGGTCCAATCAATATGATGATTTTCATTATTTATATGCAAGAATAAGGCGCTACTTTTTTCCTCTTTGTTATGTTGTATTTGTGTTGTTTTACATATGTCTTTAAAGATTTACCAGTTTGACTAATATAAATTTTATGTCAATTAATGCATGGGATTTTATAAATACCACTGGACTCCAGTTTCCTGTGAGAGTTTTTTATTAACATATTGCTTATGTTGTTAAGATTAACGTGTAAACTTGATTTCAGTATAGTTTTTTTCTAATCGTAATAACGTAGGTGATATGATTAATTTATTTTTTCATACATATTTATTGGTACAATACAGTATTCATGTATATATTTTCATATCAACTCAGTTGTAAACTTTAGTAACGTATGTTTTAACATCATACTTGAAAAAATAATTTGCTTGATATATATATATCTGTCAGCTATTTTACGTTCAATTCTTGTTTTAAGAGAAAGTCGTGTTCATCTATATCTGAGAACATAGAACATTAACCAAGGTATTTATTCGGGTGTGTTAAGTTAAACATTGTTGATCGATGCAAAATTGTTTTAGTGACATTTTTGTTTTTGGTGTCACGAGTTCATTTAAACTAGACAGTTGTTTTAAAATCCACAGACTATTTTTTCGTAAAATGATCTTTCATATAATACTTAGTTTGTCTGTTTCAAAACTTCATACTTTTGTAGGTTTTCTCACTAACCTATTTCTATTATAATTTCCTATTGTTTACTAATTGCGCTTTATATGTATGTTTGATTTTTGAATGATTGAATTATTTCTTATATTTCCTCTCTTTGTAAGCCTATGAAAAAGGTTTTAAATAAAAACCGAAACGTTGTCAATGAGTGTTTAATTTGAACCTGAAGAACTGTCCGAGTCCTGATAAACTTTAATTTTGTACATATGTATTATCAACAGGAAAACGATCCACAAGGGAAACAAACGTTTCACAGTAAACTATAGACACATACAGTCTCTAACATTTACAGTTTCTTACTGTAAGACTGTTAATATAAATATATATCTACTTTGTGTCTATAGTTTACTATATATATATATATATATGTTCAAAATTGAAGATAGGTAGCATACAAAATAAAGAAACAACTTACAAACTCAAATTTTGTGGCAATCCGTCTTCGAGAAAAGAGAAAGGGAGACAAAGCACATTGTAGACGCAACGGCTAGTCTACAACGTACTTGGTCTCCATTTCTCTTTTCTCCTGAAGACGGATTACCCCGAAAATTTGAGTTTGTAAGTGTGTTTCTTTACCTACCTATCTTCAATTTTGTGACCTGTTATTGTGTCCAGTTGCGATCGTCTTTCCGTTTATCAAGTGAATATATATACACTCAAAGTAAACTGAGACACATAGTAATATTACGGTCGAAATATTGAAAAGTGAGTCTTTTTTATGTTTCTGTCTATGTGTCTCAGTTTATTTTGAGTGTAATCTGTCCTGCCGGGCCGTTTCCGTTTATCATGGATATATATATATATTTCATTGAATAATTGACCGTATTTCACTGATGTCATTTTCTTCACCAGTTTTTCGAGATTTATGAATACCTTCTTTTGTTATTTATTTTGCTTTTATTTTTTTACCTATCTTTGTCTTCCCTCCCTCCGTAAGTTGGCTACCCTGTTTTAGTGCTTCTTCAGGGACACCAACCAGTCGTTACCTCTCTTCGGAGCCACTCACATCTATTATAATTTCCTATTGTTTACTAATTGCGCTTTATATGTATGTTTGATTTTTGAATGATTGAATTATTTCTTATATTTCCTCTCTTTGTAAGCCTATGAAAAAGGTTTTAAATAAAAACCGAAACGTTGTCAATGAGTGTTTAATTTCATTTTCGAAGTATAGTAGTGAGTTTCTGTGATTTCATTTCTGTATGTTCTTTCTGTAAATATTGTTTATATATATATAAATTTACTATTTTTTACTTTATCGAAAACTGTTCCAGTGTGAACCAATTCTTAAGAAATACCTTAGGGCAACGTTTCGTCTGTATTTCTAGACATCTTCAGGGCTTCATAAGTACAGAATTAATTACCATAACATGAAAAAATTATTGAGTTGCCCTGAAGCTGTTTAGAAATATTGACGAAATATGACCTAAAGAGATTTTTTTATAATTGTCTTACGCTGAATCAAACTTTAAAAAAACTTTAATAAGAAAACTTCGTTTTATTTATGTATATAAGTAAAAATGACTGTCTGTTATTCCTTCCTAAAGAATTCATGAAATTGCGATCCAACTTTGGCGGATGGTCGGGGATGTATGTGTGCGATGATTTCTTAGTTAATAAAACTCATATGATAGAAAATTCAGATTCTATATGAGAATTAAGTTATGTTATCTGCCGAAGGGACGAAAAGTAACTTTTTACATCTAGTTTTGAGGTAGTAATGTTAGACATTTAATCATCTTACATAAAAACAGAGCAATAACGAGAAAAGGCGGCGGAACAATGAAAAACAGGGATATAATCCAGGTTGTCCAAACAATTATTTTGTTAATATCGATTTTAAGATATGAAGTGATGAAATGAGATCGGGAAGGGTTAGAGTGGCAAGCTTGATTATTATATCCTAGCTGTATTGCTAATTATTCTAGTCCGTTTTGTTTATATACTTGTATTTAACTTTCTTAAACTTTTATTTTGGATTATTAATTGTTTTTATATTAATTAACACTTAATAAATTCATATTTTTATAGAGCATTTTCTCGAAATAATTTATTTTTAACTAGCAAATGTACCCGTCTTTGACGGAATCAAAAATTCTATTATACTTGGTATTCCAAAATATCAATTATAGTATTATACTAATACTATAATAAGAAATTGTAGAATAGTAGAAAACACCATTATTAGTACAGTGTTAAACAAATGCCTCTGTATACACTACATTAGCTGTCTGTCCTTCAGGTTCATGGAAGAACAATCAGTTGAAACCTCTGACTATTGAGCAAGTAAACTACAGTTGACCACGTGAGAAAAACTTGGTTTTGCTAACTTGAATTCCTGCGTTAGATAAAGTCTCCCTTTGCGACTTAGTTAACGTCATTGCGAAATAGACTCTGACCGGACTTTGCAATAATTTCAACGTAAACAGACAGTGTCTCGGAATCAATGGTATGCGTGGTATACACACAGACTCCCCAATACCACATCCAGTCATTATGTCCGCCTCTATGGCATACCTGTGTAGAGCACGAACTCAGAGTCGTGTCCCGTTGCACAGTTTTGGGGCACTCATGTTTCGTAACATGAAATTTGTAACTGCTACTAAATTGCAGCATGATTGGTTCTCCTACTTTAAGTTTTTACTCATGAGCAGGCAGTCCAGGAGAAATAAATTCAGAGTCAATAAATTCAATTAGATAATGAACTGCTTCTTCATCACTAATCCAATTTCTTTACTGACTTGTAAGTTCTTTCCTCGGTTTCATATAGCGTAAGAACTTGTTTGTTGATTTCTCATGCCTGTTCATATTAAGGGCTGAGAATTACTCGTTTACAAAAGATTTATTCTCAATAGATAGTACATCCTTAACTCTGTGAAACACCATTTCAATGATGTCAAATACGCAATATATTCATATGCTCAATTGAAATTAAAATCAACTAACAATACCTACTTGCCACACCTGTGTATTTTCAAAACAAACTTGTCTGTGAAGTTAGGAAAATACAGCTAAAAGCCCCATAACTTCGCTTCTGTATTGAATTAATAATCTAGTTAGAGCCCATATTTTAAGTTAGGCCCACACAAATCCAGTGTCAATGTTTCAGCTTGCTATGTCTTATGGTGGCTGAGTTTACTTGTGACAAACATTTTTGCGTTAAACGTCCATAACTTCACTTCTACGTTGAATTTCCAATCAATTCATAGCCTATATTTTAAGTTAGACCTACACAAATCTACTGTAAAAGTTTCAGCTTTATATGTCTTATGGTAGCTGAGTTTACCTGTGACAAAGTTTTGCGGACAAACCGACAGAAATTTTTCTAAGGTTGGATTCGCTTTCTCCAATGTATGAAACGTAAAGAAAACTTGAAATGAGTCAGTTCTGAGCAATGTACAGACAAAATCATTATTTTATTTATAAAGATTATTTTTTAACACTTGCGTATTTTTACTTTACTATAAGTAAAGTATAGTGATCGTGAAAAAATTCGATCTCGAGATTTTGACGGAATTACATGTTTTGAGGTCCCAGAAGTCGTTTTATGAAGTTTTTACGATGATGTCTGTGTGTGTGTGGGTGGGTGGGTGGGTGCGTGGGTGGGTGCGTGTGTTAGCATTGCTTGTTACCACGCTACGGTCCAGAATCTTTGATGGATCAAGTTGATATTTTACACAAAAATGGGCCCCATTTAGACGAAGATCCCTATTGTTTGGGAAGAATTATGCATGATGGGAAAGTCACTTTTTTTGCCAAAAACCGTTTTTTTTAAAACATTTATTTCTCCTAAACTACTAACCCTAGAGTTTTGAGATTTTGACATTATCTTTGAGGTTACAAATGGAACAAACGAAAAATATATTCAAAATTTTATATCAACAGGAAATATTTTTTTTCAATAAAATGTACAAATTTTGACTTATAAATCAATCTCAAACCTTGTGAGAGCGATACAAGCCATACTGTTTGACGGACAAGAATGAAACTATGCCTATAAATAGAACATTATATGGACAATGAGTTGAGATATTTTTTTTTAAAATTACATTCGCTAAAGGGGCGTTACAGTAGATTTGTGTTTTCAGAAAATGTTTTTTGACGCTAAACGGCTCGTTAAAAAATTATGAAAATTTGACCAAAAATGGAACAAAAAATTAGCAATTCATAAAAAAAAAATCATGAAGTTTCAATTACGGAAAAGAGCAATAACGATATAAAAACTCTTTGTTTATCCTAGACTAATAGATCACCTGCTATACTTGTCGAATTTTTTGTATTTTTTTACATTGTTTACATTGACTTAGAAATTTTTTGAGCGAATCCACTGAGATAAAATTGATGTTTCTAATGGAAAAATGAAAACATATTATTGACTTATAAGAGATGTAAGAGGAATAATATTGTTCAGGTAAATGATAACACTCATTAAAAAAAAATCGTATATATGTTATTTGACAAAGGGGAAGGAAAATGATCTTATTAAATACTAAGAAGCCATAAAATTCCCAGTATAATAATTCTGTTAAAAACCAAAAATGTAAAAGATAATTCAAAATATAAATCTTTCGTTTAGAGATTAATAACTGTAATTATCGTACATCTTTAATTAACAAATCACCTTAAAACAACATTTTCTTCGCTGTTTAAGATGTTTTTCAGAGAAAAAAAGGGTATTTTACTGTTTTAAATTTGAAAATTTTACATTAATATTCAATGTAGAAGGATGTTAAGTAAACGATGTAAGAAATCTACTGGCTATTTGAACAATAGCCATGTTCTCTTGTAGGATAATATTTCGTTTCAAGAAATGTTCACATTGGTTTTTCAAAAATGATATTACTGCTGTAGTTATACTAATGAAATTATTTGCAAATAATAAATTATTTGTGATGTACAAAAATAAGCTTATAAATTGATATGTCCTTCAATCACTATCTGTACTACCTCACGAATGCAATGCTAATAATTATATCCCATTTAGATATTTATGTTATGCTTAAATGATACGTTATGTTTTATATACTCAAGAAATTTGACATTGAGTTACTTATAGTAAGTAGAGTGTAGGCCACTCCAGATTTTTTTTTTGATGCAAAGTGGTGTCCTATATAAATAAAAACGTTGAATTTTTTATTTATTAACAGTTTTTAGATCATTTGTATGAAGGTAATTTATATATTACAAGCTATATCTTATTGTTATTAATATAAATATACTGATTGAGATGTCCGACTACTACTTCATGTAGTCTTCTCATCAGAAATAGAGCATATTTAACTCCTTTATTCTATATAATTCTTCGGGCACAATATTTATTTTAGTTATTTTTTATTTATTTTTTTACGTTTTTTGTATTTTTTAATTTTGTTCTATTTTCTTTTTTATATAACTATGTTCGTGATTTTTATTATTAATATTTTATTTTTATTATCAAAATATCAATATTATTACATTTTTATTTTCTTAATTTCTATATATTTATTTTCATTTTTCCTTCAATAAATAGGAAATTGATCCAAAATGAAAAGCAAAAGTTCTGAAAAGGATACTAACAAGTCACACACAATAAGTTTTGTTTAGATTTATTCATGGACCTTCACTTTTTGGCTATAACATGATAAACCAGAATTGATTGATGTTAACGTGCAGCTCTTTAGCCACGTGACGAATAACGAATAGTTTCTTCACGAATGTAACAAACACGACAGTCCTCGTGAAGTGACCAAGGTAGGCGAGTTTCCATTACCTGCATGGACAAAAAGGTATGAAATATAAGCCTGTTAGTCTCCTTGCGACTGATTATCTTGATGAAGAAGGTCAGCAAGAATTACAGGTTATTGTTACAGTTAAGGTGATTGTAACGGTATTGTTACAGTTGTTATAGTTACAGGTGAACCATCAAAAGGAGGTAACCAGAAGAGTAAGAGTTAATAGGGAGTATATATATATATAAAAGAATAGCTAAGTAAGGGAAGGGGACAGAGATTACAAGAAACTGTATAGGAGGAAGGAAGGAGAAGCTAACCATATTGCTACAGACCAGGCAAACCTTAGTCTGCCACAACTAGCCTCACTCGAATAAATCTTAAGCCAATATGTTAACAAAGCTGCCGGATTACACTGGAGGCGAGAAAACTGTCGTAAATAAGACGAGCAAGCCGGAGAAGAAAAGAAGACTTGGGATCCAGCTCCCGAAGCAGTGCGCGACTGAGCGGCTTTCCACTCGCGGTTACCAGCCCCAAGGTGGCAGCTAAAGCTGGTGTTGTGCCACCTGTGTTGACCTTTATGCGAACCTGAGCCGTTAAGCCATATCGCTTCTAAATCAAGTCAGGTTGCTTTTGTACGATTTGCCCTTTAGCCGTCCCATAACCAAATGGTGACCCCCAAGGTGGACCACTCGGAGGCGGGCAACTCGATTCTACTACGCGCAACAGTATTTTAACACGCGCATCTTGTTACACTGGGGGTGAAATACAACACAGTTCAGCAAAATGAAGACCAATGTAACTTATTCCTTTATCTGCATCTTACTCTCTGTTATTTTCTTGTCTATTTTTACATTAGATTTCTTGTTCTTACTATTGAGTAAATGAAGTTTGTGAAATATGTAAAATACTCTTTTTTCAATGATTTTTCGTACATATTTGTTATTATATTTCGTGTTATAAACTCAATTTTGTACAATGAATGAGACCAATAAGAGCGGACCCCCACCCAAGCCAGAGAGGACTTCCCAGCTCTGGACGCCGACCCAGGCTAGCACTCTGCCCAGGATGTGCCTTTCTTAGTTCACTCCATCCAGGTCTCTTAAGCCCCCCCCCCCCCCAGCCAGAGAGGACTTCCCAGCTCTGGACGCCGACCCAGGCTAGCACTCCGCCCAGGATGTGCCTTTCTTAGTTCACTCCATCCAGGTCTCTTAAGACCTTTAGTTTTTTTTTTTTGTAACTATATACCTATGTATGAAAAAATAGCATACCGTTTGTTTAGTAATTATTTTTACCAGTAGTTAACTATATAATTGGTTATAATTAATATAATTAATTTATCATAGAGATACTTGAGTAATTCTTTTATTTTTGAATATCGGAATTAGGATTATTAATACATCAAAACGATACAATAATGGTATAGTGTTACTTTTTCACTTAGAACCTTCACAAGAAAGGTAGGTTCCGATATGTACAAGTATGTATTTACAAGTATATGTATTTGTATAAAAAGATTTGACATAAACACGTGAAATAACAATCAATGATCAAACGACAATAAGAAATGGGAAAACAAGACTAAGATGTTTCAAGCGTAACAAGCGGTCTTCGTCAGAGTCAAACACCCAACTGAACTCAGTTCATACAGATCATACATGTATGTATGCATTCTAACTGCTTGCGAGATCATATTATCAGTATACTTATTCGTTGTAATGGTTGGTTTTGAGATGCATCTTGCAAATTTTTCCCCCTCCTTCAGATTTAAGTGGTTTTATCTAATTGTTCATTTTTGAATTCTTTTTTCATCGTGTTAAAATTATTTTTAACACGAAACCCTAAAGGAAACATATTGACTAAATGTTTTTCAAGAAACCTAAGTAACTAACAGTATGCATCTTAATGCAGCTTCTAGGCGCTTTCCCTACCAAAATTTATTGTGCAATTTTAACGATTGATACAAGAACATAAATGACTAGGGTAATTTTGTTAGTTGACCCTACTTGAAGCGTTAAATTTGACAACACTGATAAAGTACTTTTTATGAAAAACTTAAGTGGGTCATGGGAGAGATTTGTTTTGGCTGAATTGACAAATAAGGGAAGTTTAAATTTCTACTTTGGAGAGTTGAATGAAGGCATTATGAAAGGGGGAGGGTGGGTAGGAAAGAAGCCAGATGTACCTAGCAGGGGGTGGGAAGAGATTAGCCACCCCCAAACGCCTCTTCATGTACCCCACCATTACAGACCATAGTGCACTTCAGACTAACTGTTCCTCTTTGTTCTCTCAGACCTACCTATCAAATATAAACACTCTTTCATGTACCACCATGTAATAACAGTTTCTATGGTTACAAAAATAATGGAGGGTTTTAGAGTGATGGAATCTAGTTAATCTTTTAGAGTGAAGATTAACTGCTAATAAATATTCTACACTTGATCATTTCAATCTACAAGCTTTTACACATTAAATCTGCATAACCTGTTTGTTTAAATATACGTATTTTTTTAATAAACAATAAATTTGTGCAATTTGTTTATAGATTTATAATGACAAATGATAACGTGACTTATATAATGTCACTTATATATATTTGTCTGCAAAAGACAAATTTGGAAATATTATGTTTCTGATACCACCAGGACTCTTTTTATAATGCAAAAGGAGCCGGAATTAGAAATGTATGGTGCTCTTCAAATTCATCGGATTTGAATTATCTGGATTATTTAAGATGTTCATGGCTTAAAAATTGGATCCTTGAAAACTTCTCCTGATGACGATACATGCAATAATATTAAGGTGAGGTTTGTTTCCGTGGGGTTTTTCGTGGCTGACTAATCAGAGGTGAGATTGAGCTAAGTGAACATCTTTGTTGCCCTCTACTCATTTTTAAAAGGAAGGTATAATCATGACAGTGAACATATAAAGACCATCATGTTATTGTACAATCCGACTCCTGTAGCCTTACTTGAAGATGCGCTTGGTGTGAAACAGATCGCATGTTCATAACAACGATTCACCAGGTAAGATGGATTTGTACAATATCAGATTTACTAACCTCTAAGGCTAAGTTTTTCAAACTTTTTTCGACGCGGAACCCTTTTTGGTTCCAGTAACTTTCCCGGGAACCCCAGATTCTAATGATTTTATACAATCATAATATAAAAAATGATTAAATAAAAAAAAGTAATTTTACTGCCATGTGTATTTTTCGAATACAAACTCAAAACTAAAAGATTTTAATTTTCATATTTTCCACAAATTTTAACACAGAGTTTGTTTTGTAGAAAACACCGTGAATTTTATGTGTGATGTAACAAAAGAGGTGATTTTTTAACGTTCGGGAGCGTTGATGTAACCATGTTGGATTAATTATATTTGCATAAATTAATACCGATTCTAATTAGTTAATGCATCAGAAAAACGTTTGTATGTTGGACATCTGGCAGGCGTTCTGAAGGCTGGTCATCATTGATCTTCCTTCCGGTCCATGAAAACATGAGTGAGTGAGGACTGCATTGAGATCCTCTCCATTTGCCTCATTGGGCTCACCTTGTGAAGACAAGACCGTCCTTCGCAGAGGCCTCGATGACGTGACCCCCGCGGAGCTGCACCATTACCCTTCACCCTTTTGTTTCCAGTCCCTGCTGCAGTTCGGCCAGGTCAAACAGATGCAGACCTCTGTTCGGGGAGGGCGGCACAAAGCCCACCCCTGGAGCGCGCTCCAGGAAGCCCATCCCCTGCCGATTTGCCTCTTTACCAACCAAATCCTCTTGTCACTGACTGCGCCGTTTTTTCTTCATCACGATGTTAGTTGACAATAAATACTGGCTTTATTTCCCTCTCGATCGACTCCCCCCCTTTGCTACAACCCACTTGAATAAGGCCAGCTCCATCGACATCGTATTCCCTGCATAACAACTACCCTTTTGTCCCTAGCCTTCCAAACAAACTAAACCCATCGTTAATTCATAATAACAATCCTTCATAAAACTATTAATTTATAAATATCACATATCTCCTTACACATTCGCGCACTCGGTCTGCTCTCTCTGACACGTAATAGAGAGAAGAATAAAAATAAATTGAGATTCAGAGAGAAAAAATATGTACCCAAGATAGTATAGTACACATGAAAAAAACTATTCTGAACTTTTGAAGTATGTTTTGAAGTAAATTTCAAACTCTTGCTTAAAGAAAATAGCAGCTATATAAAAATTAAAATTATTTTTTTTTTAAAATAAATAATCTGAACTGATTAAAAATGTAAAATAAAAAGAGATAGGGAAAGAGAAAATACATATAAATATATAAAATTTCTTTGATTCAAGGGATTGTAATGAACGATTAAAAATGTTTGCACAAGCGGAAGTTCACTTTGGGTAGTTTTTACTAAAATAGCTGTGAAATATTTGTTTTCAAATGCTTGTATTCATGAGTGAAAAAGCAGCAATGTGAATACCTATATAAATCAAAGATGAATTCACTCATTTCAAGTTTTCTTTACATTTTATACAGTAGAGAAACCAAATCCACAATTAGAACAATTTCTGTCGGTTTGTCCGTAAAATTTTGTCACAAGTAAACTCAGCCACCATAAGACATATCAAGCTGAAACTTTGACAGTGGATTTGTGTATGTCTAACTTAAAATATAGGCTATGAATTGATTGGAAATCCAATATAGAAGTGAAGTTATGGACGTTTAAAGCAAAAACGTTTGTCACAAGTAAACTCAGCCACCATGAGACATAGCGAGCTGATACTTTGACAGTAGATTTGCGTATGTCTATCTTAAAATATAGGCTATGAATTGATTGAAAATCCAATATAGAAGTGAAGTTATGGACGTTTAAAGCAAAAACGTTTGTCACAGGTAAACTCAACCACCATGAGACGTAGCGAGCTGAAACTTTGACAGTTGATCTGTTTATGTCTATCTTATAATATAGGCTCTGAATATATTGAAAATTCAACGTAGAAGCGAAGTTATGAAGTTTTAAGCTATATTTTGCTAACTTCACAGACATGTTTATTTTAAAAATATACTGGTGTAGCAGGTAGGTATTGTTAGTTGATTTTAATTTCATTGCCTATATGAATATATTGCGTATTTAAGATAATTGAAAAGGTGTTTCCCTGAGTTGAAGATGCACTATCTATTCAGAAGAAACAGCTTTGTGAACGAGCAATACCATTGATTCTGAGCAACTATCCATTTCCGTTCAAACGATTGCAAAGTCCCGTCAGAGTGTATGTTGCAATGACGTTAACTAAGTCGCAAGGAGAAACTTCATCTAAGGCAGGAATTGAAGTGAGCGAGACCAGGTTTTTCTCACATGGTCAACCATAGTTTGCTTACTGAAGAGTCAGAGGTTCCTTTTGTTCTTTCCATGAACCTGATGGACAGACAGATAATGTGATGTGTACAGAGGCATTTGCTTAACACTGTACTAATAATAGTATTTTCTACTATTCTATAATTTCTAATGATATTTTGGAATACGAAATATAATGGCATTTTTGATTCCGTCAAAGACGGGTACGTTTGCTAGTATATTGTATATTTACACTCACACTCACATACAGACCCGCCACGTCACCAACACATTCACACACATCAGGGAGAGGCCATGAGAAGTTAAATCTCACAAGTTAAAAAAAAACTGACTATAACAACTCATGTAACTACGGCTGTAATGTGAAATCGTTATCACAGTCATTAGCTCTAAAAAATTTCGATTAATTATTTCTACTCAGCTACAATATTTATAATAGAATTTTAAAAGAATTATAATTAATTTTAAATTTAATTAGATATATCGTTTAAAGTATGTAAATTTTATGCTACATGCTAAATAAATGGATTTAAAAAACATTGTTTTTTACTTTTAAAATGCAATCTATTCTAAATGTGTATTCTAAATCAAAATTTAATTGCATGTAATATTTTTATTTAGCATGTTATTATTTATTCTAATTTGATTTATATTGTCACTATTATTTATTATTATGTTCTTAATACACATAGCCACTCACAAACATCCACCAGAGAATGTGAGGGAAATTCAAAGAGATGTACTTTTTTGGAATACGAAGTATAATGGAATTTAAAAAAGATGTATAAAAATCTGAAATTGAAGCTACACGATTATTTCTTTAATAACTATAAGACCCAGGTATGTAATTTAATCTTTTATTTGTAAAATCTGTTTAAATGACAAATGTAAATGTTGAAAGAACATGTGTTGTTAATGTTTAAATAGTAGAACGTTTTACTACCTTAATCAGGGTTTGCAGTAGGAGAAATATTAAAATTTACCCCTCGCATCTTGGTGTTAATGGATGACTAAGAGAGGGCTGTAAGGGATGAGTGTGGGGGAAGTGATTCAGCGGTGATTATGGAATTAAGAGGTTTATTTTGGTATAATAAATGGGAAACAGTGTAGGGTGTGTTGTGGGAAGCTACTAACGATGTCAACAATGGGAAGTAACGAGACTTGAGGCGGGCCGCGCATGCGCTTTGACAAGTCAAATCGGCGACATATATTCACTTACTTCATGACAGGGAGATTCTTCAAACATTTTTATACTTCTCGGTTCTAACATATTTCTATTTCATTAGGCAATAGATGAAGAGCTGCAAAAACCTACCATTCAAAATAATCAAAGCTCATTGAAGTATATTAAATTACTCGATTGAAATGATCATTAGTTGTTGTTTTGTAGTCTACAACAAAGTTTACTTATCACGTCTAGTCAAACCTTAAACTGTATGTACAGTCTCATACAATCAATTTCCAGTTCCATTTCTCTATCTTTTTGGAATACATTTTTTTCTTAATAGTCATTCAGAGATGGCAAAGGCATACATATCATAAGATAATCAATTTCTAAACCACTGTAGGAAATCAGAAAAAAATACTAAGATCTTTCAACCGAAACAAGCGGTCTTATTCAGAGTCAAAACTGAAACAGTTTCAGTTGAAAGATCTTAGTTTTTTTTCTGCTTTCCTATTGCGGTTTCAATTTTGACTTTTATTTCATGTATTTATTGTGAAATCTTGTTATCATAAGGTAAAATTTTGGGTATTTGGGTGAAAATACTTCAAAATATTTTTTTAAAAATCTGGAGTGGCCTACACTCAACTTTACTATGAGTAAACTTAATATCAAACTTCTTGGGTGCATAATATATAATGTCTCATTATATATTATTAGTCTTTCATTCCTGAGGTAGTACAGATAGTGATTGATCCACTTATCAATAGATAAACCTTGTTTGTATGTCACACAATTCATGGATATACAATCATTAGTATAACTACAGCAGTGATAACATTATGAAAAGCTAAAGTGAAAATTTACTTATACGAAATAATTTCCTACCAGAGAGCATAACTTTACTCCAATATTCCGTGGATCTCTTACATAGATTATCTGACCTCCTTCTACATTTAATACTTAAGAAAAAGTTTCCCATTTAGAACTTGAAAATATTTTTAGTATTTTAAAAACCATACCAAGTTTTTGTCTGAAATGTCAAAAACATGTAAGAAATAGTATCGTTTTTGGATAACTTTTAATTTAAGATGTAGGATAATTTCATTTATTATTTTTAAAAGTTTTTTTTTAATTCTGAATATGTTCTACATTTTTGGTCTTTTATCAAATTATATACAGGGAATTTCATGGCATGCTAGAGTTTTTTAAAAACTCACTTTTCTTTTCCTCTGTCAAAAATCATAAAAAACCAATTTACTCTGAGCGAATGTTATTTTTCCCACGTACTATACTCTGTAATAAGTGTGCTATAAATGTATATTGAGAAAAAATATATTGGTAATTAGCCACTTTTTCATTCTCAAATCAAATTCAAAGCCGACTTCTCTGTATAATTTTAAATTTAAAAACTGGAAGCTAGAAATTTTTAAAAATAATTGTATGAACTATTAGACTAGAATAGTGAAAAAACTGGAAATTAGACAATAACATAGAAGCCCTTCTATAGGACGAAAAAGTTCATTCATAAACGTGTAAAAAAACCAGCATCTGATATTAATCTTTGTAGAATTGTGCAACATATAGATTGATTAGATCATTTTGTTAGACAAACCCATCATCCCATAAAAAGAATCAGAAATTATATGTTTCATATGCTCTATTGTTGTTGATTTTTTACATATAAGAATTATATTCTTCTTACATCACATATAAGTCGTTAAATCATTTAAACATGTTCATTATACCTCTAATCATTATATTAATTCATTCATTCATTATATTATTTCGGTGAATTCACTGAAAAAATAAGTCAATGTAAACAATGTATAAAAATATCAAAAATTCAACAAGTATTGCAGGTGATTCCTTAATCTAGGATAAACAAACAGTTTTTATAGCTTTATTGCTCTTTGCCGTAATTGAAATTTCATGAATTTTTTTATAAATTGCCAATTTTGTGTTCCATTTTTGGACACATTTTCATGATTTTTTAATGAGCCGTTTAGCGTCAAAAAAACATTTTCTGAAAACAGAAATCGTACTGTAACGCCCCTTTAGCGAATGTAATTTTGAAAAAAAAATATTTCAGCTCATTTTTCATATAATGTTTTATTTTTAAGCATAGTTTCATTTTGATCTATTCAACGGTATGGCTTGCATCGCTCTCACAAGCTTTGAGATTGAATTATAAGTCAAACTTTTTACATTTTATTGAAAAAAGAAATTCTGAATATATTTTTCGTTTACTCTGTTTGTAAGGTCAAAGATAATAACAAAATTTTAAAGCTCTAGCATTAGCAGTTTAGGAGAAAAAAATGTTTTCTAAAAACCAGTTTTTGGCAAAAAAAGTGACTTTCCCATCATGCATAATTCTTCCCAAATAATAGGGATCATCTACACTATAGATGATAGTGTTATTGTTATAGATTTTAAATATCAACTATGTAAAATATCAACTTGATCCATCAAAGATTCTGGACCGTAGCGTGGTAACAAGTGCTAACACACTCACTCACCCACCCACACAACACAGACATCGTCGAGAAAACATCATAAAACGACTTCTGGGACCTCAAAACATATAATTCCGTCAAAATCTCGAGATCGAATTTTTTCACGATCACTGTACTTTACTCATAGTAAAGTAAAAAATTTTATGCATTATAGGTGAGTACTGAAATCTAAACTAACAACAAGCAAAAAAGAAAAATTTTCTAAATTCACGGTGACAATGAGGATAGTACGAATCAAAAGTATAACCAGGGCTGAGGGGGACTATACCATATACCCCTACGACACATTGAAGTCATGAAGTTTACTAAATACTTCATTTTTTTAAACAGTCTAATTTATCAAAATAAAGAACCTGATTAATTATTCCACGATGTCAATGACATGTACAGGCAAAAAATAGCAGTTAGAATGACTCAAAAAAGTTCTCTGGCCCAAGGCATTCCCGAATTAGTTAAGAACAATACATATCTACAAACCATTTTGAAGAAAGAACATTTTGCAAATGATTTCAAATTACCCGTTGAGTTTTTTTATAATTATAAATAAATACATTATAATATAATTATTTTATAAATAATTATAAAAATTTATTATATTATTAAAATAATTTTATCATTCTCTAAAAAGAGTTGCGTCTTCAAATCGTTTCATAAGCATAAATAATTATAATATCAAAATTTAACAACTTGTTTCATACCATTCCTCACTTTGTATCTGTTCTAGAATTCATCTGCTGTAAGAAAACAGTACATTGCAGTTTTTTCATGACAATGGAGGAGTCACAAAACTGGTTAACGTACGTAATAAGATTATGGATATTTTTATAATAACGTTACCATATTAAAAATAAATTCTTATCTGACTATATAAAATATTAATAAACAAAAAATTGATGAAAGTTATAAAATTGTTTAAAAACACTACGTTAGAGATTACTAATTATATGTTTTTTTTATAAAAAAGTTAATTTTATCTTTTTTTTGTAATACAATTATGTTACAGATTTTATCTTTTATAAATAATTATAAGGTAAAAACATTTTTTATCTAAAAAAGAATTTCATATCTCCTCTTTATAACTTACTAGTTTCAGAAGTTTATTTGAGAAATTTGTAAAAAATGAAAAAAAATTGGCAAAGTTTAAAAGAACTAAACAAGTTATCAGAGAAGCTTGTGAAACATGATCAAAATAATTGATTAAACAGTTATTTTTTTTTGTAAAGACTTGGGTAAAAGACTGACTAATTTCACAAAAATAATATGATTTAGTAAATAGTTTTAAAGTGTTACAATATTTTTAAAAAGGTTATATTTTTAAGAATAAAGAAATTTGAACGCTTAAACAATTATTGTTGTTTCAATTTTTTTTAATTTTATCCTTAAAAATATTCTTAAGACAAATTGCTTCATGGTGTTTCTTGGTTTGGGTGGGATGGGTTAAGTATGAAAATTGAATTAAACATGTTCAAATAATTCCTATCATCTAGTATTATAATAATGAAATATAAGATTTTTATGATTTAGCTCCAGTTTCAGCGTAAATCCAAGTTATCATTTCTGGTTAAAAAACAATATAAAGTTTTTCCTTTCACACTTTTGTGAAGAACTGCAAAATGGATTACTGTTTCCGCTGTGCTCATTTATTATTTACCAGTTCAATGCCTTTTTTCTCTGAGATATTTTATTTAATGATTCTGATTCAAACTTGGAAGTAATAAAACAAAATGTATGACAGACCTCTTTCAAAATACAAGACAAAATAATATTTCCAGTCGTAAAAATTTAGTCTTCTAAAATCACTTGATCATTTGAATTGGTTTACTTTTGATAAAAAAATTATAGTTCAATTTCGAATTTTATCCTCAAAACACAGCATGAAAGGTGGAAAGGCTATATGTAAGGTAAAATTTTTGACAAATATTTTATCTGTTCTATCAATGATTCAATGTTATCTTTTAAGCTTGTCGACTTCAATTTTTAGTTTCTTTAAACAGAATTAGTTTCATCGTATTTACTTTGTTATAAGGAAAGTAAAACGTTATTATCCTGCTTTTGATGTATTTACACATTTTAAGTACTCTGAGGCAGATTATGAAGTAATGTTGATTGTGCATGTGCTTGAGTGTTTGTTTTCGTTTCGCAGTAATTGCCACTACATTCTCCATCTGTTTTGTTTACATGCATTTTAACATGTATGTTTATTAATTTTATTAATTAACAAGTATGTTTAACAATTCTATTTATGTATTATGATTTATTTTAATAACATATTTACATTCAGGCATATAAAATATATCTTGTCTAAATTATAACAAACTTATTATATATATATATATATATATATATATATATATTCAATATATAGGAAATATGGCGTAATATTTAATCGGCATGCTTAAATGAAGGACTGCTTTCAATATATATATATAATAAAAGTTCATCAGGACTCGGTCAGTTCTTCAGGTTCAAATTTAACTCTTAAATTAAACGTTTCTGTTTTTATTTAAAACCATTTACATAGGCATCGCACCATATGCTGTTCTTATATCCTCATAAAAAAAATAATTATTATCCCAATTATATAAATGTTGCTAAAAGTATATATATATATATATATATATATGTATATCCAAAGTTTCAAAATGAATGGCTATTTGATTTGTTTTCGAAATGGATTCTTATTTAATTTAATGTTTCATAGTGGGTTACCATTTGGTTTAATGTTTGAAAAGTTTAATGTTTCAAAATGGGACAGAATTTGATTTGGTGATAAAAAAAATGGGTTAGAATTTGATTAAATATTTCAAAGTGTTTTGTGATTTTTATTGTCTTAAAGTAGATTACCACTGGCAGAAAGTTACTAACTACTACTCTAAAGACTATTGTTGTTTAGAGATTTCTAAACTTAGATACACAATCATTAGAACTTATAAAATAGATTTGAACCCCCGCTTCCTCCCCACTGAAGTGGTTTGTAATATTTTTCATCCTGTCCTCCACTTCAGAAAATCATAATACTTATAGTAAAAATTCATTTTAAAAAGAATTATTTATCAGTAAATTGATTTTTAGAAGTTAAAATCATCAAGTATAAGGCAAAGAATAATACCAATTACTTTTCCAGATCATTCAACATTTTGTTTTGGACAAATAAAGTTCAACGTAGCTATAAAAATCGATTAACTTCCCTAAAGATTACCTTTATAGTAACAAGAAGTACTATGCAACGAGAAAAGGGGATAAAATGAAGCACCCACCTCAAGTACCTAAGTTAGAATGCCAAATAGTTATTTATTACGAGATAGTAGATAGTCTCATTTTAACAAATTCTGATTCATTTCAATCTTAGTGGCTATACTCTGTAATGCAAAAATAATCTTAGCACGTGTACGAGTATCTATTCCCTCGTGTGATGTGCGACTTGTTAGTATTAAATATAAACTAATGATTTTTCAACAATAAAAAAATAACAATGTCCAATTAAAGAATTGTTTTACTATTATATATTTGTCAGATTGATTTAAATTACTTTACCTAATCCCAAAAGATTTTTCAATTTATGGATTATTAGGAAATGAGTAATAGAGGTAAAAGAAAACCATTAGTTTTTATCTGGCTGGGTTTGTACTTGACTGACCACTTCCTGCTTGCTGATTAAATACAATCAGTCTCCTTCTGAGGACCATTATGTCACATCCACAATAATGGAAATACACATCGATTTCTTCATCTGTTGTTTCAATTATCAAACTTTTAAACAGTTATTTTCGAAAGAGTCTTATATATTACAGGTTGTTTTATAATTCAATTTTATTTATTCTTTGAGATATTTTAGTAATTCATAATCAATATTGAAACATTAAAGATGTGAAATAATTCTTTGATTGTAGATTTTTGTTCAAATGATAGATGAAAAGTGGCCAAAAGTAGCCCAGCTTTGATTATTACCTAATAGTATTGTAACAGCATGCTTTAAAACGTTTATTATTGTTTTCAATTGCCACACTTATAGTGTGGAAAGTGTGTTTTATTTGTAACTTTTGTTCGTTACGGGTGAGGCACATTACTTGATTGTCGGCCATGGTACCTAGCTACCTGTCCCACGGCCTTACCTGAGGGCTACCTTACCTAGAGTGTAGCCTGTGTTCCCACGAGGCAGTGACATCGGAGCACCTCAAAGGTTTCCATGCTTTCGACCACTGCCAGGAAGCTCCTGACAGAGGCGTGCCTCCACCGGTCAGCTCTATCACCGAAGGGTCAGCAGCCCAGGGGGTGTTAGCTAGAACAATAACCCATCACCATACTTATTTCACTTGTAAAGTGCTAAATTTTGGCTTCGTCGAAATAATTAAAGTAGAGATCTTTAAAGAATACTTGATTGTACAGGGCTGAGACTGATTACTTTATCTTCTCTCTGGGGGTTGGCTGTACAAGATATTTCATCTCACATGACAAACTTACTAACTTCAATATCAGTATTGAAGTAAGCACCATACTACTAGACGAGATTTCTCTCCGCTTTGCAACACTGTAATTCCTTGTTACATTGAGAAATCATCTTAATTCTACCAGTTGTAATAAAAATATAATCATCATAACACATTTTTGGAAGTAATACAAATAAAACTAAAAATATTTTAAAATGTTTCAGTGTATATTTGTTACACAATATTCAAAATTCATTATTTATAATCATGCAATAGTGATATTAAGATAATAATTTGTACGAAATTCAAAATTTCTAGAATCACGAAAAAGCGGCTTGATATTGTTACTAATTGTAATATATATTGTTGAAGTACTTTGTCAATCGTTTTATGGTGTGAAATTTCATGATTAATATCGACTGTTTGTGACCGTTGCATCAGCCTTCCTGTATTTCACGTAACTGTATTTTTCTTGTCAAGATCAATTTATATATGTAAGTTATATAGGTTGGTTACACTGTATATAGATAGAAAGCTCTTTTATATTATTAAGCAGGTATATCTGTGTGCAAATGAAGTACCATTCTATGATTATAAAGTATATATTTATAAGTATATATTTTTAAAGTATTAATTCAATCCCCATCTAAGTAGCATTTATCTGATATATCTGAAACTTGTGTTTACAGGTTATATTTACATGAAAATCTTGCACTCCTTTAAGAAGTTTCCACAAGTGCCATTTCTATTATGTTTTCTTGTTTTTCGTGCTAAGTTAGGTCGGGGATACTCCTACTTTCTATCCTAAACTTCGATATAATGAGCAAGCACTCTGCCACAATAAGGTGTACTGTTAATAGGTCTTGGCAATATTTACAAATTGGTCTAGCATTCCCGGTAAGCATGAAGCCATGTGCCAGCTTGCTGTGACCCACTCTTGACCGATGCGTTACTGTATCGTGGCGTCTGGGCAGTACCCCAGACTTAATTACAACTCAGGTTGAACTCTGCGAAGCTGAGTAGTGCCACCTAGCAATACGAGTACATTCCTGCCACACTCTACGCATCACAGATTTCCCACAGTACTCTGGTCTGCTGGCAATCATTTCCTTTTCCTGCAGCTTCTTTAAAGCTCGGTGAGCTGGCTTGTTTCCTCGATTCAATCGTGGCACTATAGGTATCAGGCAAACTCCACCAGCCCTCCTTCGTAGTTAGTTCATTAATACGTTTGTAAAGTAAATTTATCAAGGCGTGTTTCAGCAAGGGATTCCGAATGGCTGATTGTTCTAATTAGAAATGATTTTTATTGTATTGCAATATTCGCGGGCTTTAATTATTGCATATGGCTCAGTAGTATACACACACACACTCACACTCACACACTCACTCACTCACTCACTCACACACTCACTCACTAACACACACACACTCACTAACACACACACTTACTCACTCACTTCTACTGGTAAGCACCACAATCTCGTTGTGATTAGTAAATATTTATATCTACTTCTGTAATTCTGTGTGAAAGTAATCTTAAATGTAATTCTATATGCATCTTGGCAACACTACAACTCAAAAGGAAACTATAGTGTTCACTCTCTTAGAAAGAGATGAAGTAACTCATTTTGGTATACTTTCTTTTAGTTTTGTCACTTTTTAGTTCGATTAAGAATTATTTTTAAAATTATATTCAATTTGGAAGTCTAATTATTTATTTAGTTGGTTGATTAAAGGTTTCAATCAAGGTTTCGGTACTGTAATGCGTTAGAAAGCTTTTTATCTCTCATCTTTGAGAGACTTTACTGTAAATATTGTGAGTAGTAAAGGAAGAGAAGTCTTTCAGTTTTATTGTGTTTTTATATACAGGTGTGCTACAGTGTGTGAAAGCAAGGAATTTCAAGCAAGACCAAGACCTTGTGTTTTGGCGTTCAATACTTTGCCTACCACTCATTATATACACTGAAAGCGAAAAGTATGCATATAGCACAGGCAGAATTGTATGCTGTACTGCAGGAGGGTTTGTTTTTTAAATATCCTGTAGATATAGAATGAATTAGGGCACCTTAAAATACTACGTAGAATGGTATAATATTTATTGTGTTTAGTTAACATTGAGAGTTGGGGTCAGAGTTGATTTGATCCTCTTAAACTAAAAGCCAGTCATCAGAGCATACATTGTAGAAACCAAAAGCGCAATGTGAGAGTCGAGGAATATTGATTGCGGTCCGTAAGGCGTAATGCTGGCTCGCTGGCTAAGAGGGTGGTGTTACAGGGTAGGTGCATTAGCCTTATCAGCGGGGTATCCAACCCCTATTCTTTAAGTGCCTTACTGCCCAATCATTTCTACTACTTTTGGAAATTTTATAAACAATATCACTTTAGGTCAACATCTTAGGAAACCCTTTTTCAATATACAGTGAAAAACATGAGCCAAGCTTCATATAATGATATTATTACTTTCTAGCAGACGTGCCCATCTTTGATGGCTATTTTACAAAAATTCAGAGATGATGCATGGTTTTCAAATATTGTTAGAAAAATTATAGAATAGGAAAAAATATATTTATTAGCACAGTGTTAAGTAAGCGTCTCTGTATAGACCATATTAGCTGTCTGTCCTTCAGGTGCATGGAAAAACAGAGGGAACCTCTGAATGTTGAGCAAGCAACATACAGTTGACCATGTGAGAAACACTTGTCTCACTTACTGCCGTAGACAGAGTTCAGCTTTGCCACTTATTTACCATCATTACAAAATAGACTCCGACGAGAAATTGAAACCGTTTGAATGGAAAGGGATAGTTGCTAGGTATCAATGGTATGCGTGGTATAAACACTGACTCTCCAGTACCACACCACTATATGTCAGCCTCTATAACGTATCTGTACAAAACTTGCATTCGGAGTCGTGTCCCCTTGCAAATTTTTGGGGCACTCAAGTTGCGTAAGAGCATTGCGTAAACTAGGTACCCCTAGTGTAAGTTTTAAGTCATGAGCAGGCAGTCCAGGAGTAGTCACGGAATCAATTGGATAATGAACTGCTTCCTCATCACTAATCACTCTGTTTACTTACTTGTAAGTTCTTTCCTCAGCTGGATATAGTGCTAGAACTTGTTTATTAATTTTTTCTGCGGCTCATTTGTAGGGATGAGAATTGCTCGTAATCATCATTGATATATATAATATATAGCATTTATTTATAAATTATATGTTATTATTCCAAGATCATGGAACTTCCGAAATCATTTGATTTATTAATCATCATTAGCTTTTTCCAAAATCAAGGAAATAGATATTTCGATCTATTTATATTTGAAATTAATTTGTAAAAACCCTCAGTAAGTTCATTAAATTATCCGCATTGTATGGTCCATGTTTGTTTGAATAATTTTCAAAGATTGTTTTGTTCACATTATTAAATAGCCTTTAAGGTGTTTTTATATATTTGTTTTCCAGTCATTATTCTTACTCAATTTATAAATGTTTACAATCTTTACTTTTCACTTTATGTGCATGCTTTTATCATATTTGTCAATGTTTGATTAAGTTATTTTACCCTTGTTTTTTGATAAAATAATTAGTTTTGAAACCTATCTTTAAGTTATATTGATTAAGAAACTTAGAATTTTATTGGTTAAAAGAATAAACGCATGTTTGCTATATACTCGTATAGGCAAAACTTTTTTATTTTTTGAAAATTTTATTATTTATTACATTTATCTTTTAGCATTTTCATTATTAAGCCTACTTTGAACTCGCTATTGATGAATATTGTTTCTATTCTATATAGTTGTTTATTAAAGTGTTATGGGCTTATCGGTATTGTTATTAGTTGATTAGTAATATAACGAAAAGCTGATTTTATTTGATGGATGAACTGATGATTTATATATGGTTTCTCCCGTTGTATATTTTGCCATTGAGATTATTTCAAACTTTTTCTTAAATCTATAGCACCAAATGATACATTACGTGACTGCTCATTGCTGGGACTTGAATTTCTTTATTGGAGAGCCTGCGTGCTTGCACTCTTTGGACCGCCGTTTGAACTCGGGTTCATAGTGCGAAAACCATTCTCCGTCATGTGTGACAACCTTATTTAGAAAAACTGATCACTATCCTTCTTATAGCGGGAGAGACATTACTGGCACAACTCGATCGTCCAGTTTGCACTCTGCGGTAAACATCTCTGACTTCCTCGTAGCCAAGGTTATCATGGAAAATTTTGTGTGCTGTCTCAACAAATAGGCTCAAGGATGCCTTTGCAATGTCATCCACTGTCAGCGTTTTGTTAGACTAAATGAGGTCTTGATTGATTCCATCACCTCAGGAGACCTCTCTTCTCTACAGTGTTGCCGATTTAGATCATTTAAATCTGTTTCAGCCTTAAAATTTTTGAATTTAGCTCTGGCGTATTTTTTAGCCCACTATGTTTCTTTTTCATAAAATTTAGTGTTAAAGATATGTATCCAGTATTTACAAGAAAATCTTTGTAAAAGTTTAATGTCTCGCTAATTTGAGCGTTTTATAAAATTTGTTGTCTCTATGCATAGTTTCTACTAAAATTACCAAACTTGTTTGGAAACATCTGGTATGAATCAAGATGATGCTCGTTGAAAACTCGTTTAAACGACGTCCAAAGGTTTGATCTGACAGGTGAAGAGAGAAGGGGTTTCTTTTTCTCGTTATAAAAAGACGTCATTAAACCAAAAAACGGACTCTTTCCTCTACAATACTGTTTTCTGACAGGCTTTATAGCACATTGCTGTTTGTAAGCCTTCCGAACTCCTTGTCACATTATCTGTTAACTATCCCTCCTCACTCTATCTAATTCGCTCTGTCTTTCTCATTCTATGCTATGCTGAGAGAGTATGCAACCAAGTAAACATCATTAAAAACAATTTAGAAACAAGATTAATATATCGACGATAAATAGTAAACTGACAATATGCCATGGGCTAAAACATTATTGAAAATGTTGCTATTATTTTGATGTTCCTTTTGATGTCAAAGTTAAAAGTAAATTGACGTCTGGTCCCAAGTAAATTAGGACCAGAAAGTAAGTAAAATCTATGAAACCAGAAAGACCGAAGATGTTCATAAAATTGAATTTAGTTTTAAAATTGAATTGGATTATGAATTTTTGGAAATTTTGGTTCTGCTCATTATAGGAAAGATTGTTTAATCTTGTTTAAAAACACAATTTAAAATATTGTCTAGAATATTATTTTCCTTATCATTTGGCCCCTTTTTTCTTTAGTTCGTTTGGAAAATTTTAGCCTTCTTAGTAGCCCATTTTCTGTACTATTTTAGCCCATCTGGTAGTTGGCAACACTGCTCCTGTAGGCCTCCCAGACACGTCTTCATCCTCCACTCGTCTCAGCTCTTTTTCAAATAATCAGCCCACTAGTAGGTGTATTTTCGGCTGATACATGTAGCACCTTACACAATTAACAGTCTGCTATGAATATCAACTAGCTTGCACTCTTCAGCAACCAAAAACTTGATAATTGACCTCTGTTCAATCCTGGATAATGCTTCTTGATCAGTCATCCAAAACTGTCGAAGTTTTTTTTTTCAATCTGAAAAAAAAGTAAAACAAAAAAAAATTAAAAATAAGCTTCTATCTGTATTGAAAATCCTTATACCGAAAAATCCATCTTTTTTACTGAATAGCTCTCGTAATTTACACAGCAATTGTAAATTAAATGCAAATAATAAACAAAAAACAACAACAGTTAATAATCTTTTTAACACTTAGAATTTCCAAGTTAAACTTAATCGCAAGTTTAATGAACATAACGAATTATGACTTTAATTAAGGAATCATACAAGGACTATATAAATTCAACTAGTTGATATACAAGTACTTCATATAAGTAGTATTTTCTATTAAGAAAGAAAAAAGAAGGAAATACTGGAATAGTGGTGTTTTTGACAAAGTGGTAGTGTCCAGAGGGAGAATTTAATTACGAGAAGGGTTGTGGAAGTGACCACTATCTAAGGACATTAGTCCGCCTTATCTTGTAAAGGGCCCTTAATCAAATACACCTAATTCACTGACTCCATTACAAGCCAGCTCCTCAGCGCTAACTAATGCATCTCTCGACCTCAACTCAATCTCTCTTTAATTAAGGTCAATTTGAGGAGAATAAATATTATGACAAATAATGAATTTGAAAATTGCTTCTGTCTACCTTAAAACGTTTTCATTTATGCGTACATTTCAGATATACGTGAGAAGCTACTTAAGAAGTGAATTTTCACTTTAAGGTTTATTCTTGTACCTAGAGAATAGGAACTTGATGAACCTCGGCGTCTTCTTCAAAAGCATATCACAAGGACTGTCTCGCAGCGAAAGGGCTCCGCATTAAAAAAAACATGAACCAACTCTGATTTTTGAATTTATAGCCGAAAGACTAAGGTGCTTGAATATATCAAAACGCTTCAGTTCTCTCCGAGTGATGACGTCTCAGATTTATTCACCTCCCCCGTGAATAAATCGAGGGCCAGAGTAGGTATTGAACCCCAGATCTTACAGTCCATAGACAAACACGTTTTCACTGGACTAACCTGGCTCCTTTGTTGTAAATTAGACTTGGATTATTTTAAATTAAATATTAATCATGAAACAGCTTTTATGGAACTACATAATATAGACTAAATGTATGTCTTTTCATGCATGTTTGTTTTATGTTACGTAGAACTGGTATAATCCAAAGGTTTGTATACGTGAACTCGTTTGATTTTGCTTGAGATTCATTCGCTGGTGTGTTGAGGGGAGTGTTTTCTTGGTGGCTCCTACAGGGGACTAAGCTGACTTGTGCAGCTGGTTGGATTCAAAGTCATTCATGTTGACTCTTTATTACTTGTTGAACAGACTCAACAGTTAGAGGGTCGGAGACTAGGACCATTCATTGTAATTTAAGTCAGTGCATTGTGAGAGGTAATGAGGGGTTTGAAATGGCTGAGTCTTTTGTTTGTAATATAACGACTCAAGTATTGTCAACGGCTGCAACTCACTAGGAGGTGTTGTTTCTTTCAACTCTTGTGCAAGTCTTTATATCAGGTGTGGATTTTTGAGTTGGGAGGGAGAGAGAGGTTAAGTCAGGTGGGGTGAGGTGAAGAGTGACAGGTAGGTTTATTAGACAGAAGGAGAGATGAAAGGAGAGCGAAAGGAAACAATGGAGAGCCCTTGGTCCTGCAAGAGGGTGGCGAGAGGAAGTGGAAGGCGTGGACTTCCGCAAGAGGAACTGCCAAGTCAATGGCTCTGCGGAGATTAGCACCCCGCTGATCTGGGAACCACCGGCTCCCTTCATTAAAAACATATGCTTTCAATATAAAAACATCATTCATTTGACAAAAATTATTAAGAATTTATATAGTAAAAACTATCTTGACCCATATTTACACATTCTCTCTCTATCGATAAATGTCTTTCCAGGTAAACTGTACGAGTTTTAATGAGCTCTAGTACTAACTAACGTCTCTGGTTAGTTCGCTGTCAGATATTGTAGAGAAAGTTTCACATAAACAAAATTTTATTAACAAACTTTAATGTTTAATGTTTCCAAATAGTAATTTGAAACATATTTCTAATAACATGTAGTTTAAACATCACAAAATATGTTTAATGTTTTTGATCTTTATGTGTTTAATTTAATCTTTATGTGTTTTGTTTTCAATACTATTTACAATCAAATCATAGCAGTAATTCATTAATAAACATTAAATGACAATCATAATAAATTGAAATGCCGAAGGACAAAGACTAACTATTTATGTAATAGTTTTGTCTAACACGACAACTTTGAAAATATGAAAAAATTGCAAATTCCCCACACCTACAATATTATTGTTCACGCCTTGACTTCTGTTAAACCAATTCCATGAAAATGTAAAACTTTATCAAATTAAGTCTTGTCGTTTTGACAATTCTAACACGACAACTCTAAAAATATGAAAAAATTTAAAATTCCCGACACCTACAATATTATTGTTCACGCCTTGACTTCTGTTAAACCAGCGTTTCCCAAAGTGGGCGGTACCACCCCCCTGGGGGCGGTGGTTTAATATGGGGGGCGGTAACGCAAAAATAGGCGGTTGGGGGTCGGTAACGCAAAAAATATGCGGTTTGGGGGGCGGTAACTAAAAAATAGATGGTTGGTGGCGACAGTGCAGCTAATGTAGTAATAAAAATTAGAAATAAGAATTTCAAAACATATGGTCGAAAGTAAAAGAGAGTTTTCGGTCAAAATAAAGGGAAGAAAAAGAGAAGTTGCTCTTTCACGTATGTCCTATGGATTAAGAGGTCAGCCTTGATCGGAAGTAAATGAGTTTTCGGTCGAGATAAGAAGAATAAAATCATCGTTACCTATATAAATAGTAGACCGCAATCTCAATTCTGTAAAGATAGATTGTGGCTGTAAAAATAAAAGAAAAAGTTGAGGGACGAACAGTGAAATTAACAGAGAAACTAATATCCCTACACCAAGTACATCCAGTTCATTGGAATTAATTGTTAAATTGTGTATTTGGATAATTAAATAAAATTGTTCATTGAATTAAATATTATTTTTGAAAGACATATTTTGTGTTTAATGCTGTTCTCAATTAAAAAAAAATGGTCGCATGTTTGTATTGGGGCCTATTGAGAAGACCAAATAAAATGGTTCATTTGTTTTTTGAAAAATATTTTTTATGTAATATTGTTGCTTTCAATTTGAAAAAAATATACTCTTCTGTGATTATTGAAAGTAATTGTGCAGACTAAATAAAAAAGTTAACTAAAAAAAATTATTATTTTTGAAAAACAAATTTTGTGTTTAATGATGTTTTCAATCTAAAAAAAAGTCGCATGTGAAAATTAAGGGTAATTGTGAAGACGAAAAAAATGGTTAATGACTAGGAATTATTTTTGAAACGCACTTTTGTGTTAAATATTGTTTTCAATTTGAAAAAAAATGTTGGATGTGATTATTAAGGGTTATTGTCAAGATCAAACGAAATGTTTACAAGCCGACGAAGTCGAGATTGTGTACTATATCTTTGTTTTCAAATACATATTTTGTTTCTAATATTGTTGTTTTCACTACCAAAAAAATCATAAATGTGTTTATGGGGTAGAGGGCGCTGGCAGTCTATTCTAGAAGACAAGGGGGCGCCAGCATGAAAAAGTTTGGGAAACCCTGTGTTAAACCAATTCCATGAAAATGTAAAACTTCATCAAATTAAGAAAAATTGAGAAATTACTCTTTTCATTTTCACTACTCTAACACGACAACTATGAAAATATAAAAAAATAACAAGTCACCACACCTACAATATTATTGTTCACGCCATGACTTCTATTAATCCAATTACATGAAATTGTAAAACTTTATCAAATTAAGCAATATTCCTGTAATATACTTGTCGTTTTGACAATTCTAACACCACTACTCTGAAAACATAAAAAAACTACAAACTCCCCACACCTACAATATTATTGTTCACGCCTTGACTTCTGTTAAACCAATTGCATGTAAATAAAAACATTATCAAATTAAGCAAAATTTACGTATTATTCTTGTCGTATTGACTATTCTAACACGACTACTATGAAAATATAAAAAAATAACACGTTCACCACAACTACAATATTATTGTTAACGCCTTGACTTCTGTTAAACCAATTCCAAAAAAAAGTAAAACTGTATCAAATTAAGCAAAATTTACGTATTAGTCCTCTCGTTTTGACTATTCTAACACGACTACTATCTATATAAATAAAATAATGATTTTGTCTGTACATTGCTTAGAACTGACTCAATTCAAGTTTTCTTTACGTTTCATACATTGGAGAAAACCGAATCCACCCTTAGAAAAATTTCTGTCGGTTTGTCGTTTGCTGTTTGTCCGCAAAACTTTGTCACAAGTAAACTAGCTACCATAAGACATATAAAGCTGAATCTTTTACAGTAGATTTGGGTAGGTTTAACTTAAAATATAGGCTCTGAATTATTTGGAAATTCAACCTAGAAGTGAAGTTATGGACGTTTTAAAGCAAAAACGTTTGTCACAAGTAAACTCAGCCACCATAAGACATGGCGAGCTGAAACTTTGACACTGGATTTGTGTATGCCTAACTTAAATATGGGCTCTAAATAGATTCATAATTAAGTACAGAAACGAAGTTATAGGGCTTTAAGCGTATTTTCCTAACTTCACAGACAAGTTTGTTTTGAAAATACACAGGTGAAGCAAGTAGGTATTGTTAGTTGATTTTAATTTCATTGGAGCATATGAATATATTGCGTATTTGACATCTTTGAAAAAGTGTTTCCCAGAGTTGAGGATGTACTATCTATTACGAATAAATAGTTTTGTAAACGAGCAATTCTCAACTCTTAATACGAACAGGCAGGAAAAATCAACAAACAAGTTCTTACGCTATATCATACCGAGGAAAGACCTTGCAAGTCAGTAAAGAGATTGGATTAGTGATGAAGAAGCAGTTCATTATCTAATTGAATTTCTTGACTCTGAATTTATTTCTCCTGGACTGCCTGCTCATGAGTAAAAACTTAAAGTAGGAGCACCAATCATGTACAATTTAGTAGCAGTAACAAATTTCATGTTACGAAACATGAGTGCCCTAAAACTGTGCAACGGGACACGACTCTGAGTTCGTGCTCTACACAGATATGCCATAGAGGGGGACATAATGACTGGATGTGGTATTGGGGAGTCTGTGTGTATATTGCACATACCATTGAATCCGAGCCACTGTCTGTTTACGTTGAAATGATTGCAAATTCCGGTCAGAGTCTATTTCGCAATGACGTTAACTAAGTCGCAATGGGAGACTTAATCTAACGCAGGAATACAAGGTAGCGAAACCAAGTTTTTCTCACATGGTCAAATGTAGTTTATTTGCTCAAGGGTCAGAGATTTCAACTCTTTCTTCTACCATGAACCTGAAGGACAGACAGCTAATGTAGTGTATTTAGATCATTTGTTTAACACTGTAGTAATAATGGTATTTTCTACTGTTCTATAATTTCTAATAACATTTTGGAATACCAAAAATGACGGAACTTCTGATTCTGTCAAAGACGGGTACGTTTGCTATGTATTATATATAACTGTAAACTTTTTTTTAATTTAATATTTGCTTAATAAATACACTGGTAATAATGTAAGGTATGGGACCAGAGTAGCCCAGTGGCTTGCGTGATCGCCGATGACAGTAGTGCAAATGTATTATAAATAAATGTAACAAACAAATATTTTTTTGAATTTAATAAGTGGATAATATAAATATGGTAATAAAGTAAAAGGATCTAGCCAGGGTAGCCAGTAGCTTGCTTGCTCGCCGATGACAGTAGTGCAAATGTATTATAAATAAATACAACAAAAATATTTTTTTTTTAATTTAATATTTGCGTAATATAAACACTGGTAATAAAGTAAGGTATGGAACCAGAGTAGCCCAGTCGCTTGCGTGCTAGCTTTTGACTGGGAGCACGTTAATTAGAACTAACTCATTTCAAGTTTTCTTTACGTTTCATACTTCAGAGTAGCCACATGTACCCTTAGAATAATTTCTGTCTGTCGGTTCGTCCACAAAATATTGCCACCATAAGACATATAAAGCTGAAACATTGATTGTAGATTTGTGTATGACTAACTTAAAATCTAATCTTTGTATACAGAGGCATTTGTTTAGCACTGTACTAATAATGGTATTTTCTACTATTCTATAACTTCTAATTGTAGTATTAGTATAATACTATAATTGATATTTTGGAATACCAAGTATAATAGAATTTTTGATTCCGTCAAAGACGGGTACGTTTGCTAGTAAAAATATAAAGAAATAACAGGTTCACCACAGCTAAGATATTATTGTTAACGCCTTGACTTCTGTCAAACAAATTCAATAAAAAAGTAATACTGTATCAAATTAAGCAAAATTTACGTATTAGTCCTCTCGTTTTGACTATTCTAATACGACTACTACGAAAATATAATAAAATAACAAATTCACCACACCTACACTATTATTGTTCACGCCTTGAATTCTGTTAATCTAATTCCATGAAATTGTAAGACTATATCAAATTGAGAGAAATTTATATAAAAGTCTTGCCGTTTTGACAATTCTAACTCGACAACTCTAAAAATATAAAAAAATTTCAAATTCCACACATTTACAATATTACTGTTCACGCCTTGACTTCTCTTAAACCAGTTCCATGAAAATGTAAAACTTTATAAAATTAAGCAAAAATTCCATATTCCTCTTGTTTTGACTATTCTACCACGTCTACTATGAAAATATAAAAAAATATCAAATTCTTCACATCTACACTATTATTGTTCACGCCTTGACTTCTGTTAAACCAAATCCATGAAAATGTAAAACTTTATCAAATTAAGGAAAATTTATGTATTAGCCCTCTCGTTTTGACTATTCTAATATGACTACAATGAAAATATAAAAAAAAAAATCACCGCAGCTTCAATATTATTGTTCGTGCTTTGACATCTGTTAAACCATTCCATGTAAATGTAAAATTTTATCAAAATTAAGCAAAATTGACCAATTACACTTTTCATTATGACTACACTAACACGACTATTATGAAAAAATAAAAAAATAAGAAGTTCACGATACCCACAATATTATTTGTTCACGCCTTGACTTCTATTAATCCAATTCCATTAAATTGTAAAACACTATCAAATTAAGCAAGATTTACATAATATTCTTGAAGTTTAGACTACTCTGACACGACTACAATGAAAATATAAAAAAATAACTAATTCACCACACCACAATATTATTGTATACGCCTTGACTTCTTTTAAACCAATTTCATGAATATGTAAAACTTCATTAAATTAAGCAAAATTCAGGAATAGACTTTTCATTATGACTACCCGAGCACGACTACTATCAAAATAAAAAAAAATAACAACTTCACCATAGCTACAATATTACTGTTCACGCCTTGACTTCTGTTAAAACAATTGCATGAAAACGTAAAACTTTATCAAATTAAGCACAATTTACGCATCAGTCTTGAATTTTTGACTTTTCTAACACGACTAATATGCAAATATAAAAAAAAAAATAAATTCACCACAGCTACAATATTATTGTTAACGCCTTGACTTCTGTCAAACAAATTCAAACAAGTCAAACAATTGAGTGTTGTTAACTACTTCAGATTTAACAATGATTTCTACAAAGCAAATGATGGATTAGGAATGGGACATCCAACATCTGCGATACTTTCAGAAATTTTTCTCCAAGAACTTGAAAAGGTCTATGTAAATGTCCTAAAGTCAAAATTTAACGTTGTTTACTATTGCAGATATGTTGATGACTCCTTCCTAATAGTCAATAACCCTAGTAACCAAAATATAATAGACATAAAGAATTATCTCAACTCACTAAACAACAAAATCAAGTTCACCCACGAAATAGAAACAAATGACAAATTAAAACTTCATAGACTTAACAATAGGAAAAACTAAAGACAAACTCAGCTTTCAAATATACCGCAAACCAACTACCACCGACACAACTATACATAAATCATCACTCCACCCACCACAACAAAAAACATCCGCGTATAGATATATGATTGATAGATTACTAAACATACCCATGAATGCAATTAACTATAATAAGGAATTAAATACCATAAAAACAATAGCAAAAAATAACGGGTATAAGGAAAAAATCATACAAAGAATAATAAACGAAAGAAGAAATAAACACAATACTAACAGTACAACACCGGGAGTAACGAACAGATACGCATCTTTAACTTACATAGGTAAACCTAGCGAAAAAATTGCGACTCTTCTAAGAAAATATTCATTAAAAATAGGTTATAAAACGAATAACACTATAAGCCAAATCACAAACAACACAACAGAGAACAAAGATAACAAATTCGAAAAAAGCGGAATATACAGGATTAAATGCAAAGATTGCGGTAAAAACTACATCGGGCAAACGGGAAGGACACTAAAAGACAGATTCAAAGAACACATTAAAGACTACACCAACAACACAAACAGATCAAACTACGCACACCACTTAAACAAATTTGGACATAACCCAGACAGTATGGAAAACACAATGGACTTACTACAGACGGGACAAAAAGGACAACGAATGAACATACAGGAACAAATAGAAATATATAAACATAAAATGACAGACAATATAATCAATGAACAAACAAACCACCAAACCGACATTTTAACAAAACCACTAATAACATTTAAAAGACGACACAAGGAACTAGAAATAGATAATGAAATAAGCAATAAAAGAAAAAAACATAACAATTAAAGAAATAGAAAAAAAAAAAAAATTACCTACACACACAACACTGATTACACAATGTAAATACTATATATAGGTAGGTTATAGGAAAACAACACACACAGTCAGTTAGGTGCTCTTGAAGATGGGATCCAGGCGGTCCCGAAACCGGTCGAGCTTTACAGAGACTTTACGAGGTATGACGGAATGTATTATTACTAATTCTAATACAATATTATTGTTCATGACTTGACTTCTGTTAATCCAATTGCATGAAAATATAAAACTTAACAATGAAGCACAATTTACGTATCAGTCTTTAGGTTTCGACTTTTCTAACACGACAACTATGAAAATATAAAAAAATAACATGTTACTACAGCTACAATATTATTGTTCACGCCTTGACTTCTGTTAATCCAATTCCATAAAACTGAAAACTTTATCTAATTAGGGGAAATTTATGTATTAGACTTGTCGTTATTACAATTCTAACAGGACATATCTGAATATATAAAAAAATTTCAAATTCCCTACACCTACAATATTATTGTTCATGCCTTGACTTCTGTTTTATCAAATTCCATGAAATTGTTAAACTTTATAAAATTAAGCAAAATTTATGTATTTGTCCTCTCGTTTGACTACTCTAACACGACTACTATGGAAAATAAAAAAATAACAAGTTCACCACACCTACAAGATTATTGTTCACGCCTTACTTCTGTTAATCCAATTGCATGAAAATATAAAACTTACCAAATTAAGCACAATTTACGTATCAGTCTTTAGATTTCGACTTTTCTAACACGACAGCTATGAAAATATAAAAAAAAAACATGTTACTACAGTTACAATGTTATTGTTCACGCCTTGACTTCTGTTAAGCGAATTCCATGAAAATGAAAAACTTTATCAAATTAATCAAAATTTACGTATTAGTCCTCTCGTTTTGACTATTCTAATACGACTACTACGAAAATATAATAAAATAACAAATTCACCACACCTACACTATTATTGTTCACGCCTTGAATTCTGTTAATCTAATTCCATGAAATTGTAAGACTATATCAAATTGAGAGAGATTTATATAATAGTCTTGCCGTTTTGACAATTCTAACTCGACAACTCTAAAAATATAAAAAAATTTCAAAGTCCCCACACTTACAATATTATTGTTCACGCCTTGACTTCTCTTAAACCAATTCCATGAAAATGTAATACTTTATCAAATTAAGGAAAATTTTCGTATTAGTCCTCTCGTTGCGACTATTCTAATACGACTACACTGAAAATATAAAAAAAAAAACAAATTCAACAGCTTCAATATTATTGTTCGGTCTTTGACATCTGTTAAACCAATTCCATGTAAATGTAAAATTTTATCAAAATTAAGCAAAATTGACCAATTACACTTTTCATTATGACTACACTAACACGACTATTATGAAAAAATAAGAAGTTCACGATACCCACAATATTATTTGTTCACGCCTTGACTTCTATTAATCCAATTCCATTAAATTGTAAAACACTATCAAATTAAGCAAGATTTACATAATATTCTTGCCGTTTTGACTATTCTGACACGACTACAATGGAAATATAAAAAAATAACAAATTTACCACACCCACAATATTATTGTACACGAATTGACTTCTTTTAAAATAATTTCATGAATATGTATAACTTCATCAGATTAAGCAAAATTGAGGAATAGACTTTTCATTATGACTACCCGAGCACGACTACTATCAAAATAAAAAAAAATAACAACTTCAACATAGCTACAATATTATTGTTCACGCCTTGACTTCTGTTAAAACAATTGCATGAAAACGTAAAACTTTATCAAATTAAGCACAATTTACGCATCAGTCTTGAATTTTTGACTTTTCTAACACGACTAATATGAAAATATAAAAAAAAAAATAAATTCACCACAGCTACAATATTATTGTTAACGCCTTGACTTCTGTCAAACAAATTCCATAAAAAAGTAAAACTGTATGAAATTAAGCAAAATTTACGAATTAGTCGCATCGTTTTGACTACTCTAACACGACTACGTTGAAAATATAAAAAAATAACAAATTCACTACACCTACACTATTATTTTTCACGCCTCGACTTCTGTTAATCTAATTCCATGAAATTGTAAATGTTTATCAAATCAGAGAAATTTATATAATAGTCATGTCGTTTTGACAATTCTAACAAGTCAACTATGAAAATATAAAAAAATTTCAAATTCCCCAGACCTAGAATATTATTGTTCATGACTTGACTTCTGTTAATCAAATTCCATGAAATTCCAAAGCTTTATCAAATTAAGCAAAATTTACGTATTAGTCCTCTCATTTTCACTATCCTAATACGACTACTATGAAAATATAAAAAAATATCAAATTCTTCACATCTACACTATTATTGTTCACGCCTTGACTTCTGTTAATCCAATTGCATGAAAATATAAAACTTAACAATGAAGCACAATTTACGTATCAGTCTTTAGGTTTCGACTTTTCTAACACGACAACTATGAAAATATAAAAAAATAACATGTTACTACAGCTACAATATTATTGTTCACGCCTTGACTTCTGTTAATCCAATTCCATAAAACTGAAAACTTTATCTAATTAGGGGAAATTTATGTATTAGACTTGTCGTTATTACAATTCTAACAGGACATATCTGAATATATAAAAAAATTTCAAATTCCCTACACCTACAATATTATTGTTCATGCCTTGACTTCTATTAATCCAATTCCGTTAAATTGTAAAACACTATCAAAGTAAGCAAGATTTACATAATATTCTTGCCGTTTTGACTATTCTGACACGACTACAATGGAAATATAAAAAAATAACAAATTCACCACACCCACAATATTATTGTACACGCCTTGACTTCTTTTAAACCAATTTCATGAATAAGTAAAACTTCATCAAATTAAGCAAAATTGAGGAATAGTTTTTTCATTATGACTACCCTAGCACGACTACTATCAAAATAAACAAAAATAACAACTTCAACATAGCTACAATATTATTGTTCACATCTTGACTTCTGTTAAACCAATTCCATGAACATGTAAAACTTTATCAAATTAAGTCATGTGGAAATATTTCGAAATAAAATATACATTATTTCTTTAACAACTGTAAAAGTTTTCAGAAATGATAGGGAAACAAATTATTTCCCTGTACCTATATATTTAATGCAGTTGATTTATTTCACACCCTTTCGATTTCCAGAGATCCAAAATTATTATTTCATTTCCTCTTTCTTCATTCATTGTTACAATGATTTTGTTAGTCTATACCATAAATTGAAATTTTTTCTTAATTTTAATTCATATTAGAATATTTATAATAACAATTTCTTCTACATTCATTGAGAAACGGTGTTTTAAAAAGATGTAAATACAAAATATTAAATGTATTAAGTGGTTGAAGGTATAAATTATTTCCCAATATCGCTAAATTTTTGTTGTCTTCCATTAAAATCACACTTTCTATCAAAAGTTTTAATATTCAATAGAAGGAATTACTATTTCAAACAAAATTTATCAATGTGAAAGTTCTGTAAAAAAATGAAATAAATTCATATTTATTTGCTCTTGATGACTCATCTTTACCGAAGGTTGATTAATTCATTTAAATACATTTTCATGATTGATATTTGTTTTTTTTTTGGCTTAGTATTTATTTAGATATCACAACCACTGTCAATACAGCAGCATTAGCTTCATAACTTCAAACTTATAATCACAACCTATCATTAGACCTGGAAAAAGGAGTTTTTGTTTATTGGTCAGCTGTTCAGTTATAATTATTATTACTATTTATTAGAATTATTGTTTATGTTATACTTTTCTTATCTTCAATTGTTTTGAAACTTTATTTCTTTTTCCTTATATTTTGGAAACTGTTGCTATTTTGAAGTACGACTGTTTGTTCCTGATGACGAGGGAATCGAAATTTAGTAACGAGTTTCTGCGATTTCTTCCATGCGTATTCTTTTTGAGAATCTAGTTTATATATATATAATCGATGACATGATTTCACATAAACACGTGAAATAACATTTAATGATCAACAACAATATGAAATGGGGAAAAAAGGCTAAGATCTTTCAACTGTAACAAACGGTCTTCGTCACAGTCAAGTTCTTAGAGTCTTACATTTGTCTCTGACGAAGACAGCTAATGAGTTAAAAGATAGCCTTTTTCCTGATTTCTTACTGTCGTTGGAAGTTGATTTTTATGCCACGTGGTTATTGTGAAATCTGATTATATGTATGGGTTACCGGGTCGGTTACCTGCTATTGCGTCTCCAGTGTGCTTGGCCTCCCTTACTCTTTTTCTCCTGAAGAAGGATTCTCTGAAAATTTGAGTTGGTATATGTGTTTATCTACTCTATATATTACTGTTCTACGATTTTGACCTTGACTATGTTCAGTTTTAGCAGTATTTCTGGCTTTTCCTGAATATATAAATATTAGAATTAGAGCTTGCATTTATACAGATTTGATTAAATACCTTGTTTTTTTCATCCTGGTACCTTTACTAGGTACTTATTTGTCATAGGGATGGAAAACCTGTATGATAAATAAATATTTTGTGGATTCATTTATATTGTACCAGAAAAATTGTTAACCAGCATAAGGAAATCGGAAAGACTATGTAGGAAACGCACTAGGATGAAAATAATCAAACATTTATATATTAATATTAATTATATTATTCTTGTAATCATAGTAATTAATCATAAATATAAATTAATTATTAACCATTTTGCCTTATAATGATACTGTAATATATATATATCTCTAAAATTGTTTATTTTCCAATATCCACACTTATAGGTTTGTACCTACTAGTGCTCTTACAGGGGTATAATCTGTGGCTCATTTTTATTTGGCACTCTCTTTAGGAAGGATCGAGCCGTATTACCGTGTTGATTCTATATTGGGAGACCTAGATTTTATCTAACTAAAGTGTATTGAGGGCTGGGATCCGAATATCGACGGCTTTTTAAGGGATGACATGTTCAAATTTTGTTACATCACGCGTGAAGAAATGGGGACCAAAGTAAGCATCAAACTTAGGATCTATTAGTCCAAGGGCAAGCACGCAAGCCCTGGACTACCCTAGCCCTAATCTCTATACTGATTACAACCAATTACGCTGATCATAAATGATAAATACTATTTTATGATTTATCTCAGTCAATTGATTGACCATCTGCTCCATAAGACATGTTTTATGCCCCTCCCCTGATCGTTTATCTTCTAAAGAAGAAAGTTATACCAAAATAACGCTAATTTTATTCTTAAAATCAAATATCAGTTTAATATTGATCTAATCATTACATTGAATATGGGGACAAATGTTCTTTAATAAAATATTTAAAAGAATCAGATAGAGTTTATTTATCTTTCAGACGAAAACTGTTGAAAAATGATTGACAGCAATTATTAGTGATAGTGAATACGTATTTCTATTTACTTGAAAGCTTGTGCTAAAACCTTGGGCATGTCCAATTTTACTTGAACTCGCTAATCTTCAAACGGCTGCGATGATCTCATGATCACTGTCACACTTCAAAAGACTTTATCTCCTGATAAGATTACGTTCTTATAAAAACCAATATGGATTCAATTGTTCCATTTGCGTTCACTGAACTACTTCAAAATGTATAAGGTATATAAAGATAGTATTCTTTTTTCTTTTAATAATGAACTTGTGCCAACAGGTTTTATTTTTGTTTGGAAGTAATTTGACAGATTGTGTCCATATGTATATCAAAGTTTAAATCACTCTAAGAAAATCAGTACTGTGATTACGACGTTTCAACCAAATCAACTCGTCTCCATGAGTGTCCTACGCGCACTCAAACTCAGTATGAGTGAGATTGTGATGAAAACCACTTGTTTGAGTGAATGATATTAGCCACATTCTTCTGTGGTTTAGACTTGATTTTCAATTCATGTGACTACAGTGAGATCTTATCGTGACAAGTATATTTATTCATTCTGTGTGCTGTATGTATTTGAATTAGACTTGATTTGCTGAGACCATACAAGTTGCAATGAAAATCAGGTACCAATAGAACTTATATGTTCATGATATAAGCTATTCTCTTGCATGCTAATTGTTGTTTTGGCACCTAACATTGTGGCATTGACTACAATGTGTTAACAAGTCGTTTTGGCGTATTTAAGTTCATTTGATTAAAGTTATTTAGTAACTATCAAACGTGGAGCTAAAGTCCGCTCATTTTTCATAAACCACACTGTTTCTTATTTTCTACTTAGAAAAAGTATTTAACATTACAATTGATACATTTCTTGAAAGGAATTTATATACTTTATAAACCTATTGACCAAACTATTTCACAATTTTTAATTTCAATTTCGATGGGCGTATATAGTTTCATTCTTGCTCATATTTTTTGCTTAATATGGCAAACTAAGACGAATATAACATTTAAGAATATCGGAAGATTTAATGTAAGACTTCTTGGTGTTTAAGAAATCTTTCTATACAACAAAAAAATTAGGAATATTCAACATAAACTAGTATTACTGAGGATTTTTTTTTATTTTAAAAAAAATTACGACAATGTAGAGATATTATTACTAGTGATAATATTTACATAGAATTTTAGTTGGTGACAGGAGAAAATAAATACTCTAATGATTATACTTCTGTCATACAATAAAAATATAGAAAAGCGTTGGAAAAACAAGAAAATATATATACAAGTAACAATCCAGTTGAAATATTTCGCTGTAATGTATCACGACGTAACATCACTTTCATAGGGCTTTGGCTATTTCCCAGGATGTCCATAAAGAAATACTAAGGGTTAACAGATTACTATCGTAAGGAGGTTGGTTATGAAGGGCTTTTGTAACGGGGTATAGCTAGTTGTAGAACTGTTGGGATATTGATTTCAAAAAAATTTGTTTCGTTTGATACATAGAATGAGAAATGGAAGGTTTTTAAGATGTAGTAAGTTTGTATTCTTATATTGTTATGTTTTGTTACACCACTCAGTCCAATGACGTAAGTCTGAACCGTTCTGTAATAGTTTGTTGTCAAGTTGTCTTGATGGTAACCAAACAGGTGAAGTAAAAGTTACTGATATTTGTTTAGTCTTTTTTTTTATTTTACTTGGGAAACTCAAGCAAGTCTGTCAAGGTGCAGTCCTAAGTATTTGACAGTTGTAGCTTGCAGGATGGGAATTTGGTTAAAGAAGACCAGAAAAAACATATCCTGACACAAAGTGAATGTTACATAAACGTAGTATACGTATTCTCCAACTTTTTAACTACGATTCTTGAATGCAGTAAAAGGCTTTGTCAGAATATTTCAGGAAAGAATTGCCTTGTCATCAGCAAATTGCTAGGACAGAGTGAGGCCATCATGGATTTTCAGTTGTGTAGATGGAAAAAAGCACTGGACCTAGTATGTTTCCTTTGAAGTTCACCTACTTTTGTTGGGAAAATAGAACAAATAAAGAGCACTTGATGGCTTGGTTAAAACGCTAATTGAGATAGCTTGATAGAATCGTATACGAGTATAGCTAGAAAAACTCTCTTGAAGTTCCAAAGCAGCCAAACGTGTCAGGCAGCTGATTTGCAGTACAGAAAAAATAGCTTTAGAACCACACAAGGTTTTATGCTGTGTGCTTTGTTACTCGGTCAAGAAAAATGAGAGTTATAGAGTGTTCACCTAAACTTGGGCACGCGCCCACGGATAATTTTTGAACTATGAATCCATCAAATCTATAAACATTTTCTTTGCGAGTAGTACATTTAATCATAAAATATTTTAGAATGATTGCCTGTGTTCAGGTATGGTCCAATCTGGTAAGTTTGTCTTTAGCTCTAAAAATGAACCTTCTAATCTACGCCATGGCACCAGAAACTTTGAGAACCCGTGTATATCGATACGATGGTTATCATATATATAATACGATATTACCATCGTATTATCGTACAATATTATCATAAAACCTACAATATTTCATGCTACCTATTAGTAGATATACACTGTAATAAAATTGAGAGAGACGAAATGTAGGACTCCCGATTTAGAATCAGAGCTAATGCTTACAGTTTTACCACTAGCTTACACGAGAGCAATTTACAACTTAGTGGTATATGAGCTGATGCTAAAACCAGTGCAAAATAAAGCTATATTGTCCTCAAAATATTATGTAGATGAATTAATATGAAAATGAAGGACGGTTTTCTGTTACAGGCTTTGGTCCTCGCAGTTGTGTGCATAGTTGCACACACTGAAGCATCCTTAGGGGGATGCCCATCCCACAAGTCAGTCAACGATCTTGATCTTGGCAAGGTATTTATTCCATTTTTTAAAACTAAATTTCCATATAAGTATTAAATCTGTTAAATTTGAGCAAATATAACCTTTAATGTGAGTTTTTAATCCGTTTTTATGAAATGTATAGTTTATTTCAGCAATAATAGTCCCTTGTATAATCAATTTTGCTTATTACTCACACATTATTAAATCTGATGTAATTTTTAATACTCGACATAATGATGATTTTTATGTCATTCATGAGATAACACGGATTTTTATAAGGATATTGTAAAACAATATATATATTATGTGATAAATAATTTAAGTTAAATTTATATATATTTCTTTTGGAAGTATGACCTCCGACATAATGATAATTTTTAAAGGGTTGACATTGACAATATTTGCGTAGTAAGAGGCATAATATCAAAGATTTACGGGGTATCACCTGACCTCTCTGTATATACATCAATCCTTTAACGTTTCTATATATGGTGGGTTCAAATCTAGGACCAAAGCAGTCTCATCAAAGGGTGGCCTAGTGTGAGGCCTGTATATCCGTCAGCGCCCGAGCATGCGTTTTAAGAAGTGTTTTCTTTATAAATAATAATTAGAGTTGTTATTACAGTATTTGATATATTCAAACATTACTCGTATCATTGTGAGATTATTATTGTTAAATATTACAAATTCACATGTTTAATGACAATCAAAAAACTTGTTTCAAACTACAAAATAATAAAAAAAAAATCATTCAATTTGTTACTGCCATAGAGGTTAGTAAACATATTATTAAAAATCTTGGTCTTACATCATGATTCGGTGACATAGTTGGATTCATATGTTGTGCGTTTTCAAGAGACTGATAATAATTGTCTATGCTTCTAGCAATAAATACCTATTCAACAAGTAATGTCAATTATGCCTAACTTTCTTACTATTTATTTTATTTATTATCTGATTATATTCTTATAAAATTTACTTTACCAATCGGATATACTATTTAACCCAGTAATAAAACTAAAAGGAGAACTGGTCGAACTTGGCAATGTAAATTTTATAAAGATACAATGATATAATAAATAAAATAAATCTAAACATTAATAGTAGCAATTTAGGTATGTGTTGGCATTACTTATTAAATATGTATCATTCCCAGGAGTATCGGCAGTTATCAGTCCCTCTTGAAGATGAATAACGTGCTACACGTTGGGGACTATATCACCCATTCATGAGGTAACACGGATTGTTATAATGATATTGTAAAACAATATATATATATATATTATGTGATAAATAATTTAAGTTAAATTTATATATATATATATATATATTCAGGTAACTCACCACAAATTAAAGAAGATAGTCGCTGTAAGGCCTTTCGCTTTCACGTCGTCAGAGAGCAAGTGAATACAAGTGAAATATATATATATATATATATTTCTTTTGGAAGTATGACCTCCGAACCCCTCAAAAAAAAAGTTCATTTGTACTAAGGGTTGAACGTGCCAATGAGATTTGAAGTACAGTTTTCTTCGATAGTTAATTTTTTGTTTTGTTTTTTCACAGTACACTGGTACTTGGTACGTATACGGTTTCTATGGATCCAGCATGATAAAAGAGAAGACGAAATGCCAAAGATATAACCTAGAGAATGTAGCTATGAACACGATTTCAATGGAAATTACTTCTGTCATTGTAGAGTAAGTCTACATATCTATATTTATGAAGTTCAATTTTCGTCAATATTTCAGGCAATATGACTATTATCAATGATTCATTACGTAATATTGTTTCGACACCTGATGGGGCTACAGGTTTTCTTCATCGACTCAAAGTTCATAACTACTAAATCAAATGTAAACATTTAAGTGTTATATTTTGAGTGTTATATTTAAGTGTTTTAAACAATGTTCAATAGGTTTTAAGATATTGTATATACGTTAACCCCCTGAAGATGGTCGAAGACGACCGAAACGTCGGAAGAAATATAATCATTGAAAACCAAACATATGGTGAGTTGATCTACCTAGTTCCTTGTGAATTTAAAAGACTATTAAGGGCTTTGGAAAAGTTATCCCAAAAATTAATTAAAAAAACAGTAGGCCGTAAATTTAATCTGACATGTATTAAGGAAGGACTGTTTCCTAAATATTCGAATATATGTATATATATATATATATTATATATATATATTATATATAACAGTTCAAAATTGAAGACGGGTTGCACACAAAGTAAAGAAACCCACTTACAAACTCAAATTTATGTATATATATGTAGCCTTTGAGCATTTACTATATCATCTCCAAAATGTTGAACGATTGATAAAGCAGAAACCTGCACATAAACCCAGCTAATACTACTGATATACCTTTCTCAAAAAGAAAAAATCTGGAGTGGCCTACACTCTACTTTACTATAAGTAACTTAATGTCAAATTTCTTGAGTATATAAAACATAACGTCTCATTTAAGCATAACGTAAACATCTAAATGGGATATAATTATTAGCCTTTCATTCCTGAGGTAGTACAGATAGTGATTGAAGGACATATCAATTTATAAGCTTATTTTTGTACATCACAAATAATTTATTATTTGCAAATAATTTCATTAGTATAACTACAGCAGTAATAACATTTTTGAAAAACCAAAGTGAACATTTCTTGAAACGATTATTCTCCTACAAGAGAATGGCTTTCGTTCAAATAGCCAGTGATTTCTTACATCGTTTACTTGACATCCTTCTACATTGAATATTAAAGTAAAATTTAAAATTTAAAACAGTAAAATACCTTTTTTTCTCTGAAAAACTTCTTAAACAGCGAAGAAAATGTTATTTAAGGTGCTTTGTTAATTAAAGATGTACGATAATTACAGTTATTAATCTCTAAACGAAAGATTTATATTTTGAATTATCTTTTACATTTTTGGTTTTTAACAGAATTATTATGGCATCTTAGTATTTAATAAGATCATTTTCCTTCCCCTTTGTCAAATAACATATATACGAATTTTTTTTAATGAGTGTTATCATTTACCTTTACAATATTATTCCTCTTACATCTCTTATAAGTCAATAATATATTTTCATTTTTCCATTAGAAACATCAATATATTTCAGTGGATTCGCTCAAAAAATTTCTAAGTCAATGTAAACAATGTAAAAAAATACAAAAAATTCGACAAGTATAGCAGGTGATCTCTTAGTCTAGGATAAACAAAGAGTTTTTATATCGTTATTGCTCTTTCCCGTAATTGAAACTTCATGATTTTTTTTTATGAATTGCTAATTTTTTGTTCCATTTTTTGGTCAAATTTGCATTATTTTTTAATGAGCTGTTTAGCGTCAAAAAAACATTTTCTGAAAACAGAAATCGTACTGTAACGTCCCTTTAGCGAATGTAATTTTAGAAAAAATTATCTCAACTCATTCTCCACATAATGTTCTATTTTAGGCATAGTTTCATTTTGATCCGTCAAACAGTATGGCTTGTATTCCTCTCACAAGGTTTGAGATTGAATTATAAGTCAAAATTTTTACATTTTAGTGAAAAAAAAATATTTCCCGTTGTTTTAAAATTCTGAATATATTTTTCGTTTGTTCCGTTTCTAACCTCAAAGGTAATGTCAAAATTTCAAAACTCTAGGGTTATCAGTTTAAGAGAAATAAATGTTTTAAAAAAAACGGTTTTTGGCAAAAAAAGTGACTTTCCCATGATGCATAATTCTTCCCAAACAATAGGGATCTTCGTCTTTATGAGGCCCATTTTTGTGTAAAATATCAACTTGATCCATCAAAGATTCTGGACCGTAGCGTGGTAACAAGCAATGCTAACACACTCACCCACCCACCCACACACACACACAGACATCATCGTAAAAACCTCATAAAACGACTTCTGGGACCTCAAAACATGTAATTCCGTCAAAATCTCGAGTTCGAATTTTTTCACGATCACTATACTTTACTTATAGTAAAGTAAAAAAGTGGGCAACAAAGACCTCATTATTACAAAACATTAAACTAAAACTGTGAGAGATCAGCAAATACCTTGGAGTTACTTTAGATGAAATACTATCCTGGAAAATCCATTTGCGAGATATATGGGCTGAGGGTCTCGTTTAATAATAACAATAATATATCAATGAAAATATTGTAATTTTTTTCTTCTTTTTTTTTGCAGTTCTGGTGTAATGACCTCTTGGGTTGCTAATTCCGTCTACACTGAGGATTCCTTCAATGTCACTCACCCACTTCCAGGTATCTGTTACTAACCGCATTAAAGAATAACTCGAAGATAAAGACGGAGGTTAAAGCTCTGATGTCACTAATATTAAGGTCTTAGGAGGCATTGAAATCAAATAGTAACCAACTCTCTATTCGATCACTTGTCTCCAAAGACGTGTAGCACGCTCGGCTTAAGAGTATTAATGCCCAACTGTACATTGTGATAAGTTACTTGAAGATTTATACATTGTATTACTTTATCATATATATATATATATATTGATAGAAGTATCGACCGTGGAATAGAAACAAAACTAAAATTTATCGGGACTCGGTCAGTTCTTCAGGTTCAAATTAAACTCTCATTTAGGCTTTTATTTAAAACCTTTTTCATAGGCCTACAAAAACAGAGGAAATATAAGAAATAATACAATAATTCAAAAATCAAACATACATAAAAGTGCAATTAGTTACAATTAAGAAATTACAATAGAAATTTTGACTATAGGTTAGTGAGAAAACTTACAGAAGTATAAATTTTGAAACAAAAACTAAGTATTACATTACAAATTATTTTACAAAGAAAATGAGTCTGTGGATTTTAACAACAACTGAAGTCTGAATGAACACGTGACACTGAACTGAAATAACAAGCAAGGTAACCAAATTTCACTAGACAACCAAGAAGTCACTAACACAATTTTTCATCTATCAACAATGTTCAACTTAACACCCGAATAAATACTATTTAAATTTGAAATGTTACTTCTATAATTAATGGATGACTGGTCCTTTCTAATATATAACATTTCCAGAGTTTTCCTTCTCTGTTCATCCATTTCTTTGGCTATTATTTTTATTTCATCAAAATCAAAATTATGGCCTTCATTAATACTGTGTGCTGCTAATGCAGTGGCATTAATTTTCTTTTTTCTTATAGAATAACTGTGTTGGTAACTCCTCTTCTTTAAAAAACGACTTGTTTCTCCATAATGAACTTTGTTACAGTCTTTGCACTTTATTGCATATATAATATTACTCTGTAATTCCTTTGGAATCTTCTCTTTTATATTTGAAAATAACGATTTCACTTTTCTTTTGCTATAAAATGCTAAATTAACTTGAGGTAAGTGTCTTTTGAATACTTTTTTAATTGGTAGCGACAATCCTTCAACATATGGAAATTTAAAAAACTTTCTATCTTGAACTTCTACGTCAATATTTGTATCATTTTCTGGCTCTTGTTGTTGTCTTAAATATTTTGACCAACAACGTTCAATCAAATTTTCTGGATAATTATTATTCTGTAGTAACTCTTTTACCCTTCCCTTATTCTTATTTAGGTAGCATGATGAACTTACTTCTACAACTTTTTTCACCATATTCTTAACACAATTTAATTTCTGATTCATAGGATGGGAAGAATAATAATTCAGTATTCTTCCAGCACTGATAGGTTTCATGTACCAATCGGTTAAAATATTACCATTTTCTCCTCTTATAACTTTTATATCCAGGAATGGGAGAATGCCATCTTTTTCTATCTCACATGTAAATTTGAGTCGATTATGACATGAAATAAATACATTTAAAACATTATCCAATTCTCTTTTTTCAATAATTAGAAACAAATCATTGACATAGAACAACAAAAAAGTTGTAGAAGTAAGTTCATCATGCTACCTAAATAAGAATAAGAGAAGGGTAAAAGAGTTACCCTTCACTCACTCTTTAGCGCTGGGATACTTTCTCACTCTCTCTCTTTCTCTGATGTTCTCCTCAGTATGGATTTCCTGAAAATTTGAGTTATTAAGTGTGTTTCTTTATCTGTGTGTTACACTTCTTCGATTTTGAACTTATGTATGTCCAGCTTGGATTATCTTTCCAATTTTTTTGTAAATATAATTACAAAAACTTCTTGTCTCCAGCAGATATATTCCACACTATTTTCTTTTATCGTGTTTTGGTCCAGCGTCAAACAATTCTCAAAGAACTACCTTAAGTCAACGCATTGATATATTTCAAGATATTTTCAAGAGAGAAAGGGTATATTAAGTCAGAATTAATTACAATAACATGAAAATAAATAATAATAAAGGTAAAGATAAATAGTTTAGCATAAGATTTCATGTTATTCTAATTAATTATGAATTAATATAGCCCTGAAGATGTTCAGAAATACAAAAAAACGTTGTTAAAAGTGTTTTTTTGACCAATAGTCGATAATTAAAAATAGTGAAGCGTATACTTGGTCAAAACAAGAAGTCTTTGTGTGAAAATCTCCCGGTGAAAAATCTTAGAACATCATTTTATTGGTGTGAATGGTGTGAATATATATCAGAATGTGATTAGAACTGTTTTCTTTTCCATTTGATTTTGAAATTCTTTCTTTGTATTACTGAATATACTCGTATCTGATGAAGTAATGATTCAAGCTTTTCCTAGAGGACTACCACCCATCAGCTATTTTCATTATGAACGCCTTTTGACTCAATGTTGCAGACGGATCTTCTGAGAAGTTAAAGTACCAAGTGATTGCCACAGACTACGACAAATTCGCCATCATATGGACCTGTTCTCAGAGCTCCTTCATATGGATTCCCACTCACGAAGGTAGACTTCATTCTATATTAAGCTGTATACATTTTTGAACATTGACACTTACTGAAAAATGTGGAGTGGCCTAAACTCTACTTACCCATAAATAAAATTATATCAAACTGGATCGCAAACAATGGTCTTTATCTCCTAAAAAACTTTCAAATTCAATCATAAGTCAACATTTTTGCATTTTATTGAAAAACATCTGGAGTGGCCTACACTCATCTTTCCTATAAGTAAACATAATATCATATTTCTTCGGTAATATGATATATCATATTCATAATCTTCATAATATCATATCTCTAAATGGGAGATATTTATTATTTTTTCATCCGTGGAGGTAGTACAGATAATGACTGAATCCCTTAATATATGTGTTTTTTTTTTGTACATGAAACCCCTGATGCATATAATATCATTAGTATAACTACAACAGTAATAATATTTTTGAAAAGCGAAAGTTTAGATTTCGTGTTACGAAATAATCTCTTACTGGTGAACATGACTTTTGTTGCAATAACCAATGGATCTCTTGCTTAGTTTACCTGATCTCCTTTTACATTGAATATTTAAGACAAAATTTTCCCATTTAAAACGTGTTAATATTCCTATTTTGTTTGAAAAATGTCAGAAACTTCTAAGAAAATTGTTGTTTTAAGATAATTTTTAATTTAAGTTGTAGGATAATTACATTTTTTTATTCTTCGAAGAATGTTTTCAATTTTGAATTATGTTTTAGACTTTTGGTATTTTATAGAATTAATATACTGGGAAGTTTATTTATGGCTTCTTAATAATTAATAAAAATCATTTTTGTCAAATATCATATACTAGTCTATCCGTGACCCTTTGTCACTCAGAAATTATAACAACAGATATTGAAATTAATTCGCTCGACATGATTGACAGGGATAATTTTAATTGTTGTTTCTTGTTATTAAGGCACGGAAACAGATTCTTATATGACCCAAGCTAATGATATAGTATTCTTAACATGATTCAAGATATATACACAATAAAACATAATTAAAACAAACAGAACTTGTAAATTGAAATATTCAATTTATTTACCCAACATAAAATAACATTAATGTAAGGAATGTGTATTTATAATATAACCTTAGAACAATCGTATTTTATATGACAATTGTGTTCAAGTTTGTTTCTAAAATTATTCATTTTTAACCTCTAATGTAATCGTTATTATATATTTGTTACATTTATATACCATTAACATACTATATAATATATACTATATTATATAATATAGTTAATATATTATATAACTTACTATATATATAATTAGTTAATATATTAACTTACTTATCTTAATTAACATTAAGAGGAAGGAACTTGTAGTCTTGTAGTCAAAATAAAATTGTTTATGAAATTTTTCATGGGTCCAACTAGTTCTTCATTATTTTTGATAATGTGTTTATTTAAAATAAAGTTGAATGTAGACCTCTCCAATTTTTTTCTATGATTCCTAATGTTTTTATATATCAATGTCTTACTTGGGTATTAAAATTATTGTCTTTTTGGGTTTCAGATCCGTAATCAGAAAGAAGATTGTGTTCTTTAGACTTGTAATTTTGATAACTGAGTTTAGCGTACAGTTTATGATAAAATAACAACCAAATATATATTTCAATATTTTCGTATTACGAATTTTTAAGTCTTAATGTTTTATAATGATAATGTTTTTCGGAAATGTTAAATTTTTATTCTTTCTACAGAGTTTTCTGCTATTTTGGTCAGAGAGAGGTTGGTCAATGGAACACTTCCTGAAGATTTGAGCAAGTCTATCACTAATGTTCTTACTGAAAACAAATGGAAGCTTTCTGGCTATACTGTAGTTGACCAGTCACGTTGCGATAACTTCAACATGTGCAGCTTTTAAGCACTGGATTTGATTACTTCTTGTTCAAAAAATTATAAATTTATTTTATTATTACTTTTTTTTGGTGCAGATGGTTCCCTTTGATATTTTTTTTTTTACAGCCATCGCCTTGGAGACATTAGAGCTGTGCAAATCAATTCAAATATCATCCAAGGAACACTTCTATTATATATCTGGAAGTTATATTTGCATAAAAATCTTGCACTCCTTTAAAAAGTTTATAATTTCTTTATGTTTTCCTGTTTTTAGTGCTCATGTCAGGTCGGGGTGCTCCTGATTGTGAAAATAAGAAAAAAATAAAATTTCAAAATTTTACTGCATTACTGTACACTTTTCGAATATTTTCACATGAATACTATGAAAATGAAAATACTTAACAAATTCAGCACACCTTAAATATTACCGTTCCTTTGACTACTCCCGCACCAATGGTACGAAAATGGAATAATTTATCAAGTTAAACAAACTTTTATTGTCTTTCTATTAACATTATTACTATTGTCACACGAATCCATGAAAATCAATTTTTACATATTTCCAGTATTAAAAATATGGTGAATTTGCTTAATATGATAAATTATTCCACCTTCATAGTATTCATCTGAGAGAAGTCTAAACATGAAATGGAATATAGTAAGTTTGAAGAATTTAATAAATTTTTCCATTTTCATAGTATTTGTGTTGGAGACAAAGTGAAGAGTAATACTATTCAATACAATTCAAAGGTGAATAGATATACAGTAATATGCTTGGTGTGCTCAATTTGGTATTTTTTTTCATTTTCATAATTGTCATGTTGGATGCGTCAAAACGACGAAACGAATACACAAAGTTTGTTGAATATTATAAAAAAGTTTCATTTTCATAGTATTCCTGTTAAAATAATTGAAAAGAGAAGAGTTAATACAGTAAATTTTCAGTATTTCATATTTTTTCTATATTCATACTAGTTGCTTCAGAAAAGTTAAAATGTGATAACTAATATGGTATTTGATAGCTTATGTCATATTCTTAGTATTCAACTGAGAGTAGCCAAAACGCGAAATCAATACAGTAGGTTTTGAGGAATTTGATAAATTCATCCATTTTTATAGTATTCATGTGAGAATAGTTGGAAGAAAAAGATTAATACGTGAAATTTCAAAATCTTGCAATTATTTTTCATACAATTTGCCATTGAACATTAAAAATGTTAAGAGTTATACCCTAAGTGTGCTTAAAGTGATAAATGCTTCCATTTTTATAGTATTCGCGTGAGAGTTTTCAAAGCATAGACAGTAATATTCTAGGTGCACTGAATTTGTTAAATTTGTTTCAGTTTCATAGTAGTCGTGTTAGAAAAGTCGAAACGACAGGACGAAAACAATATGTTTGCTTAAGTAGATAATAGATTTATTTTCATAGAATTTGTGTGAAAATAGTCGAAAAGTGAAGTTTAATTCAATAAATTTTCGAAATTTTATATTTGTTTTTTATTTTCATAGAAGTCGCTTCAGAAAAGTCAAATGTGTTTACCAATATGGTAGTTTGCTTAATTTGAGAAATTTATCTATTTTCATAGTATTCATCTGTGAGTAGTCAAAAGTGATCATTCTGAGGTAAAATGGATAAACAAACAAAAGTCTCTTAACAAATGAACTTTTATTCAACAACAACAACGCGTTTCGAACACTTTGTGTTCATCATCAGGAAGACATCAAGGATGTGGTGCTGAAGGGTTGGTCTGGTGAAAACAACTCCATTGTTGTTGAAGTGTTCGAAACGAGTTTTTGTTGTTAAATAAAACTTCATTTGTGTGGAGACTTTTGTTTGTTTATCCATTTACTCGTGCCTCAGAATGAGTAAATACCACACAATTACGGATTGCACAACTAATGCTTTAAAAACGTCATCAGTTAAATGTTATATTTGAAGAATTTGATAAATTTTTCAATTTTCATAGTATTCGTATAAGAATATTGGATAGGTGAACAGTAATAATGGAAATTTAGAAAATTTTATATTTGTTTTTAAATTTCAATAAAATTATCTGAAAATATTAAAATTGTTAAGAATAATACGGCAAGTCTGCTTAATATGGTATGATCATTTTCTCAATTTATATAGTATTCATCTGATTGTAGTCAATGCGTGAATATGGTAATTGTGCTGAATTTGGTAACTTCTTTCATTTTCATAGTAGATGTGTTAGAATAGTCAAAATGACAAGACGAATAGACTATGTTTCATAAATTTGATGAACATTTTTCATTTCCATAGTATTAGTGTGAAAATAGTCCAAAAGTGAAGAGTGATGCAGTAAACTTCAAGAATCTTATATTTTTTTTCATACAAACGTTTCCGAATAGTCAAAAGATAACGACTAATACGGTAAGTTTCCTTGATTTGATTTTTTTCCATTTTCATAATATTCGTGTGTCAGTAGTTCGAGGATGAACAGGAATACGCTAGGTTTGCTGAATTTGTAATTTTTTTTTATTTTCATAATTGTCGTGTTATCTTATTTGTCAAAACGAAATGACAAATACGATAAGTTTGATCAATTTTTTTATTTTTATAATATTCGTGTGAAAATATTCAAAAAGTGATGTTTTATAGAATAAATTTTCTAAATTTTATATTTTTTTTATTTTCATAGAAGTTGATAAGAGTGATATGTGATTACCAATATCCTAAGTTTGCTTAATTTGTCAAATTTTTTCAGTTTCATAGTATTCGTGTGAGAGAGGTCAAAGCGTGAACAGTAATATTCTTGCTGTGCTTAATTTGGTATTTTTTTTTCATTTTTATAGTTGTCATGTTAGAATCATCAAAACGACGTACTGAATACACTAAGTTAGTTAAATATTATCACAAATTTTCATATTTATAGTATTTCTGTGAAAATAGTTGAAAAGTCATGAGCAATGCAGTAAATTTTCAGTATTTTACATTTTTTTTTTATATTCATAGTAGTCGCATCAGAATAGTCAAATTGTGATGACTAATATGGTAGCCTTGCTTAATTTGATAAATTGTAACATATTCTTTGTATTGAACTGAGAGTAGTCAAAACGCGAAAACAATATAGTAGGTTTTGAGGAATTTGATAAATTCTTTCCATTTTCGTAGTATTTGTGTGGGAGTTGCCAAAGTATGAACAGTAATATTGTAGGTGTACTGAATTTGTCATTTTTTTTAACTTTCACAGTAGTCGTGTTAGAATAGTCAGAACGACAGAACAAAAACGATAACTTTGCTTAATTTGATAAAAGTTTTCATTTTGATAGAATTCGTGTGAAAATAGTCAACAAATGAAGTTTAATGCAGGCAATTTTCGAAATTTTTATTTTCATAGAATTCGCGTCAGAAAAGTCAAATGTTTTTAAACTATTTTCCATCAAATATTATGAAAATGGAGAATTTTATCAAATTTAGCAAACTTATCGTATTTGTATAGTCGTTTTGAAAATTCTAACGCGACAACTATGAAAATGAAAACAAAATTAACAAATTCACCACACCTACCATATTAATGTTCAGGCTTTGACTTCTCTCATAGGAATACTATGAAAAGGGATAAATTCATCAAATAAAGCAAACTAACCATATTAGTCATCTCCATTTGGCTATTCTCAAACAAATGTATGAAATTATAACAAAAAATAACATTTTGCAATTTTACTGTATTACTTTTTACTATAGACTATTCCCACAGGTATACTACGAAAATAAAACATTTTATCATATTTAACAAACTTATGATATTTGTTTTATTGTTCTGACCAATAGTTCGTGGAAATATAGTTATAGAACAATAACTGGTCTAAGAACAATATGGTCTTAGCATATTACTGTTCATACTTTGACAACTCCCACACCAATAGTAAGAAAATGCAATAATTTATCAAGATAAGCAAGCTTACCGTATATGTGTTAATATTATTACTATTCTGACCCTAATTCTATGAAAATGAAAAAAAAATTAAATTTTACAAATTTCCAGTATTACTCTTCACCTTTCCATTATTCTCACACGAATACTATGAAAATGGAAAAAGTTATCAAATTCTTCAAAACTATTGTATTACTGAACACGTTTTGACTTCTCAGACGAATGATATCAAAATAGAACAATTTCTCAAATGAACCAGAACTTTCCATCTTAGTAATCACATTTTGACAATTTTCATGTAACTTCTATGAAAATAAGAAAAATATAAAATGTCGAAAATTTACTACATTACTGTACACTTTTCGAATATTTTTACATGAATACTATGAAAATGAAAAATTTTATCAAATTTAGCAAACTTATCATATTCAACTTGTCGTTTTGACTTTTCTAATACGACTACTATGAAAATGAAAAAAAATAATTTCAGCACACCTAACATATTACTGTTCATGCTTTGACTACTCCGGTACCAATAGTACGAGAATGGAATAATTTATCTAGTTAAGCAAACTTATTGTCTTTCTATTAATATTATTACTATTCTTACACAAATTCCATGAAAATAAAAAAAGAAATCAATCTTTGTATATTTCCCGTATTACTGTTCACCTTTTCACTATTCCAACACAAATACTTAGAAAATTGAAAAATTTATGAAATTCTTCAAACCTACTATATTACTGTTCACGTTTACACTACTCTCAGATGAATACTATAAAAGTAAATAATTTATCATATTAAGCAAATTGACCATATTAGTCATTACCTTTTGACTATTCTCTAGCGATTTCTATGAAAATAAAAAAAAAATTTTTTTTGATGAGGATATTAGTGATGAGAAATCAACATCAGTTTTCCAAGAAACCTTTTGAAAGTTAAGATAATGTGTTTTATCTGTATTTTATGGTTTCTGATACGTCAATCAGAATACTCTTGCCTTTATTACGTATTAGAAAAATATCTCAGTAATAAGCACTTTGAAAAACTCCAGCTATTGACTCCATTCCAAGATCTGAGAGATTTTTTAAGGCCTTGATTTTTACTTCATCCGCATCATGTGCTTAGGTAATGCTTCTTTTGTCATCTCTGGTGGCCGACAGACACGTCTGGGTATTAATAATAAGTACTTTAAAAGCTTATCTTTATATGTGTTTCTGAAGTGGCCTGCAACTTCTTATCTGTTTAGGTTTTATACAAAACCGGCTTTATCAGATTCCATAATGCCATGACTCAATTCTATTAAGTGGATAAGCATTCACTCTAAGACTTGTTTGAACTTCCCTCATCAGTTTTTCTTAAAGTCTCTTTAAATCCTCAAAACCATAACTTCTCTACAGTTTACCTACATTGCTTTTGTCACTGAAGAGTATTTTTCTCTACCATCAGTTCATAGATTAACGACAGAAGAATGGCATCCAACACAGAAATGAACTCAAACCCAGTTCTTTGATTGGTTTAGGTATTGACCATCCAGAATTCCAGCCAGTAATGAGCAAAATTTCTCCAGAGAACCAGCTAGAAATTTGTTAATGCTTCAGAATTAAATAATTTGTGCCTAAATGAAGTATTTCTACGAGTATTTAACTATATATAAGTATATATATATATATATATATATATATATCAATGATCAAACCACAATAAGAAATGGGAAAACAAGACTAAGATCCCTCAACCGTATTGTGGTTTGATCATTGATTGTTGTTTCACGTGTTTATGTGAAATCTTTTTATATATATATATATATATATATATATATAATAGTTGAAAGTTAGACCATATTTAGCTGAAACCTGCTTTTTCATAAGTTTCTTGATCTTGTTACTAGTAATAAAATTGTTATTCGAAAACTCGAGAACCTTATGAAAAAGCAAATTTCAGCTAAATATGTTCTAATTTTCAACAATGTGTGTATAGAGAAGACTGCTACCAAAATTTACAAATATATATATATATATATATATTATATATATATATATATACTTAAAATGAACTGTGACACATAGAAAGAAACATAACAAAGATTCAATTTTCAAAAATTTCGACCGTAATGGCAGTCATTCTCAAGAGAAAAAGTGAATGGGAGGGATGATAGTGAACTAAAGAACTCACTGGGTGAGGGCCAAAGCCCTGTATGAACACAAAAATAAAAAAAACCAAGGAGTCAAGATTAAAGAAAAAAATAAAGTGAAATATATATATATAAATATTGATAAAGGTATCGACCGTGGAATAGAAACAAAACTATAGTGTTGTATATATATACAAAATTTTCACAATAAGATGTAACATAAGTATTCAGGTAGGTAACTCACCACAAATGATTGAAGATAATCGCTCTATGGCGTTTCGTATATCACGTCGTCAGAGAGCAAATGAATATTCAATTGCTCTCTGACAATGTGATAAACGAAAGGCCACAGAGCGATTATCTTCAATCAATTGTGGTGAGTTACCCGAATATATATATATATATATATATATATATATATATATATATATTATATTGAATAATAATCAAAATAACATTTGATGTAATAGATGGATAAAAATAATAATAATAATAATAAATAATAGTAAATAATAATAAATAAAATGAACCAGGTTAATAAGTATTTTTTTTTTTTTTAGTTCACTTCTCTCTGACGATGTGTTGGCGAAAGGCCTTAGAGCATTGTTTCCAAATTAGTTTCATTTTGGTAAATTAATCCATATATATATACAAAAATTTCACATAAACACGTGAAATAGCAATCAAAGATCAAACCACAATATGGAAATAGGAAAACAAGACTAAGAGTCTTGTAAATCGTCTTAAGAGAGGGAATCCAACCAAACTTGTACAGAGACGGTCGGAGTCCAACCGACTTAGCGACTCTGTACAAGTGCGCTAAGTTTCTCTGTCTTATCTCTACTGAAGATGGTTCAAACCAAAATTAAGTGACTATAAGTGAGTGTTTTTAATTTATATACGTTTTTCTATCTATGTTGAACTTTATTTGTCCGATTCGGATCGTATTTTCATTGAAAAAAAAAAAGTATTGATTACAGTGAATATGACTCGTCCGTCATAAAGCATTTCCCTGAAACAAAATCTGTAAAATTGTATTTCTTACAGTATAATAATTCCTTACTTAAGAGTTAACAAATCTCTTATATTAAAATAACGTTGACTGATCACAACACAAAAATATGTCATATGTCTCAGCAAAAAATGTATGAAACTTTTAAATCACCATTGAGAATAAAACACTGAAATAAATATGCATGCTTACTACTAGCTAATGTCCTTGAGATACAAGTAGGGTTAAAGATTTTGAGTAAAATTGGTTGTCATGTTGAAAGAGGGCTTGAAAAAAAAGAACATTAAAGTAGTACTGTGACAATGCAAGATCTAATTATAAATCTTTATCTAAAGATCTATATCTAAAATCTTTCATGACGTTTGGTATCAAGTTCTGAAGGGAGGAGGTATAGAGCCCTAGTATACACTTCTTGTTCATGTACAGGCTGCAATTGCTAAGACATCTAGTGATTTAATATTACCTTATAAGCATTATTGAATTTCACTTTCATATTTTGAAAACTGAATGCTGTTCTCTTTCACAGCAATATTGATCCAGCTGTTTTAAGTTTTTTTCAACCACAATTTTTTTTAGACAATATATTATCTCAGCACTCAAACTTTACTTTTTCTAATTAAATGCCAGACAAATTCACTTATTTCATGATGAGTGTGGCACTTCACCTGACGATATCTTCTGATAAGATTACCCCATATAAAATAAAATCAGTTTCAAATAGATTCAGTTGTATTCAACAGCTTGTTCACAATGTATAAGGTAAGTGACCGTTTTATTCTGCCACTGTTACAAAATAGTTTTTAACTCTTTTAAAATATTTACTCTTTGGAGTAAGGTCTTAAAAACGGTAACAGTTGTCATTGTCAGGCTCAAAACAATTGCGATTATAAGTAGAAACATCTTCATCTCATATACACATTATCAAAGTCTAAAACTCTGTAAGAAATCGCAAAAATAACTAAGCTCTTTCAACCAAAGCCAGTGGCCTTCGTCATGTCCAACTATCCAACTATGTCAAATGTCAAATCCAACTATGTCACTATGGGTTGGACTCTGAGAAAGACCACTTGTTTCAGCTGAAATATTAGTCATTTTTCTAATTTCTTACTGTGATTTGTATTTATCGTCGTAATTTTGAAATCTAGTTATACTACTTTAAACGTTTCTTTTACTTTTACGCATTAATTGTACAATTCATTTATTTTACATAAAGAAAATGAAACTACCTACGATAAGATGCGTTCAGAAACTCAGTAGAGAGGAATACATACAGAAAGACCTGACATAACTAACATAATATTTTGACACTCCTGTCATTATAAGAGATGTGGTTGACTAGGTGACATAAATATTGTCTGAGAAACAGCTGGTGCAGCAGAGGAATCAACGTATTTCCCCAAGTGAGAAGGAGAAAAGAAGCTAAAATAGTGAGATAAAATGAAACAGGTGTCATGTGATCAAAAGGAAGTAAAACATGATCATAGGGATAATAATAGCGAATGACAATAACTATAAAGTCAAAGAACATACAATTTCGTGTATATATATATATATATATTAGAATTTTCAAAAGAATCATTGATTTCATATCTGTGTGTTTCTTTTAAAAATGCTAGTTTATTCTGATTTCATTTCTGTATGTTATTTTTAAAATATTAGTTTATTCAGTTCGAAGAATCGTTTCATCTGACTGGTCATATATATATATCTATATATTGTAGACAGGAAAACGATCGAAAAGGACAACAAACGTTTCACAGTAAATCACAAACACTGAACTAAGGAACAAACACACTTACTGTCTCTAATTTTCGGTTGAACCGTTATCAGGAGAGTTGAGATAGGGACACCAAGCGCACTTGTGAAGCGTTGGTTGGAGAACCCAACCGTTGTTTCACAAGTGCGCTTGGTGTCCCTATCTCAACTCTCCTGATAACGGTTCAACCGAAAATTAGAGACAGTGTGTTCAGTGTCCTTAGTTCTGTGTTTGATATTCACCGTGAAATATAAATATATATATATATATATGTATATTCAGGTAACTCACCACAAATGAATGAAGATAGTCGCTCTGAGGCCTTTCGTTTTCACGTTGTCAGAGAGCAAGTATATATATATATATATATATATTTGTAAAAGTTGGGAGCAGTCCTTCTTCAATGCATGCTTTTAAAAACTGGATGTCTGTTTCCACATTGTTCAATTTCGTCTTATATTTTTCAAAATTACGAAATTTTGTCTTTAATTCCGAGTTCAACATAAAAATTAAATCACCATAATTTTTTAATGTATTATTGGACATGTTTCGGTGTTACATCCACCATCTTCTGTAAAAAACACTTAACTTTTTTTAAAAACAATTGAAACTACACTTAACAAATTAATCTAATATTTCAAGTGTCCTTGAAATAATAAACATAAATGAACAGGTTAAGAAAAGCTTGCACAGTCAGGTTTGGGGCTGTCAGTGTTGGCATAACGAGCCCTAGGTTTCCAAACAAGCGCAACTGGTTTGTAAAGTAATCCTTTTGACCGTTCATACTTAGAGCTTTTTCCAGTATGTACAGCGCTTCTAGCATCTTGAGTCTTTTTCCGTCCTTTTCCGTTGCTATTATTCTAGTGTTATTAACCATAGTTTCCCTTAAAATTTTTGTTTTGTGTATCTTTTGAAAGTGTTCTTTAGGGGCTCATGAAACCAGATGCATCGTCAGCCTCGTAGAAAGGGTAGTAGTCGTTGATCCTATATATGAGTAATTTAGGAATTCACAGTTTCCCAGTGGACATTGAAACTCATATACTAGGTTCGTTTGTTTCAGTGGCTGTTTCAAAAGATACACAAAACAATGAAAGTCGCTCTGAGGCCTTTCGTTTAATCAAACGTTAAAAGATAGCAGACAGAGAACACAGTATATATCACGTCATATATATATCGATATTGTATCATCAAGTTGGCGAGCAGTCCTTCTCAATGCATGCTTTAAAGACTGGATGTCTCGCTCTTCCACATTGTTGCAGGATCTTCGTCTCTATGACGACGATGGTTCAAATTACGAAGATTTTCCTGTGTTTAATTCCTGAGTTCACATAAATTAAATCACCATAATTTTTTATATGTATTATTGGACATGTATATGGTGTTACATCCACATCTTCTGTAAAATAAACAGTGACACATATTTGAAGCATAACAAATTGAAACTACACTTTACAATATTATCGACGTAATTGCAAGTGTCCTTGAGAATGAATAAACGGAGGTAACACTGAACTGAGTTAAGAAATAGCTTGCAACAAGTGAGTTTGTTATCTGTCAGTGTATGTGCATCACGTTTATTCCTAAGTGTTATCTCAACAAGCCGACTGTTTTTCGTTTCATAGTATATATGAGATATATAGAGAGAGAGAGAGAGAAAGATTTCACATAAACACGTGAAATAATTATCAATGATCAAACCACAATAAGAAATGGAAAAACAAGACTAAGATCTTTCAACCGAAACAAGCGGTCTTCGTTAGAATAAAAAACCCAACTGATTGGGTTTTTCACTCAGTTGTGTTATTGGCTCTGGCGAAGACCGCTTGTTTCGGTTGAAAGATCTTAGTCTTGTTTTCCCATGTCTTATTGTGGTTTGATCATTGACATATATATATGTATATATATCAATGATCAAACCACAATATGAAATGGCTTTTTGTTTATGCAGGCATTAAAGTTTAGTTTATCTGACTGATTGTATTTTATTCGCAGGTATTAGCTTTGGCTGTGGTGTCCCTTGCTGCCCTCACGGAGGCGTCTTTAGGCAAGTGCCCCTCCCATCCTTCTCTCAAGGACCTTGATCTTACAAAGGTACTTTTTACTTATATTAATATAATACCATTCAATAAAATGTTTCAACAATATAAAATTTCAATATTTTAGTATTTTCTAAAGCAGTTCTGTTTTAATAATTTTCATAACCTGCATATATTTAAAATTATAATATACTTACTAATGAGACTAGGGAAATTTTCCTGGAACTAATAAAACAGTTCAGTTAGATGATCACATTAATTAATGCGCATCTTCACATCCTTAGAGCGGGTCACGATTAATGATATTCACAGTGTTGATGCTTGTTTAACTAATCTATTCTTAATCTATCTTAAGAATAAATAGTTTACTCATAGTATAACAGTTAAAAGACACTATTTGAATAGATGGTATATTTTTAGAGATAAGATTTAAAAGACGAGGTATTAGTTTTTACAATTTATATATAACATAGGTCCAATGAAATATTATTTGAGATAAAAATTAATATCCCAATTTTTAATATTTTTAAAATTAGAATACTAATTGCTTTTATTATTTTTTGTTATATAATTTTTTTTTGTTCAAATGAAATTAAATTGGTTAAATATGACTAAGCAGTTAATTTGAATGTCAACATGAATGAACTATACAAATGTTAGTGCCGCTGTGTAGCAAAGGCGCGCTAAACATGCATCAGATATCTACTACCATTCCGTGAGTCCGTCACATGATGGTAGAGATTCCAATTATGTGTCTCATTAAAAGTTAAATTAATTTACCATATGGCAAAGAACAGAAGAACTTACAAGATGTATACTTTTATTTATAATGAAATTATAATAATTGAACTTTTGTTCAATATTCATTGTAAATGAAAGGTATAACGGAAAGTTGGATTCCAATTTGGCGTTACAATTAAATTGATTGTGTGAAAACATTTTTATTTCAGTACTCTGGTACCTGGTACGAATATGGTTATTATGGCACACCTATGCTGAGTGAAAAGACCAAATGTCACACATACCAACTGGCAAATGACGATGACCCCAAGCACATGAGCATGGCTATCACGTCTGTTCTTATCGAGTCAGTACTCATCATGATTGTAGTTGATTTAACTGGCAGTGTCTAAATTGTTAGCTGATTTTTACATAACATTTCAAAAGTGTTTTATAAGCAATGTGATTAAGTATTCCAAATGTGTTGTCGTTTCTAATAAATTTTTAGAAATAACAAAAATATTTGTTGGACTCATATATGAGTCTAACTGTATCTCTATCATATCAGTATTCAACTCTGAAGAAGACCACTTGTTATGTGTTATGTGAAATCTTGTTTTATATATATATACCATGATAAACGAATAGCGTTCAGGCAGTTATAAAAACACTTAAGTATATATATATATAGTTCGGTGTAGATGATGAGACATAGAGAAATTAAAACACACAATTACAGTCTCTAATTTTCCGTCTCAACCGACTTCAGAAGAGATAAGAAAGAAAACCAAGCGCACTGGTACAGGGGCGGTTAGAAACTCAACCAACTATGCACTAGTGCGCTTGTTTTTCTCTCTTTACCCTCCAAATTACGGTTCAAAACAAAATTCATAAACTGTCATGTATATTTATATTGTTCACCCATCTATGTATTTTTGTTTATACTGAACTTTAGTGGTACATTTCGGGTAATTTTTTTATTCTTATTGAATATAACGTGAAAATAACGTGAAATAACAATCAATGATCAAACAACAATATGAAAAGGGGGAAAAAAGATATATATATATATATATATATACAGGTTTGATTAAATAATAAGCCATATTTACGATTAACTAGTTTCCTCGTATATTTTTCAAGGGACCGGAATAATCTTCTTGCGTCTTCATCCAAATTGTACAGAACATTTCCAATAGTTCCATTGTCTTCAAATCTTCCATTTTCACTAGTTTCACTATGTCACACTAGTACTATAACTACTACTACTACTACTACTATCGACATGTTTCGACTGCTCGTCAGTCATCTTCTGGATAGTGAAAGTAGTGAAACTAGTGGAAATGGAAGATTTGAAGACAATGGAACCATTGGAATGATCTGTACAATTTGGATGAAGACGCAATTTGGATAAGGTTCTCTGTTCAAAGATGGAGGGTGAGTGACATAAGGGAGTCCATGTTTCTACTGAGCCAAATCTAAATAATTTCAAATCTTTTTGACTATTTTCTAATTGTATATTGATATGTATCAATTTATTTTGTAATTGTGTTTTGATATCAATATATCAAAGTTAGTTATGTTATTACATACGTTTCATAACCCAATAAAATATATACGTATAATATATTAGTTCATTTCACTTAATTATTTTACTTGATATAGTTTAGCGAATTGTTTAGCCTCCTACGAATCTCATCTTTTGAACTTATACTAATCACAAACAAGTTGAAAGCAAACATACTTAGTGGCGGCCAATCAGGCGGAACGTCTCACTCCATCAGCAAGATAAGATCAACCGTCGTTTCTTTTACAATTTTAGTAGACTATAATTTTATAAATAAATTATATAGTTGTCTTTAGCATTAGTTAACTGTAGTACAATAAAACTGAGAAGAATAATCAATAAGTTGTTAAATAGGTTCACAATTAATACTAATGAGTTGAGATAATAATGCTCAAAGATTGAAACATTTAATGAGAGCTTCCTTTTATACAATAAGCTGTAAATAACTTTTTGTTTTACAAAAATAACAAAATTCATTTATTTTAACAGCTCTGGTGTAAACACTGTTTGGTATGGAGAATCAGTCTATGACGGAATAAACTTCAATGTCACCTATGAATTACCAGGTATCAATCTATATCTTAATATGACTTACTGTTATTTTTATTTGATAATTCAATAAAAATTGCAATTTCCTTGAAATTTGAGCACATATAAAATAATGAAATGATAAAATATTTATCCAGTATTTTTAACAAAAAAAATATAAAACTAATCATTATTATTATTATTTTAATTAATGACTCATGCCGGCTACTAGCATTACACTACTTTGCAGCATTGTGATGTGCAGTTTTCCTCATAATGAAAATTATTTTCATAATGAGATTACCAAAAGAATGTTATGAATTTTCTAATATATATTTACTCAAGATTAATAATGTTCGATTATGACGTAATCTAACAACTTTGTTAGCTTATTGTTCACCAATAAATTTATTTGGTTATTTCAGATGAATCCACTCGTAACTATAGGTACCAAGTGCTCGCCGCTGACTACGAAAACTTTGCTATTGTGTGGAGATGCACTCAAAGCTCCTTCATGTGGATTCCCACTCACAAAGGTGCGTAATTTCTGTTCATATTTGAAATAATTCCTTTCCTTGTTTATTATTATTATTATTTTATTTAACTGTTTTATAAGAAAATAGATAATATATTTACGTGTAAAATATAAACTTTAGCTATATATATCCTATCATATTTAGCATTATAGGTAAAAAACACTACAGATATCAAGAACAAAACTTTGTTTCTTCAACTGAGTTAGGGTAGCTCTGTGACATGTCACTCACCTCTGGACTGGTATATCCGAGGTTCGAACCCACTCTGCACCTCGATTTATTCAATGAGAGATGAAAAAATCAGAGTACATCATCCTCGGAGTAGACGTTACGGCTGTTTTAATTAATTCATGCACCTCAGCTTTTAGGCTATTTATATCATGATAGAGCAGAATAGGTTGATGTTTTTTAACGTAAGCATTTTTACTAAAAATTAGACAGTCTATGTGTCTAAGTTTCCAAGATGGACCTCGCGGAGGCAGGCTTCCACGTCCTACATCAACCAAAGCAATATAACATGAAGCTGGTAGTCTCTAGAACATTGATGGTCACTTGATGAAAGAGATCATCAAGAATTACAGATGAAACATGAAAAGGGAAAAAAACAAGAGTAAGAGTGAAAAGGAAGTTGAGTCATAGGAAACAATAGGTAGGTAAGGGAAGGAGTCAGAGATTACAAGAATAGGTATAGGGAAGGAAGGAGAAGCGTCGAGACCACAACCGTAGTGACACAGGTCAGGCAATGCAACCTAACCTAAACTCAAATAAGCCGACAAGAAACATACTGAATAAGTCATATTCAACATGCTTCCCACCCACTCTATGAAACAAAGCATTTTTTTTTACGAATATTAGTCTGGATGGAAAGTTAAAATTAGACCTTAACTATTTTTTGTATATTTCATAAATTATTAATTTCTTTTTTATTCATCGGAGTTTACTTTTATCGCATGCAATAAGTTGTAAGTAATTGACGCACCTATGTTTATTGTTTGAACAGAGTTCACTTCTATTCTGGTGAGAAAGAGATTTGACAAGAACGTCCTTCCCGATGAACTCAAGAAGTCAATCAATACGGCTCTCGCCAGCGATGGACTCAAGCTTTCTAGCTACACTATCGTTGATCAGACGAATTGCGATAAATTTGAGAGAGTCAGATCCTGCATAACAGAAAACAATTAAATGCTAACATAGACCCTTATTACTTATTTCTTCTTCCCTTAGCTCACCAGACTTTTATTTCATATATTTCAATTCAAATGATCTTTAGCTAACACAAATATAATTCATCTCCTAGAGTTTTTCTTACAAAAAAAAAACAATTGTAACACTAAATTGCTGAACTTATGAAACAAAATTACGTTGTGAATAACATAAATTAAAATAATATAGACATTTCAAAAAAAAGTTTGTTTTTTGCCTCTATATCTATTGCTTACTACTAACCAAGACATACTTGTTACCACCAGAGAGGTGTTTAGCAACACTATTAATTCAACGGTATTATCTTATTTAACTTTAAAATTACTATTTGTTTTAATGAAATTTTGACAAAGCAATGATACATTTCTTAAAATAATTAATAATATAATAAAATAAAAAAATCTGAAGTTTTTTCTATTATCTAACTTTATTACAAAGAAACAGGCTCACGCTAGTTACAAAAAACAATTTATTGTTTTATTTTAATATGGCTATCGTATAGATGTATTAAACCAAACTATAGACTTATATAAGAAAAAGGTAAAACCGTCATATCTCGTAAGATGATCCTGGAGTTGGAGCGCTTTCGGACGTTGTCCATCTTCGATCGCAACAAACCTACTGAGCTGTTATATAGGGGAGTTGGTTATCTGTCAAGTCCACTGCTATCCTGATATTATTATTTTGATTTTATGTAGTTATTTTGATTTTTAGTTTTTAGCTATTATCTAGTTTGGGGTTTTTATATTTTGTAACTTCGTCATCGTCTGTCTAGTCGTCTTTTTATTTTTATTAGTGATTACATAAAATATCGGATTGGTAATTTATTTGTTCATTTATTAATTTACGCGCATTTTTATGTTTATATATTTCTATCTGTTCAGTTATGTTGAGTTTCTGTCCTTTCTGTCCTGTCTGTAGTAAGTCCATTGTGTTTTCTAAGCTGTCAGGTGTATGTCCGTGTTCAGTCAGGTGGTTTGCAAAATTTGATTTATTTGTATTATTTAAATAGTCCTTAAGATGTTCTGTAAATCTTATTTTTAGGGTTCTTCCGGTCTGTCCAATATATATTTGGTTACAATCATTACATTTTGATTTGTATACTCCGCTTTTTTCATATTTATTAATTACATTTTCGGTTGTGCAAGTTAATATTTGACTTATAGAATTATTAGTTTTAAATCCTATCTTTATGTTGTATCGTTTTATTAAGTTCGCTATTTTTTGACTAATATTTTCTAGGTCTGTTATAGACGCGTATTTATTATTGCTAGGGATTTTGTATTTGTTATTAATTTTATTCTTTCTATTTTTTAATATTTTTTCTATTAAGCTTGCATTATAACCGTTATTCGGTTATTATAACCATTATAACTATCAAACTATAGTCAAAAAATAATTTTTCATTTCTTTGCATGGAATTACAAAGTTATAAAAAACTTGATATCATCGATCAATCTGATATGAAAATTATTAACCTGAGGTTTTGAATTTCTTTCGACTCGACGCTCCGCAAGCATACTTGTCAAGTCCCATTGTTGATACTTAATTCAACTTCACATTTTAAGTTCTTTAATCAATATCATAAGTGTCTCTAGAGAGATATTCCAAAGTTCTATTGATTTTAGCTACTATTTGACCAAAATCATTATCCTCTTCAAGGCAGTTTGCTCTAATTTAGATAAAATGTGGTCACAGGTTTATACCATTTCTAGGCAGAGAGTCTGCATTTTTGCAACGAAATCATATATAACTTCCATTCACAGTAAGTAAAATATCTAATAGATGTTCTACCCATGTTTTCATTGTATAATGCATTCTAAAAATGTTTTAACTCATTTTTTGAAGAGACAATTATTTTTAAAAATGTAAGTTCAGTTTGGAAAGACCTTTTCTAAACTACATTGGAGCCAATCGTTCAACAACCTTTCATCTGCTTTGCTGCCGATCTATCTGTCAGTTCTACTCCTCTAAAAGCTGAAGTCTTGAGTGTCAAAATGGTTGAGATTGCAGAATGCGTTTGTTCAAGATATTTCCAAATGGATAACTGGCTCATTCCCCAGCGTTTCACGGGCACGCACATGAAAACTAAGTTATTTACACTGGTTTCATTACTAATTTTAGACCAGCGAGTACATCACATTGGAACCCTTATATTAAAATCAGAAAGCATCTAATTTAAGTTACTTTTGTGTTGGCTTAAAGGCTTTGGTAAAATATTCCATAAGAAGCATTGTATCTACGCAACATATAGGTACAACTATTAATGTTTATGTTATTAATTTTTTTTTAACATTTTATCTGAAAGGTCTTTTGATTTTGTACAATAAATAGGAAAATAATAGTTATTGATGTATATAGCTAAGTGGGAGATTATTATTAGTCTTTAAAGCTCGGAGGTAGGACAGAAGTCATTGACCCAGTTACACCGATCTATACGACTGATACATGTGATCCATTGGTTTCACCAAGCAGTAATAATGTTTTTGTAAAAACAAAGTGAACAGTTAGTGTTTAAACCCTATGTTTCACAAAATAATATCTCACAGCAGAGAATTGCTTCTGTTGCCTTTGCTAGTGTATCTGTTATATGGCTTTTTCAATTTAATCTTTCATTAAAAGAACTTCCGAGAATTTGTTTGTAACCTTGGTAGTTCTAGAGTAACTTTGTTATCTTTTAGAAAGGTCCGAAGACCGTTTTTGGAGGGTTTATACCCACACATATTTGTTTACCCATCTTTTCAACAATATGCAGAACTTGATGCATAATCTGAAAGGCAGTACCAGCAACATTCTTCTTCTTGTAAATAATGTAAAGGTCTTCTTCACATTCTTATGTATATAATCATCAATGTGTAGAGCAGAGGTCACCAAACTGTTTTTCTGCGGGCCAGATAATTGAAATAATGACGGACTCAGGTCACATAATCATGCAAACTAGAAGGAAATCTCTGGGTAAAAAACGTCAAGTACCGTCGGCAGGCCGGATGACCTGACTCTGAGGGCCTGATCCGGCCCGTGGGCCGTAGTTTGGGGACCTCTGGTATAGAGTATCAAGTATGTTATCTTAAACCGTTCGCTAGGATAGGAGTTATAGGAGGCCAGCCATTAGTGTTTACGACGTGTGTTGATAGATCCAATATTTATATGAATTATTCTTTACAGTATTACACTAATCTCTTCACTAGTTAGTGAATTGGTTCATGTATATATTAATACTGATTCATTGTTTTGAAGATGTCTATCATGAACTTCTTCAATATTCAAGAATTCATGTATTCTCCTTCTGTAATGCTTGTAAATGTTCATCAGTAAGACGTGATCTTAGCGCAGACATTATGGTAATCTTCATGGCTGAGAAATTTTGTTCACAAACATATGTACTCTAGAGATTCTTAAAATCCTTTCTGTAGCAGAGAATAACTTATGAATGGTGTTTATAAGATTCTGAAATCCATAATTTTGTATATTCTTGCTTCAGTTATAAAATTCCACTGTTCATGGGCCAAAGAAAAGTACGTCTGGGCCGAATGCGGCCCGCGGGCCTCGTGTTTCAGACCTCTGGTTTACAGCATTTTTAGCTGATAAAGGTTATATGGATGTTGAAAATGTTATGTCTTCTAAACTGTTATCTCCATGAAGATACAATTTGTGTAAACTAATCATAGTACATTTTTTTTCCTTTTGAGAGTAATGAGAGTAAGATATTTAAAATTCTGTAAACAAATCTTCAAAAACATGTGATAAGCCGTATGCTGTATCCTATTGTACAGTATGAACTTTTAGACTTGGTTTGAACCTCTCTAATCTTCATCAATGTGAGATAATTTCACCTTTTTTAAATCAGAATTAAATGATTTTAAATATAAAATGATTTATACTATATACTGATTAAAATGAAACGATTTTGATAACTAAACAAACTAGAATCACAGAAAAAAAACAGACATAGAAGAGATAACAGAAACTCACAATTGCTACAGAAACTATATTTTGACCTCGTCGCATCAGGTAGAGAGATAATGTTAAAGGATCATCACCTGTCTTCGAAGTGACTCACTTCTTTAGATCTCTACTTGATTACGACGGAGTCGGAATATCATAGGCAGTTTCTGTGATCTCTTTTATGTGTGTTCTTTCCGTGAAACTAGTTATTTTATAATTTATATATATAAATAATTAAATAACACTATATGGAAGAATGATTAATGGAACACAAAAGTAAGAGAATAACTAACATATAATTCTGAAGTATTTCATTTGTATTCCTTTAATATATTATATTCTGATATAACGTAGTCAAAAGGCTGTAAATGAACAGTTATAGTATTATTTATATAGTGTCCAAAAATACTGTACTAAAAAACTTTATTCACCAAGCTAGCAATTCTTATTGTCCCGGAATGTTAGTTCGTTGCGGTGAAGTCGAACCTTTGACAGGATATCTTCTATTTTCTTTTCATCCTGCGGTCTAATGCCTTCTTTTGAACGAGTGAGTATCCAAGCAAACTCTGGAACAAAAATATTATAATTAGAGTTAAAAACAAAAAAAAATTATGGTCCTTTTTATGAAAATAATGCGTTTGAAACACCTAGTATTGATTCACAGGTTTCATAAGCTACTAAGAAGAAGAGTGGATACATCATCTCAATAGCTCATGTAACCTGATGAAGGAGATGTGGTCAAAACCATCTGAATAGCTCATGTAACCTGATGAAGGAGATGTGGACAAAACCATCTCAATACCTCATGTAACCTGATGAAGGAGATGTGGCCAAAATCATCTCAATAGCTCATGTAACCTGATGAAGGAGATGTGGTCAAAACCATCTCAATAGCTCATGTAACCTGATGAAGGAGATGTGGACAAAACCATCTCAATACTTCATGTAACCTGATGAAGGAGATGTGGTCAAAACGCGTCCTTTCTATAGCTTTTGTTTAATTGGATAATTTTATATTATTTTTCTTAAAAAACAAATTTTACCACGTAGAAACTGATTTCATAAGAACAATTTTTATTATAATTTCTTATTATAAAGTCAAATCAGGTATATTTATGAAGATAAGACATTTAATGTTTTCTTATAATTATTTATAAATTATTTTGTTAAAATCAGGAAGTATTTATAAATTTGAAAACTTTAACAATTATAATATAATAATCTTCTTATGAATGATAAGGCATACATCTAGCAAATCCGGGTTTGCAATAAAAGTTAGAAGATTTGAGGGAAATCTTTATAAATAAAATAATGATTTTGTCTGTACATTACTTAGAACTGACTCATTTCAAGTTTTCTTTACGTTTCATACATTGGAGAAACCGAATCCACCCTTAGAAAAATTTCTGTCGGTTTGTCGGTTTGTCGGTTTGTCGGTTTGTCGGTTTGTCCGCAAAACTTTGTCACAGGTAAACTCAGCTACCATAAGACATATAAAGCTGAAACTTTTACAGTAGATTTGTGTAGGTCTAACTTAAAATATAGGCTATGAATTGATTGGAAATTCAACGTAGAAGTGAAGTTATGGACGTTTAACGCAAAAATGTTTGTCACAAGTAAACTCAGCCACCATAAGACATAGCGAGCTGAAACATTGACACTGGATTTGTGTGTGCCTAACTTAAAATATGGGCTCTAAATAGATTATTAATTCAGTACAGAAGCGAAGTTATGGGGCTTTTAGCTGTATTTTCCTAACTTCACAGACAAGTTTGTTTTGAAAATACACAGGTGTGGCAAGTAGGTATTGTTAGTTGATTTTAATTTCAATTGAGCATATGAATATATTGCGTATTTGACATCATTGAAATGGTGTTTCACAGAGTTAAGGATGTACTATCTATTGAGAATAAATGTTTTGTAAACGAGCAATTCTCAACTCTTAATATGAACAGGGAGGAAAAATCAACAAACAAGTTCTTACGCTATATGAAGCCGAGGAAAGAACTTACAAGTCAGTAAAGAGATTGGATTAGTGACGAAGAAGCAGTTCATTATCTAATTGAATTTCTTGACTCTGAATTTATTTCTCCTGGACTGCCTGCTCATGAGTAAAAACTTAAAGTAGAGCACCAATCATGCTACAATTTAGTAGCAGTAACAAATTTCATGTTACGAAACATGAGTGCCCCAAAAACTGTGCAACGGGACACGACTCTGAGTTCGTGCTCTACACAGATATGCCATAGAGGCGGACATAATGACTGGATGTGGTATTGGGGAGTCTGTGTGTATACTTCACATACCATTGATTCCGAGCCACTGTCTGTTTACGTTGAAATGATTGCAAAGTCCGGTCAGAGTCTATTTCGCAATGACGTTAACTAAGTCGCAAAGGGAGACTTCATCTAACGCAGGAATACAAGGTAGCAAAACCAAGTTTTTCTCACATGGTCAAATGTAGTTTACATGCTCAACGGTCAGAGGTTTCAACTCTTTCTTCTACCATGAACCTGAAGGACAGACAGCTAATGTAGTGTATAAGCTGGAGGCATTTGTTTAACACTGTAGTAATAATGGTATTTTCTACTATTCTATAATTTCTAATGACATTTTAAAATACCAAAAATGACGGAACTTCTGATTCCTCCGTGGTATAGCCGAAAGGCAATAGGCACACGGCAATAAACCAAAACAGGAACTTCTGATTCCGTCAAAGACGGGTACGTTTGCTATGTATTATATATAACTGTCAACTTTTTTTTAATTTAATATTTGCTTAATAAATACACTGGTAATAATGTAAGGTATGGGACCAGAGTAGCCCAGTGGCTTGCGTGATCGCCGATGACAGTAGTGCAAATGTATTATAAATAAATGTAACAAACAAATATTTTTTTTGAATTTAAAATGTGGATAATATAAAAGATGGTAATAAAGTAAAGCGATCTAGCCAGGGTTGCCAGTAGCTTGCTTGCTCGCCGATGACAGTAGTGCAAATGTATTATAAATAAACACAACAAAAATATTTTTTTTTAATTTAATATTTGCGTAATATAAACACTGGTAATAAAGTAAGGTATGGAACCAGAGTAGCCCAGTGGCTTGCGTGCTAGCTTTTGACTGGGAGCACGTTAATTAGAACTAACTCATTTCAAGTTTTCTTTACGTTTCATACTTCAGAGTAGCCACATGTACCCTTAGAATAATTTCTGTCTGTCGGTTTGTCCACAAAATATTGCTACCATAAGACATATAAAGCTGAAACATTGATTGTAGATTTGTGTATGTCTAACTTAAAATCTATTCTTTGTATACAGAGGCTTTTTTTTAGCACTGTACTAATAATGGTATTTTCTACTATTCTATAACTTCTAATTGTAGTATTAGTATAATACTATAATTGATATTTTGGAATACCAAGTATAATAGAATTTTTGATTCCGTCAAAGACGGGTACGTTTGCTAGTATGGTTATATTTCCAAGAAAATAGGCAACACTCTATAAAACCTTTCTGTGTAAAGATCAATTATTATTGACAAAATGATTGAAAATCAATATTTTTAAAATAGCACTGATTAGCTTTTCCCTTATTATCTGAAAAGCAACTTTTTTAGAACAGCTCTATAAGGATAAACTGACAACAGTCTCCTTGACTAAAACACGCTAGTTTATGAAGCTACACGAAAAAAAAATTCTATTGTACCTAAATTCCAATACTGATATACTTTTATTGTTATCTACGAAAAAGCTAGAGCATGTATTCTTTGCGCTACTTAGGTGTACTATTAAAGAAGTTTTCTCTGCTCTATTACTATTCTAACGTTTATTTTATACCAAGTTTAGAATTAGGTAGTTAATGAATTAATACAATTGATTTTTTTGAAATCAAATCGGTAGAAGAATTTGTTATAATGAAGTTTTTGAAATGGCACTGTAATTCTCTTTATCTGAATACATAGTTGTTTAAGAAGAGGCATGTTTTACAAGTGGCAATATTAATCAACTGCTCTATGTATATAAATATTAGGACACATAATTCACATAATCACAAATTTATGTAATATATGAATGGTCTAAAGACTCCTAGCAGTGGATAAACATTGTCCTTAATAAGGTACTATTAGTCACCTTCTATCGTATGGTGTTAACATCTGTGCTTAAGATTCACTCAGATCAATAAATAATGTTATCGTAGTAATTCTTAGATTCTAAAAATGGTTTTCTGTCGCAATTTTATTAATAAAACTATTAATTGCAGATAAATAGTGCATTTATTTAATATATAATAAATGATGAACTGACTTTCGCTAAAGAGTTTATCTTTCACAAAAGAATGAACACATGATGTGGCAACTAAGTAGTTGTCGTAGTCGGTGTCTTGAATCTCAATGTCCAGGTTTATGTCTGTTTCATACACTGAAACATTCATAATGACATATTACACAACAAATAACTCTGTATATTCAACATTAAACAGCATTTAATAAAGAATTTAAAACATGTTTTATGCTATGTTATGAACAACTAGTAAGTACTTCTTGCCTTAAACCCAATAATGAGCAAATAAATATTTTTGAATGGAATAACTGTTTTTCACCTATATATATTATATATATATATATATATATATATAAATGAAAATACTAAACAGTCCAAACCGGACAGAAAAAACAAGTTGTTGCCAGTTGCCTTCCACTGGTACACGTGAATGCATGTACCTCTTCTTCTTCCCTTCTACTCTCTTCCTGAGGACGAACTCCAGTTTGAAATATTGATTCAGTAAGGTTTCTCGTTTCTTGTATCTGTTGTCTTTTTCTTTTATATATATATATGTCAGATTGATTTTTTTTAAAAAATAGATGCCTATTGTTTTTTTAGTTAATTTGTTGGATAACTTTTCCAAAGCCCTTAATAGTTTTTTAATTGTATTAAGGAAGGACTGTTTCCTATATATATATATATATATATATATATTCACTGATAAAACGAAATACGATCCAAACTGGACACAATACTAGTTCGAGATTAACAAAGAGCAACACACAAAGTAGAGAAACACACTTACAGACTCAAATTTTCGGGTAATCCGTCTTCAGGAGAAAAGAGAATGGGAGACCAAGCACGTTGTAGACGCAACGGTTGTAGCGAACTCGTATATATATATATCAATAATCAAACCACAATAAGAAATGGGAAAACATGTGGTTTGATCATTGATTGTTATTTTACGTGTTTATGTGAAATCTTTATATATATATATATATATATTGAGTTCAAAATCGAAGAAGAGTAACATACAGAGTAAGGTAACTTAATTAAAAACTTAAATTTTCTGAATATCCATCTTCAGGAGAAAAGAGGAAGGGAAACCAAGCACGTTGTAGACGAAACAGCAAGGAGTCCAACGTTGCGTCTTAAACATGCTTGGTCTCTCCTTGGTCTCTCACTTCTTTACTCTGTGTGTTACTCTTCTTCGATTTTGAACTGATGCAAACTAGGTGTTTTTTAATGCTTTCAACTTGAAAATAAGTAAAATTTGATAAAGTTGGATAAAAAATGACAACCTGGCAACCCTTGAGGATAAGAAATAATGATTGTAACAGTGTAATCTAATTCCCTTTCATTTTCAGTTCAACAATAACAAAATTCATAAATAAATGCCCATTTAAATTTTTAACTTTTGTATTCATGTGCCTCCCAGACTCTTATGAGTCTTGGTGCGGAGCGCTGGCTGTACTTGCACTGGTTGTGGAGCCTGAACCCTAGACTCTACCTTAATGGCAGGTGCGAATGCTCTGAACAATGCAAAAAGCCTACAATCGAAGAATGAGATCAATCCTCATATGTGCTCGTCAATACAGTTTCACGAACAAAAAATTTTTAGAATGGTTAAAAATCAAATGGACAAGTGATACACTGATGACAAAGAAAATGGAATTACCAATACAGGAAAAGAAATCCTGCTAAATACCGATAGTTTATTTCAAATAATTAAAATTAGATGCATATACCTGGCATCTTTGTCTTGACGTGCATTCTGCCAGGACGATATTCATCTGCAAGTCCATTCCATGAGATCCTCATTGGAGCGCGTCCGTCACTGTAATTGTAAATAATATTTGATTATATTTATACGAATATATGTAGTGTGTGTATGTATTTATGTATGTGTGTGTGTGTGTGTGTGTGTGTGTGTGTGTGTGTGTGTGTGAGTGTGTGAGTGTGTGTGTATGTGTGTGGATGTGTGTGCGTGTGCGTGTGTGTGCGTGTGTGCGTGTGTGTGTGTTTTTCCAACATGTTCCACTTTATTGTATTTCATGCAAGTGATACATTCTTGTCAGTACGTTCTTTACAACCATATAACTTAAAACTATAATTTGGCTATATACAATGATGAAGTATTAACAATTAGACTATTTACAGTTGTTATGTAACGATACAGCATGATAGTTTTAGTACTTCAATTCACAAATATTACTCCTACTATATAAAAATCCTATAAATTCACATTAATTTAAATAAAATTAATTATACATTATAATAATGGTTTCTGATAAAATTATAGAGAATATATAATTATTAGCGTATTTTATTAGTTGTTCAGATCAATGTCATTTAGAAATTTTACGAATGTCTTTCTGAGATCTTTTTTCATAAGATCTTCTTTTGAAGGTGTCCATGTTTTCCCAATTGTTTCTACTTGTCTTCTTAGTTGGTGTCGTTTACTGTCTAAAATTGTACATTTATGAATAATGTGTGTGTGTGTGTGTGTGTGTGTGTGTGTGTGTGTGTGTGTGTGTGTGTGTGTGTTTACAATGGTGGTGTTAAGACTCAGTGCTATTTCTGACTTTTGTCAATTCAAGTTATCTGTCGTCCCATTCAGGTGCATCTCTAGCTAAATAAATACTAAAAACTCATCATGTAAAGCAGCATTATTTTATAAAGTAGAAACTTTTTTTAATATTTATTCAAACATACAACCATAATTACCTAGCCAAGAAGATATCTCGAAATATAGAATAAAAATTAACTAAAGGAGTTTAAAAATTATTTAAAATACTTAACCAACCTCAAGAAATATAAAGACAATTGTAATGATACATTTTTCGATAAAAATACGATCTGAAAAGGACTAATAAAGTTCAATGAAGATAATGAAACATAGAAAAATCAAAAACACACACTTATAGTGTTTAATTTTTTGTTTGAATCGTCTTCAGGAGATATAAGAGAGGGAAACAGAGGGCACAGAGATGGTTGGAAACCAACAATGTTGCCACATAATAGCCCGGTCACAAAAAATAAGGTAGATAAGAATCAATTTATAATTAAGTTGATAAATAATAAATAAGATATAAATGAGGAATAACTGTGAGATTAACAGAAGAAATGATACTTAAATAATAGTTTGTTAAAATTTTTAACAGATTCTGCGTTTACGACTTTTTTACTAATTGCTTCTATTTTTCTAACGATCTTCCTTTGTGATGGTGCTACGGCAAGTTAGCAAACAAATTTCAGTTAAGCACAAAACAATAAAAGATTGCGGTTAAAACACCAAAAACACTTGACTATATATAATTAAGTATTAAAATAAACAATAAAATTAATGATTTAATCTGATTAAAGGAGGCATCATCAGATCCTTAAATTACTTATATTAACTAAAAGTTCAAATTACATACTACACTGACGTTTCAGTACCAACTGAACACTGTCACTCAAAGCCTGGGTGAAAGTTGGTGGTGGGGATAAGTTGGGGTTGAGTACAGATTAACAAAAACACATGATCTACCTCCACGTTTTTTTTTCATGAGATAAATAGAAGTCATTGGTAGAAAAGGCGTGAACGAAGAATCTGCTATTAATTTTAAGGAATATATATATATATATATATAAATATTGATAAAAGTATGTAATATTGATAGGAAAGAGAAACAAAATTAAAGTTTAACAGGACTCGGTCAGTTGTTTAGTATTGAATTGAGATCAAGGTTACAATTTGGCGTATTAATAATATTAATACGATTATTAAAAATTGTAATGAAAAGGCAAATGAAAAATTACCAGATATTATTCTTATAAACTATATAGACACAACCGCTTGTTACGGTTGAAAGATCTTAGTCTTGTTTTCCCATTTCATATTGTAGTTTGACCATTGACTGTTATTTCTAATTTATTTATGAATGGTTGGACAAACAATCTGACAAAATTTTTAATGATGTACAGAGATATATGAGTGAAGTAAAATAAAAGGTATGGATGATACGAGTCCGACTAGCATATACTATATAGAAGACTCCACTATTTCAGTGAATTGATGACATCACTGTTCAGGTCAACTTGACACTTGTCCTTCTATTTACGCATCACATACTAACTGATGAAAGTCTTTCATTTCAACATTGAACTAACATTTCTGCTTGTTAAAATAAATAATTTATTTTTTTTAAAAATTGTTCATAGTTACGGTTCAAAAAGAGCTGAGTGGTTCATATGAAGATATAAGTCATCAGCAAAATGAATATCAACCGTTGAGCAAAAAATGGGATAGAGGAGGAAATTTCCGTAAGTGGCAGTGAAGTACCAAGTGCCTTCAACCTGGAAAAAACAGAAATGAGAACATTCTTTAAGAACATGTCATTCAGCAAGAGTTTAGCACATGTTTATTCATAGGAGTTAACACCTGTGGCAAATATAAATGATACGTTCAAACTCCTGATGAGGAATTATTTCCAGTCTTTGCCAAACAGTTTTAATACTTATTGGGTAGTTTTTTTTAGAAATACAATAGAATAAATGATAAGTAATACGAGAAAATATTAATAAATATATACATTAATGTGACAATTATTTCCAATAAATGACGTTTTTTTACAAATAAAAAACTGAAACCGTTATTTGACACATTTTGAAATAAAATTACTGACATAAGTTAGATTAGGTTGCAGTGATAGTCTCACAAGACACGCATAGGTCGAGTAATGGCCTTTTCTGATACCAAACAATGAACATTCTACATTGGGAGTCCTAAATTTTGCCTAACCCAAGTGTATTTAGAGTACAGATCTTTAACGAGTATCTGATATCGTGCAGGCTCAAAACCGATGGCTTAACGTCCTCACCGAGGGAGATGTACTCACTCATTCATTCGACCCTTGAATGGTTGGTATTGAACTCCGGATTTAACGGTCTTGAGGCGAGGACGGGGTCCCTGGTTATGAGCATATGTGGAGAGGTAATACTATTGCTATAACATACATACTCAGTGACTTTTAGGAGTTACTTGTTGTTTGATAGCGTTATGGTTTGCAAGTTGTATGAACTAGTTGATGTATAACTCATGCAGTCTAAAAGGATGACATACCGCATGGTATGTAAACAGATATATCCGTCAATGTGATGATTTATATATTTTACAAAATTTTTAGATTATTTATAACCACTCTTGCTATATCATTAAAAACTAAAACGGTTGACCCTTTTAATGCACTAATCTTTCTAGGTTGCGTTCATTTTCATTTAACTTAGTGTTAAGAACATGATTATTAAACTAGAAAAGTAAACAATTTTAAAGAAAATACAAAACATCAGTACATATTTATAATAAATGAAATACTAAATTATAAAATTTACAGCCGTTAGTTGGGTGGGTTGAATAGACTCACAAAACTGTATCTAACTTGTATTTAAAGTCCCTGGCGTTACAATTGAGTCACATCAGGTGTGTTGCACTCTAACTTTATTAGAAATGTACAGACAGAGAGGAAAGAATCAAGTTTTTAATTAGGAATTAATTCCTGCTTCCGTAAACGCTCATTCAATCAAGTCGTGGTGACCTGAGAACTCACACGAGTAACCCATTTCAAATAAGTTAACTCAATGGCGACGTGATCGCCTCTGAACTAGTAGGTCTGAGGTTCAATACTTACTCTGGCCCTCGATTTATTCATGTAAGAGGTGAATAATCTAAGCACGTCGTCTCTCGGAGAAGACGTTGAGCTGTTCGCCCCAAGCCAGTACTACGTCAGGTACTCGTAAAGATTCCTACTCTAAATACACTTGAGTTAAGAAAAAATTAGGACTTCCAATGTAGAATCAATCTTCTCTGAGTGGTATCACAAAAGCTCAATGTCTCGCCTATGTGTGTGGGACTGCCAGTGGCACCTAACCTAACCAAACCCATTTCAACTGTGGCTGCCCCCGAGACAGATGATGACTTGCATGAATTACTTGCATTGTCGATGAGGAAATCATATTTGGAGGGAAGTCGTAGACATGATGATCCAAAGACTCCTGCCGCCAGACAGAACAGAACGAGAACCTTCGCCAACATGACTCCAATCCTAAACACCATACAGTCACATTAACATATCGTTCATACTAATAAGGGGAATCAACTTATGTCGAAAAAAGACATTTTATGAACTTATGTTCATAAGAAAAATAATCAAAAGTTACATGCAACGCTCTTCGTTGTTTTTAAATGAATGAATTTCTTTTTAACAAAAATTGTAAGAATATAATAAATGAATTATATATGTATATTAAAAATACTAAACAGTCCAAACTGGACAGATAAATATGTATACTAAAAATACTAAAATACTAAAATACTGGACAGATAAATATGTATACTAAAAATACTAAACAGTCCAAACTCGGCAGATAAATAACTGAAAAAAACAACACATAAAGAAAGAGAATACCTACTGGATCAATATTTCGAACCGAATTTCGTCATCAGGAAGAGAGTAGAAGGGAAGAAGAAGAGAAGAGTCACCCATAGTTTTGAACGCACGTACCTTTTCTTCTTCCCTTCTACTTTCTTCCTGGTTACGAACTTCGGTTCGAAATATTGATTCACTAAGTGCACTTGTTCTTTATAAGTTGTTTTTTTAGAGATATATATATATAAATATATTATTAAAATTAACCGCAGTCTCGGCATTCACGATCTTAAGACTGAGAGATTCGATCCTACGAACTAACCTCCTGCTCTGTAAGTAAACTATAGTGATCGTGGAAAAGTCCGATCTCAAGATTCTGACACTCGAAAAGTGAAAGTCACTTTTTTCGCCAAAATATTTCATTTGGTTACATTTTTTTTTCTCCTAAACTAGTAACTCTAGAGTATGGAAATTTTGGCACTATCTTGAAGCTAAAAAAAAACAATAAGCGAATACATTTACGATTTTTAAAACAAGAGGAAATATTTTTTTCAATGAAATGTAAAAATGTTGACTTATTATTGAATCTGAAAGCTTGTGAGGGTGATGAAAGCCATATAGTTGCTTATAAAAATTAAATTATAATTAAAAATAGAGCATTATGTGAGAAATGAGTTCAAATAATTTTTTTTTAAAATTACATTTACAAAAAAAATATATGTAAACGTATAATATGTTTCAGAGTAAACTATAGGTACACATTAAATAGAAAACCACACTTACAGTCTCTAATTTTAGGTTTAGCCGTCATCAGGTGAGAAGAGATGGGGACTTAGTGCACTTAGAAATGGGAAAACAAGACTAAGAAGTTGGGTTTTTGACTCTGATGAAGACCGCTTGTTACGGTTGAAAGATCTTAGTCTTGTTTTCCCATTTCTTATTGTGGTTTGATCATTGATATATTATATATATATTGGTATAAATAGGCAGCAGATTTCTTTTAAACAAGTATCATTCAAATTAACCGCAGTCTCGGCATTCACGATCTTAAGACTGAGAGATTCGATCCTACGAACTAACCTCCTGCTAACAGGGTTCAACTGGAAAAGGAGTTGGCCAAGTGACATGTTAAATTAAAATCGATGACTCATGCTTAGTCATTGCTATAAATAGATTAAAAGGATAGTACAGGTTAATTTAAAGAGAAGGTTAAAGGTCAATAATGAACAAGAAGCAAGCGGTTAGAATAAAAGAGTTGAAAGTCCAAGAAATTCAAGAAAGGCCAAGTGACATGTTAAATTAAAATCGATGACTCATGCTTAGTCATTGCTATAAATAGATTAAAAGGATTGTACAGGTTAATATAAAGAGAAGGTTAAAGGTCAATAATGAACAAGAAGCAAGCGGTTAGAATAAAAGAGTTGAAAGGTCAACGGTATAACTGGACTAATAGAGAATGAATAGATTAAGAAAATTAATAATAATAATAATAATAATGTTAATAATAATTAATGATAATAATAATTATGATTAATAGTAAACTAGAAAAGATATATTAAATAAAGATTTGAAAGAGAGTAAGAATTAATAGGGAAGGTATAGTTAGTTAGAAAAAGAAAGAAAAGACTGCGGTTAATTTTAATGATACTTGTTTAAAAGAAGATCGGCTGCCTATTTATACCAATATATATATATATATATTTTATAAATATAATATATTCAAAGTGGAAAGTATTTAAATCATTGGACCTCAATCAAAAATACATATATATATTATATATAAATATTCAATATATATTTTCTATATATCATTATATTTCTTAATTGGCTATAACCATTATTTCTAATCTTTCACAAAAACATTTTTTTATTATATTGCTCTCGACTTCCTAAGTCCTTTGTTATTTGTCTCCTTTTTGGGCACACTGTTTACCTCACCTATGAGATTTTCTATTCATATGAACCTGATCAGAACCTCGAAATATTCATTCTTATTTTCTTCCTGAGATTTCGACCATTTACGTCTGAAATATTGAATAAGTAGTCTTATGATATGTGTTTCTTGTTTATGTGTCACTGCTTATTTAATTAGTTATTTGTCCTGCCGGACTCGTTTTTCGTTTATCATGGAATATATATATATATATATATATATATATATATGTTGTAGCCCTGAAGATGACATAAATATATGTCTAGAAACGTCGGCAAAAGGACTAGTTTAAATCATTGGACCTCAAACCTCAAAAAAAATTACATCATATATATATATATATATATATATATATATATATATATATATGATCAAACCACAATAAGAAATGGGAAAACAAGACTAAGATCTTTCAACCGTAACAAGCGGTCTTCGTCAGAGTCAAAAACCCAACTGTTGGGTTTTTGACTCTGACGAAGACCGCTTGTTACGGTTGAAAGATCTTAGTCTTGTTTTCCCATTTCTTATTGTGGTTTGATCATTGATTGTTGTTTCACGTGTTTATGTGAAATCTTTTTTTATATATATATATATATCCTGATATATCTCCTGATGACGAACAACAGTTCGAAATATTGAATTCTGTAAGTTTTCTTTGTATTCTCTTTTCTGTGTCGTGCTTTGTGTAATTTAAATTTATATATATATATATATATATATATATTCGTTGCGATGTTGACCAATGGAAGTAGAGTTACAGGTCCATGCGTAAGGTCCCAGTTGCCCGCTGCTCAGCAAAAAGCCTTTGCGTTCTGCCAATAGGTATAGAGGTTGCACAGTCCCTCTGTGTTAAATGATGTTTGGCAGAAAACATTAGCCTCACTTTACAGTGAACTCCTGTTCCCTTTCTATTGTTGATTTTTGTGGTGGTTGGGTGTTGTTGTTGTTTACTATTTTCTGTTACGGATATTGCTAGATTTTTAAATGATACTCTCGGTTGTTTACCGAAAGCCGCCTTCATCTTCATGCCAACAGGGGTAGAGGTTGCACAGTCCCTCTTGATTATTAAGAGATGTTGACACTGGATTCCAACTTCTTCTCGTAGAAACATCTTCAAGTTGTAGGTTTTGTTCCTCTTCGGTTTCTTATGTTCATGTTTTTTCTTCAGTTGAATGTTATTGCTGCTATTGATGGGTGGCTGGTAGGTGATGAAAAGTTCTGCACTCTTGACCTGGTGGTGGTATTTGCGACATGTTTCAACCATTCTCTGGTTATCTTCAGGCCAACCTCTATACCTATTGGCAGAACGCAAAGGCTTTTTGCTGAGCAGCGGGCAACTGGGACCTTACGCATGGACCTGTAACTCTACTTCCATTGGTCAACATCGCAACGAATCATATTCCTTTCCCCGGACAACTCATAGAAAACAATATATATATATATATATATATATATATATACAAGTATATGTTTTGTTGAACGACCTTTGTACTGTGGCATGAATAAATTTCATTGTCCATCTTTCAAGTTTTCTCACCTTTGTTTTAAATCTTTCTGGTACTAAATACACTAGTTCTCTAAACATGTATAAAAGAAGGATTGCTTCCCAAATATAAATTAGATTCACAAAAAGAACGCACAGAAAAGAAATCACAGAAACTCGCTACTGTATTTCAATGGCCTCGTCATTAGGAAGATTGATTGATGTCAGTCGCTCCTAAGACTAACAACGACTGGCTGGTGTTTACTGGGAGGCAGATCTGCTCCGTAGTTTAACCTCAATCGTTAATTGTTCTTTTTATATATTTCAGTCTCTTAATTAATCTTTAGTTTATCAATTTATTCTTATTGATAGTTTGGTTTTTAAAAACTATTTTAAAGACTATTAGTTAATAGTTTTTATTTAAATGTTTTCACTCTTTTATTATTTAATTTTAATTTATTTACTTTTTTATCCTTGTCTCCCCTCCCACCGTAAGTTGGTTATACTGTTTTAGTGTTTCTTCAAAGACATGAGCAAGCGCTTACCTGTCTTCACAGAGACTCATATTATCTTCTTGATGACGAGGCCACTCATATATAGCTGTGAGTTTTTTTGATTTCTTTTCTGCGTGTTTTCTTTGTGAATTTAGTTTATTTAATATGTGGAAAAAGTTATTTCATATAATTGGTTATATCAAAATATTTAATTTTTATATATCACGGGAAACTGAATATTAATTGTAAGTAAATAATTGAAATATAAACTAAGATCTCTCAGACAGCAATTATTCTTTGGCTGTAAAGCTAACGCGAATAAAAATAATAAAAACATTAGTAAATTAAAAATATGTTTTCTCTATTTGACGATGACCCAAGGCATTTCTGCCATTAAGTGACGCTCGGACAATATATATTGGTGACTCTGGGCCTGTGCAAATTATAAATATTATTATACTTTTAACTTGGTAGACTAACAATGATTGACCATATTGATTAATAAGTGACCGAATGTGGGCTTGTAGACTCGAAAATGTGGGCTTGTTCCAAAACAGTCGTATTCATATGACATCATATAGCCTATCGTACATCATATCATATATAATACTTTTTCGATGAAAATACGACCCGAAATGGACAAATACAGTGCAATGTACATAAAGAAACATAGAGAAATTAAAAACACAAACTTACAGTCTCTAATTTTCGTTTAAATCGTCTTCAGGAGAAATAAAGGAGAGAAACCAAGCGCACTGGTACAGAGACGGTTGGAGACCAACCGACCAACCGGTTGTTGGTCTCGAACCGTCTCTGTACCAGTGCGCTTGGTTTCCCTCCTTTATCTCTCCTGAAGAGGGTTCAACCAAAAATTAGAGACTGTAAGTTTGTGTTTTTAATTTCTCTCTGTTTCTTTATGTACATTGAACTATACCACATATAATGATGTACCATTCTAATAACACAGTTCTAATAATGCCAAGTAAATATTTTTAAAAGACTACTTACTTTTGCAGTTTGAGATGTTTTGAACTGACTTCTAAAACTGTTGTAATCTTGCTTCATCTTATATAACGTGATATAATTATCCCATGCAGATTAGATAAACAAGGTATCCATTATCTAATTAACTTTTAATTAACCTCATGTTTCATACTTTTGTAAATATTGATAAGTTGTTAATTAAGAAATGAAAGTTTAAATTAAAGTTGAACAGAATGCATGTTGATTCTACAATATACCGAGAATTGGTCCAACAACCTTGATTGTTTATTATTCTTTAAAAAGAAAATGAAATTAATCATAAATTGAAAATAAAAAAAAAATATTTTACCATGTTTCATGCAAAAGTTTTCATATTGTATCACAAATTATCTGTATGTATATCTGTTTGTAATGCATTCCCCGTGATTCATTACTCTTCATGAAATGTTATGTACATAAATAATGTTAGTACCACAATTAATAATATTAATTTCATGAAATAAAGGTTTTAACTTCTATATTAATCTAAGAAAAGATTGAACTGGTTTCTGCTGCAGTCTGTCTTTCAACAAAATTTATCTAAATCGGGGGTGGGCAAGCTCTGGCACTCGTGCCAAACTTGGCACGCCGATGACTTGTCTCTGGCACGCAAGAGCACAGGTTACCCTTAGCACAGATGCAAACACATGTTATCCTAAGCACAGACAAAAAAAAACTACTTTCCTTGGGGTTTAAGCTTTCATGCCATGACAGTATATGTACGTCCTGGTGGTGAAGAGGTTTAAGCTCTACGAAGCTAAAGAGGTCTCAAGAAAAAATAGTTGATTTTGTTGCCATAGTTACCTTCTTTTTTTAAAAGGTTAAATAATTTGTTTGCTCTTTTTTATACTATGTTTTATAGCACTTAGGTAATTTATTATTTTTTCCATTAAAAAAGTTCTTACTCAATATTAGTTCGTTTAAAATGATACCAAATATGTTCTAAAAAAAATAGCTAGTACGAGGAAAAAGTTTGTGTCAGAGACTTGGCTGATTTTGGCACGCTCTCTCAAAAAGGTTGCCCACCCCTGATCTAAATCGTTAGAATATCGTATTATGTCTTCATTTGTTAAATAGTGTCTAACCCTATCATGCCTCGACCTTGACTCATTACTTGTATAATGAGTAATTGTGCGGTATTTACTCACACTGCAGTAAAGGCGAACACAAAGTCTCCATACAATAGAAGTTTTTTATTCACACTACGCATTTCAAACACTTCGTGTTCATCGTGGACTGAGTCAACGTTCGATGGTTGTCTATCCTCCATTGCTCTCATTAGAAGTTTACCTGATAATGAACACGAAGTGTTTGAAACACCTACTTTGAATAAAAAAACTGCTTTGTGTTATCCATTTACCCCAGTATGCCTACATTTTATAACGTAATATTACTTTAGTTTTTTTTAGTATAATTTTTTTAATTTTACTCTATTATTTTTTTAACATTAAGTTTATCTAGTGGCATTTCTAGATTTGTTATTAGTCTAAACAAGAAGTCGCTTTTCTGATTCATTCGTTTATTTCTTGGTTACGTTATATTTAGAGGCAGTCCTAACGAGAAAACACATGCATAGGCCAAACATTTGTCCTTTGTCATACCACACAATGAACGTTCAACATTAGCACGATATTTTGCCTAACTCAAGTTTATTTATAATAAAAATCTTTAACGAGTACCTGACATCGTACAGGCTCGGGACCGAAGGTTTAACGTCCTCTCCAACCGAACGACCTGCTCAGATTTCTTCATCTCCCGCGTGAACGAATCGAATACCGAAGTAGATGCCTGGACACCAGTCTAGAGGAGAACACTTTGCCACTGGGCTACACTATCCCCTTCATTTAATAAATTCTCTAACTTTTTATGTTTTCAATTCTCTTAATATATTAAGGCTATGTTAAATTAGTCAGATTTTATAATAGAAAAAATACTAAATATGTAAGAATTAAAAATTGATAAATATTAAAATAAAAGTAATAGTATGAAATAGAATCTAGACCTTATGGAATAGGCGCCAGATAATAGAGGATCATATAAACCTACATTCCAACAATTTAGATTAGTTCTTCTAGAAGATAGACTCTCTCACTCTCTCTCATACTTGTTTGATTTTTTCTCCAAAAAGTATCAGCTTAAAAAATATAAAAATTGAATCAATGCCATATTTTAAACCAAATTTTCTCTTTTCTAATTTTTCAATTTGTTCTTTTAAAATGTTTCTCTTGTAATACAAATGTTATTTGATTGAAAATCCCACTCACTTTATCATAAATTTGTTTCTCCTGCCTTTCTCTCTCTTTCAACTATGTGTTTAATTTAGTCTTATAATGTATCATTTTTAAAATATATAGACTTGGAAACATATTGTAACCCAGTAGTCTGCAGCATATTAAAACTTGTGTAGTGGTCCTTAGTTGATTCAATTCTTAGACACCAAAATACATAAAGCGTTTATAAAATGTATCATTTTTTTAAAAAAAATTATGTTTAGAAATGGATTGTGTTAGGTATTTAGAATAGCAAAGATTTAGTTATGATTTGTGCGCTTCGTAAATGGTATTATGTATTTAAACAATCAATCGTTTACTTAAGATAATAACTAACACCATGTTGGATCTAATTCTATATTTATACTAAGTTTTCTTGTTAACGTAAGTCCATTGTGGGTAATAGGACATATTTAACTCTCAAAGGTCTGGTTGAAATAATGGTGCCACGTAGTAGTGTTCACGATACTGAATAACATTACATACTAAGATTGGCCTTGGTTAGATATGATCTATTTACCTCGTAAACATATCAAGGCGCTGAGCAATATTTCCTTACACACACGTATATTGCTTTTTTTTCTAATTTGTGTATCCAAGTCTTTTTCAAATTTTAATAATTATTGCCGCCTGCTAAGATTACTGTGTTTTCCAAGACCATTTTTTTTTCAGTCATTCAGTGAAATAAATGTACAATACAAACGTTTGATGAAACATTTGTACCGTTATTGATATATACTTGAGAGTCAAGGTTAAAAGATAATACGCGTTTAAACTTTACGTGATCGCCAAAACTGATTCATCATCAAGAGGCATATCACAAACCAAGGTGAGGTTATATTCAAACAATAAATATGTACATTAATTTTGTTATATATACATTGTAGTAAAAATATTTCAAACAATAATTATATTATTTTTACTTTGTGCAAATTTTAGAACATTAATATGTGTTGGTTATTTATTTATTATTTATTTAATTTATTATCTAGTTCTTAATTGTTTTTCTATTGTTTATTTATTTAGCTAGTCACATTTTTGATCAGTTATTGTGATTATTCTATTCATTCAATTCAATGGTTGCTTCTTTTAATAATAACATCAATAAAACATCTGTAGTGACCTTCTCTCAACTTTACTACAAATGAACATAATATCCCACATCTTAACGCCTGTTTAGCTCTGGTTGGCCTTTAATGTGTCGTACAGTATACCGTATACCAATCTCTAAAATATAAAATATTATCATAGATAATCTCTCTAATAACTATTTTTTTATTATGGGTATATCCATTTGTAAGTTTTAAACATTCTTTGAGAGTTTAGGTTTGAATTTAAAACAGATCGCTACATACTTATTTTTTACTCAAGGCTAAAAATATGCTTTACAATTAGCACTATTGCTATAACAATTTTGGTCTATTGTTTACATTTATATATAATAATGACAACTATGGATTCTTATATTTAAATATAGTTTTTTTTACATTTTTTCAGAACTACAGAGATCTGAGGTAAACAAATTTTCAAGGCAAGCGATCTCTTCAGTTCTGAACAAATGCAAAAAAGCTATATTTAAATCTAAGAATCCATAGTTATCATTATTATATATAATTGTAAACAATAGACCAAAATTGTTATAGCAATAGTGCTAATTGTATAAACATTATTTTCGGTTTGAGGAAGACATAAATATATGTCGAATCGTTGGAGAAAGAAGTGTTTTAAATTCAGACCTAAACTCTCAAAATAAAATCTTGAAACTTATTTTTATAAAATCGGTCAAAGAAAGAACATCGTTATGTATATCCATTTTATCAGCTATAGCAAAATTAGAATCAATAATTTAGTAGAAGCAGACATTTTAATATTATTATCAATATTTGTATTATTTCAATCATTGAGAGCGCCCGAGTCTACTAAGGTCTCGGAAAGTTCACCATTATGGTACCATCTTGTAGATGCATAGTTAGGCGTCTTGAGAGAGTGGTCATGCCATTTCGACGTATTTTGCGTCAGCCAGAAGTTCACTTCCCTCAAGTTGCATTTATACTCATAAATGACATTCGCCCTATGTTCTTAAATATGATTCCAGATGTTGAAGTTAACATTCGCAATAGTACTTCTTGCAGTGGCAGTCTCTGCCAAATACTGCCCAACTGACAAAATACCGATGCAGGACTTTGATGCAACCAAGGTAATATAATTTCTAATATCCAAATATTCTAAACTTAAATTACATCATTAATACAAGTTTAAATGTACATTCAGAGAAAATCAATCATCAACTTTAAGTACTAAACCCATCTTGTGGTAGAGCACGGATTTTTATGTAAAGAAATCATGCAAATAGAGCAGCAAAAAATGAATAACTCTTTAATTATTTAAGTCAGATGCGATCTAAAATACTTGATTATGTAAGAATATTATTTAATTTTTAGAAACTGCTTCCATTTATTTTTATTCAAACTGAATTTTAACTATATAAAAGGACTTGTTTTGCATCTGAATTTCAAATTATGGTATATTACTATCGTGTTATATTGGCTGAAAAGAGTTGTTGCATTGTGACTACCTTACAAACTGAATCATTCCATCATTGTTACTATTTATATTCTACTCGTCTTATGTTCATAACATATTGTCAAAACCACAGAGAATAACATGAGATAGATCACTATGTTATATTTCTAACTATGTTATACTATTATTAACCAGAAAACCACATTCAATATTTTAATCTTTTTGGTTGTGACATGGGTGGTTGTAGTATCATAGGGTGACGATAGCCATTTCATATAATTTTAACTTTAGTCACAAAACAGCAGAATCAAAAAATGTAATTGTGAAAATAAATAAGCATTTATCATTCTCACTTATAATTGATTAATCATTGATTAAAATTTGAAAGAGTAACATTTTTTCAGTATGTTGGAGTCTGGTACGAAATGGAGAGGTCAGGAAGTGCTCCTTTTTATGAGAAATTCACCAAATGTGGAAAAGCCATTTTGTCTCTTTACAACGAAACTACTTTAGACGTCCAAAACAATGGCGTCTTTACTTTGTAAGTTCATTTCCTTTATTGTAGGGTAAAAATCTAATGAAATGGTCTCCATATATAAAAATTTTAATGGTATAAACAACGCGTTTCGAACACGTAGTGTTCTTCCTTAGGCATTAACTAAGGATGAGTGCCTCTGAATAAGACTGAGGCACTCATTTCTTTTATTTGTATCACATGACCATTATGTAAATTTAGAAAAATATTTTATGAGTTTTACGTGATAGTAATTTCCCGAGTTGTCTTGAAAACAAACTGAGAATTTTTTATATAAGTTACAAAATAAAAATTTGTCAGCAAATATTATCTGCTTCAATGATATAAACTGAGTCTCAAAATTGTTTTGGTTCCAAGGACACAATTGCAGAATTGCTCAAAAGGTACTTTTATTTCACGCTTTATTACACATAAATTTGCGAACACATTTAAAACTCGTACATGTTTATTTTACGTCTGATTATATGCAACCTTATTACATATATATAATTTCTTTTTATAATTTGTTCCAGTAATGGTAAACAGACTAAGTGGCATGGAAAAGGAGTTGTCAAAGGACCTGGTCAACTTGAAATTATTGGAAAGATACCAGGTGGTATTTTAAAATTATTTACCATCTTGTAAATTTATTGGGTATATTTCTAAATGACTGAATGGAATATAAATCCGCTTAGTTGAACTATAATTAAGAAATAGCATTTTTTGACGTTCATTGTGTTCTAAAGCAATCTGATTTAGTGTTCAGACCATTAAACAAGTGACCACTGATGACCTTAGTCTGACCTTAACAGCGTCTGAGGAGGACCACATATGGTTATTGGGGGCCCAGTCAGTTCCCGGTTTGAATCTGAAGTTTTAACTTTTGTGTTTTATTTTAAACTTATTTCTTTTTTATTTTTAAATTTATTTTGTTTTGTTAACGATTTTTCAATTTATTATTTATTTTTTATAATTAGATATTATTATTTTAATTTTATTTATTGTATTCGGATTATACTTTGGCATTGCCCTTTCTGTTCTCCGACCTTTAGTGCCTAGTTCCTTATTTTTACGTTTGCTCCGCCCTCATCGGCCGACTCTTCAATGCTTCACTCACCTTCTTTCCTTCGATCTCTCTCACTTTGTCCTCTCTTCTAGTCTTCTGTTGATGAACAATAGTTCGAAATATTAGCAAGTGTGTATTGTAACTTTTTCCTTTGTCGTTTTGTTTAATTTAAAGTTTAATAATCCGTGTGGACCGTTTCTTCAATTTATTATATATAAAAGTTGTAAAAAAAGTATTTTTTTTTAAAATAATAAAAAATTCATTAACGGTAGAGGCTAAGATTAGCTGGAGTGCGAGTTCCATGGAGGCATATAAATGCCTCTTCAGAAGCTCTAAGGGTGACATTGGAGTTAGACTCGGGATTCGTTTAAGGATTTGCAATATACATATATATGATCAAATCACAATATGAACTGAAAAAAAAGACCTTTCAACCGTAACAAGCGGTCTTCATCAGAATCAGAAATATCTTAGTCTTGTTTTCCCATTTTTATTGTAGTTTGATCATTGATATAATTTCATGTGTTTATGTAAAATCTTGTATATATATATATGCAGAAAAATTACAATTAATAAACACGAAATGCAATCAATGAAGCTTAAAAGTTAGCTTCTCAGTTACTTTGTTTGCTTTGTGATGATATAAATTGAATGGCCTCACAGCATTTATTTCTATTCTTTTTTTTTTCATTGTGCTTTAAACTTCACATATATATATATATATAAAAGATTCAATAATATATCGATCGTTTGATAGAATAGGTGTGTTCTCTAATCGGGGTTCGGTCAATTTTCCAGGATAAAAAATCAAACTCTCGTTGCCAACGTTTCTGTTTTATTTAAAACCTTTTTCATAGGCCGACAAACAAAGGATAATAAGAAATCACAATACAATTGTGTATATGTTTGATGCTAATATGTGATTTCTTAATATCCTTTGTTTGTAGGCCTATGAAAAAGGTTTTAAATAAAACCGAAACGTTGGCAACGAGAGTTTGATTTTTTATCCTGGATAATTGACCGAACTCCGATTAGAGAACACACCTATATATATATATATATATATATATGTAAGTTATAATAAACTGAATCTTATCCCCAGTTTTTGAATACTGATTTAAGTGTAGTAATAAAAATTCTTATTATTTCAAAATAGGTTGCTTTATGTTGTAGATAGTACTTCTTTTTAGTAGTAGTCGCAGTTTTATTTTTTGAAACATTCTTATTTTCTAAAACAAAAATAATTTTATCTTAGACATTTTAGAACAGAATAATTAAATCATGATCTATCACTTTAAATATTACAAATTAATTTTTGTCCTTGTTATCTTGTAGTTAAATTAAACAAAAGAGTTAAAAAAAAACTTTTGTTTTTAGTTGTTGGAACTGAAGTTAGTGGACCTTATTGGATTTTAGACACTGATTACTCAAATTTTGCTGTTATTTATGCATGCAATGAACCAATAATTACATCTACTCCTCAGAGTAAGTATATACATACATTTATATACAAACCCTTTAATTATACAGTTGCTTATTTTAATGTTGTTCTCAATACCCTCAAAATAAACAAAATTATGACAACCATTTCTGAGAGAGCATTAATTTTTGAATTATAACAACACTATTTTTTATTTTAAAATAATCATCCTAATTACAAAGGCATGCTAAGTGGAGACAGATTTTTGGCAACAAAGACTCAATAATCAATTATTTTCCTATATCTGCCTAAACATTTAATTTTAAGAAAGAAACTCTGTTCCGAGACTCCACATTATTTTATTAAACATTTTTATTTCAAAAAATTATAACAGCCTTTATTTTTAAAAATATGATCTCTTATTTTTTTTTCAGTAAATACCTGGCTTTTATCAAGAACACGAATGGATTTTTCCGAAGACATTGAAAGGAAAATTGAACAAGTTTTAATGAAAAATAATGTTGAGAGAAGTTCATTTAGTAAAGATGATCAAACAAACTGCCCCAACTAGGCTGTGAAATCTGCAGTTCTATGACCAATATATATTAATTTTATTTTCTTGATATTAAAAATGTATAACAATATATTTCTTATTTTCCTCCAATAGCTATCCTTAAGAGTTATGCTTAAATTTATAATAAATGCAATGATGAGAATGAAGTAGTTCAACATGCTTTACCAATCCTATCAATTGTCACAAGAGTTTGAAATCATAAGGTACTCGAACGCTAGAAACAGTCCTGTTTTCCCATTATCCCCGTTAAGTGACCCTTGATTTTAATGTCACCTAAAAAGTATTCCTAAAAAACTGAAACCAAACAGAATTAATTGTAACATGTTGCCTAACTTAATATACAACGGTGTAGAGATATATCAGGCGATTTTTGCGATCGGCACAACACCACGATTGTTACAGCCTGAAGTTTTGTATATATACTGCTTTTTTTTAAAAAAGAAAAAAAAATTACGATCATACTGGTAAGAATTTAAAAATTTATAATTCAGCTTTATAAAACAATTTTTATTGATTACAAAAAAAAATATCTCAAGAAAAAAAGACTGCCACTGTAACCTAACCCAACCTTCACAAGTACTCCAACACTAGATTAATTTATCTCAGTCAAGTAACAAGAGATTTTTCATTAGATACTTTTTTTACATTATTATATTACAACCACCCTAAGAGATGTAACAAGAAATAGTGATATATGCTGCATCAAAAATGAAATAAAAGAGAGAATAAACTACTCATTGTTAGTACTCATTGGTGGTTCTCATTAATGGTACTCATTGGTAGTACTTATTGGTGGTACTTATTGGTGGTACTCATTGGTAGTACTCGTTAGTAGTACACAGTGATAGTACTCATTGGTGATACTCATTGGTGGTACTCAGTGGAAGTATTCATTGGTGGTACTCATTGGCGGTACTCAGTGGTAGTACTCATTGGTGGTACTCATAGGTAGTACTCAGTGGTAGTACTCAGTGGTAGTACTCATTGGTGGTACTCATTGGTAGTACTCATTGGTAGTACTCATTGGTGGTTCTCATTAGTAGTACTGATTGTGGTTCTCATAGGTAGTACTCGTTGGTAGTACACAGTGATAGTACTCATTAGTGATACTCATTGGTGGTACTCAGTGGTAGTATTCATTGGTGGTACTCATTGGCGGTACTCAGTGGTAGTACTCATTGGTGGTACTCATTGGTAGTACTCAGTGGTAGTACTCAGTGGTAGTACTCAGCGGTAATACTCATTGGTGGTACTCATTGGTAGTACTCATTGGTAGTACTCATTAGTAGTACTGATTGGTGGTTCTCATTAGTAGTACTCATTGGTGGCACTCCATATAAATTGTTCTGATTACTAGTAATTAATCTTACTAAAACTAAACTTGAAATACTAATTAGTCTTGAAATACTAAACGGATCTCGGGGCTAATATCTTCTTAACCTTCTAATATGGTTAGTATGAATCTGGTTTGATGATAATTTCTAAATACAAAGATTAATATTAATGCCTTTCTTTTAAACAACATTCAGAACTGGTTAAACGTCTCTAGCACTAGAATACGAGGTAAGACGGTAAATACATCACATAATATAAGTTATAACAACCTCGTGTAACTATCAATAGTCATGGAATTAAAATTACTAATTTTTAGGTTTTTATAAGACATAAGTTAAAACCTAAAATTTTTATGGAACTTAGATTGTTATTGATATTTTTCAACATTTATTTATCCAATTCTGTATTATCCAGAACATTTGTTTCTATAAAGGACGTTACGGATTGTAGGATATTGCAGGATGTATCTGCAATACAGCTACTGTTGTATTTTTATAATGTTGGGAGCAGTGGCCTGGGTAGCACAGTGGCTTGCGTGCTCTCCTCTTGGCTTTTAGATCCGGAGTTCGATTCTCACTCTGAAGTTATATTTATTCACACGGCAGATAAACGAATTCAATCTCATCGTCTCCAGGAGAAAACGTTAAGATTATTAAGATTAAGAAAACGCCCGATTCTGTACGTTAAAGATACTCTAAATACAGTTGAGTTAGTCAAAGTTATGACTCCTTATGTAGAATGATTATGTGGTATCCGAAACGAGTAATATTGGGTCACCCACTGTAACCTGACCTTACTTGACCTGTGTAACATATCAATGGTTACGTTTAATGTCTTTCTACAGTGCATGTAATCCTAATGTAGTGATCACAAAAGTCTCTTTCGAAACATATGTAGTACTGTGGGCTTTTTTTTTTTTATTGTTGTCTCATTTGAGACACTTGTTAATAAAAGCAAACCGTCCTATCATGATGCAGACCTTCAGACATAACTTGTCATATATATCTAAAAATCATATGTAGATCAAAGCATACCCATATGACTGCAGACAATGTGTTGGAATTAAATTAAATCTTTAGTCGGTTAGATATCATAGTTGCATTAAAAACATCAGACTGGAATGGAAATTCTGTTTGCTGAAATTTCTTTATATACAGATTTTGTATTAATAAAGTTTTCTGTTATGGATCAAAAGATTTCCAGGCTTTTTTTAAAAAAACTTCCTGCTATTTTATTTATTAAATTTTCAATTTTCTCATCAGATTTGGTGAACCATATTAAATTCAATTATCTCTAAAAATATTTATCTAGTTTTCTTTTATGTTTAGACTTCTGTTTAACTACTTACAGGATTAGTTCTATCAAGTCAATCGATCACACTGGACAACACAAACAAACCATAGTTAGGTAATCAAACCCACATTCCTGGGGTCCAGGCAAGTAATCTAAGTCCAGACTCACCCCCCTAAAACTGATTTCCTTTTAATTTATCTCCTAATTTGGGCCAGTAAACGTTTAATATGCTTTAATGTTGCTGGACTTATCGAGTCCATTGAGTTACTGGTTATCCAGTGCCAAAACTCAACTCCATCTTCCAACATTTTCAACAATTTATATTTTCATTATCAAGGCTACAAGAAAATACATAATATATTATTAACAAAAAAAAACATCGGATTAAAACATAAAAAAGAATTTGTTTTTAACTAACTCATTCTACGATCTGAGGTGGTTATTTATTTGTTACTATAACAAGATTTCACATAAACGTGTGAAATAATAATCAATGATCAAACCACAATATGAAATAGGAAAAAGGAGTAAAATATTTCAACCGTAACAAGCGGTTTTCGGCAGGTTCAAAAACCCAACTGATTTGGTTTTTTTCAATCTGACGAAGATCGCTTGTTACGGTTGAAAGATTTTAGTCTTTTTTTCCATTTCATATTGTGGTTTGATCATTGATTTGTTACTATATGAAATTAGCTATTTGTGGAATATGAAAATTAACAAATAAATAGTTGAAAACATTTGAGGTAAAAAAATCTAACTTTTTTTAACAAGGCTTAAACTCAAGAAGTAAGCTAAAAAAATTTTGATTTAAACCTTAAAAAAAAGATTCCGTCATTATTTATGTTTTATTTTATGTAAAACTTTATTTACAACAAAATATTTTGAATAAACATCTAAGAACCTAAACTAAACCTTTCCTCTACTGCAATAATGAAGCAGCATTTTAACAAAGTTAAAACATCTTGTAGATAAACAATTGTTGCACAATTTGCAAGAAGTATCCAAAAGTTCAAAAAGTTGCTCAATAATTGAAAAAAAATAATCATGTATTAATGATTATTCCATTCATGAGTGCTTGTTTTATGTTTTAATTGCTTTTTTATCAGAAAATTACTCAATTATTTGTAATGTATAGTTGATTGACGCAAGATAAGATAAAACGTTAACTTTATAAGGCCAAAATCATTTAATAAACTCACTTAAAGGATTACAGTTTTCTTGCCTATTCCTCTGCTACTTAAAGGTATTTTCAATTTTGTTTCCATTATAAAACTATGTTTAATGAGTATAAATATTGTTTATTTCTTCGAATTTCTAAAGATAAAATTGAGAGCATATTTTATTGTATGATAGTATACAGTTTTCAAATCTGATATTTACTAATTCATATAAATATATATATTAGTATACTTTGGGAGCAGACCTCCTATCGAACACATTTTGTTAATTGCCTTACTTATATCTAATCTTGTATGTCTCCTACATACCTTCTCTAACTGTTTTTCATTAGTAACATGTACACCGGTTCACCAATGAAATGGAATACTCTTATAAAACAATTAGAGAAGGTATATAGAAGACATACAAGATTAGATATAAGTAAGGCATTCAACGAAATATATATATATAACAGTTCAAAAGACAAAACTGTTATAACAGGAGAAAAGAAAAAGAGAGACGCAACGGCTAGTCATTAGTTATTAGTCATGGTAGTTAGCTATTAGTCATTATTAGGCATTAACTAGCCGTTGCGTCTACAACGTGCTTGGTCTCTCTTTCTCTTTTCTCCTGAAGACGGATTATCCGAGAATTTGAGTCTGTAAGTGTGTTTCTTTTACTTTCTGTGCTACCTATCTTCAATTTTGACTGTTATTGTGTCCAGTTTGGATCGTTTTTCCGTTTATCAAGTATATACATACATACAATATATATATATATATATATATATATATGATCAAACCACGATATGAATTGGTGGTTTGATTTCATATCCCTTTTCATATCGGGGTTTGATCAATGATGTAATGATCAAAAACTAAGTAATGAAAAAAAAGACTAAGAAAAAGATCTTAGTTTTTGTCTCCTTTCTTATTGTCAGTCTGAAATTATATATATAATTTTTAATGGTGTGTAATCTCTATAACATGTGATGTAGTCGAAAGGTTTAAGGTAGACGGACAGTCTAGTCGAAAGTTTTGTCCGATAACATTGTTGTTCCTTTAAATAATGTAAATTTCATTTTCTTAGTTAAAAAATTCTTACTTCTGCCCTATAGAAAAGAGTTTGATTTTATATCCCTTGGCAAAGAGTTTGATTTTTTATCGAAAAATTGAGAACACACGATTAAGAACTACGACTATTTATTGAATCTGTTGTCATATATATTATTGATATTTATATATATATATATTATATATTATATATAATTTATTAATAAACACGGGACATAAAAATCAACATCGGAACCACCGTAAAAATTTAGTAACAGAATAAGATATTTCAACCAGTGGTTTTAGATGAAAGACTTTAGTCCCATGTTGTTAATTTCTTACTGTCATTATACGAGTATATATGTATAAATATATTTGAAGAGTGAACCGCAGTCTCAGCATTCACGATCTGACTGAGAGATTCGATACTATGAACCAATTTCTGTTTAATGAGGATTAATCGAAATAGGAGTTGGCCAGGTGACATGTTTCTTAAAATACAACAAGCATATAATTCATGGCCAACTCGTATTTCGATTAATCCTTTCGATTAAAAACTATCACATATTTTAAGAAGATACAATTAAGTTTCGATATACTTATTTTGATTAGAGCCTATTAGTAAATCATTGCATTATATTAGAAGTTATATATAAAAGTGGTTTTAGATGACAGGTTGTTAAAGGTTTGCAACAACAGAAGTCGTGCGTATATTTATGTATCAATCTCTTAACCACTTAAAGAAATCAGGAAAAAGAAAATTGCTTTAATATAAAAAGTAAACACAATGAACTTTATGTAAATGCATTAAAAAGAATATAATATTTGTCTATATAATTTTGAGTTAATAAATAGCGTTTTTTCATACAAGATAATCAATATATTGGGTTTACAGATGTTGGCTTTCACACTCGCAGTTGCTCTTTTGACCGTGGCGGCCTCTGCCTCCAGGTGCCCCGCAGACAAGGTCCCCATGGCAAACTTTGATGCCAACCAGGTAACATTCAAAATAATACCCATATAATAGGATAAATAAATTATTGAAAAAATCAATATCAGATTTCTATAAAATATTTTGAATAGAATTAATTTATAATTTACTTACTGAAAGACAGAGTTTCCTAAAGTATGTTTAGTTAAATTTGTCTTTCAATGTCCACACTTATAGTTTTTCAACTTTTAGTGTTCTTAGAGGATTAGAATATGTAGCTCACTTATTGTTTGGTACACATTTTAGGACTGGGTGAGCAAATTGCTGAATGATTTTACATTGGTCTTAAATTTTGCCTAGTTAAAATGTATTTAGAGTAGGGATCTTTAATGAGTACCTGACATCGTATAGGTTTGAGACCGATGGCTTCACGTCCTCTCCGGTGGACGACGTATTCACAATTTTTTCACCTCCTACTTGAATAAATCGAGGGCTAGAGTGTCCTCATTTACATATCGAACTTTATAAGAGCCCAGAGATGAGCACGAAAGCACTGAGCTACTTCAACTCACTGACTATTTAAATAAATTATTGTAAAGCTGTAATCCTATAGAATTGAGGAAAAATTTGTGCAAAGCAAACAGCTAATATTGAGGCCCTTTTTTGACTCATATTTTTTTGTAGATTTGAATATACCTGACAAAAAATAATTGCTTTTTTGAAATATTTACAAGATAATAAAATCAAAAATTCTAATTTTTTTTTAATGAAAATACTATTAACTTAGGATTTTCATGATGTTATTGATCCAAGCTTTTGAAAGTTTTCTTAGATTTTCTTTAGAAAATATCATTTTCTTAAATGTTCTGGAATTTCCTTAAACTAGGGAAATTTCGTAAAAGTAACAACCTTTCTTCTCACACCCCCAAATGATATCTTGCACCCCCAGATTTTACCCCTGGTCTACCTTGATAGCTTTATGTCGTTTTTATAAGTGGAAATGTTGTTGCTAGAAATAGAAAACATACGAATCTGCAAAATATATTGCTTAATATTGTTTTTTTCCTTTATAGTATTTTTCCACACATTCACCATCCTTAGTAATACAAGCACAAATACAGTGTTGCATGCCTAAAATCGTAAAGTAGCTTTTAATCTCTTAAGAAACTTGGTTTTGTCATCTGTAGAATTATTTTAAATGAATCCATAAACAGATTGTTCCTAAAAATTTTAGGAACAACCTAACCTAACCTAACAATCAGGAACAAACTAATTGTACTTAAATTTAATTCTAATTTAATGGTTTTAATAATTTTTTTTCAAATACTGCATTAAGACAGCACGAAACAATGTTTCTTTCAAATATGTTTACTAATTTATACCTTTTTGCTATATCTTACCTATATAAACGTCAATAAAATTGTGGATTTTTAAAGTTATGAAATTTATAAATAACTAATTTATTATTGTATTTAAAATAATAGATTGTAATTGATTTCTTTTGTTTAGTACTTAGGCGTTTGGTACGAGAGAGGAAGAACTGGTAATTTCTTCGAAGCTTTTGTCACCTGCCCCAAGGCTACATACAAACTCAATGACGACAACACTTTGGACATTGTCAACAGTGGAGTCTTCCCCCTGTCAGTATATATTTCATATAAAAAACATTATTAAACTATAATATCATATTAAGTGTTTTACAATAATTTTATAATGAGAGCTTGTGATCATTCCGTCAAGGATTATGTCTACTCCGGATGACTATGAAAGAATTTTGACCATGAAGCAAATGAAACATAATTGCTTTGTGCAATGACTGTTAATTAGTGCCATAGGTACTATTGGTATCATGAATCAATAATGAATTGAAACATAAAACCTAGGGTCATTTAACAAATTCAAACAACTAAAATCAAGCTATCCACAGTTTCATATGCTCATATTTTTTTACAAAATAATAATGTAAATAAATACATTTTTTAGAGAACGATATCCACTTACCGAAAGATACTCTGATAGTCATTAAATACCATTCACCAATTAGTTATTTAGGTAAATTCTGAATCCTATTTACTACTCCTAGTAGATCAACTTTTTATATTTTAAATTTATTATCCAATTTAAAATTGTATATAATATTTAGAAATGGTAAAATACTTTATGAACTTAAACGATTGACTAAAGATACTTTGTAATTGAAAGAACTATTTGTGATTTGATATACTAGTACACTTATTACTCACAGATCGCAGATGACTACGTCTTAAAACAGCTTCAAAGTGTGAAGATATACTTTGCCTGTTTGAAACACGTTATTTTTAAAGGAAACATTATTTTTTAAAAATTAATTTATCTATAATTTTCAATTGCATTTGATGAAGAAAATACTTAACAATGGTTTATAGTGTTTAAAAAACTGAAAGGTTTTTTAGTTAAAATATCTTTTTTTTTTATTATTTTCCAGAATTAAAAAGGAAACTGAGTGGCACGCAACTGGTGTGTACCAAGGAAGTGGTAAATTTGTGATCAGTGGAAAAACTCCAGGTGAATGTTTAAACCTTTTCTACTTACATGGATATTGTTAGCACCACAAAGGTTAATTAATATAATGTTATTATAAACTTCCGTCAGGCCTCGTATCTTCATGGTAAAGCCGTCTGATCGATGTCCCATTCGATGAGGCAGACTACACCAAGCCAGTCGAATGACTATACCCTAGAAGATACGAGCCATGACGAAGTTAATAATAACATTTTCATTTATACATAGTTACATGGTGTAGTTATATTTCGAAACGTTGATGATTTAATCAGATATACGAAAAAGAAAGCAAAAAATATTTATTTTTAATGTCAACGAAAAAAAATTATCCAAAAAAAATTCCAAAAAATGGAAATTAACAAGAGACAATTAGGAAAAAAATGCTTATTATGGTAAGTATTTTGTACAGTCATTAGTAGAAAACAAAGAGGCATAGGGTGTGACTTCTAGGTGGTTAATATACTGTTTAGGGACAAAGGTTCAAGGAAAACTGTATGTTGATCAGATTATAAAGCTCTTCTGCACTGTGAATAACCTGAAAGGAAACACTAAGTGCTCCAAGCACATTACTTTCTTTTTACTTCATTTATTTATGCAGGGATTTGTATTTTCTTAGATATTTCAGTGTGTGTTGTACAAGATTGTTTTTCCTGTAGTTGTCCACTCTAATATTGAAGCCCCTTACTGGGTATTGGATACTGACTACAAGAACTACGCCATTGTCTATGGATGCTCTGAAGTTAACTTCCACATCTTCACCACTCACTTCGGTAAGTCGTCGTTTCATATTTTTTTTTTTTTTAAAAAACAAGCTTAGGCTGTACCATGAAGAATCTTATTAACACCATGAGACAAGTGTTACGGGACACTATGTAGGATCTCCTGTCGCTAAGGCAAACTAACACCTTCATATACGACTTTATTCAAGTGCCAACATAAATTAACTTAAAATTATATTTTTCTGTCTTTGATAGACACTTAATTTAATAAATATGTTGCCATATTGAATATGAGTGGGACTCTGATAAAGACCACTTGTTTTAGTTGAGCAAGTGTTACATGCAAGTTCATAGTCACATTTTTGATTTTATTTATTATGGTTTAGGTGCTATAAATCTAAATAGTGATTGAACAGTATTAATTCTACAGCATTGTTAATAATTTAAATTTTTATTTGAGTAGTATCAATGTTTATATTCAATATATGAACAAGTAATGGATTGTCTAAAACCTGTTGTATCTCTATTATATTCAATTAATTTAAGTGTTGGCAAAAACTTTATCAGTTCAGAGACTAGAAGTGGGCTTCAGGTAATCTGATTTAACCAATGAATGAGTACGTGGCTATTTATTTCTTTCTACAAAGAGAGATAGTGAACGAGACAGACTTACAGGAATGGTGATAGTGAGAGGAACAAGGAAAGAGATAAAAGAATAGAAACAAACAGAGAGAGAAAGAGAGAGAGAGAGAGAGGTAGACATAGAGACATAGTATAGACATAGTAGAAATAGAAATAGAGAATTTGAGTTTGAGCGAATTCATTCCTCAAGAGTTGCGAGTAGCAGAGCCCACTTAATAAATTCTAAACATTTTTATACATTTACATTTAAATAATTTAATTTCCTAAATCTAAAAAGAAAACAAGCTGATTTCGATTGTTATAATTGACAGAATATGCCTGGGTCTTGACAAGATCTCGTGAAGACATCACCAGCGAAGTTAACGACAAGCTTGAGGCCGCTCTGGCTAAGAACAATATCAAGCCCTCTGCCTTCACCGTCTCAAACCAAAAGGGATGTACTAACTGAGTCTAAATAAACGGAAAACATATTCCACTTGTCATTTATTTCTTGTTTTTTTTTTTTAAAGAAAAATCAAAACTAATTTTACCTCTATACATGATTCAAAACTTTCTTTTTACAATATAGTGAAAAGGACCTGGTTGAAATGCGCACTCGATCAAAATGGATCAGGCACTTGAAGATGAGGAGCCTTTAGAAGGGTAAAGTCCATTCAAATTAATGTAAATGTCACCATATAAACATCATGTACCATTTATCCAAATACATCGGAGTTAAAAGATAATAATATAATAATGATGAGAAAGGTACATAGAGATACATTCACTTGAAAATTGATTAATTGTATTTCAATTTTGTTAATTATAAAATTAATGCATTTTTTAGTCAGCCTGAGTGACTAGAGTGCAGTATCAAATTCATTTTTTCCTTGATCTTACCCAAAAAAAAGCGATACACCCAATTAAAAGAGTAGTTTTTGATAATTAACCATCAACTATTAACGGCTCTGAAAAATAAATGTTTAAAAAATGCGTGGAAAAAGTGTTACCAGGATGAAATTTCCTAAATGCCACCCTATAAAACATACCACCCCAGAACATGAAATCGAGCATATAAAATCTTAAACAGATAATGAATAAAAGCATTTATTAATGCATAGAATCTTATAGTAATATTTCAAAGCTACATAATAAATTACTATGAAAACGAATAAGAGGTTAAGAACCAGAGAGGTTTAAACGTTCTTAGAAGCAGTTGTACTTGGTTTAAAACTAATCTATTCAAAACTTCCTAAGACTAAACTGAAATATTAAAAAATACTAGCAACAAAACTTCCAAGCACAAAATCTACCTAAAGAAAAAATGATTAAGTCCGTCTCACAAGAGATATATGCTCTAAACACAAAACACATGGTTAACACCATCTGAAGATAAGCCACTGATTACAAATCTCTCTTAAGAGATAATTGAAAAAAATATTAAATTCAAATGTAACCAATTAAAATGATTTGTGGAGCATTTCAAGTAATAGAAAAATACTCAAGCGTCTAAAACCATCAACGGTATTTTTATATTTTACACTTTTTCGACTTAGAATAATTTTCAACAGGAGGCTGTGTTCCTATGGATTTACCTTTAGTACTCGTGTGATCACTTTTCGGATTCGTTAGAAGCATTTCCAACGAATCGGAGGGATGGTAACTTGATTTGTCAACTAAGCAGTGTTGAAACTCTACAACGACTGACATCTCTACCGTTATGCTTCCTCTTAGCCAATGATTGTATCATACTCGCCTTGACACCGAAGGAACCACATCGGAGAGGAATGGCGTATGACTTGAGCGTCAAACGAAATGGCGCTGAAAATATATGTTCAATATTGTAGAATAAGGATTACTCAATGATTATGATAGAGATTTGTCAGAGTTCATCCTTACATAAATTCTTTCTAAAAGATATTCATTAATTACAAATCAGTTAAATTTACTCTGCTTAAGGTATTAATTACTCAGAGAGCAGAAATAATTACTATAATAAATTTGATAGAAAAAATACGCTAGATAGACAAATGAAAGGTGTTTTAAGGGATGATTTGAAAGATAGGGTTGTTTTCTGATGGGCATAGAAAGGGGATGAAGTGATCAGTTATGACCTCTCTAGGGGGTCCTTCACTCCCTCGGTGTTCATTTTATTAAACGTATAAATCGCTGGATGAGAGATCTCGCTGCAGTGACGTAATACTCCTCTTGTGTTAAGCTTTCGGGGTTGATCACTTATTACTAACACTAAATCATTGCTCACTTTTCTTTTGTAGCTCAATCAACATTTAGTTTTGTGTTTTTTTCTTTAAAATCATCAGAATTCATCGCATTTTATAAACTAAAGAGCAACAATCATCAAATTTTTCAATTTTTTTTATCTACACAAGACAACACTGTTTTTCCTTTTTATTTTTCCTTATGAATTTCTTTTAAAATTGCAATTTAACATCCAAAACTTAGGTTCTAACAATGCTCTGAAATATATTATAACAATGTAACAATTATCAAACAAGATTATTTATTCTAGTTTAATTAGGTGGTTGATCATAACGATTGGAACCAAAAACGTTTTGTTTATTTGAAAATGAAAAGGCAACACTTTGGTTATTTGATGAATAAAACATAAAATATAACCCATAAAATATTTTGAAACAATAATATAATATAATTATATATAATAATAATATATATAATATTATAATATAATATAATAATAATATTTTGAAACAGTTTTCAATCAAAATTGAAGTCTCAAAATTTATAACTTGAGCAATGCATCAGTTATTTAGGTTACAGTGACAGTGAAACAAAGAGCACATATACGCCCAGCATTATTCATTTTTGATACCACACACTGGCCATTCTACTACATCGGGAGTTTTAAATATTGCCTCACTGGAGCGTATTGAGGATAGGGATCTTTAACAAGTACCTGATGTTCTGAACACGTTCTATCCCAGGGTTGACGTCTTCAGATTTATTCACCTCCTCCGTGAACAAATCGAAGGCCAGAGTGGGTACTGAACCAGGGATTTACCGGGTACAGTCCAGGGGTGAGAACTTTCCACTAGACTAACGTGGCAACTCTAACCATTTGTCTAGATCAATGTTTCCCAAACTTTTTCGAATGACCGCCCCCTTGGGTCCATAAACCAATAACTCAACACCCTTGAATAATAATCAGATTCCTAGACTAATCGAATATTTAATTAGAATCCAATAGATGAATTGTTTCATAGCATATTTGTACAAAATAATTAACCCATAATAAAAGAAACTTAGGTGAGAATATACTTTTAGCATAAAAATGAATTATCAAAACAAATAATTTTAAGAAACTGTTTCATAGAAGTTTACATGTCGTGTTTTCACTTAAATTTAGAAATTTTATTGCATGAATATTTTCAATTTATGAAAATAGAATCCCCGATCCTTTTTGTATTAACGCCCCCCGATATCAAAGCACCACCCCCAGGGGGGCGGTTCCGCCCACTTTGGGAAACACTGGTCTAGATGGTCATTTCAGTTTACACGTGTGTGTGTGCAGCATAACAGAAGTGATTTTAGCGTGAATGAACAGTTAGTACGTTTTAAAATGCTTCAACAACATTCCGACTACATTTAGACGAAAATGTATAATGTATATTCTTTAGAAAGGTGTGACGCCTTACATGACAACTAATGATTACAACTTCTCACAAACGCTAGGTACATGGAGTGTGAGATATTCCTCTAATCATCCACTACTCGAAATAAGTTTTCCTTTCTGTTACTTTCTATATGTGATACAGAAATATAAGCGTGTTATAACTAAGCTAAAATATTAATATCAAGTTTTCGACGTAAATACACGTTTTGTGGTTCATTTTAATAAAATGGATTAATTTATCGTGTGTGTATGTAAGTGTTGTAATATATACCTATGAGATATTACAACATATTATATAACAATATGTAGTAAGAATATATGAATAAAAATTCATATAAAGAAAAAATAAAAAAAATAAAATATTATGTAAAATAAAATAAGTAACTTTTTTTCTGTGATTCAGTATTACTTCAGTATGTGTAAAAGCCGATTTGTCTGGTTTCTGCCAATAAATTTTTTCTTGTTTCAAATAATATTGCCAATGTGTAAAGTAAAAGTATTTGTTTCCGTTAATGTTTTTATATGTAAGTCAGTAACGTTGAATTATTTAAGAAATTAGTTTTTTCTTAGTTTGTGAAAATAAATATTCATTGGATAAAAAAATTATCACTTAAATTTTGATTATTTGCTTCCTTCATTAATAGATTAAATTCAGGTAACACTGAAATATCTAAATTTGCTTCATTCTTGCAAAAAAAAAAACTTCTTTATAATAATGTGAAAGTTAGAAGAAATATGACCCTTAATTGTGATGTCATCACTAGTTTGGTAACATTGAATCCATAAAGGTTAGCTGATAATACCTGTCTGTAGTTATAGGAGAAATAAGTTCAGCTTAGTGTAATTTCCCCAAAGTATTATTATTTATCTTTGGTAGACGCACTGTGTAAACATCAAAGAATCAATTACGCAACGACCTCGGAGCTTTAGTGTTATATAGATTTGTAGCGTATGGCCACGACAATATATCCTTCGGGATCAAAAAATGTTTTAGAGCATATAAAAACTATCCAAATTTAGTGTATGCGGATTTAAAGATATTAAAAAAAACAGTATAATAGGTAATAATGATTAAATTTGAGCGGTGGAAACTATATATCTTTAATATAGTCATAAATTAGTTAATAGGTTACATAGTAAATATATTCACTTGTATTACAAGCGATGGATGAATATAAAATTTAAATAAATATGTATCCAGTATTTTTATTCTATATGCTTATATTATATATTAATGATCATGAATTTAATACAGTGGTACCACTTAATACGAAAGCCTCTTCTTTCGAAAGGTCTTTCTTGAAAGAAGTGCACCACTTAACAAACTATGTTTCATCATACAAACTGCAAAATAACAAAGTGCGCGCTCATTTCCTCAGCTCTCAGATGTAAACATACTTCTAAACTAAAGTATAGAGTTTTTTTTCCCTAGATCTTGAGATTTTTTATAACACAGATAGCTCCGTTTTATCTTATTTGAGCGTTACTCTCTCATATTGTTATCACATTGACCAACCCTTACCTCCAAGCATGATCCAAACATTTCCTCGGACATGAAAAAATTTATCATAGAAGATAGCTGTTAAAACAAGTGAAAAATAAAATGCAAAAAAAATATAAAACAGAAAAGCAAAAAACGTGATAAACATTCTGAAGTGAAAATAAATCTAAATAATGGTTGTAAAAAGTTAAAAAAATAATTTTCTATTAACTAACAATTTTAATTTGAGTTAAAGTAAGTTGTAGGCATGTGTTCGTAGAATACATACCTATACATTTGTCTCTGGTCCTTTGTATCATAGCCTCCCGTTCATCCACCCAGTCACTGAAACCCAAGGTAAATAATGACTTTACATATTATTATTATTTAATTTTATAATTTATCTCTACGATTATTACAATTGTAAAATATATAATAATTATAATATTGGTTATTACATGATCAAACCACAATATGAAAAGGGAAAAAGGACTAAGATCCTTCAACGGTAACAAGCGGTCTTCGTCAGAGTCAAAACCCAACTGACGAAGACCGCTTGTGACGGTTGAAAGACCTAGGTCTTCTTTTTCCTTTTCATATTGTGATTTGACCATTGATTGTTATTTCATGTGTTTATGTGAAATCTTGTAATGATTATTACATATACCGGTTATTTTCATTTATCAAGTATACTTTGGGGTTGGTATTAGGGCTTGGGACGCATAAGGCTATTGATATATAATTAGCGAGTCATCTGACGAAACTGCTCCTGGAACGAATACCTTCGTATGAAGAAGGTGTATAACTGTATGTTTTAAATATAAATAATTATTCTTTATTCAAATATACATTCGAAATAAGAGAAATTAAGATTATGTGCCTTTTCACACAATAATTTTATTAATTGCTTTTACTCTCTAAAAAACTTGTATATAGCAATAAGTTTATCATTTTTTGCGTATCAGAATGGTTCAGTTTACGGGTTATATGGGTTTTCTTCTGGGATAGCCGCTTCAACCTAACCTAAGAAGTTCATCAATGAAGCAACCAAAAAGTGATACGAATGGTGGAAACAGGAAGGCAAACAGTTCTGAAAACCTCCTATTCTACTGGAGAGCATAATCCATGTGTGTGTTTCTTTATAATTTTAACAATTCGAAGAAATCATGTGCATTTTTGTATTACTAATATAGTATATAAGTTGAAACACGAAGAAAAGTAACACAATTAGTAAGTAAGCACACTTACTACCTCTAGTTTTACATCTGTCTTCACGAAACAAAGAACGGCGGTAATCTTCCGTTGCTCCTCCGATGTGCTTTGTCCCTCTCCTCTCTTTTCTCTCTGAAGACGGATTTACAGAAAATTAGAGAGAGTATGCATGTGTGTTTACAACGTATATTACTTTTCTTCATAATTGAAATTGCCTTTCCAGTTTCAATTTCTTTTCCAAATTTAAATCGAATTAATATTTTATATGTAATTATATTGTTGATAAATTACAAGATTCTACAAAAAACATGAGAAATAAAAATTGACGTCTAAGACAAATTAAAATCTTTTGAAATACAAGTAACATCTCTCAAACAAACAAGTAAGCTTCATCATTCACTCTTCAAGTGCTATGGTTGAAAGATCTTAACCCCATCATTTTAATTCCTTAGTGTGGTTTCAATATTGATGTGTTTATATATATATTTTAATTATGAAACTTTTTCAGTTATTAAATAATTTTAATTTTTAGATAATATATGCTCTGAAGGATAATATTGATATTATTCTTAAGTGTCCGGTCAATTAAAAAGAAAGTAATCATATTCAATCCAGCAGACCATTAAAAAAATTCGCTATCCTCAGAGCCAACAAAATTTACCTTTAATTAATAAACACACGAGGTATTATTTAGTTTTCTATCTTATTAATAGTAAAAGAGAGAACAGAATATAATTACAATATGTAATTTCACCTTCGAAATTATTGTATTGTTATAAAAGCTCATGTGACATATAGTCATATCTCGGTTCTCTAAAGATTCTGTACTCGTATAATTCGGAATTGGAAAAAATTTCAAATTTGTTCATTTCGGTTGTCATAAAAATTTCAGCATTGAATATGTTTTCGAAACAATTAGAGAAATTCTTCTCAAAAAGACCTTTTTCTCTTTCTCTCCTCGACAACTACGTTCATTATACCATCTGAATATCACCAGCAAGGTAAGAATATTCAAGTATTTATTATAAAATACGTCTATTTTAAACATAAGCTACAGTCCTTATATCTTTTGTTGTAAATTAATTTTAAAATATTTTTAAATAGTCAGTTTCTAATTAAGTTTAAAAAAATTTATTTAATTAATTTTTTTCTGCAATATTTTTATTAGCAAAACTCGTTTTAGAACCCGTACAATTCGGTTTTTGAACGAACTTCTGAAACGAATTATGGTCGAGAATTGAGATATTGCTGTAGTTGAAGAATTTGAAATACAGGATGACACCGCAATACGAGTATACACGCCAATTTTTGTGAAAAGCAGAAGTATAGATTTTGTGTTACGAAATGATATCTCACAAGAGAACATGACTTTTGTTTCAATAGTCAGTGGATCTCTTACGAAGTTTATCTGACCTCTTTCTACATTGACGAATTAAGACAAAGTTTCCCATTTAAAACTTAAAACTAAACCCATTTTGTCTGAAAAATATCAGAAACATGTAAGAGAAAATGTTGATTGAAGATAATTTTTAGTTTACGATGTATGATAATTTAATTTATTATTCTTCAAAGAATGTTTTCAATTTTGAATTATATTTTACATTTTTGGCCTTTTATAAACTTATTACTCTGGGAATTTATGGCATGCTAAGTGTTTTTTAAAAAATACTTTTCTTTTCCTTTGTCAAACATCCTATTTACTCTGAGCGAGTGTTATCATTTGCTGCGTGTTGTACTCTGTTTTAAGGTTGCTTTATGGTATATATATTGGCAAAATATATATTGATAACTAGGCGGTTTTGCATACCTAAATCAAATTCAAAATCGGCTTTTTAGTATAGTTGAAAAATTTTATAGCTGGAAGTTTGAACGTTTTGAAAATAATAGATAAAAACTATTACACTAGAAGAGTGAAAAAACTGGATATTTGTCAATAACTTAATAGGAAGAGCCAATTTTTTCACACTTCAATATTACCCAAATTATATGATTCATAAACAAAAAATTTTACATGATATTAAGTTTTGTTCAAGGGTACGACATATAGATTGATTGGAGCATTCTGTGAGACAAATCCATCATATCATGGAAAGAAACAGATATTTCTGTTTATTGGCGGTGATTTCGTACATGTAAAAATATTATTCCTCTTAAATCTCATAATAAGTTAATAAATTATTTAAAAATTTTATATGAAACCTCTAAACGTCAATTTTATTTCAAAGAATTCACTCTAACATGTCTAAGTCAATGTAAACAATATAACTAAATGTAAACAAATACAAGTATAGCAATTAAACCTTGAGTCCAGAATCAATATTCAGTTTTTATCGCTTTATTACTCTTTGCAATAATTGAAATTTCATGATTTTTTTTGTAAATTGTTAATTTTTGGCAAAATTTCATGGTAACGCCCCTTTGGTGAATGTAACTTTTACAAAAATTATCTGAACTCATTTTCCACAAAATGTTCTATTTTTAGTTATAGTTTCATTTTGATCGTTCAGATTGAATTCTAAGTCAAAATTTTTACATTTCATGGAAAAAAAATTTCCTCTTGTTTTAAAAATGTAAGGTTTTTTTCATTTATTGCTTTTGTAGTTTCAAAGGTTATGTCAAAATTTCAAAACTCTAGAATTAGTAGTTTAGGAGAAAAAAATGTGGTCTAAAAACAGATTTTTGCAAAAAAAAAGTGACTTTCCCATCATGCATAATTGCTGCCAAACAATAGGGCTCATATATACTATGAGGCCCATTATTGTGTAAAATATCAATTGATCAATCAGAGATTCTAGACCTTAGGGTAGTCACAAACTTTGTATACATAGTCACCCACCCACCCGCACACACAGACATCAAAAAAACTTCATAAAATGACTTCTGGGGCCTCAAAACATGTAATTCCATCAAAATCTCCAGATCAAATTTTTTCACGATCAATATACTTTACTTATAGGTAAGTAATAAATTCCCACAAGTTATGGATATTACCCGTGACGAAACCACAAATACATGTATAATGAAATTTAAAAACAAAAACACTTCAAAAATTATAAGTATGGGAGGTATTATTTCAATAACATGTTTCAAAACCATTATTTCAAACATCCAAGTAGAAAATTTTTAAAAATAAATTGTAAATAGTATTTGTGACCTGATTAAATAAGTATATGTAGTGAATAGAATCAAGATAAGTATATTTTGGACATTATAGGAGGAATGTTAGTACAATACACACACGTAAAAACGTATATACTCCTTCACTCATTCCTAATAGAAGACAACTCTATAAACACATATAGTTTATATAGACTCTATAACCAAATATATAGAAGATTATGTTGGATTAAAGATGTTTTTTTTCAAAAATTGTTGTCGGTGGATCTAAACTAGGTAAAAAAAATGTAATATATGTATATATAGTTTGTTTGCAAGTCAATCAGAAGTACTTTTGTTCTTCTTCTCCTGGTGACGACGAGGTGGAAATACTGAAGTGAGTTGTGTTGGTTTTTCTCCATGTTCATTTGTTATAATCGTCTGAGATATATATATGTGGGTATATATATATATATATATATATATATATATATATGTATTTTATAATAACATTGAAACCACAGGAAGAAATCAGAGAAATGACTAAGATCTTTCAATCAAAACAAGTGGTCTACATAGAGTCAAAACTGATACTGACGGAGACCACTTGTTTTGGTTGCCAGATCTTAATCATTTTTCTAATCTCTTACTGAGGTTTAGACGTTGATTCTTATTTTACGTGTTTATTGTGAAATCTTGTAATATATGATATCATACGGTCTAACTAAGCATGATGTTGGCACCGATCCTTCCGTGCTGCCGCGAGACTTTCAATGTTCTATTTTTTACAGGCACACTACATATGTATATTATCAGCGTCCAAACTGCGATAAGAAATCAGAAAAAATGCTAAGATCTTTCAAGCTAACAAGCGGTCTTCGTCAGAGTTAAATGTCAATACCTACGACTCTAACGAAGATCACTTGTTACGGTTGAAAGATCTCTTAGCCTTTTCTCTGAGATGTTATCGTGGTTTGGTCGTTGATTTTTGTTTAACGTGTTCATTTTGAAGTCTTGTTAAATATTTTTATAAATAAATCACTGTGAATATAGTTTTAAAACATATTTTCATTCAAAGGTTTAATTAGTTACAGCAGAATTACTCGCTCTATCATTTGCGTTTTAGACGCCAGGCCTAGTGGGTTTGAAGCTATTATAGGGAAAGGAGTACATATGCTTGATGACTAAGAGTTTGATCATTAGATAAAAGTACAAGGAGGGATAATAGAAAGCGGGAAGGGAGGAGCTTAATGAAGATTTTAATTTGCGGACCAAGAGGCGGTGGAAAGAAATTAGCGGCACCCTTATGAAGAGAGTGAAATATTGTTCATTATAATGATTTGTGCTCCTTCTTATTTAAGACGAAATAAAGGGGATTTGAAACAAAAGAGTCGGTTACTCTTAATAGACTTCTTAGAACACTAGTAAACCCTAAAAGGCTTTTGTCCCTTCGTGTGTGGACACACACCCTTCTTAATTACACCCTTTGACGACGTGAAATGATGTATTACATATTCATGTCTAGCACCTCAGTGCAAGCTCTTTACAACAGTGGATCAAAAACAACAACAGCCTCAAACAGGCCAGCAAATCCCATCCCTAATCAATTACTAATACCCGTAAAATTATAAAAAAAATTTGTAATATAGCATATTTTACTACAGTAATTGTCATAAACAAATTTAATGCCCTTGTTTAAGAAGAAGATCAAATATAAATTTTGTAATAATCATAAAAAAAAATGTAACGCATTGTACCTATCAAATTGTTAAAACAATTCAGTCAATGGAAGCGATTTAAAATAAAAGAAACAATCAATTGAAACTTGAGAGTATGGTCAAATTAAAAGGAGCACGTCATGTTCCAACGACGTTTCGTTAAAAATGATTACCGCCTCCGAGCTAACAAATTAATATCTATAATTCAAATCTATAATTAATAGATGCATAGAGAAATCATTTACTTTTTTAGTTTATTAATAATAAAAGAGGGAACAATATATCATTATAATATGCAATCATATCACTTAAAAAATTATATTATTGTAGGAATTGTTATAAAAATGTACATGATACAGTGGGAGAATTATAACAAGTCTTTTAATGAATAGGACTCAAAGGTGGGTAGGTTATGTCTGCTTGTGAAGGGCGTTGAGGGAAATAGTTGAAGTGATAGAGGCTCGTCCAGTGTCAGCTGACACCAGTGTTCCACTGACTTCACTAATGGTGTCACAACCTGTGCCCCCCCGCTGGCAGGAAGCACCCACCACTCCGTCTTATATTTCCTTCTTCCGATCCATGCTGCAGATGGTTATTTATTCATCACAGGGCAAACAGACCAAACATGTTAAAGGAATTCATTTTATATATATATATGATGTAATTTTTTTTGAGGTTTGAGGTCCAATGATTAAAACTAGTCCTTTGCCGACGTTTCGACATATATTTATGTCATCTTCAGGGCTACAACATGATTGTTTTACAATTAGCACTACTATTACTACTATTATGGTAATTTATTACATTTTAATATGTACGGTAACAAAGAGGAATTTATTGATAAATCAGTTATTACGACTATGGATTATTTTGTTATACATTAACATAAGGATATTGTTATAATTATTCTATTGCTTTAGAATTATTGCATAAGTATAGAGATCACTATTTGATTACCTTGGAAATCTGTTTATGTTGCAGCATTCTTATTTAATACAGTTCCATGATGGTTACTATTTGTTTTCTGGGAGGTTTCTTTACCTTGGATATTGGAACTGTATTAAATAAGAATGCTGCAACATAAACAGATTTCCAAGGTAATCAAATAGTGATCTCTATACTTATGCAATAATTCTATAGCAATAGAATAATTATAACAATATCCTTATGTTAATGTATAACAAAATAATCCATAGTCGTAATAACTGATTTATCAATAAATTCCTCTTTGTTACCGTACATATTAAAATGTAATAAATTACCATAATAGTAGTAATAGTAGTGCTAATTGTAAAACAATCATGTTGAAGCCCTGAAGATGACATAAATATATGTCGAAACGTCGGCAAAGGACTAGTTTTAATCATTGGACCTCAAAACTCAAAAAAATTACATCATATAAATATTGGGTCAAGAAAACAAATCATGATGTATATATATATATATATATATATATATATATATATATATATATATATATATCAATGATCAAACCACAATATGAAATGAAATAGTTAGGTTTTTGACTCTGACGAAGAGAGTATCCATCAACCGTAACAAGCGGTCTTCGTCACAGTGAAAAACCCAACTTATCATTGATTGTTATTTCACATGTTTATGTAAAATTTTGAATATATTTATCTAAACGTCTAAAATATAGTGAGAAAATCAAAAGAATGACTAAAATATTGCAATTAAAAGAAGTCGTCCCACTATTACTGTGTACAATATCAGCAGTACTCTGAAGAAGTCCTCTTGTTTTGGTTGAAACATCTTAATTTTTCTGATTTTATACTATCGTTTAGACATTTATACTTACTAACATTTATTGTAGACATATAAATATAATTTAACGTAAACAATTTTCTTATTTTTTTTATTTTACAAAAAATGTATATTCAGGAGGAGACTTTATTCTTCGTAAGTTTTTTCTTGTATTTACTTAAGTCATCAAACTAGTCACTATATTTGGTTTTATTAACAGCTATGCGATATGTTTACACAGTACGGTCATAACCCTATGTATAGGCATCAGAACCAGAAATAAAAGCTAGTCAATCATGTTTGCTATCAAAAAGTTTCCTGATTATGCACTCCGAGAAAGTCGGGAGGAAGATATTAATCTGTTAACAAATTACTATCATATTGTTAAGCTGAATGATAACTTTTTTTAAAAAATAATTTACAATTTTTGCAAATAAAAATTCATCCCAGCGGCTTACATGAATATCTACGTTGTCGTACAGATATCCGTAAATTAATGCGGTGTCTCACATTATTCTTCAATTAATTGGGTCCAAAAGTTTTCCAAACTAAAAAGGCCCATTGTTTCACAACCTCTTTTGTAAATGGCCCTGAGCCATAAAACCTTCAAAGGTCCTTCTGTGAATCAGGCCCCACAAAGGGCCAAAACAAACTGCCTTGTCCAGGTCCATTAGTCACGCTGGCAATTCTGTCAAGTAAACCTCCCTCACATTTGAACCTGACTTGTGCATCCATTATGGAACCAAACTTCTTCAGAAAATCATTTTAACTGTGTCCAGGGAGATTTCATGGTTAGCTGTAGTTACAAACATCTCACCTTCTTCGCCCCAAATATTATTACTGAAGCAGTAGAACAATATCAATAGACGAGTAAATACTTTTGACTATTGTTTCAAATCTGACAGTAAGTAACCGAGTAACAGTATAATTACACTTATGCAATAAAACATAATATTAATGGAAATTTTAATATAAAATCTTAATAAAATTATAACATTTTTTACAATTAATAAAAAAAATTAACTGCTTAAATACGAGAAGCAGAACGAGCAGGAAAATGTCAGATAATAGACTAATAATGAGTCTTATACTCATCATTCTTAATCATTTGGCTTTGTTACTGTTTTCAAGACAGGAGAAAAGAAAAAGAAGAAGAAGAACAGGAGTTGAGAGGTGAGAGCGTGCGCCGGCCGATACACAGCTTAGCCACCTGGACCAGTTTAAGCAATGAAAAAATGAAAAAATGAGAGCAGTGCTTAAGTTAAGAAGGAGGGAAAAGAAAGGAAGAAAACAGAAAAGGTAAAGTTATAAATTAAAGCTCAAGTGAGAAGTAATGAAAATACAACAGAAAAAAATCAAGTAAAAACTGAACTTTAAACTGCTGAAATGTAAATAATAAAAAACAATTCTTTTGAGAGAATTATAAAATGTACTAATAAAAGAAAACATAATGAAACAAAAAATAGTTAACATAATAAAATAAAACAGAGAAAGTCATCTGATTAAGTTAAGGCTGGGAAAATTTCTAGCACCCAACAACCAAATGTGGGCTTCCTGGAGGGTTGTCTCAGAATTTATATATCAATATATAATTATATATAAATATTTATATATTTAATAATAAACACGTACACAAATATTATCATCCAAATCACAGTAAGAATAAGAAAAAAGGATAACGGGTATTAAAGACTTAGTATATTTCTGATTTCTGACTGAGGTTTAGAAGAAGATATATATATATATATATATATATATATATATATATATATACCATATATACACGAGTTCCAAATTCACAAAGAGTAACAGAGTAAGGAAACACACTTACAGACTCAAATTTTCGAGTATTCTGTCTTCAGGAGACTTGCTGTTGCGTCTACAACGTGCTTGGTGTCCCTTTCTCCTTTCTCCTGAAGACGGATTACCCGAAAATTTGAGTCTATAAGTCTGTTTCCTTACTCTGTGTGTTACTCATCTTGAATTTTGAACTGGTATTGTGTCTAGTTCGGATCGTGGTTCGTTCTATTAAGTTCGTTTTAAAAAAAATCTTTTTATATATATTAAAAAAATTCACATAAACACGTGAAATAACAATTTTGTTTCCCCAAAGATCCCTTTCTGGACATTTGTCCTTTCCTCCGCTTTCACCGTTTTAAAAGACCACTTTTCTCAACCCCTCACCAGATATCCATCTGCATCTAGTGTTTCAGTTGGGTTTTTGGCACTGACGAAGACCGCTTGTTACGGTTGAAAGATCTTAGTCTTGTTTTCCCATTTCATATTGTGGTTTGATCATATATATATATATATATATATATATATATATATATAGTGTGTGTGTGTGTGTGTGTGTTATATATGTTATATATGTCGTTATCAGCATTTGGAGCGACTCACATCTATTCCTGAAGACGAGGACATCGAAATATAGTAGTGAGTTCAGTGATTTCTTTTCTATGTGTTATTTTGAAAATTCTAGTTTATATATATATATATATATATATATATATATAACAAGATTTCACATAAACACGTAAAATAACAATCAATGATCAAACCACAATATCAAAAGGGAAAAAATTAGATCTTTCAACCGTAACAGGCGGTCTTCGCCAGAGTCAAAAACCCAACTCTTGTTATGGTAGAAAGATCTTAGTCTTGTTTTCACTTTTCATATTGTGGTGTGGTCATATATGTGTATATACATAACAAGTTTTTACATAAATACGTGAAATAACAATCAATGGTCAAACCACATTAGTCTTCTTTCCCTTTCAGATTGTGGTTTGATTTTATATATATATATATATATATATTCAGGTAACTCACCACAAATTAGAGAAGATAGTCGCTCTAAGGCCTTTCGTTTTCACGTCGTCAGAGAGCAAGTGAATACAAGTTGTAAACAGGTTATGAATTTTGATTTAAAGAAGGAGTAAGATTGGCATCATTGACAATCTTACTCCTTCTTTAAATCAAAATTCATAACCTGTTTACAACTTGTATTCACTTGCTCTCTGACGACGTGAAAACGAAAGGCCTTAGAGCTACTATCTTCTCTAATTTGTGGTGAGTTACCTGAATATTTATATCACGTGTTATTGTGACAATTTTCTATATATATATATATATATATATACACTTTTTTTCGTTGGAAATACGATCCAAAACGGACAAATATAGTTCAATATAAACAAGAAACATAGAGAAATCGGAAGAACACACTTACAGTCTTAATTTTCGGTTTGAACGTCTTCAGGAGAGATAAGAGAGGGAAACCAAGCGCACTGGATCAGAGACGGTTGGAGACTTAGTCTCCAACCGTCTCTGATCCAGTGCGCTTGGTTTCCCTCTCTTATCTCTCCTGAAGACGGTTCAAACCGAAAATTAGAGACTGTAAGTGTGTTCTTCCGATTTCTCTATGTTTCTTTGTTTATATTGAACTATATATATATATATATATATTATATATATATATATATATATAGATCAAACCACAATAAGAAATGGGAAAACAAGACTAAGATCTTTCAACCGTAACAAGCGGTCTTCGTCAGAGTCAAAAACCCAACTGATAAATATATATTTAAAGAATTTCACAAAAGATGACTGAGTGGGAAGGTGTGAATGAAAGGGTAGTGAAGTGTAAACTGACTCAGTTGGGTTTTTGACTCTGACGAAGACCGCTTGTTACGGTTGAAAGATCTTAGTCTTGTTTTCCCATTTTCTTATTGTGGTTTGATCATATATATATATGTATATATACTTGATGACTTATATAGACCACGTACTATAGAATGTTAGTGGTTTGAATGATTGGCAGCAGGTGAGATGACGATGACTGGCGTGGACCAGTTGGCCGCCAAGGCAGGAGCGACACTTGGACCGCCGATGACTCAATACCCCAAGGCATTGTCAGGACCACCCATCTCCTTCACCTGGTCACCTCCGCCAATAAATCCTAGTCCTCCGAGCCCCTGTCACCCCCTAATAGCTTCCTCCTCCCAATACCATCCCTATTTCCTTTCATTTGCACGTTTACGTTTTGGTTTCACACAAGAGCCCCCCTAAAGACTCTTCACTAAAAGTCTCCCTTTACAAAACATTCGTCCTGAAAGCTATAATTTCACTTCCATGGCATTTCCAAAGTCAATTCAGTTGGAAATACAAAAAAAAACCTATTACGTATATAAATTAATGTATTTTTTTAAATTAATGATTTTCTGGTAATTTAATCACAAATAAAACTTAAATTAAGCAAGTAATAATTAAAATAAAAGTCAATAACAAAAAGTTATTGATAGTATTGAAAACACAAAAACAGAAATTAAAATTGTTTAGTATAAATTTAATTTATATGGGGTGCCCAATGTTAGTCGTTTGATAGATTGGCAGCATGTAGTCTAAAGGTATAAAATTATTTTTTTAGCTAGGGCTTCTTAATGGAAATATATCTTTTGGGTGAGATCCCCTGAGGCTAATAAAATTATCCTTATTGTATGCGTGTGTGGGGTTACAACACGAATGGTAAGATCAACACAGGATTTTGTTTAAATCATTGTAGTTCTGCCTGTTTAATTCACATTCAATCTGCATAGGATGTGACCTATATAAAGATGTCTGCATAATTTAAAGTTCAGAATTTTTTATAAAAAAAAAATATAAATTTAAAAAATATTGATTTAGTTGATACCAAGACTAAACAAAAGTTACCTAAATATAGATAATAAATATTAAATTTGATGTCAAACTATCAAACTGATGGAAAGAAATGAAAGAGTGTCCTACAATTAATAAACAAAATACATGATTAGACATCTATGTTTCTACAGCGCTACAGTCAGTGTTGTTATGAACGCCTTTAGGCCTTTTTCATTTGTCAGTTTATTTTTTCTGGTTTTCAATATTTGTACAACAAAGTAATATAAGTTTGAACTCATAAAATTGTCTTGTATTAATTTAATTCTATCATTAATCCCTCAAATCACCTATATAAATTACATGAAGAGATTATCTATGACAGTGTAAAATGTAATTCTTATGACTTTTCAAATTTGGTAGGACCTAAAAATAAGTGTTAGAAGATTACTAGTTTTATTACCCAAGATTTAACTACTAACATAAATAAGTTACAAGTTATATTCAATAATTTCAAACATAATGGAAACCTACAATTTCCCAAATTATTATAATTTTCTGTACCTTAACCTTTAAGAGGAGTGTATTTGTAGAGTATTCAGAGTAACCAAACAATTTGGAGTAACTTAATCAATAACCTTAACGTTTAAGGGTTGTTTATAACTGATAAAGCGTTGAAGCTTTTAAGAAGGTGATATATCTGGGTGATGCAAAGGAATACCGTGGGAGCAACACTGTAGACTAATTGAGTAAAAAATAGCCGGCAGATCTGGGGATCGTCAAGACTGGGTTGTTGTCGTCTTTAGGGAGGCGATTAGGGTGTTTGTTTAGGGAGCCTGGTGTCAGAGACGAATGTCGCCAAAACTTGGTCTCCTAGCGCAAGGCTCTGGATACCGACTGCAGGTCGTCCCACGCCAACCCACGCTCACCCCGAACCACGCCCATCGGCTTATTATCACATTATTGAAAATCACACCAAACCTAGCTGGTACTCTTTTCTGACAAACTTTTCAATTTGTTCTAAATATCTGTCTGGTTACTTTGTTCAAAGCAGTAAAGTATATTTCTTATAGTTGACATGTTTAAGATAAGAGAGAGTTTTCTTCAAGTAAGGAAAAACCACTTTCACTATCTTCACTTTACGTATATAAACCGGAAATTTCACCTAAGAAGTTATTCACGTCCTGAAGAAGAATTTTGATCATTCAAAACATGTCGACTATAGGAAATATACTTTGCTGTGTAAACAAAGTAACGAGAGTGCTATTTAGGAAAATTAACAAGCCTATTAGACATCAGCTAAGTTTATTGTCATTTTCAATCATGTATTTTTAAATAAAATAATAAATTTAGATGTCAAATTTACAGATAACTTTTATATATATAATGTTCGTGAGTTTGTTTGTTTGTTTGTTCACCCATTTTCCGTGGAGATGGGGACCTGAAATTATTACAATCTTTACTTTTTGTTGTGATTGGCTTTGTTGTAGTTGTATTACATAATAACAAATTGTATTAGGAGATTAGAGTAGCTCAGTGACTTGCGTACTCGCTTGGACTTTATTCAATATTATTTAATAGTATTTCTCATTAGGGGGTCAGGGTAGCCTATAATTTATAATAAAATATTACATTAGAGATTGAAAATGAATAATTCCAGATAAAAACTTGAACCCAACTGTCAGATAAAATACGAATGTTCTAAGGTAATATTATAAAGACACATCCCTTTGATTAATGTTATTTTATGTTGGGTTTATGACAACGAGTTTCATCAGAATTTTAAAGCTACACGCAGGAAACCAACAAAGCAATAACCCTAATTCGGTGACAACCTCATAGTGTTTTACAGAATTTAAGTATCAAGAGGAATCCAACTGGCAAACCTAAGATTTTGGTACTTCCACGACTGTGTAACCTCCTAGTCCCCTCAATGTTGTTAATTCCTCAGTACGGCAATGTATTAGTTAGTATTTAGAATAATTAGAAGAATTATTGTTCGTATTTTTTCCTTATTTAATTTTTAATTAATTATAATCTTGCATCCCTGAAGATGGTCTATAATGACTGAAACGTTGGAACAATTTACTGTGTAGTTTAAGTTAGATTTATAGTTTAGAATTATAACTTGGATTACTATTATGGACTTCAGTAATAAATCATTTGGAGAATTGATGTACATATTACCAGAAGGGTTGAAATCCAAGTTCAGAAAACTTGAAAAATTAAACAGAAAAAGAGAAAAAACGAAAATCGGCATACTTTTTAATAAAACATGTTTAAATGAAGGTCTGCGAGCTCACAATTATAACTTTCAGCAAATGTGACAGTACTTTTAAAAATATGTGCTGAAGCTGTGGAGGCCTTACTGGTCAAAACAATCTAAAACAAATGCATTTAACTGTGACAATATGGCTGAATTTGTAATATTTGCAAATGGCGTAAAAAATGTGAATATCATGCTCACACACACAAATACACAGTGAAGAAACAACTTGGAAAACTTATTTTATTGGACTCAGGGGCAAAAAATGTGTATTCCCGCTGAAATCTTAATAATACTTATCATTTTAAGTCAAATCCTATTCCATACTTCAAATAGAGAGTATGCTAATGTCAAAATTCAATTCACAAAGAGTATTGTTAAATAAAATGTTGTTTAAAAAGAAATACTATTGGAAAATAAATTATTCATATACCACTAATATTGAATCTAGTGAAGAACAGAATAAGTTACAATAGAGACAAATGCTTGGACCAGGAACGTAGTACACGTCACTTTTTTAATATTTTCTCAATTAATAATCAAAATTTGTCATTCATTAATTCCTATTCGAGCAATATATATTACGCAATTTAAGTTTTCTTGGAGTACACTTTGGTAAGATCTTAGAGGCCCCTCCGTTAGTAGGGTTCTTCTGTGGAGTGGTAGACGCCCTGATGCCCAGCTGCCTATCCGTCGTCGTCCTCGAAGCGATAGGGGGCAATATAATACGCTGATTGCGTAGATTGGCTAACAGACGGATGGTTTTGTGGCTACTGACCTTACCTTCAGCTCAGACAGACTCAAAAAACTTAGGTTCGGAGTTCTACTGGAGAGTTCTTAAACCAATGTCGGTACCATTAAGTCGGGGAAAGCCTTGAAGGATTCCTTCAGGTTTCCGCAACCTGGTGGCTGTGATCTCAGCGAGGAAGGTTAGACTGTCTAGGAAGTCGCTACCTGAGAAGCAGTTTCTTCTCGGAAGGTTGCTAGCGGAGTAACAAGGGGGAGCTAGACCCTCAGCTCTGACGAAAGGGTAAGGTCCATCAGTTGGCAGGTGGACTTGAAAACACTCACTTAGGTGAGGCCTGGTCACGGAATAATGACACTTCCCTTTGGGAGAGAACCGAATCCTTTCGGATACTATGATAGTCTAATACTGATGACTTCGTAGAAGTCGGACTGCTGTTTTCTTGGGTTGTTTAGTATTACCTTGGAATGCGTAGCGATTATTCAGTTAATTGATGGAGTAGAAAATGAATAAAAATAACGTCATGTAGACATTTTGTGATGTTAACATAAAGTAAATTAAGTTTTAATGTTAGTATTGCTATTCCATACAGGAATTGTATTCTGATTTTGAAAATATGTTAGTCTTCTCTTGTTTTCGTAGTCCTGAGGATAGTGTGAAAATGTATTTGAGTGTGTAAATAAATTAGTGAAAACAAATATTAAAAAAATAAAAAATAAAAAAAAATTAGATTATGGTTGAAAAATCGTTGACCTCGTCAAAGAGTAGAAAGTTAGTAAACAATGAACACCAGTAATTGAGAACATCATACTGGAATTGAGTTTGAGCTGGAAAAGAAGAATGAACTAAAGTGGTTGTGACAGAATGGAGAGAAATAGAGGAAATATTTCGTGACGGTTTTTCTGTGTAAACTCAGAGAAAGAGTGTAGGCGTGAGAAAGGAGACCACCAGGCAGGGTGACGAATCGAGGAGAGTAGTGACAATTGGAAGTGAGAGAGGACTAAGTGTGGGAGAAAGAGCGAGGGACATTGGGGACGTATCATTCGCTGTGAACAAACAGAGCCGCCTTGTCACAACATGTGCGCCCGCCATCAGCCATACCAAGGCACGGAATACGTAGAACCAGCTCAAATATGTCCAAATTAATTTAATAATTCAACTATAAGCTTGTCTAAAAAATTAGCATTTATAAACATAAACTCCATCTGTTTGTTTGTTGTCAAAAACTTATTAGGACATTAAAGATGAACCCTCATAACTGTTTTTTTTTTAACCATATAACTATGGTAGGTTCTAGGAAATGTATTTTCAAATTACGCATGCTATGCTACGTGTATGGTATAAAATGACGCCATAGTGAGGATTTCAATAATAGTAGTCTGAGTCAATTTAAAGTTCGTATTATTTTTGACAGGATTAGTGATAAACCTAATCAATTACATTAAATACATCTAAAATTAAATTCACAGAAGGGGTTCTTGAGGAAGTGAGGTTCACCCCCCCCCCCCTCCCCAGGGAATTCGAAATAACAGTGGTCGAGAAACTATATCAATATCTAAAATTAAAGTTTAAGATTTTAAGTAAATGCTTTTTAGAATATATCTGCGTCTAAATGTGAAAGGGTTTTAAAATTTACAACAAATGAAAATTTCAAATAAAATATTTTAAAAACAAATAACTTTAAAGAAAATACAAAAACTTTTGGCCTATTATAAATTTCATTCTTTGAAACTTATCTCTAGAGATATTAAAAACAATAAAGTTTAAAATTGACGTTTGCCATTTGATTAAGTTTTGTTATTACCACTCTGTGATACAAGTATTCTTTATCAATCGTTTTTATATTTATTTATCTTCTGATGATGTTTCATTTATTTGCACTTTATTTCACTGTTGCTGTTAAGAATTATAAGGAAGTATGAAATAAAATATAATGAAACAATTTAATCCTAAATAATTTTCTTCGTCACTCAACTGGATATGAAGACTTGTCCACCATTCAAAGTAAAATTGTAAGTTAATTCTTAATAATTAAAAATTAATAATCACATATGTTTATATTCCCCTTTATTTTTTCGCAAATCAGGGAGGTTATATTTATAGGAATGTACTTTTAAATATATTTATTCGTTAAGTTTAGTATGTAATTATTATATATTTATTATGTTTATTATTTATAATACATCATATAATTATTATATTTTATTATCATATTATTATTTTTATCTTATAATTAATAATAAGATAAGCTTTTTTGCCTTCATATTGATTTTTGTTAATCTTTTGTAAATTTGACATTTTTTTTCAGATCCTCTCATATTTTGAGAACATATTATTTAATCCCCTCAATGCCATCAAAGGTTGACTGAAGGTACTACTCAGGTTATTAATTTAAGAAAAATAGGTAAAAAAAAAAGAAGAATAGTACAGTTTTGGTTCCGACCTTGTTGTTCCGTCTTTGTAGTGAAAACGTAAATATGAAATTTGGAGATAATAACTTTTTTTGTTTTTGTGATATCCTACTCGGGTACACACAGATCCATAAACAAAACAATTTACAAAAGAACAAAGATTATTAGACTCTGGATCCCTAACGTGTATATGTGTTAAAACTTTATTTCAAAATTTCCTCCCAAAATTTCATCCCATATGTAAATACATATCTCTATATTTCATATAAAGGCAAGAGTGAAAGTGGTAAGTAAGGATTGCTTTTATACATAAGAAGAGATTATGTGACCTGAAGAAGAACATTAAGTGGTTGGAGACTACTATTATTTTTCTTAAAAGAAGATGATGAAGTTTGATGATTACAATGGTGACTTGGAGGATGCGTGGCCCGAGAGTGTTCCTCGGCCGAGCAGGTAGAAGGCTGATATGATTCCATTTGCTCTTGCTAATGATAAAGCGTTGACAACAAAGCAACTTCTAACTGATGGATCGGTCCACAATGGCCGCTCTAATGGACCTCACCCGTCCCCGCTAATTGATAGAGTCGATTTTCTCGCCTCTTAGTCTTCTCTTTTTCTTTCTCGACTAGAGAAATAATCTTCAATCAGTTTACAGTAGTAACTGTCAAAGAAGACAAGTAAAAACAATGTTCCGCAAGGAAGCATTAGTTTGATGAAATGATTTTACTTCCGGTTATTTCGAAAAGTTCCGGCTATTATAAATCGTACCTTTCAAGCACATCGCAACATTCTCCTTCAAAACTTTAACCTGCCACGACTGCGAGATCAGAGAAAGTTCTCTTTAATATCCTTTTGAAGTTTTTCGTTAATTTATGAAAAAACAAATCACAATATAAATCATTTTTCACTAATCCACTGAAGGTCGCAAGTAAAATTGTATTTTGTAGATTCATACATTTTACTATAAATGTATTCCATATATCCTTTGCAAACAAGTTGATAATAACTCATTAATAATTGTTTTCAATAACTCTGTCCAACAGACTGAAGTACTTCCTGATTTCAAACACTTTTCGTCAAGAAGTTAAATATAGGTTTCTCCAAAGATCAACCAAAGGCCTAGTCATACATATATATATCAATCAAATATAAAAAATAGAATTTTTTAAATATTCCAAAATTCAATTTTCTTCATCTGCAAATATTGTTGATTCATTTCTATTTATTCTAGAATTGAATGATTTAGATTGATATTTATTGCAATATTCGCTTAACTATTTGATTCTACAGGATGGGAAATGCGAATCATAGACAAGGGGAAAACTACCCCTGTCAAGGAAGCGCACGCCCCTTGCTACTTCATGCCTCATAAATAACCAATCAGCGGCCTACTTCATCATCTTCAACCCCAAAACACACAGCCCCTACACGTGACCGCTTACGTCACGGCAATAGAAAAAAATAAATAATTGCCTTAAGGGAGTAAGAGCAAAGAAATCAATAAAATCAAAATTAGACAACATGTATGTGATTTTCAAAAACAATAATCATATTAGTTGGTCAGTAATTTTTATATTTGCAATTTTTCAATATTAAACATTTTATTAGTTTTAAAAGGGTTTGAAAACTGTCTAGTGCATCCCATTTAATCATATTTTTATCTTTTTTAGCTGTACATGTTTTTTAAACCTTATATTTCTAAATCAAATTTCATTAGAAATAAACATTGTTTTACTTTGTTTGTTTAATTATGCTAATTAACTTCCATAAATGTACATAGGATATTATGCAGTCGTGGTTACAGAATAAATATGTCAAACCAAAATCAAGTTATGGGTCGTAACCATAATATTTTATGGTAGCACTTGACCGTGCTACGTAAGAGTCGCAACTTCAAGAATAAAAATCACTAAAATCTTAAAAGAGCTTAGTTTCATTTAATAATTGTTTACTAAGGTGCATCCATTATTATAAATATGTAGAAGAATAACAATAAACAACGTTGCTCTAAGATCAAAGAAATCATCTTTAAAAAAAACATATACTACAGTATATCTACAGTCAAAATTCCCAGAATAATAATTCTATAAAAGACCAAAAATATAAAACATAATTCAAAATTGAAAACTTTCGTTTGAAGAATAACAAATGTAATTATCGTACATCTTTAATTACAAATTATCATAAAACGACATTTTTTTCTTCGATGCTTATGATGTTTTTTCCGAGAAAATAAGAGTATTTTTTAGGCTACTCAGTCTCACTCTGCCCTCATTGATAATTACCAATACCCGGATGATAATTTATAATATTCAAAATAAAAAAAAAATAATACAGAAACTTGAAAGTACAGTTATTTGAAGTACGGAAACTGGAGGGTCAAGTGTATATTGCCTGTGAAGTTCTATCTCATCATTTATAACATCTGGTGTTTGAAATCAAATTTATAACTGTGAATAAAAACTGTTGACGGTCTAAAGTCTAATATGTGAAATGTAAACACGACGTCCCCCCCCCCCCCCCCACCAGTCACTCACACAAACTTCGTTTATCTCTTTCTCTTTCTACCTTCTGATCATAGCTAATTACACCTCATAAACTTTCACTTGACCTTGAAACTACTTCAATTTATAATTAAGAGTTGAAAATCAAAACAGTCCCCACCACTCTCTCACTTCATGTATCTCTTTCTCTTTCTATCTTCACATCATAACTAATTACGCCTCAATAACTTTCACTTGACCTTGAACCTACTTCAATTTATAATTTGATTATTTAATAAGCTTTTACTATACTTAATAAATTGATTTAACTCTGATGATGAATATCGTTTTATTTTCATTGGATAAAAACTATTTCATATAGAGATTTGAACTGGAAAAGAATATACTTGAAGATTATAACACTACAATAAACAAATCTCTAAAAACAAATACATTCAAAGAATATCAGCTAACGTAAAACAAAAGTAATAAGCAACAAACAAAATAAAAGAAAACCAAAAATGGAAAGTGTTATATTTTTTATCCGATAGATGTGTTTCTGAGAAAATTACTCTTAAATTAATTGATCTTTAAATTGTTAATAATAATAATTAATCGTTTAAATTGTTTTAGCTTTAATAATTAACTAGAGTACCCGTGACCCGTTGGGTCATCCAACGCCTCCCTTTGATCTGGAATCAAGAATGAAATTGTCGCAAATTCAAGAATAAAAATCACTAAAATGTTAAGAGAGATTAGTTTTATTTAATAAGTTTCCACTAAGGTACATCCATTATTATAAATACGTAGAACAATAACAATAAACAACGTCGCTCTACGATCAAAGAAATTATCTGGAAAGGTGGTAACAAAAATAATAAAAAATTCTGGTATTTACAGAAAACACGAAAGTACCTGATTTTCAAAGAACTGAAAGAACTCAGTTCTAATGTATATCCCTTGTTACGGTTGAAAGATCTTAGTCTTGTTTTCCCATTTCTTATTTTGGTTTGATCATTGATTGTTCTTTTACCACTTTTAGTGTGATTTTCTTAATATATCTAATATATACATATATAGATATATTAGTGTAATTTGAGGGAAGCTCTTCCTTTAGACATGTCACGACAAACATAACTGAAATATACCGAGGTAATAATGTATATCCCTATAAATAGTATAAGTTATTTGTTCATGTTATTGTAATTAATTTGGTATTGATGTCGACTTAAACGTTAAACGTAAACGTTAGCTAAAGGTGTGTTTAAAGAAGTATAGCTAAACCTCAATAAAGAAGTATAGAGTTGAATATAACATAGTCGAGATGAGAAAACTTAAGATAAGAAAAACGATTAAAAGAAAAGAGTATAGAAAATACGGACTAGATTTTTCAACTAAAACAAATAGTGTTCGGCAAAGTCTGACCATAGTACATATAGAACATGAGTGAAACTCTGACAAACAACTTCTTTTGGTTAAAATATCTTTGTCTCATTTATCAATTTCTTCCCTTAGGCGATGATTTTTATTTTATGAGTTTATTGTGAACTGTTGATAGATATAGAAATCAAACTCAAAGAGATGACACTTAGAAAATATTACAACATTCACTTTGATATTCCATCAGAAGAAGATATTGAGGAATGAAGCAGCACTGGAGAACCTCTTTGTAGTAGCCGCACTAAAAGGGCTAAAGCGGAGTAGACACTGCAAGTGTACGCAGGGAGGGGAAGGGACAAAACATAGAGCAACTAAAGAAAAAACAAACTAAATTATATAAACAGAGCAAATAATAAAGTATAATTAAATAACACGAGTAAGAGGAAAGTAAAAAAATGATAGATAATACAAAAACAAAGGTAAATACAAAAAGCTAAGAAATATAAAGAAATAATAATTAAAAAAAGAGTTAAAAAATAATAATAATAAACTAACGTTTTAGATTGAATCCAGGTGTCATTATAGTACCAAGAAGACTTATATATGGCCATTGAGGAGCTTCAAGGTACCCATGGTGTTGGAGTCTGTGATCTGTTTAAGAAATATATATAAACTGAATTAAAAAGAAGAACACACCTAAGACAGATCACAAAAACACAGTACAATATTTCAACCACCTCGTCATCAGGTAAAAATATGTTAGTTAGGCATCTCTTCAAGGTGTGTTCTTTTAGTGAAGTTGGTTTATTCAGTTTGTTGAATCATTTTTTAAATGTATATATATATATATATATTTGATCAATGATCAAACCACAATAAAAAATAATAAGAAAAACCCAACAGTTGAGTTTTTGACTTTGACGAAGACCGCTTGTTGCGGTTGAAAGATATTAGTCTTTTTTTCCCATTTCTTATTGTGATTTGATCATTGATTGTTATTTCACGTGTTTATGTGAAATCATTATATATATATATATATATATATATATTCTCAAAAATTGTTTTGACCTCTTTTATTCAATTGCATTAGGTTGGTATTGTTTTTGAGGGCTAGGTCTTATAAAGGAAAGTACTCCTTCCTAGTAGTTTAAATAGATGCTTACATTGGAATAATAACTCTGATTGTAAAATAACCTTGTATATTTATGTGTTTTTTGTGAATAGTTTAGTTCCTTATGTAGGTTGTAGATTGTTTTGTCAAAAGTATTATAGTCAATCTAATTTTACTCCTGAAGATGATGTACAAATACATTGAAACGTTGTCCTGGGAAGGAGTTTATTTTCTTTTATAAGAACTAGCCCTCAAAAACAAAACCAACCTAATACAACTATATAATATATATATATATATATATATATATATATATATATAAACCACAATTGGTTTTTATTTAAAAGTCCGCTGGACCGTTTCATTTAATTACTATATATATATATATATATATATATCAAATTTTTGTTAAAATTAATGCCAATATTGAGCTCAACATTTTTTTTAGTTAATTTCTCAACCTTTCTCACATAAATTCTCCAAATATCTGGAACGAGGTAGACAGGATTATTTTAACACATAAAACTATACTCTTTAAATATAATTGAAAAGAAATGAACATTGAGAATAAACATCAGACCTCATAAATGATGTTTGCATGTGAATCTGAACGACATTCATTCTACTGGAAGATGTCATCTTTGCAAAAGGAAAGCAATCATTAAAAGACCTTGGCATGAAGATAAAACATAAATTCTTATAAAGTTAGACTCCTCGATTGCATTTGTAATCATGAGATTTTATTGAAATATTGTAAGAAAACACCTATGGTTTTTGTTTTTACAAGATATTTGAACAGTTTATTAAATTTGTTGGTCCATTTCATACTTAAAGTTGTAAATTTACTTTGATTGTACGGTAGATGCATAATGTAATTACAATGTTATTTAATTTTAATATTCATTAATTTTATCGTTAACCTACTTTCATTTTTTTAACCTACTTTAGGAAAATATATTCCTTAATTAATTTTATTGAATTTGAAAGCATTTGGAAAATAAAGATTGCAAACTTAACAGATATAACTGCAGGTCATTCGAAACATCGATGACTTTATCAATTGAAATGAAATGTGTTTAGGGGAACAAGAATTTGGACTGTTGGGAATATATAAAAGGAGGTGCATCTTTTGACAGATATATTGAATATGTTTAAAGCCGTAATGACTGTCATATACAGATTTATTCAGCTGGAGTAGGCACAAAGTCTAAAAAATAAAAGTAAACTGAATTAAAGCAGTGAAATATGGGGTTGGAATATGGAATCTATTAGATAGTGGGGAGGGCTGTCAGGACAGTGGATATATCGTGCCTGTGGGACTGCATTAATATCCCATCCTAGTCGTTTATCCAAACTGAAGATAATTACATTTCATAGAGTCAAAGGAACGAGGCATTAATAATAAACATATTAGGGACAACAATGGTTGAGTGGACAAAAAAGGATATCTTGATGGATGCAGAGGTGGAAAGGTAGGGAAAAAATGGGCTTTTGATATGGAGAGGGGTGACATGGGCCAATTGGTCACAGGCAGGTAAGGACGCCTGCAAGATGCGAACGCTACATCTGGGCAGTCGGGAATTTCTAAGCGCGGTGTCCTTGTCGAAAATATTTGGACCGTCCAACACCTGGCCCTCATTAAGAGCGATTTAAAATAGGCTCAAGTCTTTAGACTGAGCAGAATATTGACAAATGACAAGTAACACTAACTATCATTCTTGGTAACAACTCTTATGCAGTACCACAGCAGTTCCTAATGTACCACAGCAGTTTCGTATGTACCACAGCAGTCCTAATGTACCACAGCAGTTCCTAATGTACCACAGCAGTTTCCAATGTACCACAGCAGTTCCAATTGTACCACAGCAGTTCCTAATGTACCACAGCAGTTTCTAATGTACCACAGCAGTTCCTAATGTACCACAGCAGTTCCTAATGTACCACAGCAGTTCCTAATGTACCACAGCAGTTCCTAATGTACCACAGCAGTTTCTAATGTACCACAGCAGTTCCTACTGTACCACAGCAGTTCCTAATGTACCACAGCAGTTCCTAATGTACCACAGCAGTTTCTAATGTACCACAGCAGTTCCAATGTACCACAGCAGTTCCTAATGTATCACAGCAGTTCCTAATGTACCACAGCAGTTCCTAATGCACCACAGCAGTTTCTAATGTACCACAGCAGTTCCAATTGTACCACATCAGTTCCTAATGTACCACAGCAGTTCCTAATGTATCACAACAGTTCCAAGTGTACCACATCAGTTCCTAATGTATCACAGCAGTTCCTAATGTACCACAGCAGTTTCTAATGTACCACAGCAGTTCCAATTGTACCACAGCAGTTCCTAATGTACCACAGCAGTTTCTAATGTACCACAGCAGTTCCTAATGTACCACAGAAGTTCCTGTTAAATTTGGGGAAAACCTATAACTGCGTACTTTTGGAAAATTTGACTTTATCAAGCCTTGATCCAGAACCTTAAATTTCAGGCAAGATAGTGAACTAAGATTGAAATACCCTTAGTGGTTTACATTCCACTTTAATATTTTAAATGTCTTGGTTAATTTATTATCAACCAAATAAATGTATTTATTTTAATAAAGCTATAGGTATTATGCTAATTTTAGCTTAAATGAATTTAAGTTTAAGAACACATAAACTGAGATAATTATAATGTTAATAATGGTACTTATTAACATTGTAATTATTAACATTAAACCTGATAATTCAGGTCAACATCTAAGAGAAATGTATTAAATATATCAAAATTCTGTATATATCATAATATACAGTGAATATTATGATAGTCAGAGATTTACGAGCAACATCATTTCTTCTGTGCACTTTAATTTCCTAAAAAAAAACAATAATTATATATAATATTGCTATATACAATTAAATATATAATCCGGTTAAGATAGAAGGATTAATGTTACCATGAAATTGGCAAAAAAACTGTCTTCCATTTTAAACAGAGACCAGAAGTCATTAAATGAACTATGTAAAAAACTATAATAATTCGAAATTATTTGAGAGATGTTTAGACTTTAATCTATTGAAACTGCCAGAAAATAATGTTTGCTATAAAGCTTTAGACTGTCTCAATTAGCCCAAAGTATTTCTACATGAATAATTCATAGTAGATCTAACTGAACTAATTCATATCTATTATATTTCTGTAAAACTCTTGTAAACGTAACGACTTTATCATCTGAAGTACTACCATAATAAAAGTAATTATTAAGAGTAGACTTCTTTTATAACAATGCAATTAATTAAGCAGTGATTTAAAAGTATTCATGTATAAATAAAATAATCTAAAAATAATCACATTGGATGAAAAAATCATTAAAGTTTTTTGCAATTAAGTTAGGTTAGGTTGCAGTGGTCATTCCAAGAAGGAACACACATAAGCCAAAGATTGGCTCATAATATTTATGTGGTATCACATAAATATGTGATACCACATATTGAACATATTACATTGTCAGTCCTAAATTTATCATACCTGTCTGTAATCAAAGTACATATCTTTAACGATTACCTAGCATCGTACCGACTCGGGAAGGACGTCTTATCATCTTGTCTAAGGTACGACATGTTCAGATTCACCTCCCACGTGTTAAATCGAGAGCCAAAGTGTTAATCGACCCCCCCCCCCCCCCACCTACCAGCCCAGAGTCGAGCATGCAACCCACTGGGCTACTTTGGCTACATAAGTGCAATTAAATTATCATCAAATTTAATTTCAAAAAAAGTTAAAAGTTCATTGAAAAAAGAAGTTCTGATAAATGGCTTTTTACATCGAGAGTCCTCAATTTGGCATAATTCAAGCGTATTTAGAGTAGGTGTCTTTAAGGAGTACCTGATATCGTACAGGCTTGAGACCGATGACTTTACAAGGGACGACGTGCTCTGACTTTTAAGTGCATACTGCGTGAATAAATTGAGAGTGATAGTTGGTATCGAACCCAACAACAACGCGTTTTTACACGTTGTATTCCTAAAAATATATTATCTAATATCAGAAATAAAATGATAGGGGATGTACAAATCATATTATAAAAAAATCTAATCTTTTTTGTAAAAGAATATGATTTTCTCCTCTTTCGGAATGATATCAATGACCAGTACTTTTTCATAAAAGTAGATTATTAAAATATAAACTAAAAACATTTTTAATTTCCACTGAAAGAAAAGTTCCAATAGTGCCTTACAAAAATCTAACCCTCTTTCTCTCTGATATCTTGGCTTTCAACCAAAAAATTCACCCTCTACAAAAATGGATATACACCATAAATTTAGATATGGGGGTGGAAAAAGAAAACAAAAAAACAAAGATTGCGACAAAGGCTAAAAGATAGTGGTAGAAGAAGCAGTAAAGAGATGGGAATATGTGAGAGGGCTGGAGTGTGATATACAGTCGGGGAGGACAGCTTCCTCTACCCTCCCACGCAGCACTTCAACCCCAAACAACACACCTTTATCTCCAAACAACCACCCCTCGTATTAGCTCTGCACTAATATGCAAACTAACTATTGTAACCCCACCTGAAACAATACCATGCAAAAACTTTTGCTTAACAAAGTATGACATATTTCTCTAATGAATTATTTTTGAACTTAGAGTCTATAATTTAACCGCTATATTACTAATTTACTTTATTATTCAATATTTTTAATAATAATTTAAAAATAATAACAATTAATGTATTATGTAATATTATTAAATATTTCATGATAAGGAACTATTATTCATAATTTAGGTAATATAACTTTTTTTTAATTTATAAATTATATGAATTAAATTATTTACTTATAAAATAATTTATGAATGACTGGCCAACTAGTCATCTACTTATCTTGTGATGACGATAGAAGTCGAAATATTGATTTCAATTATGTCAGTTTTTTCTCTATTTGTTTCTTTCTAAGTGTTCTACTCTAGAAGTATTTTATATTATTATATTACCATGTTATACTAATATTTAGTGATTACTATAAATACTAATTATAATTAGTCCTCCTCTGAGATCATTTTCAGTTACCACTTATACATATATATATATATATATATATATATATTGCAGGGTAAAAATCTAATGAAATGGTCTCCACATATAAAAATTTAATTATATAAACAACGCGTTTCAAACACGTAGTGTTCTTCCTCTAGGATAAGACGGTGTTCTTCCGAGGAAGAACACTACGTGTTCGAAACGCGTTGTTTATATAATTAAATTTTTATATGTGGAGACCATTTCATTAGATTTTTACCCTACAATGAGTAAATGCCACATAATAACTGATTGCACTACATTAGAATATATATATATATACTTTTCCGAATGAAATAGAATGCAAAACGGAGTAATAAAGTTCAATGTAGCGTAAAAACTTGAAGAAAATAAAACCACACAATTGCAGTCTCTACTTTTCAGTTTGAACTGCCTTTAGGAGAGATAAGAGAGGGAAATCAAGCACACTGTTACAGAGATTAGAGACCGTAAGAGTGTGTTTTTAATTTCTCTTTCTTTCTTAATGTACATTGAACTATATGTATTTTATACCTCACTCAGTTTCAGCATTGGCAACCTTATTGGCAAACTAAACTTAGCGCTATCATAACTTCTCATCCTTCCTAGGTCATCCTCAGATTGCATATAAAATAAAGTAAATATACTAATAGAGTGTGAGTAACATCTACATTAAAGATAAATAGTCAATTATATTGAAAGCTAGTGAAAAGGGGTTAGATATAAAACTATATGCTTAAGAGAAGGTTTACTGCTATCATACACTAATGTATATACATAGCCGTTGCGTCTACAACGTGCTTGGTCTCCCTTTGTCTTTTCTCCTGAAATCGGATTACCCGAAAATTTGAGTTTGTAAGTGTGTTTCTTTTACTTTCTGTGCTACCTATCTTCAATTTTGAACAGTTTTATATATATATATACTTCTTTGCCAACATTTTCGACATATATTTATGTCCTCCTCAGGGCTAAAACAATAATATTTTGAGCAAAAATGTTACGACTATTTTAGGTCTATTTTTTGCTACTATGTAAGACATAAGATGAACTAAGGATTTACGAATTCCAATCTGGTTTTGTGTTATATTGATGAGAATTTACAGAGATTACATGAAAAGACTCACAACGATATTTTGACAGTCGTCGTCATCGGGCAGAAGTAGTCCCTTTGAGTAGGTGGAGCTAACTGATATATATATATATATATATATATATATATGGATTAATTTACCACAATGAAAACAATTTTTGAAACAATGCTCTAAGGCATTTCGTTAACACATCTTCGGAGAGCAAGTGAACGAAAAGATGTGTTAACGAAAGGCCTTAGAGCATTGTTTCAAAAATTGTTTTCATTGTGGTAAATTAATCCATCTATTATATCAAGTGTTATTTTGATTATTATTATATATATATATAACTGGGATATGTCTAAAATATTCTGTTGAATATAACGTTATATTTTAGATATACCTACTTAGTTATTCAAATGTAGAAAATATGAATTATATTTTGAAAGTATATTTCAATATAAAAAAAATTGAAAATCTGTTTCATAGAGAGATCTAAAAAGAATTAAATTGATGCACCTAAAATACGGCGTTCTAATCAAGAATTTATACAAACATATGTTTATACATCAATTATATGTATAGGTTAATTAGAAATTTACAAAAAACAGATGACGCAACTTCAGTTCCTATTGTGTGGTTAAAACGTCATGAGAAACCAAACGCATCTAAAAAGTAATGGCTGAAAAACATTAGAGACGTCATATAAAAGTTATTTAAACGAAAACAAAGAATTATTATAAATAAATGAAGAAGCACTATGATTTCAAACTAAAAGTATTTTTACTTGTGCATGTAAGTTGCATTTAACACCATATGAAGAATGCTTATGCTCTCTAAGAGACAGAAATCATCAAACACAATTTATAGGAAAATTTTTAATTGTCTTTATGAACTCAATGAATCCTACGTAAGACCAACATTAGGGAGAGTTACTTCCACAAGAACACATAGAAAGTTTAATAAAGTGTTTAAATCGTAATGTTGTTTTTTATAAATTACAAAGAGAAGGATAAATATAATCATGTGGGAGCGTGTCCTCAGAGACTCACACTCTAATAATAACGCGTCACACTGTTCTAGCTCAATGTATTAAGTTCGTTATAACTGGAAAAAAAAGTACCGCTACATCAAAACAAATGGAATCAAGGTATGGACTATCTATGAGTTTGATATTTTACCAAAGAGATTGGCATTTCTCTACACCATAGACACATTAAAATTAACGAAAACTCAATTGATTGTTAAAAATTGATAGTATGTTTACTTAGGTAAAGTTGAGAGCAGACTACCTAAAATTTTTCTATATTTCACATATGATTATAACAAAAGTTTATTTCCAATATTTCTTTATTATGACATTGACATTATTTTTTAGTATGACACCGAATTCAATTTGAAATAATAGTTCTCATTTTTGCTAAATTAGAACCATTCTCAAATATTTTCAATACCATTTGTTTAAAAAAAAATATCTAGTTTATTTACAAAGACTTCATCTTTCAAGGCTTTATTATATTCTTTTCTTCTGAACAAAACAATTCAGTTTTTAAAAATTGTTCATTTGTCATTTCACGATTGTAACATTGTCAAAGAGTAGCCATAACCCTTTTCATCTCATCCATGTTTTTGTTTGTTTGAGGCAGTATTGAAAGTTTCCTAGAAAGCTACCTCTTTCAGGCTGATTCCTCAAGAGAACATTGCATCTCAATAATGATTTTGCATTGGCAGTTCTACATTTTGCTTAACTCAAGTGCATTTGGAATAAAGATATTTAATGAGTACATGACATGCAATGTCCTCTAAAAGAGACAGCGCACTCAAATTTCTGACCACTTGAACCTGAGGGCTGGAGGAGCATTGAACCTGTAACTCCAATCCAGATGCGAGCATCCTAACCATTGGCCTACACCGGCCACTTAGCAAACGTTCTTAGTGATTATAAAAAAACATCGAAAAAGGAATATTAAAAAAATAATGTTTAGCACTATGCTGGAGAAATCTGCCGATTTTGGATTAATGATGGTGCATATTTAACATGTTATATATTAAAAAAAATCTGCAGTGGGCTACACTCAACTTTACTACAACCAACTTCCTGACAAACATTTGATTTTTTGCTTTACTTTGAACTAGCTGCACATATATATATATATTATGAACTAATAAAATTATTATTAACCGATAAGTTCATTTGTTGAATAAAATTGAATTGCTACAAAAATACCCTCCCAAAAAACACCCTTTTGATTAATTAGCATTAATAAATATATTTTAATATGGCAGAATAGTGCAATAAACATAGCAGATTTATACATAAAAAGGAAAATCTGTAATTAAAAATAATAAAATGACCTCAAATTAATTTTCAAAACATTAATTAATTTTCTCAGTAATCTTACTGATAAGTACTAATATAATAATACATTGCTTTATTTAACACAAGAACTGAGGTTTTAAATATATAGTAGTCAAGAAATTAAACAATGTAATTAAATTATTATATCATGAAAAAAGAAGAATCAAATATAAAATGGTAATATTAATAGCATAAATCTATATTCTTTGTTTTAATACTATACTAATGACTTTATAATAAATTATTATACAATCTGATATATTTTCATTAAGTTTCATTCTTAAAGTAAAAATATTAAAACAGCATGGTAAACTTTAAATGTCAGAAGAAACATTATAATACATCAGTCATTGTATTTAAGTTGCCTATTAATAATTATTAAGATTAATTAATTAATAAACTATTATCCGACAGTTAAATAAAATAAAACAGAAAAAATATGTATATAACAAAACTTAGGAATGATTTGTGTATTTATCAAGAATTAAATTAAAAGCAGTAATGAGTTTAACAATTATTTAATGACTATTTGTAAGTTATAATCAATTTAACTTAAACATTTTTAAAAGAAATAGGTATTAACTAGATTATTAAAATAGTTTAAAACAGTTAATTGTTGTAAAATAACAGTTTCTTTTGCTTTCAAACATTCATTAAATAGAAAGTTACATTCGTATTCTGTTATTGATTTCTTTTTAAGTTGTTAAAATTATTTTGAATCTTTATATACAAAGTTCAAAACAATATAAAAGTTTAGAATTAAAAAAAAAACCTGAATTTTTAGTCATATTATAACATATTTTTACTAATATTTGTGATATTTCTTTCTATGAATATAGTTATTAATATTACTTATTTACTTTTTTTTTCTAATATTAAATTATTAATCAGAATCACATCCATTGTTTATTATTATTGAGAAAAACAATTAATTTAACATTCTAAATAATTAGGAATAATTAAATGCAGGTGTATTACTTTATTTTTTGTAGAAATAACTTTTTTTAAATGACAGGTTAAAGTAGCATGAAATGTTAACGATGAGTTTCATTATTTTTTCATTATTTCTGTAAGTTAGAGTAAATTATTTCTCAACCTACTTTTGTTTGTTACCATTTAATAGTTATAATTTAACGCAATGAAGAGAAAATAGAATATCATTGTAAGTTGTATACTAACTTCCTTTCTGATCTGCACATTTGATCTTCTTTTCTTCTTTCTTTAAAAACACTTATACGAATAGAAAAATAATTTCACACGTATGCAACATTTGATAATCTAATTAATAAAATCACTTTTAAACTGCTATGAATAAGAATAATTTCCTAAGTTTTAAATAAAACACCGACGCTTACAGCTATAAAAAACAAAGGAAGCCATGATGGTTTGAAGAAATCTAAAAGAGATTTGGCTATTCATTCAGCCAGTGTTTACACAATGGACAGGAAATAATATGAACTAAATACAGGCCTACCAATTAGTGAGTTGTATTCAACAAACCATGATTCTATATAATTGACATTACTTTTAAATAAACATTTTTAAATAGAAAATGTTATATAAGTTCAATAATATTTTCTCTCACATAGTTTATCTGACCTCATTCTAAATTGAATATTTAAGACAAAGTTTCCCATTTAAAAGTTGAAAACATTCTTATTTTGTCCGATAAATGTAAGAAAAAATGTAGTTTTAAATTACCTAATTAAGATATAGAATAATTCATTTATTATTTTTCAAAGAATGTTTTCTATTTTTAATCCTGTTTTACATTTTTGGTCTGTCATAACGTTATTATACTAGAAATTTTATAGCATGCTGTGTTTTTTAAGAAATTACTTTTCATTTCCTTTTTTATAATCATAAAAATCCAATTCACTCTTAGCGAGTGTTATTTTTTCTTGAAGCTGTACTCTACTATAAGGTTACCATAAATGTATATTCAGAAATATATTAGTAATTAGCCAGTTTTGCATACTAAAATAAAATTCAAAACCGGCTTTTCAGTATATTTTAAAACTTTTATAGCTGGAAACTTGACATTTTTAAACATAATGGATATGAACTAATAGTCTAGAATAATAGACAAAATGTCAGTGTCATCAAATCACCTGAGAATCAGCTTACAATTTAAAATTAGTGTTTGTTTGTTAAAATAAAACAAAGGAGTCCCTTCCTCTTAATTCAATATCACTGAATTAAGATAATAAGATAATTCAAAGTAATAACATTCATAAAGACCAAAAATTTTACATCTTATATTAAGTTTTGATCAAGGGTGGAACATATCGATTGATTAGAGCATTTTGTGAGACAAATTCATCATACCATGGAAAGCATCAGAAAGTATGTTCGATTGGCGTTGATTTTTGACATGTAAGAATTTTATTCTTTTACATCTGATATCAAGTCATTACATTATTTACAAATTTTGCGTTATACCTCAAAAAATCAATTTTATTTCTGTGGATTCACTCAAAGAATTTCTAATTCAATGTAATTGATGTAAATAAAAGTAAACAGATACGGCCAGCATACCTTGTAAATCATTAGTCCAAGATCAATATTCAGTTTTTATAGCCTTATTTCTTTGTAATTGAAATTTCATGAATATTTTATTGAAGTTGCTAATTTTTTGTTCATTAATTTAGAAAAATTTTATTGTTTTTTCATTATTAACCATTTAGCTTCAAAAAAAAAAAAAAATTAAAAACAGAAATGTACTCTAACGGCCCTTCGGTGAATGCAATTTTAAAAAAGATTATCTCAACTCATTTTCCACATATAGTTTTATTCTTAGGCTTAGTTTCATTTTGAACCGTCAAAAGGTATGGCTTGTATTGCTCTCACAATCTTTGAGATTGAATTACAATATACAATTTTTACATTTTATGGAAACAAAAATATCACCTGTTGTTTTAAAAATCTGAGGTTATTTTTCGTTTATTGCTTTTGTAGCCTAATAGATAATGCCAACATTTTAAGACTCTAAAATTAGTAGTTTGTTTGTGTGTTTGCATTCTGAATATTGATAAACATTTGAATAGCATTTCAACTTCATTTCGATCTACTTTACTACGAGTAGACTGCAAATTTGCAATTTCAAATGCCGCTTTAATTTTTGATTATGCAAAAAAAATGTTGAATGTATATATTTAGAATATCTGTCTAAACTATTCTCGACAAATAAGTAAATATTCTAATTTACTTATTACTTTGTACACATCTTCATTACATGATAATGGACGAAGAGCAGTATGTTTGATATACGTCCTGCTGTTAAGAAAGGTTACAGACTAATGATGTGATGTGCGAGGAAGATAGTATACTCCGGAGAATGTCAGAGAATGAAGCTTTTCTTATAGCTTTGTACTTAAAAATAAGTTATATTTTATTTTTAAACATATGTATTCTAGAAAAACTGTTTCCATTACTTGCATACATATTGGACTCCTAATAATAGTTTAAATATATGCGTGGATGTAGTGTAATGATTTTGGAAACTTTAAGAGTGGATAGGTGGAGAGGAGAGATTGCACCACACCTACTAGTCATATTAATTACCATACGAACATAGAAGAGGAAGATAGCCGAGGGAGGAGGGAGAGATAAAAGAAGAGAGAGAATTTTAACTAAACTTTACAGTACAGTACAAAACTTGTTACCGTTGTCATCCACTCGGGGGTCTTTTCTTTTGGACGTTCTTTCCTAGAGTAGCAGATCTAATCATTGAAGAATGCAGTTGTGAAGTTGACCCCATTGAATGAGGAATACATGAATTACTGGCGTTGTCTCGTTAGAAGACATTGTGTGAAGAGGGGAGTGTGTGTAAACAGAAGTCTGTCGGGCGACGTGCGGTCTGGCAAGATGGCGGAGGGCGCCATGGCCGCGGTGGTCACGCGAGCAACCAGGCCCATCGCTGACCAACACTCCTGGCACCCCTCGTGCGCTCATTGTCTTAAAACTGAAGGAAGCAATCACCGCAGTGCTAGAAAAAACCTCTACAATATATCAGAGTCTTTGTAATCCTCATAATTAGTGTCTTCACGAAGTAGAAACGAACACCAGTTTATTAACATCGCAACTCTCTTGTATGAATTTTAATTATAAACTAAAATTATACAAACCGCTTTATCTCATATGTTCATCAGAGTTCTCGACCAGTTTCGGATGTCATCCATCTTCAAGAGCAACTCAGTTTTAATAATTTGTACTGAGACATCTTTGTTACTTATATACGAAAACACTACAGAATGAAAAATCCCATAGAATCTCTAAGAGACGTAATGTCATTCATTTTTAAAATTCACCAAAAATTTACCATGAGGATATTATTACAATTTAAGTTAATACAAAGTCTGACTGGTAAAAAAAGACTTACATCATGCGAGAGAGATTGGCTATCTAGTAGCTTATTTGCTATTACAATAGTATTAAGATTGTATTAATCTTGTGCAGTTACACAAGATTAATATGATTAATACATTGTATTAGTATCTTGTGCACTCCGTCCCTCGAAAAGGACTTACAGCCGTCCGTTTCGAGTCTCTACCGCATCAGCTACTCGTTAAAGATCCCTACTCCAATTAAGTTGACTTAGCTAGTGTTCAGGTCCTCAGACATAAATCAGCCTAGTAATGTGTCTTGCTTATTACTGAAATAGGACCGTGATAACGAATGTGGCACTCATTCTGCTCCCTGCATCAGCAGCATAGGAGAAAGCCTATAGTTGGCTGTTGAAAAAACAATGCTTTGGATATTATAATGATCAATAATAGTAGTATGTTGGGGTGGTATTTCTACGGAAATAGGTAACCAAACGCAATATTTGACAAAGAATTGTTGGACCAGGCAACATTGTCAGAGATGAAGGGAATATGACGTGCCCTTGTTTATAGTCCTAAATTATTATATGAGCCTGATCGTCGGATTGTAAGCGTGATCTGATACTCATAGGCCAGTAAGTCTTGAAACATGATATAGTAGTATGGAGCATCATACCCCTCTCCGAATCGTCACCTCGGACACTTTCAACCCATTTCGAGTGGATAAAAATCTGACCGTTAAAATTCATCCGTGTAGTTTGATTTTCATGGTATGACCGACAGACTCAGGTACACATCAAATCAAAACAGGTTACTTTTGACTCGAAAGAGCCCGAGTTTAGAATAAGAGAATAGAATAAGATAATTAATTAATCAATATTAATTGATTAATATAATAAATTTAGTATTGATCTAGATTAAGTTACATATTTGATCGTCAGAATAATTTATTGTTAGAATAATCGTAGATAAACCGAGATAGCATAGGCATCAGGTGCAAGAACTAAAAGTATGCGAAGTATGCGAAGCCCTTACATAATCACTAGCTTAAGTCTTAAACATACTTGTATGTTATCCATGTAGGATTAATGAACTTGAAGATTAAGTTACATGGGTTGCCTTTGGTCTGTTTAATAACTGTAACTTTTGTGCGCGCAAGGTGTTTTTTTCTGTTGCGCGATCAACACTCCATGGGGTTCACCTTGGGCGTCACCATGAGGATCATGGGATGGCAAAAAAAAATCGTTAAATGGCAACCTGACTTGATTTAAAAGTCAGCGCAGAGGAATTCTTCGAGCAAATACAGGTCATCACAAGTTATTGTTTGTCAATTAATACAGTTGTCTACTTGCTAAGTATAAGGTATATGCAAAAATAGGAACACGATGATATGTACGAAAAAACCGGTCAGTCTCGCCCAAGGCCTTCGAGAAATAAATCAGACTCTTACTAATCTTAGTGTTGAAGTTTTCATAACACTCCATGAGTTATTTTTACATTATTCTAAAAAGATTGTATTCATATTTAATTCGATCGACCATGTTTAAAATTTGTCAAATATTTGTAGGTCAGGGCTTAAAATGACAGCTAGCACTCCCACATTTTGCCTGCATTAAATCACAACATTTATCAAAGTTTTACAGCAAACACGTGAAATAAAAATCAACGAATAAACAACAATAAGAAAGTCATATGTGAAACTAAGTTTCAGAGTACTATTACTTAATTGGACAGTCGTATAACCTGAGTCATATGACTGTAACAACTTTATTAGTATTGTATAGTACTTATGATAGTGTTTGTAATCTTTTGAGACCTCACTGTATTGTCAATTATAGTGTTGTTTGTATTTAACTATTAATAGTATAGTACTAGCAGGCATGCCCGTCTTTGACGAGTATTTCACAAAAATCTGAGATGCTACGTGGTACACAAAATATTATTAGAAACATTATTGAATAGGAAAAAATATATTTATTAGCACAGTGTTAAGTACCTCTGTATACGACACATTAGCTGTCTGTCCATCAGGTGCATGGAAGAACAGAGAATTGGAACCCAGACTCTTGAGCAAGCAACATACAGTTGACCATTTGAGAAATACTTGGTCTCACTCACTTGAATTCCAGCCGTAGTCAGAAATTGTCCTTGCGACTTATTTATAGTCAGTCGCAGTTGCAATTCGCAATCGTCATTGCGAAACAGACTCTGACGGGAAATCGCAAACGTTAGAATGGTAACGGATAGTTGCTCGTAATCAATTGTATCCGTGCTATAGACACAGACTCCCCAGTTCCACAACCTATCATGATGTCCGCCTCTATGACATATCTGTGCGGATCAGATTCGGAGTCGAGTCCCGTTGTACATTTTTGGAGCACTCATGTTTCATAACAGCATGATTGGTGCTCCTACTGTAAGTTTTTACTCATGAGCAGGCAGTTCAGGAGCAGTCACGGAGTCAAGAAATTCAGCGGAAATGAACTGCTTTCTCATCACTAATCACTATAGAAATGATACTTTATTGACTTGTAAGTTCTTTCTTCAGCTTGATGTAGCGTAAGAAAGTTTGTTAATTTTTCCTGCTGTTCATTAGTAGGAGTGAGAATTGCTTGTTCACAAAGCTAGTTATTCTGAATATATGGCAGATCTTGAACTCCGGAAAACATGTTTCTAATAATCTATTGCAGAAAACTTCAACACAAACAAATTTAAAGTCAACTAACAATACCTACTTGCTACGTCTGTATATTGTCAAAATAAAAATGTATGTCCAGCTAACCAAACACACATTAAAAGTCCATAACTTTGCTTCTACGTTGAATTTTTAGTTAGACACACACAAATCTACTCGCAAAGTTTCAGCTTCTTATAACTTAAGGAGGCTGAGTTTACTTGTGATAAAATTTTGGGAACAAACAGAGAGACATTTTTCTAAGGATGTATTCAGTTCCTCTAATGTATAAAACGGAAATATAACTTGAAGTTAGTCAGTTCTAAGCAATGCATAGAGAAAGCCTCTCTTTTATTGACATAGATATTATAAGTTATATATAAGGTAATTATAGCACTTATGTTAGGTTGCAGTGGCAGTCCTACTGGGGAACACACATAGGCTCTTCGTAAATTCTTTGTCCCTTTGTGATACCACGCATGAACATCCTCCATTGCGAGACTTAAATTTTGCCAACCTCAAGAGTATTTAGAGCAGAGATTTTTATTTGATGTACTTTCTCAATTCAAAATTATTACAAAATCCCAGAAATAATGACAAACAAATTCCAAGTAAGAAAACAACAAAGAACTCACAAAATCAAATATAATATAAAAATTTAATATCTATATCTACATCTAACAATTTCAACGAGAGTTTGATTTTTAAACCTAGATAATTGACCAAATCCCGATTAAATAACACACACCAAATGTATATAAATAACAAAATTTCACAATAAACAGTGAAATAACAATGTTCAAACCGGAATATGAAATGGGAAAAAAATACTAAAATTTTTCAACCATAACAAGCGGTCTTCGTCAGAGTCAAAAATCCAACTGACTCAGTTACGGTTAAAAGATCTTAGTTTTTTTTCCCATTTCTTATTGTTGTTTGGGCATATATATATATCAGTTCAAAAACGAAGGAAAGCAACACACAGAGAAAGAGACACACTAACAAACTAAAATTTTTGGAAGAACCGTCTTCAGGAGAAAAGAGAATGGGTGACAAAGCATGCCGTCTTCAGGAGAAAATTTGAGTTTGTAAGTGTGTCCCTTTCTCTGTGTGTTGCTTTCCTTCGTTTTTGAACTGATTTGCGTCCAGTTCGAATTTGAAGTGATATATATATATATCTTTTGGAATGGAACGTTGATTAGTTTTACAATAAATATCAGTAAGACTCTTTATTCTATAAAGACGAACTAACATGCTAGCGTAGTTTAATAGAAATATGGTTATGAAGAACCTAATAACCCTTATGCTACTTACAAAGTCTTGAAAAAAAAGTTGTTATTTCAAGAGGTTTGAATCCATTATCTACATGCCCAGCATGACCACCACCATTCTGACTACAAGAGTATCATTATTTTTTTTACAATTTAAGTAATTTAAATTTTAATTTCGTGCGTCTTCACTGTTCTAAAATATGTGTCTGTAACAGATGAGTTTAGTAAGATGGAGAAAGCGATGCTTGTCTAGGGAAATTAGGCCTCTCTCACAAATTGACTAAGCGAGTGCTTTGTATGATTGGATTCTGTCGACTGCATCTCTAATTCATTTTAACCTGCATCTAAAGCAAGGCCTGCATTTTTAATATACAATAATATCATTTACAATCAAGAATATAACTCAAAAACAAGTGTTTTTTTTTAATCACGCAAGATAATCAATGACATAATTATACCATTCATAACGAATGTACACTACAATTTTGCACGTGAATCAAACATATGTTTCTTTGCATTCACAATTTAAAATTAAGAAACTTCTTTTGTTTACCAGATACCTCATTTCTGATAGTATATCCTCATGATTTCTTAGAGGTAAAAATAACTATATAATTCTATTTTAGCAATACTAAGAAGATGGAATTTTTAATACAAATATTTTTAATATAAAATTTTATTTTCAAAATACTCTAAAAAATTTGTACTCTTCAGTAGACTTTTTAAAAAAATTATACCACACTATGTTATTAAAGTTAACTGCAGTCTCGGCATTCACGATCTTCAGAATGAGAGATTCGATTCTACGAACTAACTTCCTGCTAACAGGATTCAACTGGAAAAGAAGCTGGCCAAGTGACATGTTATTCAAAATCAATGAAATATTCAACAGTATATCTAGATTAATAGATTAAATGGATTAATAAAAAATGTTATTAGTAGGTTTTCAAGAGACTGAAATTGTAGCTATCCTTTTTTTGCTACACTGTTGCCAACATAAAACTAAAATGAAATTTAGACATAATTGTTCCTAGAGATACCTTGAGAAAAAAACGGAAAATCCTTCCAAAAATTTATAAATGAGATGCTAATTAATTATTATTATTAATATTATTATTATTAATTATTAACATAAATAATGTAACATAAAATTTGTTCATGTTATGCAATTAAATCCTGTATTGATGTAGCTTTAAAGATGTCTACAACTATATAGAAGCATTTGTCTAGACATGAAAAAGCTGTTTTACTCTGTGACGCTAGACCAAACCTCGATAAAAAAGAAAACAGTGTGAATATGTTTGGTCGAGATAAGAAAACACTGAAATATATATGTAAACTAAATTCATAGAAAGAAAAACATAGAAGAGATCCAAAAGTCTAGTCTATTTGGACTGACATTTTCCTACCTGATGACAACTGTACTTTTGTGTTTTCTTGTATGTATTCTTTTTCTGGAAATTTAGTTTATTTAGTTCGCGGAATCGTTTATCATAGTTGCTCATATAAATATATAATGTATATATGCAAAAAGGAATATCTTTTGAGGTGTTATATACTTTATAAACACCAGGCAAGTATATAATACCCAAGAAAATAAAACAAAATATATTTGACATTGACAATCTTTTCAAATGATTTTAAAATCTTTGTTTTTATTTTACTATAAGTAAATCATTTAAAAATGAAATTGTTGTAAATACTTAATTAATATTACGATTACCGATGTGTTTTATATTCAAATGTAATTATAAAAATAATATTACTTTACATTTTTTTAAATTAAAATCAAATAAATAAGTACTGTGTGTAGTGTACAGCTATTAGAGGAGTGTTGTGACTGAAAATCAAAAGCAAATTGAAGACATCGTTCCTTATATTTTAAAACGGAAGTGTTCTGAAGGTGGCAGGATGATATATTAACCTTTATTGGATGGCATTTTCTACGGTTGAGAAGCGTGAAGAAGCAAGTTATAAAACATTTAATCAAAGAATTTTGTGCGAAAGATTTATCAAATGTTTTATGTAATAAACATGCCGCAGTTTTTCATGTTTAATCAAGTAACGGACTATTGCTGATGGAAAATTCTTTCAGGTATAGTTGGATACTATATGGGTAAGTTTGATGTATTATGGAACAGAATTTTAAATATTTTAAAATAATGAGAATATTTGTTTATTACGTCTATTCGTGTAACAGCTACATTCATTAATGTAGTTTGAAGAAAATAATTTGAAGTTTGAGCAAGTAAAATAACCAAGAATGCAAAATGTTCTACGTGTATTTAAAACTATTTTGATATTATATTACTTACATATTGGATTATCAGTAACTTTTACTTGAAATATTATAAAAATATATTAATATATATTATATAAATATATAATAATTTTTGTCTAGAGTGTATCACAAGAGAAAAATGTATTTTTAAGTTAAGTTTTTTCTTGGAACAGAATGAAAGTATTATAAAATCTTTAATGTACCAATAAGGTATCTAAGGAAGGTGGTGGGGAGGGTACAGAACCTTCTTTAAAAGCTTACAAAAGGTCATTAATAATAATAAGGTCTTAATAATAATAATTAGTAATTAGTAATAATAATAATCTTAATAATATTAAGAGGTCAGGTCAAACTTACAAAAGCACCAATGCCTGTCAAGGATTCTTTTACGATGGAAATAGGATCCGAAAAGTGTGTGTGTGTTGTGTTGTGTGTGCGTGTGTGTGTATGTTTCTAGGTCCTAAATCAAACATTCAATTCCAAATTGACCAAATACCGATTACTTAATAAAAATTCTATTAAACCGTTGATATTATTAGATAAATTGAGATAGATATACAACAAGATTTTACAATAAACACGTAACATCAAAATAAATGTCTAAACCACAGTAAGAAGTCTGAAAATTGACTAAGATCTTTCAACCGAAAGAATTCTTCTTTCATTTTCCGTTTACATTCTTTTCGCTATCAATATCATTAAAAAAAATTATCTTCACTCACGGTTTTTGATAATTTTATACCATATCGTCTTCAAGAAAGTAGTTAAATAAAGAAAAGAATACTGTAAATGGAAAGGAGCTCAAATATATATATATATTACTCCACTAAATAAGTGCTTTCAGTACCACTTTTTAGATATGTCCTAAAATCCGACTAGAGTAAGTTAGTAAGGAAAGGTGGAGATGTATGAAGCATAATCTTGAGTGATTCGAAGATGGACTTTGTTATGGCACTCGGGTTCCTCCACTCGGGTTCCTCCCGGCTCGTGCGTCAACTTGCTGTCACCCCCTGCCGACACACCCTTGCTATCTACATCGCATCTACCACCTCATTATTGTCTTCCCACCCCCTTACAACCCCTTATCCAGAAAAAAAAACTGTTAAATTTGTTCGATATTTGTTCTCCTCATTTTTTCCTCTTCTCCAGTCCTTGTTTGAATACATAATTCCGTGAAGAAAAATTTTTTTGTCGATTCACAACAACTTTATGGTTGACAACAGGAATGCCTCGAGATGAATATTGAATTTATTCCCTCAATAGATCAGGTAAAGACATATTTGAATTTCCACCCCATCTGGCCAATTCCTCTCACGTTTTATGAATTCTTTTATTCTTTGAATTTATCCCATTAATCAAAGCCCTAATTATATTTCATGTTTTCTGAAATGAATATCATTTTGTCAATCTTCAGAAAACACTTCTTCATTCTCTCAGTAACAAATGGATCTTTCTTCTATTTATTTACAAATAAAATAATTTGAATTAAGAAGTTCCTATTCACGCCTGCTCGTTTTTCACAAATACGCATTACCATTTACCATACCATAACGTCTGATAACTACGTGGCATAAATTCAATTCTGGTATAAAAACGAATATTATTAAAACAATCTATAAATAAACATTAATGAGTTAGTTTATGACTTCAAATATACATAACACTTATATTTTATTACTAGCGATTGTTCTGTTAACTTTCTGATAAATAATTCAAATGATATGAATCATTAACAGACAAGTTCATATTCATTTTTCTAAATTGAAAATTAGATTTGATAAAACTTTAATATAATATTTCAAATTTTAAAGATGATCAACAATCTATTATCAATGTCATACCAGTGCTAGCAATAGCCGATGTACTTACCATGATCGCAAAGGCGTATCGCTAGGTCAAACAGATCTTGAATTTACACCAGATTTTGAAAATGACGTAAGCATTTGTTGTTACTTGCGCTAAATTTAATTTTTAAATTAACATTAATGAACAACATTTAAGCGCTATAAACTAATTATTTCTTGGTTGGTAACATACATAAACAGACAAGCCCCTATTTCACACCATCCGAAAAGAGTTCTACCAGACAATCTACATTACTTATAAGAGCATCAACTATTAATAATAATTTAAATGAAAACTTGTTTGTACCTTTCAACAATATTAGTTGAATTAAAATCTTGTGACCAAGATGTTTGGAATTCTGACAGTTTCGTTTGAATCTGTAATAGGACCCTCTGATCTGGGCATTACAGGTTGGTGCCCCAATGATTACTGCAAACGATAAATGTAACGAACTATCAGGCACTTCTTGTACGTTGATCCAACATCCTGAACTTCTGACCATTCAATTTGATCACCCCTAAGTCCCAAAGAGTCATATACCCCAAGAGTAAGAGTAAGAGTTGAGTCATATACGACCAACGCCGACTCTTATTCCATGTATTTCTAAGAGTCCACTCTCCACACCGACTCCAGGCTGCAGCTCCGACTCGCATATCTCTAAACTTTTTAAACATTTTTTATATGTGCCTGATTATTTTTTTTTATATGCAGAGTGAATAATTTATACATTAGGCATTAACAAGGATATATTGACAGCCTTTACAAGTAGACACACTCTATAGGGTTGATAATACTTACTTCTCAAATCAACCCTCGACAGATCCCGCTTCGATGGCGCCACGTCCCCGAAATAAATCAGCACCGATTTCCCAAAACTTGCTATTCGTTAGGATGTTTTTTTCAGAGTGGCCATTCACCAAGCTTCTCCCTTAGTATTTCACGCTCTCGAAGGGAATGGCAGCACTGCAGAAGATAGGGTTGATAAATAAATAAAATAGTACTTATCTCTCATAGCTCTTATGTTTGCGAATGAAAAGAGCATCAAATCTGCAAAAAAACATCATTATAAGTATTGTATTTATCAATATAATCTAATACATGTGATAATTATATATACTTAATAAATTAGTAGGATAATGTATGTTTAATATATGTATCATAAATTAATATTAGTACATTAATATTATTATTTATGTTGAGTATTACAATTTTTATATTAGAATTAAATAATTATAAATTATGTAATAATAATACACCGTCTTTTTCAGAAAATAAGACAGTGTCTTACTTTATTTTTAGGTCAAAATCCGTGCCAGGGCTTATTTCGGGGGAGGACCTCAAGACCATTAAGTAGATTTACATATTTTTGTTTAAAATTTATTTTTATACAGAAATTTAAATTTATTCGATTAGTCATGTCATCTTCTGGAACATCGTCATAAATTATCAACATTTTGAAATTCGTTCTGATTTTCCTCCTAAATCTATTTCCTGTAGAATCATTGGTTTGATTATCTCATGTCTTGCAATATAGCTGTGGTTAAATTAATACTTCTTGTCTAAGTAGCCTCCTTGAAGCGGACTTCAAGGAATTTCTTGGAATATTTTTTCCAAAGAATTCTCTGAAATATTACGGCAGCTAGAGATGCCTACTACATTCAACAGTAATTTTTTTAACGAATTATATTTTTCACATTATCTTAACTAGGGTCTATTTCAGAGGAGGGCTTATAGTCTAAGACGTCCCAAAAATCACTCTAGGACTTATTTTTGGAAAAAGACGGTGATACATCCACCCTACCGAGAACGCTATGTCTAAATTATGGGTGGATATCTAGACTCGGTCTCAAAGTTAAATTTAACTGTACCCATTGATCGTATACAGATTTTAACCTTACTAAGTAAATAATTTTAACATTTGCGTCTACTGTTGCTCGGGATATCTTTTGAACTAAGCAGTTGGTTTGAAAACATGTTGCATCTCTACTGTTTATGCACAAAATGAATTCTTACATATGCCAGACTTATTTTTTGTTCCGACTCCCCATAACTTTTTGTTTCCCAATATATCATGATCACCCAACTTTTACCTGACGAAGAGTCCAACTTCAATACCAGCAAACTAAAATTCAGTTAACTACATTGTGCTATCAAAATTGAAATCTTCGATTTAAACACAAAAAAAAATAAATAAATAGTTTACAAATGAGATTATATTTTGACGTAAAATTTAAAAACATTTTTCTTTACAGTTTATAAACAATAAAAACAACTTTTATTCCAGCGATATGTTCATCTATTTCTCCTATTATAGAGGTTTATTCTTTTAAAAAGAAAATATTTTTTATTTCACTGAGTTCTTTTTATATATTTTCTTTTAATAATACTATTGTGAATTAAATTAATTTTGTGCATATATACTTTATATACATGTAAAACAATTAGTAAATAAAATATCATTAGTAATATGTAAGTACTATGAATGTAAGTATTATGAATTGTAGTAATATTACAATAATGTGTTATGTCTTAACATTGATTACTACAACATGAAATTAGTGCACTTTATTAGTTAGTACATAAGATACATATTATTTATTAGTATATGTGATGGATTGTATTAGAGTGTAGCAAATGAAGGTCTCTGGTACAATTAAGGGTTCATGAAATGTGTAAAAAATACTTAATTAATTTGTCATTATGAGTGAAGTTTACTTTTAATTAGAAAAATCATTTGTATTTAAGTTGGGAGTAAAAAGCTGAGCTTCCATTTCAGCGTATTGACTAGTATCCGACGGAATATGTCATAAGGGAAGGGTTAAATAATAAGGGTAGTTGGTGGACTAGGAAGTCTGCGGCAGTTACACCAGATGGCAATCTTTTACAGCATGCCGTGAAGTGTAGGAGTGGAAGACCAAGAATGCGTGGGATGAGGAAGAAAGGATTTTGGCAGGTGAGATTTCCAGTTTGTCGACAACGAATTGAGGAAAACTGTCGGAGGTGGTCAAGTGGTGGTGGCGAACAGAAGGAGTCCATGAGTTGTTGAGCATCAAATTCGGTGTAATTGATGGAGGGGAGGGGCTTGGGCGGATTGGGCGCGCGTGCAGGGCCGGGCCAATGGGGGCGGAGGGCGGGGCGACGGGCAGTCGACAGAGCAGTGCGATGCGATGCTGAACGGCTGGAGCGACGAGGGCCAGCAGCCCTGCCACTACCAGCAGCAGTACCAGCCTCCCTACCGCGAGCTGCTGCTCAAGCGGCCCCCCGAGCCCTGGCACCCGCCGCCCGCGTACCCGGAGTACCAGCCCGCCGCCTTCCTGCGCTACGCCCGCTACACCTGCCTCTGGGCCGAGCCGCGCGCGCCCGCCTGCGGCAAGGCTTACTCCTCCATGCACGAGATCGTCGCCCACCTCACCGTCGACCATGTCGGCGGCCCCGAGTGCACCACCCACACATGCTTCTGGCAGAGTTGCCCTCGCAACGGCCAACCCTTCAAGGCCAAGTACAAACTTGTCAACCACATCCGCGTTCATACCGGAGAAAAACCGTTTCCCTGCCCTTTTCCTGGTTGCGGGAAGGTGTTTGCACGCAGTGAGAACCTCAAGATTCATAAGCGGACTCATACAGGTCAGTAACATTCATAGAACTAGTATCAAATTATTATATACACAATCAAATATTCACAACTATTAATTCGTGTATAGGCATTTGCAGTAATAAATCTTTAAACTTAAAATTAATTTTAGAAATCTAAATGAAATGTCTACCTATTTCATTAAAGACTCAATTCTATAGGAATCGAAACGACAGAGATAGGATGAACTTCTGATCCCTTTGCAACTTTCTATTCCCACTATTTTCCCCAATGAATGTTTCTCCATATTAAACTTTCCATGTCAAGACAGCGAAATTACCCAAACCCTTGTCCTCTTACTGTTAACCTAGATATTGCCCATTAGAGCATTCCCAGGCTACTGAGAACGGTATCCTCACCAAACTACAAATGTGACACACAAGAATGCCAATTGTTGCCTCTTACCGTTACGCCATGATTATTTCCGTTCCAATCACTCAATATTGTTTTTCATAACGGAATTGTTTTTATATGCACAATTTTTTCTCCTCTTTCAGATGAATAAATAGTGGAAACAATATTGTGGGCTTTCTTTGAGTAATTATAATTCCTCTTCTAATTAATAATTAAAAGGTTCATTAACATGTTATGTGTTCATGTATCCTACTAATCATGATAGGCCTCCAGGTTTACATCAATCACAATAAATTGATACAATCATGTTTGCAATTTTGAAGCCCAACGTTAAATTAACCTATATGTCTATTTAAAACTTGATACAGCTATCTATCTACGATGAGGTATAATGGAATAAAATGTATCAAAACTGAGTCAGTTTTTTAGTTTCAAACAAAATATTCAAGTCCAATCTTTTGAATTTGTTTATAGTCGTTTTAATTAGACTATGACACCACAGAAAGCATAAGGAACATCCATTACACCTGTATGAAAAACGCATTGTTTCAGAATATAAAATATAGTATAATATTTACATTTACAAATTTCATAACTTGTAGCTACGTGTCTTTGGATACATCTATAATTATAATTTTTTGTTTTATATTTTATTTGATAATATAGACTTTTGTAAAGAGTTCTAAACAATACTGACACTTCAAGTTTAAAAGTTTGATATCTAACAAACCAAACTTTTGTAAAATGGTAGAAAATGTACTAATTTCAGACAAATTGTAATTCTACCTTTATCCACTATTTAGGAAACTACTAATAAAAAATATCTGTTTCAACATTTAAACAAACCAGTTAAATTGCATGCTTTTAATAAGTTAAAAAATTATAATTTAAACAGAAATCAATTGTATTAATTAATTTGTATATTAGTTACTCATGTTACTATTTATATTCTTTATATTTTTAAAAATTGGTTACCATCTGTGTGTCCAATTACACTAGAGAAATAACCAAAGAAAACAATTTTAATGGGAGGATTCACATTACTTTGGAAATTTTATTGGTCAATTTTGGAGCAAAAAAAATTTTAGAAATTCAATTCGTATATAATTTAAAAAAATGCTAAAAAAAATAGGAATTTTCGTTTTGTTTACCTTTTTGATGTCGTTAACTAAAGGTTAAAGTACTCTGTGCATGTAAGCTATTGACAAAATTAAGTATGTAGTATCTTTAAGCCTTGTAGAGTTCTATGCGGTGACTTTGGGGATTATATCTACACTAAAACCTGTAAAACATATTAAAAAAAAATTTTAAAATATACGAATTAAAGAATTTTCAAAAGAAATTACGAAGAAAACCTGAAAACAGTCGATTAAGAATTGTATTCTTTAAAACTTTTATTTAAAAATATATTTCCATTTGAGATCACCTAAACCGTTGGATTGTGAATAAAAAACGAATAACTTCAAAATTGGAGTTTACTATTTGCTTTTATATTGATATTCATCCTTCAAAGATTCGTCCGTTTTAATATTATTGGCTTTTTTGTTTTTAATTTCAAATCTGATAATGTTTAATTCGTTTGCATTTTATTCCATTTGTAAATTAAAAATTACTAGTTAATCTTCAACTCCCAACATTTACGTCTTTCATCTGTATTGCTGTTATAGATGAGGTAATTTGGCTCATTTATTATTTGTGATCCATTTTAGTTATAAGCCAGCCACATTTTTGAAATAGTTGAGAATATTCTTTTCTAAATTTATTTCTACTAGTTAAAGCCGAGGCGGGTTCAGAGGAAATCTTTTCTTTCTAAAAATCAGAAGGTTTTATAAATTAATTAATAACGTAAGCTAATAATGAATCTAATGAAAACAACATGTAAAAAAAGTTGATTATTTAAAACACTGTTTTTGTACATTGCTTACTCGATTATGTCGACAGCTATCTTCCAACAGGTGAAAAAACACGATTTAGAAAGCACGGATACTTTCTTATTTTTAGAAAATAAAAAGTAAACACATAGACACACAATAGAACAGCATACTATCAATCTTTAATGTTCAGTACAACCATCATCAGGAGAAAAAATAGAAGGAAGACTGTCACTTAATGTGCCAGCAAGTAACAGCTAGCAATTACCTGAATAATATATTATGATTTTTATATGTTTAAAACTGTCAATAAATACCTACGAATATTTGACTACTTTAATCATTTTAATTATTAATTTATTTAATTTTAATTATTCTACTCTAATAATTATTGAAATAAAAAGTGTTCTCAATCCTAAAATTAGCAACTAACAAAAAACATTTAAAAAAATTCGAATGATGGCAAAGGGGAATACACCTATAAAAACTAAAAATCTGTCTTGAAATAATGGATTATTTACAATACTAGTCGGTGTGTTTACATTTGCGAGGGACGGACTGACACGGATTCTTTTATAATAGTATATACAGGTAATTATTTATAAACAAAGACAATGACAGGAAATAAATTTAGAAGAATATTCCCATTCTTTTCTATGTATATTAGAATTTAACTATCCCATTCCTTATGTACAATATAACATAATATTATGTTATAACATAATAACATAAACTCAATTATATACCATTATGCTATAAAATATGATATAATCATACTAATAAGTAGGTTATGAAATTACTTCTAGTCGAATAATAATTTGTGCATCCCTAGTTCTTTTGGAAATACTCAGATATACCTTTCCCATTTCTATTAGCGATGATTCCTTGATTTTGATTCAGGTTTGTTTTCTGCGACACTTGTCCAGCTTCCCTTAAAAAATAAAAATAATCACGATCAAATGTATTATGATTGTGAAACATCTGCGCATTACAGAAAAACTATACTGTCAATCAGAGAATCAAATCAAGTTATAATCAGGAAATTAACAAAAGCAAAAGAATGATTACAAGAAATGACTTTTATGTTTGTCATTTGCATGAGTAGAACATTTGTAACTGTTCATTTCAACAGTTTTTTAATTGTCTGAGATAAACCTTGAATAATAGTTTTAAAATTAAAAATACTTCTGAAATAATAAAAATGTCATTTACTTTTCATTTCAAACTTCGTGATAAATAGGAATGTTATTGAAATGTTTTGATCAGTTCCTTTAATATCCAAACCAATAACTTTCAATTAAGTTATTTGGGTAAGCATTCTTTTGAAATGATTATTTTTTTATTTTTCTTAATATTACATAGAAAACATGGACTGCTAATTTCAATCATTTTTTACAAAATTCATTGTTTTATTTGTACCATAGGAAGAGTAATAATTTAGAATTTGGGCAACCCTAGCAAGTAGGTTCTGTGTTCATTTCTGTTGAGATATTTGGATTTTTACATCATATAACATTTAAATCTAAAAATGGATGGTTTTCAAATTTTTCTGTTTCACATTCTTCTATTTCTATTATTCCAAACATTGTAATAATACATTTTTGGTTATGTGTAAAAGTTTTTTTATGGTTTTGTTGAGTATTCCGAAGTACCTACCTCTGTGCCATCGAAGTTGCCTTACAGTCAGTCAGCAGGTGCAACGGTGTTTCTTTCTCTTCTTTGTAGAATCTGTATAAACCATCATTGATAATGCCCATTCAGGCTCCCCACGTTTCGGGAGAAAATAACATCCTTTCTCCTTCTTCGGGAAGAACTTCTTCGGGTCCTTAGGTGCACTTGTGGGAGGTTCCCACTAGTTAGCGCTTTAGGACCCTCTACGCTTCCGGAGGATGGTCTCCAGACTTCCTTCTCCTTATATCATACAGGAAAAAATCCCTGTATCTCTATCGGTGGTATTTTGTCCACTCCGGCAGAGCATCGCATACCGGAGTAAAACTATTTACTCAAGGAGTCGCCTGGTACCCTTGAGACTCCGTTCATAATACAGTAACCCTGTATCATCCATCCTTCGGCACGAATCTCATAACACTTTAGATTCGGGCTGAGATAAAAGGAGAGGATTTGGGTATGAGGAAGGATGTGAAACGAAGTTGGTCAGGCCCAGCCTCTGATCTTTGTTTAATATGTTTGTAATTGTTTTGATTTATTCATGTTCCTTGGCCTTTCAGCCACACCATGATAAAGCAGAATAGGTTGATGTTTTTAAACGTGGAGCCCTTTCGCCACGAGAACCAACCGTCCGCTCACTAATGATACACAACGAAACGGTCCTCGTGAAGTGCCCAAGGCTTCCACGACCTACATCAACGAAAGCTTTTAAGCTTTTGCCAGTTAGTGTCTAAAAAGGACTGAGGGTTACTTGATGATAGGGTTAATCAAGGATTACAGGGGAAAATTAAATTCAAAAAATACAAGGGTAACAGTTAATAGCGAGTTGAGAGATAGTAAAGTAGGTAAGTTAGGGAAAGAGTCAGAGGTAGCAAGAAAAGATGCAGAGAGAAATTAGGACAAGCATCCAGACGGTGGCCCGCCGCAAATTGCCGGGCAGACCCTTGTCCGCCACAAACAAGCCACAACTAGCCATGTCCGAATAAAACATATGCCCGTTAATCTCTAGAGATGTTGGTTACTTGATGAAAGGGATCATCAAAGATTACAGGGGAAAGATTAAATTGGAAAATTCAAGAGTAACAGTTAATAGCAAGTTGAGAGATAGCAAAGATTAGGTAAGTTAGGGAAAGAGTCAGAGGTAGCAAAAAAAAGGTGCAGGGAGAAAATAGGAGAAACATCCTAGACGGCAACGCTCCGCAACTAGTTAGGCCGGCCCATGCCCACCACAAACCAGCCACAACAATCCCGCCCGAATACATATGACCAATAGTCTCTAAGAGACTGATAGTTTCGCTGGGGCAGAAGAGAGTCTTAAAAAAGACAAGCAAAAAGCCAGAAGAAGAAAAGATCACTCGGAACCAAGCCCCTAGACCAGCGCGCGACTGAATGGGCTAGCCACCAGCGGATACCAGCCCAGACAGGGACCGAGGTAGCAGCTAAAGCCACTGTTGTGCCTACAGCGAATGTTACCTTTTACCTACGGGGCGGATGGCCCCCCGACCAGCGCGCAGACAGGCAGGCTTGCTACCCCCGGACGCCGGAGCAGGCAAGCACACCGCCCAGGTTGTGCCTTTCTTAGTTCAACCCGTTATTTAGGCATGTTAAGCCCCCCCACCACGACAAGGTGAAGGCACGTCGGGGGGGAATATGTTTGTACCTGCATATAGCAGGTTAACAGGGCTGTCTCGTGAAGGCCGAAAGTCGGAGTTGAGTGTTAGAGGCTATTAGAGGCGCTTAATCACTCCATTACTACCCCAACCATAATCAGTAAGGACCCTAGTGAATATAAGGATGTCCAGCCAGACGCTGTCTTCCCTCTTCTCGTCCTTCTCAGTATAGTCAATCCAAACACTTTGGTACTCTGTATATAAACCGAATTAGTCTGTTTAGTAGTTTGCACACACACACACACACACACACACATATATATATATATATATATATATATATAACCAACGTCCGAACCACAATAAGAAATGAGAAAAACTACTAATTGTTATTGGGGTTTCGACGTTGGTTGTTATTTCACGGTTTGTTGTGAAATGTTGCTATTTATATATATCATCTAAAAGAACTGGTCTTCGTCAATGTTACACTGAAACTCTGAAGAAGACCAGTTGTTATGGTTTAAAGATCATATTCCTGTTTCTGAATTTCTTATTGTAGTTTAGACGCTTATGCTTGCTACAAAGTTTGATGTTATATCTTATATCTATAGCAACAGTCCTCGCTTGCCTTCGGAGTATTCATCTTTCTTCCTGATGGCAACTCAGTCGAAATATCGGTAGAAATATAGAAATGCGATCTTTGTTATGTTTGTTTCTATGTGTCACGATTTGTTTTAGGTGTAATCTGTCCTGCTGGACCGCATTTTGTTTATCAGGTATATATATATATATATATATATATATATATATGCAGTAAAATTGCAATAAATAAACATGCGATGCAATCAATGAAACTTAAACCACAATGGAAAAAAGAAAAAAAATAGAAATTTATTTCTATTGTTTTTATTTTTTCCATTATGGTTAAAGTTTCATATATATATACCATAATAAACGAAAAACCGTCCGGCAGGACAGATTACACTTCAAATAAACTGTGACACATAGACAGAAACATAACAAAGACTCACTTTTCAATATTTTGACCGTAATGGCGGTCGAAATATTGAAAAGTGAGTTTTGTCATGTTTCTGTTTACGTGTCAGTTTATTTTAAGTGATATATATATATATATATATATATATATATATAAACAATTAGATGAAACGATTCTTCGAACTGAATAAACAAGAATTTAAAAAAGAACACATAGAAAGGAAACCACTGAACTCACTACTATATTTCGATGTCCTCGTCTTCAGGAAAAGAAGTGAATCGCTCCAAAGGCTGATAACGACTGATAACGTTATCGCTTTGGAGCGATTCACTTCTTTTCCTGAAGACGAGGACATCGAAATATAGTAGTGAGTTCAGTGGTTTCCTTTCTATGTGTTCTTTTTTAAATTCTAGTTTATATATATATATATATATAATCAATGATCAAACCACAATAAGAAAATGGGAAAACAAGACTAAGATCTTTCAACCGTAACAAGCGGACTTCGTCAGAGTCAAAAACCGAACTGACTCAGTTGGGTTTTGACTCTGACGAAGTCCGCTTGTTACGGTTGAAAGGAAAGGTCTTAGTCTTGTTTTCCCATTTTCTTATTGTGGTTTGATTATTGATTGTTATTTCACGTGTTTATGTGAAATAACAGTCAATGATCAAACTACAATATGAAATGGGAAATCTTAGGCTTCTTTTGCCATTTCATATTGTGGTTTGATTTTATATAATATATATATATATATATATATATATATATATATATAAACGTCTATTATGCAGAGATTTGGTAAATTTTCTAGGTTTAAAATCAAATTCTCATTGCCGATGTTTCACTTTTGTTTTAAAACCTTTTTTTATATGCAGGATGTTTGAATTATAAAATGAAATTGACATTATATAAACTTCAAAATTCATTTAACAATAAGTATCGATATTGACTTGTCAAAATCTTTGACTAGAATGACGGTAACTGAAACCATAACGTCGGCAATGAGCGTTTGATTTTGAACCTGAATTCAAAAATTGACTGAATTCCTTTTTGCAGAATACATCTATTCTATCAAACGGTAGATATATTATATAATTATATATATATATATATATATATATATATATATAATATAACCACAATAAGAAAATGGGAAAACAAGACTAAGATCTTTCAACTGTAACAAGCGGTCTGCGTCAGAGTCAAAAACCCAACTCTGTCTAAGACTGCTTGTTACGGTTGAAAGATCTTAGTCTTGTTTTCCCATTTTCTTATTGTGGTTTGATCATTGATTGTTATTTCACGTGTTTATGTGAAATCTTTAATATATATATATATATATATATATATGAAGATTTCACATAAACACATGAAATAAATAATCAGTTGGGTTTTAGACTCTGACGAAGACCGCTTGTTACGATTGAAAGATTTTAGTCTGGTTTTCCGATTTCATATAGTGGTTTGATCATTTATAAATATATATATATATATATCGATATACAAACCTTGAAATTTTAGAAACACAAGAAACACTATGTCTTAAAAATGTTAAAGAGCTCTATACTTCTTACACTTGCGTGAACAGTGTTTTTAATAAAAATTGGTAATGGCTGACCGACATAATATTTTTTCCACTGTAGTATTTATATGGATTAAGGACAGTTGCTGGGATTCTATAATAGTCTTTTTTTGAAATCAATTTAAAGTTCACTCTTGTTAGCATAAAACGTGAGAAGAATGATATTGTTTAGATAATTGTAACTTTCTCTGTGTACATATCATTTTCAAGAAGTTTTAACTTTTTAGAATAATGAGAGAGATCTTCTGATTTTCACAAGTATTTGTTTTTTATACCTTTTGTTTTATTTATTCTTTTTTTTTATAATAAATAACCATTTTGTCTATGATAACATCGATGATTTAACAACAGACATAATTAAAATGCATTGATAATCTATTTTTCATTGTTTTACAAAACTATTTACAAAACTAGCAAGTAAAATAACTGAACACACAATTTTATTGAATTTCATATTTAAGTGTTGAAATAGTAACAGGACAAAAAGCACTGTTTGTTACAAGAGACTTAACTGTCAATGAGGATGGAGAGGATTTTCAGTTCTTTTGGTTGCCAGGGAACTCAGACTTCTTTTTACTTCAACTCACGAAACACATATTGCTCCATAGAAATATTGAAAAATAGAAAAAAATAGGGCAACTAGCAATTAATCAACAGTAGGTAAACAAAATGCTGTATCTTTAAATTACATATTTTGAAATGTATTATCCACTCTGGGTACATAATTAAATACTACTGTAGATATGTTTTCTTTTATTCATATAATATTTTAAATCATTAGTTGTGCAATCCGTAATTGTGTGATATTTACTCATTCTGAGTTAAAATGGATAAACAAACAAAAGTTTTCACACAAATGAAGTTTTATTCAACAACAACAACGCGTTTCGAACACTTTGTGTTCATCATCAGGAAGACACTAATGGATGTGGTGATCGGAGGGTTGGTCCAGTGAAAACAAGTTGTTTAAAACAAGTTAAATATTTAAAAAAAATATTTTTTTTAAATATTTCTTTGAAATTATTATCTTATTAACATTATATTAAAAATAAGGATTTCTCACAACAGTTGAAATTATATTTCCGAAGTAAAATTTAAAAAGAAAATATTGAAAATATAAAAACAAGTAAACACCTCGCTACAGTTAAGAGATTGTCAAAATTTAAATGCTTCAATACGGCCATTAAATAATGTGTTATAGTGTTAATATGGTAGAGATTAAGTTCAAGGTTGACAAATTCTGGCATACAGTAATATATAATATAAAAAACACATGTACCATGTCTTACCAAAGAATCCATGACAATAAGAAAATAGTCATTATTTCTCTTATTTTCAGGTAAATCATAAACTAAATCGAGGAAAAAAGGAAAGACACATATTTCCTTGATTCTTTTTCAAGACTTAATTACTTTCTTTGATAATTACTTTGATTAATTACTTTCTTTGATAATTAGGTGTTTGAATTTTATATAATGTGTTTACTTTAATTTTATTTTTTATTGCCGTTAATAATTTTATTTCAGAGTCACGTAGGTTTATTGTGACTTTTCAACATGCTATGTTATTTACATCATGCAAATTCACTTTTGAAAAATTTACATATGTAAATGTGTAAAAATATATACTTCCTGAATTATGCAAAAGTATTTTCTAAGGAAAACAATGAACATAGTCTAATAAGTTTATCACTCACAAAATTATAAGTCTGCTGTGGGGGGGGGGGGGGGGTTTAAAAGCTTCTTTTAACAATATATCTATCCGATCTTGACCAAATTTATGCACAAGACGTTAAGTTATTTAACATAGTTTTCCAATGAAAACAACTGAAGTTAAGTGCCTTCTTAAAAGTCCAAGTGGGGTTGAGGGATAAGGTAGTCTCTCTTAAAATTTATACAATCCAATTTTGATAGAATTTAAACTACAAATATAACACCCTGAATTATGCAATTAATTTTTCCAATTAAAGGGATTGAAACGCTGCAGAATTATAAACTGCACATCTATTAAAGCACAGGAGGTAGAAAGCCCTCTTGAAATTTCATATATATCCTATATCAATTAAATTTAAACCATTTGTAAAAAAAAAAAAAAGGATAATTATGTGTGAAAATAATTCAAGGAATTGTATGTAATGAATTGTTGATCGATTCATGAATGACGGGCTGATGTTAATTTTTTGAATGTCACAGGATCTACCAATAATGTCTCAGCGATAGACCGGTGGATTGACGTATTGTGCATCCCTCATCTAGATCAATGGTTTAGTGGACCATTTAAGCCAGCCTTCTGCCTTGAACCGGCTGAATTCTGTTCGAAACAATTCCACTGCCACCAACATGCCAAGTTGTAACAGATAAGCACTTGAGAATCAGCATATCTACCCTACACACAGTAAAAGCTATCTGGCTGCTTGTACTATTTAATTTGAAAGGATCACTAGGTAATCTAATAAGTAGTGCTTGACTGTAGCCCTGAGGATTGAAGATTTGAATTTTGAAGAGGGTCATACATTTTCCAAGAGGAAATTGAAAAAAATTGTCCCATAAACTGTCCCAAGTCTGCACAATACCAGGTATTCGGTAAAGATGCCTAAACTAACAACCTAAAGTATGGTAAAGTTTAGTATCGTGTAGGGTCAATCTGGTAATGTGGCAGACTCATAAAAAAAAAGGGCGCAAAACAACAAATAACTGCAAGAACGGAAGCCTGCAGGTGTCAACATTGGAAATGAACGAACAATTCAACTTGAAGAATTCTATAGTATAGAATTCCCTACGTGTTTATTTCATACTGTTTGTAACTAAATTACATATAATTAAGTATCCTTTAGATAATAAAATATATAGTGAGAGGCCTAAATTATAAGAAATAGAAAATAATATATATAGAAACTTTGAATTCCATACAAAATATGATTTAGGGTACTAATCTTGCAGTAGTGGTCTGTGTGTTCCGAGTTACAATAATCCTGATGCAGGCATGGCTTCATATAATGGATCCCCATTCATTTTAATTTTCAAAATATTTGACTATTAATAATGTCTATGTTAATTCAATGCCCGGCCACAATAAAATATTAAAAAAACGATAATATTTGGTGCTGCAATCATTTTTATGTGTACTGGTAAAGAATTTCTACAGAAAAGTTTCAATATACTGCACTGCTTTAATAATAGGCTGGATATATTTAAACGACGAAATGTATTTAAATTTGTTCAGTATTTAAATCCTAATTTAACAAACGGCAATGGTGGAGAAGGTGCCAAATCACACAAACCTCCCCCCCCCCCCCCCCCCCCCCAAGGTTGGTGCAAAAAAAGTTCCAATGGAGATTTAGAAAAAATATCCACAGTAAAGGAATAATTAATGTGAGATTTTATTAATGGTAGGTTTAAAAATAACATTCAGTTTACTCCTGATAACGAACTAAATCGAAAAATGACCGATAGATGAAGATAAAGTATGAAGCATTACGATGGGTTTTTTTTAAAAAAACCATTACAAACGCTATCATTGTATTGTATGTATGTAAGATACAGTTTTATCTTTTTCTTCTGAATATTTTCCCTTGTAACGCCGGGCGATTCATCAGTTGTTATACAACGCCGTTCAAATTGAATTTCTCACAGATCAAAGTGAAACATGGAAGTGATTTACTACTTACAGTTCAGAATATGTAATATTGTGAAATCTTTAGGAAAGCGTTGTTACATAAACGTACAACTTTTCCGTGTGACTGATATTTGAAGAGAAACTTGGTGTACCGAGTAATATTTACGGTCTTCCACGTACTCGTCCATATTGAACTTAATTATATTTAATTTAAAAGCTCGTTTAAATAGACATAAGCTACATATAAAAGTTATGCGCAAAATATTTTAGTTTTGCTTTAGAGCTGTTTATTTTGGCCATCAACATGAAAGATGAAAAAATCAGATGAAAGCAAAAAGCAGGAAAATCTGCTTCCTCATTGCCCAGACTAAATCCTTATGAAGATGCAACAATGAAAACAACATCAACGAAAGATATTATTATATTTGTTATATTTATTATTTGTTAACAAAAGATATTCGAAGAAGAACAAAAGATATTAAATTTTAAGTGGGTGCTTAAATCTATCCACCTGCATAGTCATTTCTAAAATTTCAAACAGACTACACTGTGTAGCCAAAATGAGTTCAAGAAGCAACTTTCCACAGACTAGCCAGTGACCTGGACACCAACAATTATTTTTAGGACTGTCATTTTCTCAGTGAGTTTGGTCGTCTGACCCCCAGGGTGGCATCATTCGTTACCCCGGAAGCAGGGCTTACCAAAAAGTGAGTATTCTTGTTCAATATTGCTAGTAAAACTGGTGTCGTATTTTATTGCTGCCTCTTTAATGATAATAGGCAGTCGAAGCAGCTTCAATATTCATTCAGTATTCATTTTTTTATGGAAAAATTTTAGCAGTAAATAAAGCCGGAAAATGTCTCTAGAAGTTGGAGCCTACTCACAAACTATCGCCTAAGAACTCACAGATAATTCATATTGCCTGTGACCATTGTAGAACAAATTCTTTCATCCCATACCACCTAAGATTAAAGAAACAGATTACTCCTTAAAAATGTCCACAACACTGAGAGCTACCCTTGAGATGTGATTTTTTTCCTCCAAAAGAATCCATTTTTAGAGAAATTTGAATCTTGCACCCTCTAGTTAACAATTCATCACACATAAATAATACCAGTTATTAGAAAAATTTAGTTTTAATAGGAGTACAATTATTATAATTCTGATAAAGGTTGGTAAAAAAAAGTTCAGAAATAAATTCCAAACTTACATTAAATATAAAAACATTTTTTTACAATTCTATTTTTTTCCTGATGAAAGTTTACCTCAAATTAAGAACTGTAAATATGTTTTCTTATAAATGAAACTATAAAATATATGTATTTTTATGTAAAATATAAAATATTTATATTTTAAAATAAAAAATATATTTTTTATACAATATAAAATAGGGAAATAATTCCCTATTAAGGACTATTTGAAATGGTCCAAAGTAATTAAATCAATTTATAATTGAAAAAATCTAGTAATAGAAAAACTTATTTCGTCGTTTTGACATCAATCTTCTTCAGAAAAAGAATAAAAGCGTTTGTAAAATAAATCAATACTCGCCTACTTTTCCTTGCAGAAAGTTCACTTTTTCTTCTCATGATGACGAATCTTGACATGTTGAAGTAAGTTTTTTTTTATTTCTTAGGGTTTTTTTAGAAATCTATAATTTAGAAACTCTAGAAACATGTATTCATTGATAACTTACATTATGCCAACGTGACAAACAAAACTATTAAGCGAGCATGTAGAAAAACGACTTGAATAAAATACTCACATGTTCAAATATATGTCTACATTTTTACAGTTTTTCCATTTGTTTACAAGAAGACCTGCTGCCTACTTATACTAATATATATATATATCAATGATCAAACCACAATAAGAAATGGGAAAACAAGACTAAGATCTTTCAACCGTAACAAGCGGGTTTATGACTCTGACGAAGACCATTTCACGTGTTTATGTGAAATCTTTATATATATATTATTTTACAGTAAACATCAAATTGTAGGCTTTTTTTCACGTATGCAATATTAAAAGTAAAATTTATTTGTTTGTAAGCTCACAATAGATTCTCATTAGCCTTATATTATTGAAAATTACATTATTGAATAAAAGGTTGTACAGAACTAGGAATGGTTATTTTCGGTTTAGCCTAGAGACCAGCTGATTCAACTTAAGTCGTTTTTTGTCTTCTGGTCAACAATGTTGGGTAAGGTATACCTGCATTTAGTAAAATAAAAAAACAGAACACATAATTTTACATAAGAAATGTTTTCGATTATGCATACATGTATAGTGTCAATAATGAATTAAACAAAACATGTTCTATACTTGTCAGTAAGGTCAGTTTGACTTCCTTATGAATTGAAGTAGAGAATTGAATTCTTGGGTCTTCATCAACAGGGTTGTAAACCTGAAAAGGGTAGGCAGTAAATGTCATGAAACGTTGTCCTTCACCAAACTTCTTTTGTTTCCTCTTTTTACCTTCCATTCTTTATTTTAAAAATGAAAGGGATCTAGTGAAAAAAAACTTGTGTAAAATTCATATTGTTTTTTTAAATATGTTTAAAAAAATTTTTAAGTTTTTTGTTTGATATGAAATACCTTTGAGACAATAAATCGACATCCGTTTGGGGAATCCTCTTTGGGTTAGATTTCATATAACTTTCACTCATTTAAATATTTTTTTCTTTATTTTTAATGTTTGAATGCATTAAGTATACTTTAAATAACATTAGAAATAACAAATTTTAGAATATTTGCAATGATCATTTGTTTGCAAAAACAAATGGTTTTAATATTAATAATCAGTGCTGTTGTTCCACACTTTGTAGTTTGCAATATAAATCGATATGATTTGAAGTTAAGAAAAAAATCAAGTTATATCATGAAATTCACTATGACTTATTGCAAATAATATTGCCAAAAAATCATACAGACCTTAATTAATCAGTGAAGTTTTTATAGAAAATTATTATTGTTTATGTAACAAATAAACACTGTAATCTGTTACAAAACAATTCGTATATACCCACACTTATCATTCACTAAATATAGAAGTTTTTATATCAATACGCCATCAAAAACATATTAAAAATCACTATACTTCACTTATAGTAAAGTAATAATGAACTGTAATTGATATTTATTTTTAGCGATAAAATAAAAAAAACAAAACTCAATGTAATACATCAATTGATTATGCATTGACCGTGATTACAAGATTTTTTATACACTATTACCGATTTACAAACACATAGTGAGAGAGGAAACATCACACATATATAGAATATTAAAATTACATATAGTTGTTTTCTATTAATACAACATTTCAGTAATATGAAAGCATAATTTGTCAATGACTATGATTTTTAATGTACACATTTTAGTTACGCAATTATTTACGAGAAATATGGTGGGTATTATAAGTGTCGGGTTAGTTAGGTTGCAGTGGCAGTCCCACGAGAGAACATGCACAGGCTTAACATCAGCCCATATAATAAACATTCTACATTGGGAGTCCTAAATTTTGCCTGACTCAAGTATATTAGACTAGGGATATTTAACGAACCGTACAGGCTCGGGCCCGATAGCTTTTTTTTTTTTAATCAGAGTTTTATCACCTCACCCATGAATATATCGAGGGTCAGAGAGGGTAGTGAACTCCGAGATCTAGCTGTCCACAGGCGAACATTTTGTCACTGCCCCCTGGCTCAACATAAGGGGAGACAACATAATGAAAATATAAAACATTGATTCTGAGAACATTAAAGCTTCAATGCTACCAAGTTAGTGCAATCGGTTATTATGTGGTGTTTACTCATTGTAGGGTAAAAAGTTAACAAAACAGTCTCCTCATATGCAAGTTTAATGATCTAAACAACGCTTTATGGACACGAGTATTCTTCTTCTAGTCTTAATAAAACACTTATTTTATTTTTATCAATATTTGTTGTGTTGTTGCATCTATCAAAACAAACTTCTGTTACAACTTCAAAAACTAAATTTAATCACTAATCATCAAATACTATAATCTGTAGTGGGTTTAAAAAAAAATTCAATACACAATTAATCGCAAACAAAATTAAGAAGAAAATATCACAAAACAATCAAAAATAGGTTTTAAAGGCAGAGAACTACAAATTAAAAAATGTTTTTTTTTTCTTGTGTTTAGTTAAAAATATAAATACCGAAATATTTCTTGTCAAAACATTGTATTAAATGATCATAAAATTATTTTTAATTATAAGCATAATGAGGATAATCTGGTCGACAGGAATACGGCGAAAGCAATAGAATAGGTTTACTGAAACAAGTTCAATGGCGTTACACAACTCACTTGAAGCTGAACCGGTTTCTCAGGTTTAACACCCTAAGTCCCTTCTCTTACTTGTCTTCAGATGAATATAAGCACATCTACTTCATCCTTCTTATTTTTAACTAAACAATTCTTCATCATCATCTTTTTCATAATATAAACAATCCGTCATAACCAGAAAAAATAAATTTTATTTTTGATATTTAATGGATTAAATTAATACAAGATTAATTTAATTAAATATAGCAATGTTCAATGATGACAAAGCATTCTGTTTACGTAGTGCCAAATAGTAAATGTTCTTAAATAAAAAATATCAATATAATACCTTAATTTTCAATACAAGCAACCAAAACAACGAACTAAATTAAAAAACAATATAAAAATAACCAGCATGAATATTAGCAATTATTTAAATTCAATAATCAGATCAGTATTATAAACAACAGTAATTGTTTATTTCAATTATACTCAATATTAACGGGACCAGTAGTCTAGTGTAGAAATAATTTAGAAACTCGATTAAGATTTACAAAGAAGTAACAGTTTTTGATGGAGTAACAAATTACATTAATTATAGTATTCAATTTGAGATTGCCAAAGAGCAGTACTTGGTCAAAATTTAGTTTAAATTTGGATTTCATACTGTGGTTATACGTTGTTATACAGTATACATATTTGTACACTGGTCTGGATTTAAGAAAAAATAAAATTCGACATCTAAATCAATAGAAGAAATGGGACTTCAACCTTTCAGCCAAGCAAAGTCCAACTTGGTACTCATTTTTTTAAAATCTCATTGCCATCATGACTGGGTGTGATATGGCGAGTCTGTGTGTATACCACGCATACCATTGATTCCGAGCAACTATCCGTTTCCATTCAACCGATTGCAATGTCCCGTTATCCTCTGTTTCGCAATTGACGGTAACTAAGTCGTAAGGAGAAACTCTATCCACCGCAGGCATTGATGTGAGTGAGACCAAGTTTTTCTCACATGATCAACTGTAGTTTGCTTGCCCAAGAGTCAGAGGTTCTAACTCTTTGTTCTTCCATGAACCTGAAGGATAGACAGCTGATGCGGTGTATACAGAGGCATTTGCTTAACACTGTCCTAATAATTATATTTTCTACTATTCTATATTTCTAATGATATAAGAATAGTATATTCTATATATATAAGAATATAACATAGCATCATCGAATTGTTGGTTCCGTCAAAGACTGGCACGTTTGCTAGTAAGAAATAAATAAATTACTGAAATATTTTGACTAAAATAAGTGAGCTTAATTCACTTAATATTATTTTGGTCAAAAAATTTAATCTTTTAGTAATATTATCTTGTGAAATATATATAAACATTTAAACATTAAGTAATTATTTACTCTAACACTCTTTTGGTTAATGATATTTTAAAAAAAATATTTCAACCCATTTTCAATATAATGCTCTTTTTTAAATTATAATTTTATTTTGATCTATGAAACGGATGGCTTACGTTACCCTAAGTTTAAACCCAAACAGTTGGTATTTTCACTAGATCAACTGTGACTCTCAGTTGTTTTGGTTACCAACTTAACTTACCAAAATTTTTCGACTTCTTTCTCAGATTTTGAAATTCTTTTTTATTTCATGTGTTTATTGTAAAATCTCGTATTATATATACATATATATTTTCTACTTTTTAAACAAATACATATGTATATTATGTGACTATATATATATATAAACTTTAACACATAGGAAAGAACACAGAAAGTCACTACAGAACTCACTTCGATATTTCGACATTCGTCGTTATCGGGAAGAAGTGCGAAGTACTTGCGTTGAGAAGCAAACTGCTACTCAACTATTTGTATATATATATATATATATATCATTATCTTGCCAACTTTAAGTCTAGTATGTTTCTTACATACCTTCTCGAGTACCATATAAATCAACTCACCCAATGATTTGTTTTTATTTCTATATTCCATATTTACACAGGGCCGACATTTCAGTCTACACAGACCATTATCAATGAATTCTTTTTACAATAATTTTACAATTCATAATAAAATACTTATTTACATTAACAATTACTTCATTTCATTCAAAGATAACTAATAATAAAATATACTTTTAAAATTTATAATCTACCTTAATAAACCTAAACATAAACTTGTGTAAACAGGTTTGTTTCTAAATACCCTACATGAATTTTACACAACATTACTTAATTCACTATATAGTTCTTATGTCTTTTTCGCGTATGTAACTTTAAAATTCTATTAAAAATCATTCGGTGAGTTGATATATATGGTACCGGAAAGATGGAGGAATAATATCAGAAAACTCCAGAAGGTATGTAAGAAACATACTAGACTTAAAGTTGGCAAGTTATTTAATGATATATGTTTAAAAGAAGGTCTGCTTCCAAAGAATACCAATATATATATATAATATATCAATGTATATCAATGATCAAACCACAATAAGAAATGGGAAAACAAGACTAAGATCTTTCAACCGTAACAAGCGTTCTTCGTCAGAGTCAAAAACCCAACTTCTTAGTCTTGTTTTCCCATTTCTTATTGTGGTTTGATCATTGATTGTTATTTCACGTGTTTATGTGAAAGCTTTTTATATATATAATATATTTATATATATATATATATATATTCATAAATTCTGGGAGCAGTCCTTCTTGGATACATCATTTAAAAAATGAATGTCCAATTTTACATTATTTAATTTGGTAGACAATGTTTCTACCCACTAAAACTAAAAGTTTTAGAAATTTAGAAACATTTTATACCAAACTAAATAATGTAAAATCGGACATCCATATATAGAGCTTGTAGTCTAGAACCGTCGCTTCGGAAGTGCACTAAGTGTCCCCATCTCTTCTCACCTGATGACGGCTAAACCTAAAATTAGAGACTGTAAGTGTGGTTTTCTATTTACTGTGTACCTATAGTTTACTCTGAAACATATTATACGTTTACATATATTTTTTTTGTAAATGTAATTTTAAAAAAAAATTATTTGAACTCATTTCTCACATAATGCTCTATTTTTAATTATAATTTAATTTTTATAAGCAACTATATGGCTTTCATCACCCTCACAAGCTTTCAGATTCAATAATAAGTCAACATTTTTACATTTCATTGAAAAAAATATTTCCTCTTGTTTTAAAAATCGTAAATGTATTCGCTTATTGTTTTTTTTTAGCTTCAAGATAGTGCCAAAATTTCCATACTCTAGAGTTACTAGTTTAGGAGAAAAAAAAATGTAACCAAATGAAATATTTTGGCGAAAAAAGTGACTTTCACTTTTCGAGTGTCAGAATCTTGAGATCGGACTTTTCCACGATCACTATAGTTTACTTACAGAAAGTAATTATGACTACGCTTGCTCTGTGCTTTATAATTACGAGTTATAAAATGATTGCATACCTAGAGAATTTCAAAACCATTTAAAAAAAAACTTACTTTCCCCTAGTTACCATAAAAAAGACACAGTTAAGTTTTTGATGAATGATATTATCAAATAAAGAAACATTTGGAAATTGAATTGAAAATAAAATAATCTGGAATGACTACTCACGACTTTACCATCAATAATATAATATCAAGCTCGTTGGTAATCAACGGAGATTTCCTTTTTTAATGAGTCCAAATATCGCTGATAATATCGAACTCTCTAGTGAAATTTCATTAAAGTCATAGATAAAAAATTTATTTTTTTCATTTGTTTTACTGTAACTAAATCTATTTTATGAGTTAAAAACACAAGTCAGATATAAAAAAATATGCGTCTACTCGTATTATTAAGCTGAGAGGCTTAGCCGCCGTACCGTTACACGGCTTCAGTTTTAGTGACCCATTCAAAGAGATTCCAAGGATACGCTGATACCTTCAGACTCTTAGTTTAAATTTCATTTTAAATCGGAAGTATAAAAAATTTTTTATTTGTCATTGTGGTTTTTGTAATTAAATCTATTTTATTGAGACCTTATGGTCAACCGTTTGAATATCCAAGTCAGATTTTACACAAAAATATGCGTTAAAATCGTATTATTAAGCTGCCCCATCTTTTGAGCAATATTGAATTATAGAAAAGTCACTAATTTAGGACCAATTCAAAGTGATTTTAGGGACAGTTCTTTTCCTTCAGAGCTCTTTAGAATCTTCAAGTCAAACTTTTCAAGACACTGAAAGTTATACTGTACAAATAAAAAAATAAAGCTTTTAAAAAAACAAAAAATATTGTGTTGCAATAAATTATAATTCATTACTTATATTAATTTGAACCAATAAAGATCAACCGTTTGAAGATATCAATGAAATTATATCACCAATGAGGTACCTAAAGGTATTTTTTGAATGAAACCACTTATAATATTGACTATATTGAATTATGAAAAAAAAGATCACTACCAGTTTAGCCAATAATGAAATTATATCATCGATGACGGATGACTAAGTCTTTTTTCAATAAAACGTATAATTCATACTTCAGTATAATTTTAAACAATAAGATCAACCGTTTGACGATAATAAATAAAAATAATACATCGATTTAGAAAAACTAAAGGTATTTTTTGCAATAAAACGTTATAATTATTACTTATATTAATTTTGAACACAATAAAGATCACACCGTTTGACCGATGATAATGAAATTATATCATCCGATGAGGATGACCTAAAGGTATTTTTTGCAATAAAACGTTATAATTATTACTTATATTAATTTTGAACACAATAAAGATCACACCGTTTGACCGATGATAATGAAATTATATCATCCGATGAGGATGACCTAAAGGTATTTTTTGCAATAAAACGTTATAATTATTACTTATATTAATTTTGAACACAATAAAGATCACACCGTTTGACCGATGATAATGAAATTATATCATCCGATGAGGATGACCTAAAGGTATTTTTTGCAATAAAACGTTATAATTATTACTTATATTAATTTTGAACACAATATAGATCACACCGTTTGACCGATGATAATAAAATTATATCATCCGATGAGGATGACCTAAAGGTATTTTTTGCAATAAAACGTTATAATTATTACTTATATTAATTTTGAACACAATAAAGATCACACCGTTTGACCGATGATAATGAAATTATATCATCCGATGAGGATGACCTAAAGGTATTTTTTGCAATAAAACGTTATAATTATTACTTATATTAATTTTGAACACAATAAAGATCACACCGTTTGACCGATGATAATGAAATTATATCATCCGATGAGGATGACCTAAAGGTATTTTTTGCAATAAAACGTTATAATTATTACTTATATTAATTTTGAACACAATAAAGATCACACCGTTTGACCGATGATAATGAAATTATATCATCCGATGAGGATGACCTAAAGGTATTTTTTGCAATAAAACGTTATAATTATTACTTATATTAATTTTGAACACAATATAGATCACACCGTTTGACCGATGATAATAAAATTATATCATCCGATGAGGATGACCTAAATATTTTTTGTTAAAATTATTACATATAGGTATTTGAGATACAGTAAAAGCTCATAGTACGAGTGCCTCATGGTAGAGCAATTCGCTTTAGAAGTGGCCATCGTAAGAATTTTCGTCTGGTATTACGAATAAAAAGACCATCTCGTCTTCCTCAAGCATGGATGGTCTCAACTTTAAATTTGGAACAATAATAAGACAAGATTATTTCTTGTATGCATTTTCATTATTCATATTACATGTACAGTATTGTTTATTTTTTCTAATTGCACTTTTACTGTTTAAAAAACTAAAAACCATCATTTTGCGGACGGAACGAATTTATTTATTTTCATATTAATTTCAGTATGAAAAATTGTTTTCTAATACAAGTAAATTGCAATACTAGCACGGTCTGGGAAAAAATTAAACCCACACTGCGAGGTTCTACCGTGCTATATTTTCTCTTCAGATATGAATAAGGACTTTTTTAGCCGATATTATACCCAGGACTCTCCCCTTTCCCATATATCGCTCTTTGAAGAGTATAATTCAAAAGTAAACCATCAATCATTAACTCTTCTTAAAATAGCAAGTTCATCTGCATACCCTTGTATGTCGTAGCCTTGATATTTATAGTATCCAGTAGGTCATCCATAACTAATCACTACAATAGGGGCGATAACACACCTCCATGTGGGCAGCCTCTGATGGTCAAAATTTTAGTTGTGGTATATTATACACTCACACTAACTATTGTTCCGTTAGATTGTTATAATACATTCCATAAAACTTGGATAAAACATCCATATATTTTGACTTAACAAAGTTTGAACTGACTCTGTTCAGTTACCCTTCAGATAGGTATGTTACCCCTTTAGAAGGTACTTATTTACAGTTATTGGTAATAGTTGTCATTCTTAATGTAGTATTACTCTTACGATTCTTGAGATGATATAATAATGACATCAATAAAACATTTGATGTTTATTAAATCACCAATAAAGTGTCTTAAAATGAGTAGTGATTATGTCAGAATAAATAACAGAGTACCTTTTCAATGCTTCGAAGTTACCCAAAACAATGAAGTTCTCTTAAACACAGTGGCAGAACAAAGGTGGAGCAGGGAGGGGTAGTTGCCCCGGGGCGGAGCGACATGGGGGCGTAAAATTGATCTCTGAAAAGTAGAAAAATGAATAAATATCTGCAATACCCAATTGGATAGGTACCATTTATAAGGAGACATTGTAAACGGGCAGTGTTTTCAGAAAATTTATTAATTTGTATTGAGACTCGTGCATTCTGCTGTGTATGAGTTCTGTTAGCTTCTTTTTCTTTTTTTCTAATTAATGTTTTTAAAAATTCATATTTATTTATCTTTACGAAAAAGTTTTTTTATAATTTTTAAAGCACTACTGTATAATTATTTTAAATTTTCATTTTAAAAGAATTTTTCTATTTTTAAGTTCCTTATAACAAAGATTTTCCTTCATTTCACCTGTAAGTTTTGTGAATAGAGCCATAGGGAGAACAGAAGAAAAAATTATTCAGTGCGGAAGGACCAAAGCTTAGAAAAATATTGCGTGAATAATATGCTGTATTAACTAAGTTGCTGGTTACATAAAGTTTGATGTTCAAAGCTACAAACCAAAAATTTCTGATCTACACGTGCGAATGGTGAAAATGAGTGATAAAGATTTTCAGAACAAGGAGAGCCCTTTTAAAGTCACAAATTATCTGGAAGGCATTGTAGTAGAGCCAATGTGGTGAACCTATCAGAAGGGAAACAAAAGAAAAATATGTGTGAATCGTAGCATGACGAATTATTTGCTTTCAAAGAAAACTACTAAAAATGTAGGATTGGCTGGACGTGGTGTTTGGGGGCGCCACAAGTTTCTAGCACTCATCATGAACAATAGACAAGGACTACATAAACTTATTTAGTAGAAAATTTCCGTTATCAATATTAGAGTATATTTATTTGTCTAAATAAACAAACTTTTTATATCAAGTTATTGCTCTTGGTCACCATAATTTAAACTCAGTAGTTATAATTTTTCACTAAAATTGCTGATTTTTTACAGTTACTGTCAGCTAAAAAATTATGGTCAAATTTTATTTTGTTATAAATTTAACAGAAAGTATTCGTTCACGTCTAAAAATCATTATTTGATAAACATTTTCATTATTATTGTAACGGCCCAAACTTTAGAAATAATTTCAATCAAAATATTTAACTTTATTGCCAAATAATCCTTCTTATTGTGTAAATCCAGTTTCATTCTTTGTCCGTAATTATCACTTTTATGGTCTTGAAAATTTTAATGCTCTCAAAGATTATAGATTGATTAAAGTCAAATTTGCTAGTAGTGATTTTGTACTGTAGATTATAAAAACAGAGACTTTCACTTTAAGTCCTTAAATTCTGAATAATTTCTTTGATGCATTTAGGTATGACCTGTGGCGAGCCACAAATGTAAAATTTCAAAACCTAGTACATATAATGAACAAAATATTGAAAAAAAAACGAGCTTGTGTTGCAAAAAATGAAGTTCCGTCAAATCTGCAGATTAATTCTTGTATAATTAGTGATTTTCGTTTTAAAAATGCCTCATAAGTTTATGTCCAAAATATCAACTTGATCCATGTAGAAATCTGACGAAACCATTATAATGAAACAAGAAATGTAACAGTAGACGAAAGCATTGCACAGTAAAACCTACTTACACACTAAGACATTGTATATGAATTTCATAATTACTTCTGTTACTCAAAACTTAGTGTTAATACGAAACTAAAATACATAATGCTAAAGTTTCTAATCACCACTGACATTAAACATATTTTCAAAAAATTATGATGAGTTGAAAGTAAATAAACCACTTGTTGCTCTTACGTCTATCATAATAGCTGATGAATAATACAAAGTTATAGAATTCAAATAACTATTTTCATTACAGTATATCTTGACAAAGAAAAACAGTTAGTTTTACAGGTGATAAGCTATATTAAAAGCCTTGTAAGGGTAAAATCCAAGAAGGTGACCGGAGAGCGGATGAGGAATTCAGTTGGGTTGATACGGGAATGGGACGTGTGAGTGGGGAATTGATTTCCGGTTGAACTGTAAGTATAGAAACTTTTGGAACTAGATCAAGACCTAGGAGGCAGGCTTTCACTCTGTCAATGGATAATGTGGTCGAGCGACCGCAATCTACATGTGGAGTTTTATCCTGATGATCCACGGCTGGTCATGATGACCCTCCTGAGTGAGAGTTTGACTGGAGGTTTCATCCAATAGATACCTGGCTTCAGAAAGAAGGTTTAGGTAAAATACACAAGTTGTAATAAGTATTTACTTATGTTTATTTTCGGTTAAGAGCCAGGATATACAAGCGGCTTACGTGCTCACCTCTTGACTGGTAGATTAGGGTTTCGATACCCGCTCTGGCCTTCGATTTATTCACACGAAAGGCCATACAAATACGTGCTCATAGTCCTTCAAAGAGGATTTATGGCTTCCCGTAGTATGTCAGGACTCCTTAAAGATCTCTTCCCTAAATACACTTGAGTTAGACAAATTGTATGACTCACATTGTAGAATGCTCAGAGTATGGTATCATAAAGAGCCAGTCTTTGGCCTGTGAGTGCCCACTTGTAGTATGGATATTGCAACCTAACCTACGTTTCTTTAGTTAACATACAACCATGAGTTTTTGGAGGTACACAATCCTGAGATAAAATAAATATTGAGAATTATATTGAAATAACTTGGGGAAAATGAATTTTGAAATATTATAAAGAAAACTAATTAGTTTCTCTAAGACTGTAATGCAAGTTGTAATAATAATAAGTATTACTAACGCAGGAGTCACGAGAGGATATCTGGAAACAGATACAGTTGTCATCACTTTTTGAGTCTGCAGAGGAGTCTGTTCTTAATTAAATGAACAGGAAACATAAGCAGTTGCTAAGGAAATGAACAGGATCTGGACGTGTCATTAACATTATGATTGGTATACTACGTGGTGAAAAGCCACGAACTGATTTCATTGTAAGACTGCCGACTAATACAGAAACAATGGCATGCAATGATACATTTGATTGAACCAACTGAGAGTGGGAACTCAGTGGCATGATTCCTGACAACAAATGGAGACACGGTGCCTGCCGTTGTTTTACTATCGAGGTCTTGTGAGCAGGCAAAATGTACAACTCCGATATCACAATAGACAAATATATGTGAATAGTTTATATTTTAAGAAATACAGGAGAGAGAAAGAGAGACAGAGTGAGTTTGTTGCATATACACAGATGAATGCAGGTGAGACCTCATCCATCCTCTCAGTCCACCCCTGGACAGCAGTCCACCCCTCACTTAATCCCGTCCACTATAATGAGCACTGTCCACCCAAGTTGAATAACTCCGATGCAGATAAATGACTCAGTGGGATACGTCACTCAAGTGGGAATTAAATACAGTTTTTTGCCCTCGGGGTATCATCTCACCCCATCTAACTAACGCGGGTTTGTTTTATCATTTATTATATCAGTTATTAGCATTATATACTAATGTGTTACATTTTCAGTTAAAATTGTTTACTCTTTTAGTTTTATATCAGTGATGATATTAGCATCTACCTAAAAAGAACGGAGTGTATTAATTGGCGCAACCATTTTCTTTTTTCAATAATGTAGAACATTGTTGTTCTCCAACGTCCACACTTATAAGGCCTTTCACCTATTAGTGCTGTTTTAGGGAAAGAAATTGTGGCTCCATTATTATTTGACACTCATTTTAATGGGCGAGCCACATTTCCTGTTCATTCTGCAGTGAATGTCATAAATGTTGCCTAACTCAAGTGTAATTAGAGTAGGGATCTTTAAGGAGTACCTGACATCGTTCATGCTCGGGACCGACGTGCTCAGAATTATTCACATCCCTTGAGTAAATGACGGCCATAACGGGGATCAAACCCACACCCACCAGTTCAGAGGGGATTACGTTAACCACTGAGCTAACCTGGCCCTCTAATAATATAAAATGAAAAACGTAAATAAGCTTCAAAGTTTGCTAAATATGTAAATGATTACATTCATGAATATATAAGTTTATGCAGTACGCAACAGGTCATCCTAACATAGTCAATTGATTTATGCAACTTGTAATCCATAGCGCTATCAAACACCAAATAGCTACTAAAACCCACTCAGTTTGTATGTTATAGCAATTGTATTATCTCTCCACATATGATCATGATTTGATTTAAAAACCTGTCAAAAACTAATATCTTAAAAGCTTTTAAGGTCTAAGTAAATTACGAAAAAGATATGAACATTAACATATGATAATAATGACCAATAATCTCTGAAACAATATTCTAACTGTTCAGCATAGATTGCAAAATGTATTCCGATATATATTCCTATATATCTATTTTTTATACTATTTTTCTTTTTTATCGAGGTTTGGTCTAGCTTCAATAATACAACACCTTTAAGCCGACGTTTCGTCTACGTTTGTAGACATCTTCAGGACCACATCAATACAAAATATTTTTTTTATTTGGAGGTGCAAACAGTTTTTGCGAGTAATGATGTTAAATCCCTACTTGAGTGTCTTAGTGACATGATTTCTTCACAGAGATTAGACTACTTTATTTTTTAACACTCTCAATCTTCACAAGTTACCACTTTTGTTCCTCCTGATTAGATTACTTTGGGTCTTCCTGGAACTCTGCCATCACAGCCCAAGGCTGAAGGATATCATCAAACTTTGGCACTCTTCTTTCATTATTGCAACAGGTGATTCAAATCTGGAACAATCTGTAATGCCATTTGGAATTAATGAGTGTTGGCTCCCAATACTATTCAAATTTTGTGATCTAATCATGGCTGTGGTTAGAAAACAATGTTAAACAAAGAACAAACTAACAAAGTGGTATAATAATCCTTCGAGAAATCAGCATCAAAAAACTTCATGATGTTCAAACTACAGGTAAAAAGTAGTTTTCTAAGTAAAATATTATCATAAGGCAGTGATTTATGTAAATTATTAAAATTTGTTGCATAAAGATTGTCACAGAGAGCTGAGATAAACCAAATTTTTACTCTTTAGCAATTATTATTCTTTTTATTATTTCATTTTAAGATTACTATAGCACTGCGTCTTAAAAACTATTGACACCCCCCCCCCCCCTTTTGTACTAAAGTACCCCAGCAGTTAGCTCCAACGTTTCAAAGAAGCTCAGCACTTTTGCTGGCTCCAACGCTGTAACAATAGTGATACAGACTTACTCAAATGAAGTAATGATACTAACAAAAGTTACTAGAAAGTCAATACTTATAATATTACTGTTATATGATCACAACATACCTAGTCTTATAATATAATGTGTTATATTATTCTCGTAATTATTTCTGATTAAATATAGATAAAACAAAAAGAATATACCAATAACTCAAAATAAACCTCTGAGTTAAAAACAAACTTGTAAAGTAGAGTAGTATTTTAAAATATGGCTATCTAGCAAATGAATTACGTATCAATATTGGATAATTTTGTCCTATTTCAGATCAAATCGTTAGCTTAGGTCTAAATTGGTAATGAATAGAAACATTGACAGTTTGTTATCAAAAAGTACTTGCTTTTATTTTAAGTGTTTAAAATTTATAATAGACGAAAGTGGAGTAGGTGCTTTCTTGGACATTGGAGCTGTGGTGCGGAGGGTGTACTGAAGAGGGTTGTTTATGTGTTGGAATGTCTTGGTTAGTTGGCCTAAGTGGCGAGAGGCGTTCCCTAGGTCTCCAGGTAGAAGCCAAGACAATAGTCTACTCTCGTTAACCAAGCGTATCGAAAGCCATCCATCACACAGCCTTCACAATGCACAATTACCCATACGGCACGCGAGTCACAGTCTCCCATTGTAGGTCCCCATTCCAGTTTCATTGTTCGCATTCATATTCACAAGTTACCCCTTTTGTTCCTCCTGATTAGATTACTTCGGGTCTTCCTGGAAATCTGCCATCACAGCCCAAGGCTGAAGGATATCTTCAAACTTTGGCACTCTTCTTCTTTCATTATTGCAACAGGTGATTCAAATCTGTAACAAATTAGCCAACAGATTTTTTTTAATACTTAACGGATTTTGAAACTGCTGTTATAAGAACATTAGGCCTGTCTCATGTCCATACAGTAATGTTTAATTCTGTTTATGTGATGATAGTGCCACACAAATTTCAGTCATATTTAATTTCACTCTACTGTAGCACTGACTTCTATCTTCTCTTTTAAACTTTTTTCTAATCACGAAATACCCATGACAGGAAGTGTTTTCGTTCTTAGTTCAGTAATGTTTACTTTTATGCAGTAAAGTTGAATCTAAAAACAAACTTATCAAAGGATTAAGAGAAAAGAACAGAGAAAAACAACATCTAAACTCACTTTAATACTTCAGCCTCATAGTCATCAGGAGAAGAATAACTACTCTACTCTACTCTCCAATCAAAAAGCAACCTCTACGCAGGGTCTATGACCATGTGATTTGGAGTATTGCAAATCACTAAAGATTAAAAAATATAATAAAAATCAGGATTAAAATTTCTAGAGTTTTTCAGAAATTTGTTGTCGAAAAAGAGTTAACTGTTTAATAAGAATCCGTCGAAATAAATAATTATAAATTATTTCCATTTCTTGTTGGATTTTTTTGTTATTTCTTTAACGTACATAACATATTTTTTATAATATGTATATTATATAATATATATTTTAAATAAAATATAATTTATATATTTTTTTACTAATAAAAACCAAAGCTAAGAGAACCAAAGTAAAATTTACTAATAGAACCAAAGCTAATAAAAATATATAACATTTGTTTAGGCTCAAGATATTTCCTATAATAGAAAAATATGAAAAGCTGTTTGTTTCAAAATCGAAATTGTAATTTACTCAGCACACATTATACGTGTAGCCAAATATTAAGATGTTCTGAAAAATTTTATTTTTAATAAAGATATTAGAAGAACATATTAAAACACCATTATAACATTTGTAATCAGTTGTTCTTGTATAAGTATAACCAAAGCATGAGCACTTTTTTGTAGGATGGGAACTTACAAAAAATGATAGACAAGGAATATTATTATTAACTATGCTAAATTAAAATTGTATGTCATTTGGGTATTCCCAACGTGCGATCAGATACACGTAAAAGGATGTCTACTTTTAAAAAAACACATTTTTATGGCTCGTATCAACTCGTTTTTTAAATCATTTTAGCCGATACTCCTGTCATGGTCAAGAAGATCTTTTCATCGTGGATAGCCTCGGAGGGGTGCAGACCGGCAGATGTCCCGAATGTTCACCTATTAGTACCATCCCCCTTCTGGTAATCCCCCATATTTATCCCTTACTCCAGTTGGCCCCCAGAGAATTATACGGTTTTTTCCCACCGACCGTTATTTAGGGTGGTGTGACGACCACAATGAATAGGAGGGGAGACTATCAGAGTCGCTAATGGCGCCTTGGCCGACATAGCCGCGAACTTCCCCTCTACCTGTCTGTCAGTCTCCACTAGCTCGTCCTTCTTGTATTCGTCACTCGACATGCCTTCCACTCTGACCTCTCCAGTCACTTTCAGCCTAACTCTCATCACTCCATCAAACTAATATATAATGCTTGGCGGCTAGCAGTCCCAGACTATTGACCTAAACCCATGAATCCAAAGCCAAATGACTAGTAGCCTAATTATTCTAACGTCAGTCTGAGGACATCCAAAGGCAAACAGGTTTGCCTTTAGTGATATGGAAGGTTAGTAAAGAATATATAGAAAATCAAAGTTAAAATAGGTTTAAAAGTTGTAATATATTCAATTAAGTGTATCTAAATAAATTTAATAATATATTGATAAACATATATGAATAAACGCTCAAACCAAACAAGAAATGAGAAAAAGGACTACTTGTGTTTTGAGGACTATTTCTGGACGTTGATTGTTATTACACGTTATTTCTTGAATAAATAAATTCTTATAATAATTAAAGTTTTTAACACCTCAAGTAAATATACTAATTATAATATCATTATTATTTCACTTAGAAAAGTCAGTTAAGATCCGACTTTCCTTTCGTTGAATTTTCGGTTCTCCTCAAACAACACTCAGTATTCTCTTCAGTATTTTTTCTATTTCTTCTGTAATTTGCTAATAAGAATAAAAATGCAAAAAAGTGCTAACTTACTAAAGTTCTAGTTTGTGGCGAACCTCCTAATAGCACTTCCAATCTTTGATGCTAGGCTTTTTCTTTACAAGTATTTGAGCCCTTGATAATCGAATTACAATCCTATCGTACTGATCACACAGATGAAGAAGAAGCGTGGTATGAAGTATTTACTGCCCTCGTAGGATTCAACAACACTTTCTTTTTAACACACTTTTCAAAATTAATGAACATTAATACTGTTATACGAAATTGTCGCTAGTTTTTTGTTCTTCTGTTTTTTAGAAAATGGCTGCCATTTCTGAACGGAATTACCACGGTACCTTTTCAAGTTTTATTTTTACAGCGTCAAATAATTTCTTTGGCACCAGCTTTCGTAGTTGTTTTCTGTGGAGATTGTACATGTGGCCGTTTACTGCAGCTTTGTTTCCTTCTTCGAAAAAGTACTGACTAACAAGAAGTTGCCTCCGTAATGAAAGCTATGCAGCACCACAAATAGGTAGCTTCACCACTTTGTTATTTTACTTTTGATATATCATGGAGCAATATTACATGTTACCTCTCAAGGATATTGCAATATAATAGAAAATAAAAAAGTTATGAAGGATTCAAAAGTTACTAATATTTGGTAAATTATAGTCATAACACCATATTTGGTGTTAACAAAAATGTATTAACCAATCCGGTCTCTTTTTCAGCGTCAATGACAACACTCCTTATTAAGCATCAATGAATGATTACTTATTTACTTTTTTATTTAATGGGACTAGGTATAAACTATGCCAAATGTGGTATTGAACAAACTGATAAATGTAGTAGTAGGTTTTAGATTAATCATACTGCTAGACCAATTGTATCTCTGGTATTAGACCAATGAACCATTAGACCAATGATATATGTTCATTGGCACCATATGTTTATATGAAAACGTACCAATTCCTTTGCAAGGACGTAATATAAGTAAGAATAATTCTAAAAACTCTGATGTGAAATGTCATATGACTTTCATCTGTCCAATATAAACTGTATCGGACTTGTTAAGGTAGTGGCATTTGTATCACACCAGTGCTGTTGATGCTTTTGGTACGAGTATTATTTTTCAAATATATTTCTTCCTATAATTACCCTCACTCCCTCCCTCTCTCTCTCGCTCTATCTATCTATCTGTCTCTATCTCTATTTGTTTCATCAATTTGGATTTAATTTAATATTAATATGCACATTACACTATCTTTTGTTTAAATCTGCATCAATGCAAACAAAAATCCTTTAATAAAGGTTAAAGAATTAATTGTTTTTTCAACTTTTGATCATGAAGAACAAAATCTATGAACAAGTTGTATATCATGTATACGAGGTGTGTAAATAAAGTAGTGAGACTGATTTTTTTTAAATTTTCTATTCAAATATAATTACAATGTGATATTGTCACCTTCAAAATAGTTCCCTTCGGAAGCCACACAGCGCTGGAGACGGTCCTTCCAATCATTGTAGCATTGCTGGAACTCGGATTCTGGAATGGCCTTCAGCTGGTCGGTTACAGCAGTTTGTATGTTTGTAGTGTCCCGAAATGAGTTACCTTGAGGTGATTTTTCAATCTCGGGAAGAGGAAAAAGTCACAAGGACTCAAGTCTGGTGAATAAGGAGGCTGAGGAGCAACAGAATGTTTTTACTGGCCAAAAAACTCGTTTTCTTTTCGGAATTTTCGGAACCATTTTCGCACAAATTTTCTCATCTCCAATTCATTGGTCAAAATGTGATGAACGGAAGTGTGATTCAAATTCAACTGTTCCCCGATCATTCTGACTGTCAAGCATTGATCTGAACGCACAAGGTTCCGTACTCTGTTGACATTTTCATCGGTGTTTGCACTTGAAGGCCTTCCGCTTCGTGGTTCATCTTCAATCGACTCTCTTCCTTCTGAAAATTCCTTAAACCACCGAAAAACCTGTGCCCTTGTTAAAACACGTTCTCCATAGGCCGGTTTCGGTTGCATTATGTCCAAGTCTGAAGCAAAATTTTATTGCACACCGCTGCTCAACTTTGAGGTCACTCATTTTTAAAACGCTCAAGAAAAAACCATTTCACGAAAACCAACGCTACGGACAAACAAATGACTGTGGCGAGTTCAGATTCATACTGGAGGCGCATCACACGTGCACCTGACGCTACTCAAGGCCACGCGTCTCCAGCGTTCCCAGATCGAAAGCGACGTTGCCAGTCTCACTACTTTATTTATACACCTCGTATATTACGTGTCAGTAGAAAGTCGAAGGTTACGATATCAATCAAAACTGTGCAGAAAGACTTTTCAGTAAAATGAAAAACACCCGATTTCAATTTTTAATGAAATAAGAATTATATCAAAATTGTAGAAGTGTATATCAAAAAAATGTAAAACAACCATTAACTTACGATTAAACAAAAAAGCGTAATATACGGGTATTTTCAGAGCATATACTTTGGGACCAAACCTCCGACGAAAGGCAAATCAGCCTGACGATGTCGATGGCTCTGAGGATGTCATATTCAGTGTTTATCATAAGGGGACTGAGTCTTCTATGATGCATTTTTGTACGTAGTTTGTTTTTAACATACTTCATCACACTGAATGTATGCTCTCCAGGGCAGTTCATTCGTTGACAGAACCATGGGTATGTACTTCTGGTGTGAATGGTGTGGTCTGTGTATGTATTTCTCTCCTTCAGCCTTAGGTTTTTGCAGAGATAGTTGAATGATCCACGTATGTTTGGAATCGCATAACAGTCATATGTGTGGTCCTAGCTCTGAGGTAGGACGCTATACTTTATTGACACATTACAGTTCCATTTATGCAGTAAGATTTTTTTATAAACTCAGGCATTTATGCTAAAAAAAATACATCCAGTCTTCCTGAAAATACCATACGTGATTTAGAAAACAAAATATTTATAAAAACAAATTCAAAATTGAAACTCCTAATAACTTAACAGAGTAAATTAAAAGTCGCACATTCAATTTCGGTATAGCATAAATGTACTAAACAGTCAAATAATCTAAAAAAAAAGATACTATAGTCAATATACACGTATATGTCAGGGTTTGATGGAAGTTACAATCGACTTATTTTGATGACACTGGGTGATCACTAGTTCTATTTACTTTGAGCAAATTTTTAGCAACTTGACATTTACAGAAACATAAATTTTAAGCGTATCTCAATAGCATTGGTTTTGAATGTTTTTTAAAACAAAAATCTTCAAACATATAGATAAACTGACTTGAAAAAAAATTAATTTTTCTTTCTAATTTTAGTAAAGTGTTTCACTTGCTTATTTATATGATTATTTTCTTATATGATTATTATATTGTATGAGCCCATAAATATTTATGAATTTCTGAATGCAGTCGATCTAGCAACATGTTTATTTTACACATTTTTTGGCTCTTCTTTAAGGTTTATCAATATTGTTCAAAGTAAAAAGCTTTTAGCAACAAACAGTTTTTTGACCCTCTAATCAAGCTGTACCAGTTATGATCCAGAAGACATAGCTCTACGCTGCGTCCTGTTTTCAATTTAATCATATACGCAGATGATAAACTATTAGACTGATGTTTTTAAACTAGAGCCCTCACACTTCTTCACGAGAAACCAACCACATCCTCAGGAATGAGAAAACGAGATAGTTCTCGTGAAGTGCTCCAAGTGAGCCCCAGGAGGCATGCTTCCAAGACCTATATCAACAAAACCTGTTACTCTCTATAATACTGTTAGTTACTTGATGAAAGAAATCATCAAGAATTACGGTTGGTAAATGGAAGAGAAAAACAAGAGTAACAGTTAATATCAAGTTGATATATATAGGAAAGACTAGGTGGGTAAGAGAAGGAGTCAGAGATTACAAGAAAAAGTATAACAACAAGGAAGGAGAAGAATCGAAATGCTAATCACATCGCGACCAGACAAGCAAACCTAAGTCGGCCCAGGAACGTCGGAATGAATCTTAGCTCTGATAGATAAAGTTCAGATTAACTTAAGACTAATTCTCACCCCTCAGTGTGATTTGAGGGGTGAGAAAGAGTCTTAAGACACACGGCGGTAGCTGAATGAAGAAAAGAGTAGTTTGGCACCCAGCCCCAAAAACAAATGCGCGGCTTTCCACCACCCAACAACCTGTCCAAATGATACTGAGGAAGTCCCAAGAAAGCCATTAAGGCGGACTGTTGTGTCACCACAGTGAGAAAGAGTCTTAAGACATACAGGCGGTAGCTGAATGAAGAAAAGAGTAGTTTGGGACCCAGCCCCAAAAACAAATGCGGGCTTTCCACCACCACAACACCTTCGCAAAGAACAAGGGTCCCAAGAAAGCCATTAAGGCTGCTGTTGTGTCACCACAGTGAGAAAGAGTCTTAAGACATACAGGCGGTAGCTGAATGAAGAAAAGAGTAGTTTGGGACCCAGCCCCAAAAACAAATGCGCGGCTTTCCACCACCCAACACCTGCCAAAGAACGAGGGTCCCAAGAAAGCCATTAAGGCTGCTGTTGTGTCACCACAGTGAGAAAGAGTCTTAAGACACACAGGCGGTAGCTGAATGAAGAAAAGAGTAGTTTGGGACCCAGCCCCAAAAACAAATGCGCGGCTTTCCACCACCCAACACCTGCCCAAGAAGGAGGGTCCCAAGGAAGCCATTAAGGCTGCTGTTGTGTCACCACAGTGAGAAAGAGTCTTAAGACATACAGGCGGTAGCTGAATGAAGAAAAGAGTAGTTTGGGACCCAGCCCCAAAAACAAATGCGCGGCTTTCCACCACCCAACACCTGCCAAAGAACGAGGGTCCCAAGAAAGCCATTAAGGCTGCTGTTGTGTCACCACAGTGAGAAAGAGTCTTAAGACATACAGGCGGTAGCTGAATGAAGAAAAGAGTAGTTTGGGACCCAGCCCCAAAAACAAATGCGCGGCTTTCCACCACCCAACACCTGCCAAAGAACGAGGGTCCCAAGGAAGCCATTAAGGCTGCTGTTGTGTCACCACAGTGAGAAAGAGTCTTAAGACACACAGGCGGTAGCTGAATGAAGAAAAGAGTAGTTTGGGACCCAGCCCCAAAAACAAATGCGCGGCTTTCCACCACCCAACACCTGCCCAAGAAGGAGGGTCCCAAGGAAGCCATTAAGGCTGCTGTTGTGTCACCACAGTGAGAAAGAGTCTTAAGACACACAGGCGGTAGCTGAATGAAGAAAAGAGTAGTTTGGGACCCAGCCCCAAAAACAAATGCGCGGCTTTCCACCACCCAACACCTGCCCAAGAAGGAGGGTCCCAAGAAAGCCATTAAGGCTGCTGTTGTGTCACCACAGTGAGAAAGGAGTCTTGAAAAAGAGAGGCATTAGCCGCATCATGCTAATAATGGACTGCCATCCAAACCAGCGTGCAAAATAGCGGATTTTCCACCCTGAGACGCCGACCGAAGCTAACCATCCACCCAATAGTGCCTTTCTTAGTTCATACCATGACGGAACAACCGCCCTTGTATGTTAAGCCCCTCCACCACGACAAAGTGAAGGCACATTGGAGGAGTGAGGGCTCTACACTCTGTCCATTAACTCTGCTTTGCTGTGGAATAAGTAAGTTTTGTACATGGCAGCTATGACACCCAGGCTGGCTCTCCACTTAGTAGTTGGTCGTTTCAGGATTGTTTTTGGCACTGACATACTGTAAACCACACTTTGATGTAGTCTTAAATCTCACCGTACAGGAAGACAAGGTTTATTTTGCAAGCGTGATGATCATACAGCTGTAAGCAGGTTTATGTCGTTTTTAGAGAGATCAAGTTGAAAGTTCAGTCGTAGCTAGTGGACATCAACAGGAGGCGATTAAACAACCCCTCATTTTAAACAACATCCACTAAATAAGTTAAAAAAATAACTTCATTCTTTTTTATACCTGAAGCTTCGGATATTAAATTAATAATTACCTTTTTCTTGAAAAATAAACACCTATATATTCCATGTTTCAAAACCAGGCATCATAACCAAAGAGAAGTATATGGCAGTATTGCCATTATAAATATTTATGAGCCTAATAATTTTATGATGTTATTATTCATAAAGTTCTACAGAGTCAAGAGAAGTAGATGTCACAGATAGATAGTGGGAAATAAAAAGCAAGATTTACGACAAGAAGGGTCTTTGGGAGTCAACTTATTTGGTTCTTAATCTGTCTTCACTGATCTATAAAAATTAAATCAAGCATAAGTCAAAAACGTTTCACTTAACTTTACAACTTTCTTTTGATACATTAAACATGCAACATTATTAATAATTTATTCAAAATAGGTGTCATATGTAAGGACAAGGAATAAAATTAAATATTACAAAAAACCATTCATGAATATTTGTTAATTCTTTTCAATGAAATATATAACATATTTTAGTTGAAATTATTTTAAAGAAGCTATTCTTTACATTTTACTGTACATTGTCGGTTGGCTTAATGCGGCCTATGTTTGACTGTTGTATCCATTTAATAATACGAGTATGTTTGAATAAATACACCATCAAATATTATATGTAATATATTGATAGAGGAGAAAAAGATATGTTTACTTATGACCGACCGTATATTCAAATGTGTTTTAAACTAAAATTGATTTTTATTTGGAAATTTATATTTATATACATATAAAGATAATTAAAAAATCCAACTTGACTACAAATTCAATAACGAAACGAGGAAAACATAAACATAGGCATACAAGACTCACTACTATATTTCGACAGGAGAGTCGTTCAAAAGAGTGACATAATTTATCACTCTTAAAATAGTGATTAGAAGAATGACAAATCAAAAGAGTGACACAATTAAATAAAAATCAAAAGAGTGACAATTAAAAAGAGTGCTTTATACAGTACAAAGTTTTATTTATTGAACATGCCATAAAAAAAATTCATTGACTGTAATAACATTAAAAAAAAGTTTTAATTCTTCAATCTAAAATTAAAATTTAGAGTAGAAATAGAAAAAGATAACTGCTTACCATTTCTAGATACCATGATTTATAGGAATCAGGATGGGAGCATTTCAGTTGACAGGTGGGGGAAACCCCAGAAAACTAACCGGTATCTTAATTTTCAATCTTTCAAAGTTTCAATAATCATCACCCATTGAAACACAAAATAAATATCGCGTTAGCATTAAAACACAGAGGGTCTAATTTATGTGGTTTAAAGTTTGTTCTGAAAAATATTAACTTAGCAACAAATATTATGAGAGAAAATAATTATCCAGAAAGTTTAATTAAAACATTGTTCACTCACATAATAAAGAAAGAACAGAAAAACAGACTGATAATCCTGATCACGATCCTACACCAGATAATACCAGTCAAACACAATATAGGTCACTAACATACATAAAAGCGTTATCAGAGCAACTTAGTAAAATATTTAAAGGTATCAACATAAAAATTGCTTACAAAGTTAAAAAAGGTTTAAATTCAAGTATTATTTCAAAAACCAAATCACCTATTAATAAACTCCTCTATAGTAATATATTCAACTCCATGTGAAAATTGCAAGGCAGCTTACATTGGGCAAACAAAACAGTATTTAAAAGATAGGTTAGCCTATGCATAATAAGATATTAAGTCAAAGAAAACATATTGTGCTTTAGCCCATCATTCAATTACCAATAGTCATAACTTTAACTTAGACGACACGAAGGTCGTCATAATTATTTTCATAGATTATAAAAATAATAAAAATAAGAGTCTTACAAAAGAAATGACTCACATTCGAAAAACTAAAACATGTTTAAATAAAAAAAAGGATACAGAAAACCTTAGTAAAATATTTAGTCTATTACATAATAATTAGGAAATATGATGTAGTTTCCTGGTTTTTTTTTATAGTTTTAATTAGTTTATTAAGGCTTTTGTGTTATCAAATCTGACCAAAAGAAGGTTCGAAAAACGGTCACTAGGGCAGCACACTAGCTGATATGAACACAAACTGTTATGTAGTTGCTTCCTAACAATAGAAAAATACCAAGGTAATCTATATTATTTAAATGATGTAATATAATTACTTTTCATGTTATTTTAATTAAATTTTGTACTGATATAGTCTTGAAGATGTCCAAAAATATAGACGAAACGTCGGCATGAAAGTGTTGTATTGTTGAAGCTAGTGTTACATATATTTATAAGTGTGTGTATGGTTTATTGAACAATATGCCATTTCTTAATTTTATATTTTTCTACTTAATTTAGTTTTCGAACTGCTATCCGTTCTGCAAACTGAACAACACTTTCATTATTATTATAATAATTATCATTATTATTTATTCACTCTTATGGTATCTACAATTATACATACATTCCAGTGACATTTTTTAATAACATTAACCACCATCACAACACAATTCTGTTGAACTAAAATATCCTTAAAATATAGAAATTAAGGTTTACACTTCACCAATAATTATATGTTCTTGCATGTGCTTTTTACTTTACTATAAGTAAAGTATAGTGATCGTGAAAAAATTTGATCTCGAGATTTTGGCGGAATTACATCTTTTGAGGTCCCAGAAGTCGTTTTTTGAAGTTTTTTCGATGATATCTGTGTGTGTGTGGGTGGGTGAGTGTGTTAGCATTGCTTGTTACCACGCTACGGTCCGGAATCTTTGATGGATCAAGTTGATATTTTACAAAAAAAATGGGCCTCACAGCGAAGAAGGTCCCTATTGTTTGAGCGTTAAAGTACGATTTCTGTTTTCAGAAAATATTTTTTTGACGCTAAACGGCTCATTAAAAACTCATGAAAATTTGACCATAAATGGAACAAAAATTAGCAATTTATAAAAAAATATTCATGAAGTTTCAATTATGGGAAAAAGCAATAAAGGTATAAAAACTGTTTGTTTATCCTAGATTAAGGGATCACCTGTCGATCCCTTTTCAAAAAATTTTTAATATTTTTTTACAATGTTTACATTGACTTAGAAATTTTTTGAGCAAAACCACTGAGATAAAATTAGACTATTCTAGTCTAATAGTTCATATTTATTATTTTCAAAAATTAGAAGCTCCCAACTATAAATGATTTAAATTATATTGAATAGCTGGCTTCGATTTTGAGTTGAGTATGTAAACTGGTTAATTACTAATATATTTTTTCCCAATATACATTCATAGCAAGCTTATAACAGAGTACAAGACGTAAGAAAAAAGATAACACCCACTCAGAAAAAATTGGTATATATGATTTTCGATTAAGGGGAAGGAAAATGATTTTAATAAATACTAAGAAGAAATTCATAGTATAATAATTCTATAAAAAACCAAAAATATAAAACATAATTCAAAATGGAAATCTTTCGATTGAAGATTAATAAATGTAATTATTATATATCCTTAATTATAAATTATCTTAAAACTACATTTTTTCTTGTATGTTTATGATGTTTTCAGAGAAAATAAGAGTATTTTTCTGATTTAAATTTGAAAATTTGACTTTAATATTCAATGTAGAAAGAGGTCAAGTAACCGATATAAGAAATCCACTGGCTATTTGAACAAATACTATGTTCTCTTGTAGGAGATTATTTCGTATCAAGAAATTTTCATTTTGACTTTTCAAAAATGTTATTACTGCTGTAGTTATACTAATGAAATTATTTGCATCGGCTGTGTGATGTACAAAAATAAGCTTATATATTGATAAGTCGATCAATCAGTATCTGTACTTCCTCAGAAATGAAAGACTAATAAACATCTCGCATTTAAATGTTTACATTATGCTTAAATGAGACATTATTATATACCCAAGAACATTGATATTAAGTTTACTTATAGTAAAGTTGAGTGCAGGCCACTCCAGGTTTTTTACTGTTTAAACGCATCCCCCACCGGTGATAACATCAACCGTTTACCGTCTTTTTGTTTCATCGGTGATTCTACAGATTATATATTGGAAGTCCTAAATTTTGCCTAAATCAAGTGCATTTCGAGTAGGGATCCTTTAACGAGTATATGAAATCGTACAGGCTCCGGACCGAGGGCTGAACGTCCTCTCGGATGGATGACGTACTCGGATTTATTCGCTCCGCGTGGATAAATCGAGAGCCAGGTGTGGATCGAACCCCGGACTTTCAGCCCAGAGGTGAGTACGTTAACCACTGAGCTAACCTGACCCCTCTCTTGCATGTTGCATTATAGAAATATCTTTTCATATCTATTTCTAATAAATTATCAAATAGCCATGTTAATCCTGTCAGATTCATCAGATATAAAAAATTCTCCTTATATATATTTATCGATAAAAAGATTTCACATAAACAAGTGAAATAACAATCGTTTATCAAACCACAATATGAAATGGGAAAACAAGACTAAAATCTTTCAACAGTAACAAGTGGTCTTCGTCAGAGTCAAAAACCCAACTCAGTTCGGTTTTTGACTCTGACGAAGACCGCTTGTTACTGTTGAAAGATCTTAGTCTTGTTTTCCCATTTCATATTGTGGTTTGATCATTACATATATTTATTGGATATAAATTCTAAAAATGCTATATTAATATTGGCAAAATTTTACGAGTAAATGAAGGAAATGACGATAAAACTAAAGGACATAATTCAGTTATTAAGGAAATAATTAGTAAAACCTAAAAAATGTATTATATGGGTCAAACAAATAACTAAACACTGAAAATAAGAAGTTTTATTTACTCTTTATTGCTTTTTATTTCAGTGCCCACCTGTCAATGAAAAGATGAGTTTTCAACACATGAATTATTAAGTAATTTTATTTATATTGCACAAATTTTCCTTGGGTTCCTTTATTTTTGAAATGGACAAGTATATGTTATGAAGTATAGACCTAGTATATTCATAATAGCTAACGCAAAAGAGAATACTGATGGAAAACTGTCTTCTGAGTATATAAAGAAAAAGAAGTAATGAGGGTGCAGAAATATAAAAATGAGATGAGTAATGAATAGCGAAAGGAATCAAGAAAAACAGATTCAGGTACTCAGGATGATCTCAACTTCAAAGTAAACTAAATAAAAAATAGAAAGGTTTTGTCTGTATAGTGCTTAAAACTAACTCAATTCAAGTTATCTTTACACTTTATACATTAGAGAAACCGAATCCACACTTAGAACAATTTCTGTCTGTTTATTTATCCAAACATTTTGGGACAAGCAAGCTCAGCCACCATAAGTCATAGCAAGCTAAAACTTGTGTAAGTATAACTTAAAATCTAAGATTTGAATTAATTGGCAATTCAGAGAAGAAACTTGGAAAGTAGGACCTTTAACCTGTGCTTGGCTAGCTGTATATCTATATAAACTAACAAAACCTACTTGCTACAGTAAGAGGTACCTAAAAAATTGATGTATATTTTTAAAATATAATTTTGTCTAAGGGTGGTTTGGTTTCTCTAATGTATAAAATGTAAATATAACTTAAAATGTGTCAATTCTAAGCAATTTACAGACAAAACCTGAATGGATATACAGGTATTTTTAGGAGCCTGCTACTGTAGCAAGTAGGTATTGTTAGTTCAGTTTAATTTTGTTTCCGTTTTTCATAATTTGCTCACTTTAAAATCTTACCCGCGCCCTAAATTAGAAGTATGCCTAGAATAAAATCAAATTTGAGCTCAGTATCTAAAGCTGCAAAACGAAAAAAACTTGATCTAATGATAGTTGTGGACTGTACTAATAATATTTTCTACCATTCTATAATTTATTATCATATTTTGAAATACCATATTTTGGAATATCATCCCTGAATTTTTGTAAAAGACCCGTCAAAGATGGGCACATCTACTAGTAACTAATAAACATCAATTACAAATTAAAAACTGTATCACCTAACCATTTTTACTTAAAAGCCACAGTTAAGGCATTCAGTGCGTAAAGAGTGAATGAATTATTATTTCAATATATAAGGCAAATTTATTGGAGAGAAGCCTGGTACAACAGGTACTAAATAAAAATTAGTTTGCCCATTCATCTTTTCAGAAATCTTCTTAATAAATAAAAAAAAGAATGTTTTGAAATGCAGGCTTGACCTTACTGTGAATGTGACAGCATTCAGTTTTGATCGTCAGTTCAACTGTTACAACAATAAGTCAATATATCTTAAGACTTTATGCAATGCCCTATCTTATATCTGTATTCCTGAAGGATATTCCTTGACCATGTTCCTATTTACTGTGTGCTAATTTTTTATTTATATTTAACCTTCAAAAATAATAGCAAAACATATTTTAAAACAAATAACCTAAAGCGATTAGTTAGTTTAGTATGTAAATAAGATGTAGCGACCAGAAGTATATATATATTTAAACTTTTTTTTTTAAATTAAGTGCACATTCAACAATTACTAGGTCAAATCTAGCATTATACTTCGATTTACGGGTGTGAAACACATCTCTCCTGCTTCTTCATTTTTTCTTATCTTCTCCTGAGGACAGTTAGGTCTCCAACAGTTACTTCGAAAGTGTGTTCAGGATCTTTATCTCTTCCCCCCTGATGAGGGTTAAACCATAAGTTAGAGACAGTACATGTTTTTTTTTCTATTTACAGTTCATCTATAGTCTCCTCTAAAACGTTTGTTTCCCTTTTTTGAATCGTTTTCTTGTTGATATATATATATATATATATGGAATTAAAGTATGCAGCAGCTTCTGCATTGACGACCTTTTTGCTGATGGCCTCGATTTTAGAAGCTGCTGCATACTTTAATTCCATTTGTCTTCAAGAAGATTTGCTGCCCACTTATACTAATATATATATATATAACAAATTCAATAATATATCAACCGTTGAATAGAATAGGTGTATAATAAAATCCGGTTTCGGTCAATTTTCCAGGATCAAAATCAAACTCTCAATGCCGACGTTTTGGTTTTATTTAAAACCTTTTTCATAGGCCTACAACAAAGGATGACAAGAAATCATATATAAACATCAACAAGAAAGACCCTCGAAATGCTATATATTAAAAACGATCTAAGTTCAGTTAATCATAGAAGTGACATTACCAATTTGAACACTATTTATTCAGGAGTGTTAAGTTGATTTTAGTGAAATTTAATTTCCTTAGTTCCTTTTTGTGTTCTTTGAGTGAACAGTGTTCGGTTTACATGTAATTGTAATCAGTTAGTCTGGTCCAAGTTTTTGACCAGTTAAGATGTTAGTTCACTAACTATCTATTGTTACTTCATTTTTATAATGTAAATTTCATCATTTTTTTCTAATTCAAATAATTTGCTTTTTAATTCATAAAAATATTTTTTTTATTGTTTTCTATTATTTATTGTATATATATTTTTTTTTTTTTACAATTTAATACCATTTTGAGTTTGTTTATGTTGATGTTTTTTTTTATGTTTTTCTCTATCGGGGTTCGGTCAATTTTCCAGGATAAAAAAATCAAACTCTCGTTGCCAACGTTTCGGTTTTATTTAAAACCTTTTTCATAGGCAGAAGTAAGAATTTTTTAACTAAGAAAATGAAATTTACATTTTTAAAGGAAAACAATGTAAATTTCTTTTATTAGTTAAAAAATTCTTACTTCGCCTATGAAAAAGGTTTTAAATAAAACCGAAACGTTGGCAACGAGAGTTTGATTTTTTATCCTGGAAAATTGACCGAACCCCGATTAAGAAACACCTATATATATATATATATATAATTATAATATTTTTTATATATATATATTATAATATAATATATAATCAATGATCAAACCACAATAAGAAATGGGAAAACAAGACTAAGATCTTTCAACCGTAACAAGTAACGTGAAAGATCTTAGTCTTGTTTTCCCATTTCTTATTGTGGTTTGATCATTTATTGTTGTTTCACGTGTTTATGTGAAATCTTTTTATATATATATATATATAAACTAGAATTTAAAAAGAACACATAGAAAGGAAACCACTGAACTCATACTATATTTCGATGTCCTCGTTTCAGGAAAAGAAGTGAATCGCTCCAAAGGCTGATAACGACTGACTGATATATATATATATATATATAAAATAGACTTAAACGAAGGTAACACACAGATAGATATAGGCATAGCTCACTTCTACATGTCTACAATCGTCGCCATCAGGAGACGAAGAATCCAACAGGAAGGCAGCCTGAGTCGCCACTTTGCCTTCATGTCAGACTCTTCACCTCTTGATGACGGCGATCGTCGAAATGTAGAAGTGAGTTGTGCCTGCATCTATCTGTGTTTTACCTTCATTTTAAATTTATTTTATTATAAATATGTTGGACATTTCATTTATATATATATATCTACTCACGAGTTCAAAATCATTTTGATTGATTAGAACAGGAACCAAAAGGAATCAAAATCTAATTGATTTTGAACTCTCATCGTGTCCAGTTTAATGTAAGTGTATATAAATGTTATAATGTATCCAAAATAATGTAAAGATATATAATTTTAAGAAAAAACAATGACAAATCGAAATGCATATTACACTGTTAGGAGGAGGTTACAATGAGGATATGGTAATTTCAAATTCATACAGGTTTACTATGGTTTTCAAATATTTGGCCCTAAAGGTCGTGGATTAATTTCCAGTTTCTTCATGATTGTATGAATTCGATTGTGTTATTGTTTCGATTGTGCCTGGCTTACAATAGTTTCTTTGGTTCCTTTGATTTGCCAGTATAAATACTGTAACTCTTTAGAAGGTCAAACAGTCAATCCTGATTAATTTGCGTAACTATTTGTTTGTTTTTTTTTAAACTCACCCATATATACACCAACTTGTCCATTCAGCAGGATCTGGTGATCCAGAAATCACCAAACACCCTTAAAAATTAATCGGTATCACAAGGATAAGATTGGCTCTATTCAATTCATGAATGATCTTTTGATTCAAAATGGTTGAACTTGTCTAAACTACGAGTATATAGTTCTTCATTCACTACATTAGACGGTTTTTTTGCGTGAGTCCTGAAAAATTTTCACAAATCTCTACCTCTATTAGTAACTTTAGAGTTGTTTTGTGGGAACAGCTCTAATATTGATGTTGGACGAGCCCTGATAATATTTATGCATGATCGAGAGATCAGCTCTGAACAGCATGTGTAACCCGCTATATTAACAAAAAATTAAAATGAAATGTTTTTTATATATGGAATATTTGGTTTAAAATAAGTTTTATTTACTTTTCTACACCAGAAATATGAACGTTATTTGCTAAGTTGCTCACTGGTTGGTGGACTTTAATTTTTTTTAGATTTCATTACCGGTCATTTGATGGAGAGGTGCTACAACAGAAGTCAACCCCTATTCAGTGCTGGTTACGTGAATGACTGGTTGATTTGTGTTTTCGGCTGCCAGAGATCCCTCTGAAGGCTGGGGGCAGCCCTCAGGCACCTTCCTCCCATTAGCCTGTTTGCTTTGCACCGGCTTTTTTCGCCGCACTTCGCCCAAGGCCTCGATCCTCTGTTCCTCCTAATCACTCCCCTATTAAAGCCATTCACACCTTCGCTTGTAACTTACCCCTCAGCCCCTAACCGCATCCCGCTTAATTAATACCCTCTAAACTAATATAGGGGTTTCTTGCTTCGAGGTATATATCATCCTCCCCATCGTCAGCTCACCCCTGTCATTCATCCTGCTTAACTATATTTCCCACCACTTATAATACCTTAGAAGCTTTATTCCATTCTTTACATAATAACCACGATTAATTATTATTATTAATACATAATAATTACTATATTTATTATTTACGCAGTGGCGGTTTGGAACAGAAACATACAAATTATATATATTCAAAATGTATAAAGGACACAAAAATTTGAACTATATTATTCATTGATTCTCAGAACTGAGTACATTGATTTTATAACCTTTACGACTTGTACATGACAAAGATTAAAATTGCTGTGTAAAGTATCATCAGCATTAAACAAAGGGTGTTTAGACAAGTAGTTATTAAATTTGTGACTGCAGTTCGATACACTATTCTGATGTAATCCTTCGTGTGTTTACTACTGAATTTTTTGTCGATATAATGTATATAATATCCGCTTTTTCCATATTGATGTGGTTTCCATAATTAAAATTCTTATAAATATATATTCGCGCTCCGTCCTTCGACTTGGGGAGATCTCTCTCACTTCGTCCTCTCTTCTAGTCTACTCCTGATGACGAACAACAGTTCGAAATATTGAGAATTCTGTAAGTGTGCTTTTTATTCCTTTTTCTGTGTCGTGCTTTGTGTAATTTAAAGTTTTATATATATATAAGTAAGAACATCAATAATTCTTATTTACTATTTATTATTTAAATATGCCCATATATACTTGATTGAATATATTTTCGTATTGAACAAAGATTCTAACTTAGTATCTTGTAATATAACAGAAATATAAAATAGGTAATATTAATTATCTAACAAATTATTTAAAACACAATTTAAACTAACAACAACAATAATATGTAATTCATAACTAATTTAATATAAGTTAAATTAGTTAGTATAGTTAAAAGTATAGTATATATATAGTATAGTTAGTATAAAGAAGTAAGTATAGTTAAATCAGATTCTAATTAAGATCAATTTGAAAGATTTTAATTTGAATTTAAAGATATGAGAATTATGAATCAAAAGTATTTAAACATTTAGTGACAGATGTAATACAATTTTTATGAATTAGGACGAGCATTTTAGAGGATATGCTAGGAAATAAGTTTCTGTGATCAGAGCTCTATTTGATCTCTGTTATGTAACACCCTTTAAGGAGTTATGTTAGAACTGTTTTGTAAGAGGTCCTTGAGTGTTTAGGATATCCCTGGGCTACACGTGATTATGGCTGCAGGTAAGTTAAATCTAAATAGATATTGATTTCTCCAAGGTCACTACTGTACTGAGTAAATCTGTAAATTTCTAACTCTGTCTGGTGATTTGAGAAGTTTACAGTCTATCCGCAACAGCATGTCGTGAACGGCTGTCACCACAACCCTTCTAGTATTTATTATTTTTGGAATCGCTTTGACCACTCTGCTTCCACTTCTGCATTCAGGTTCCCTGAGTTTTATTTTAATCAAGGAAAATAAAAAAAAATGATTCATGCTTTTCTGAAACATAACTTATTTCAATATTGTTTGGCGTTATTTCTGTATTAAACTACTGAATAAAATGACATAAAATTAATATTTTCCCGAAGAATGAGTAAACGTCCCTTTATTAGTGGTAACAAGTTTGCAAAGACCTGAATGAAATGGTAGATCGAAAATAACGGTTGTTAGGAATGAAAGAATGAGTACGTAGAGTGGAGAGGGAGAAAGGTGACTTACAGGCGTGAAGAATGCGGAGGACGATAAGGATCAGAGCCATTGAAGAGGCTGCGACGGTGTCCTGCGACAGGTGACTCTTCCTCCTTCACCGGCTCTACCCTCTCCATGAATTATTAAGCCCTCATAGAGCCAAAGCCATTAGTTCTGACCTTCTACTTAATTATCAAATACAAGAACAAACCATTCCAGTTCATCTGATAAAAAAAAACACTCCTCTTTGTATCTTTAACACAAAATTTAACTTCTCTCCTATGTAAATCCACTGCTTCTGGCTTTACGTTAAACTTATTTTTAAAAAAATTAGACATCTATCACTTCTTAGAAAAGAATTTTTTTTTTCAAGTTAAGTATAAGGAATGTACGATATTAAAAGCTCTGAACAGTTCTCCATTGTTAATGTTTATAACATCAATGCCTAAAACACAATAACAAATTTAAAAATAGGAGTAAGATCTTTAAACCAAAAAAACAGATTTTTGATTTTTCCACTTGAGCTGAAAAAGTTGAAAGATTTTAGCTATTTTTCTAAATGTTTTATTGTTTCACGTGTTTAACCATGAATCTTTAACGTAACAAAAAACACCAGTCAATCCTCAACTTATGCTAGGTTACGAGTATATTGTTATGGCAGTCCCACAAGGGAACACACATAAGCCGAACATTGACCCTTTGTGATACCATACAATGAAGATTGATTCTACATTGAGAGTCCCGAATTTTGCCTCACTTAAGTATGTTTAGAGTAGGGATATGTAACGAGTATCTGACATCGCCACGGGACCGATGGCTTAACGTCCACTCGGAGGGACGATATGCTCAGATTTATTCAGCTCTCACGTGAAGAAGTCGAGGCCAGAGTGGGTACTGACCAACCTGCATTCAGGCAAGCACATTGCCACTGGGCTAACGTGGACCCATCCTCAACTTTCTGGCTAGAAGAATTGTTGCTACATCAACACCTCTCATTCCTGTAGCTTGCTCCTCCTTCTCCTCAGGGTCACCAGAGGTCACCCTACCTCATCACCACTTCGCAGGTATCCATGAACTGAGTACCTTCATCAAAGAACTATTCCCAATCGCATCCCCCCCCCCCCTTCCATCACCATCCATGAACCACCAGAGAAAGACATGTTCTCAATAGCTTTCCTCTTTTTACGGGTAAAACGAACGCATTGTCTAAACTTCATAACATTGCTTTAGTAATTGAAAAGATAAAGAAAGACATAGGCAAATAAATTATATATAAATAAAATGACTTGGTCATTATTACTGCCAACATTTTCCACTATGTATTTTTGCTCAAATATATTTAAACAACAGGTAAAGGCAAAGAGGGACTATAATTTCACTTAATGTTACCCTATTGATTTAAAATTGCTTTTTAAATCAATAAAAAGCAGTGTTTTTTTTTACCAAAAACACCTGTGTAGTCAATGTAAATTAATATGTAATGGTTTTAAAGATTAATAAAGCCAGTGGGGAAAGCTTTTAACAAAATAAAACATACAGAGAATGATATAGGGTGGTTTAAAATGATCTCACCCACTTGTAGGCTTGATAAAAGCCAAAAATAGTAAATAATTTAAAAAAAACATTATATTTTCATTAAAATGTATTTATACATTTTATGCATAAATGTATTTCTGTCTACACATATATGTATTTATCATGTATTTATATATTTATCTTATACATCTAAGGCCCAAAAGATCTCCTGATTTGAACCCGTGTGATTTCTTCTTGTGAAGACATTTAAAATCAAAAGTATTCAGTCATCGGTCTGTATCTATTGAGGGGTTAATACAAGCAATTCGTTTTAGATATAGAAGACATTCCACTAGAAATGACCCATAGAGTTATCAATCATTTTTCATTAGCGTCTCCAACAGTGAGCTGACAATGATGGAAATCATTTGGCTGATTTGATTTTTAAAACCTAATCAAATAAAATGACATTATATGTAAAATGAAAATACATTTTTTTTTTAAATTGGTTAAATTTTTGGCTTTTAATAAGCCTACAAATGTGTCAGATCATTTAGAACCATCCTATATATATTATATTCAGTATCCAAGTAGTGTCTTCGAAGGCTAATGATTCTTAGATTGTTTTCTTAATAAGCTCTTGAATTCTTTATTTAACTTTCATATGCCAAATTAAACATACACTAAAAGATTTGAATGTTTAAAGCTATTTAAGCAGGCCTTGCTTGGTTATTATACATATTTTGAAAAAAGAAATGTTAAGAATGAGCCTGGTGCAGGAAAGCTGACAGGTTACGGATACTTGGCACTGAGCTCGAGGCCATAAACAGACCCTGTAGGCTTTTTGTTTGCTCATTTCTCAATGCAGTTTACACCCAGCCCATTAACCTCTCCTCCTTCTCTTTTCCTCACACCCATTGCCATCTTCAAGCTTAGTTTTGTTATGACAACACTGCAATTTTTATTCCATAACTACAATAAAAAAAGTAAAATAAAACCTAGTCTTAGACTTCACACGGTTATAACGTCAACTTCATTCTAAGTAAACACTTTTTCAAAAATTATATTCAATTCCTTCAAAAATTAACAATTCCTTATTTGGTTTTATCCTTAACTGGTCATATAATCAGTATTAGAAATTATTAATTGAAATAATAACCAATGAATGATAAATAATACTTTAACATTATATCAATAACATTAAACATAATAAATTTTCATTACTGTGCAATCTGCTATAGTGTAGTATTTACTCATATTAGAAAATGTCACTAAAATGAAATCAATAACTAGAGAGTTCATTATCATTCAATGAAATAATTGAATTTCCTTAAGAAAACGAAATGCAGAAGGCTTTCCTCATTTCCCACCAGGAGAGCTAGTAGAAAGATAAATAGTAGTCTTATTGGCGATTTCAAGAATTACGTCTCCACGCAAACAATTTAATATGAAACTCGAAAGAGAACTGAGACCTATCTAACACCTTCCCGTAGTTCGGCTTTCAAAAGAGTAGATGTTAACCTGAAAAGAAGACACTAACTGTTTGAAACGCGTTGTTTTTTCTTTTCTTTTTTTAATTATTATTTGAGGTTGACTATAGCACTGAGTCTTAAAAAAGAACTATTGCACTTTCCCTCTTTTGTACTAAAGTATTTAAAGTTGAAGCAGTTAGCTTCAACGCATCCAAGAAGCTCAGCACTTTTGCTGGTTCCAGCAGTAAAAGTTTTTCTATGGTTTTGTTGAGTGTTCCGAAGCACCTACTTCTGTACAGCAAAGTTGCCTTACAGTCAGTCAGCAGGTGCAACGGTGTTTCTTCCTCTTCTTTGTAGAATCTGTATAAGCCATCATTGATAATATCCATTCATGCTCCCTACGTTTCAGGAGAAAGTAACTTCCTTTCTCCTTTTTCGAGAGAAAGGAAGAAAAAAGTCTTCTTCGGGTCCTTAAATGCACTTGTGGGAGGTTGGCTCCCACTAGTTAGCGCTTCTGAACCCTCTGGGCTTCTGGGGGATGGTCTCCGGACTTCCTTCCCTTTAGTATTATACAGGGGAAAATCCCTGTATCTCTATCAGTGGTATTTTATCAGCTCCAGCAGAGCACCACTTACCGTAGTAAGGCTATTTACTCAATGGGGTCGCCTGGTACCCTTGAGACTCCGTTCATAATACAGTTACCCCTGTATCATCCATTCTTTGGCACGGATCGCATAACAGCTTAGATTGGGGCTGTGATAAAAGAAGGAGATTTTGGGGATTAGCAAGGATGGGAAACGAAGGTGGTCAGCCCCAGCCCCTAATCCCCTTCTCCTTCTCTTTCGTTTGTCCCCGCATATAGCAGGTTAACAGGGTAGCCTCGTGAAGGCCGAAAGTTGGAGTTGAGTGTTAGAGTGTTAGTTTCATATTAAACTTTTTGTGTGGAGATATAATTGTTGAAATGGCCAATGTGAGTAAATACCACACTATAACAGACTGCACAAGTAATGAATGAATGAAGTAGTTGTCTACTACCAGATTATTATTTATAAAGCACAACTCTCTTATTTCTATCAGCATAATCCATTCGGATCAACATGAGGTTCATGGTTTGTTATCTTAAGTTTACGAAGCATTTTGTTTAATATCCGTATTTACTTATTTAGAGCCCTTTAAAAGTTCACAATATTCTAGGCTACAACAATTTTCAAAAGTTTCGACCTTGAAGAATACATTCTAAGCGTAACATATCTTAAACACATATATTAAATATGAAAGGAAGTTAAATAACTTAAAACATTCCTTCTGATGAGAAATAAATTATTTCATGGCACATTTAAATGCTGAATGGTGAGGTTCTTTTATTGGCTTGAACTTTGTACGCTGCACTCACAGACGTCTAGGTACATCTCTCCTATTTATACACTGCACTCATAATGTTAACTTGAAAGGCTCATTTTTAATTAAAATTTAATTTGAAATTTTATGTTTACAAAATTTAATGTCCACTCCAACTTTAAAATCATTTTTTTTTAATTATAATTTTATATCTATACCCTACATATATCCTCGTATATAACTCTCAAAGATGTTTCCCACTAAATAATTTAGCCAAATATTGAACGAAGGGATAATTTAGGTTTTTTATTGTTGTACAGATCTCTTCAAAACTTCCTATCAGGGTTTTTTTTCAATTGTTTTACGTTATTCCAAAGATGTGACAATCTGTCCAAAGCTTTCGTTAAACCAAAATATAGGTTTTGTTTAATAATATTATAAAAACTACCAATCTTAAATCTATGACTAAATAGTTTTTCAAAAACTTTAGTAAAGAGAGATTTTACAAGTTATCTTATAGTTTACAATTATAACTAATTGATCTTTTAAAAGCTCCCTGAAAGAGATATTATCCGGTAAAACCCTTAAGATGTTTGAACTAAACAATAATAATGAAAGGAAAATGTAGTATCTAACAAAGTAAATTTCCTTCCCACAACTGGTTTTCGATCTTGTCAGGTTTCTTGAGAAAAATTGAAAGTTTTTAGTAAATTCTCTTACATTTATAATCCGTTAAACTATTTTATTCAATTGATTGCTACATGTTTATAACTTTACCTAATGTTTTTCATTGTTATATGAATAGACTCTGAACCACAGTATGTTCCTACTGTTTTTCTTACACACTCTATGAGTTACGACTGTTGCAATAGTATGGGGAAAGAAAACGGAAAGGAAACAGAAAATGGTAAGTTAGTGAAATGGTTACCGGCGGATAGGAGGCATTGATGATAGGTTATGCTCACCGACAGACGATCTGCGGTCAGAGGGCTCCACCTATCCCTCAAAGACCAGGAACTCGGCAATCACAGCCTCACAAAGACTTCCCCCATCAAAACAAACGTTTAGTGTTTTCATTCAACAAGACGTTAGGAGGAAAAAAACACAGCTTAAGTGGTTCATCTCAAGTTCTTTGAATCCCTATCTAGGATCAAATCAGGAAATAAACCTTTTTTTTACTCCACATTCTAAGTGGGTCAGACCTTCAACCGTTAAACACAAATTCTAATTAGTTTCAAAAACATTCGAGATCATTTTATATCATTTAAAACCTTATCAACCCCTGAGCAGCAGTGTCATTCTGTGTGGACTAAGTCTGCAAAGCATTTATTCTATATAAGAAGAATATATATATTATATAAAAAGATTTCATATAAACACGTGGAATAACAATCAATGATCAAACCACAATAAGAAATGGGAAAACAAGACTAAGATCTTTCAAACGTAACAAGCGGTCTTCGTCAGAATCAAAAACCCAACTGAACACTAGATGCAGAAAACATCTGGTGAGGAGTTGAGAAGAGTGGGAGGAAGAGTGGTCTTTTAAAAGGGTGAAAGCGCAGGAAAGGACTAATGTCCAGAAAGGGATGTTTGGGGAAACAAAGGAGTACAGTAAGAAAAAGTAAAAAACTATCCGCTAGCTGTCAACCCTCTTTGAAGAGGCTATTGCCCTCATGACGTCATATATATATATATATATATATACATATATATGATGTAATTTTTTTGAGGGTTGAGGTCTAATGATTTTAAACTAGTCCTTTTTCCGACGTTTCGACATATATTTATGTCATCTTCAGGGCTACAACATGATTAAATATAGTTAATGGGTTAGTTCCACTGAGGTTAGTAATATTAGAATTAGTAATAATACATTCCGTCATACCTCGTAAAGTCTCTGTAAAGCTCGACCGGTTTCGGGTCCGCCTGGATCCCATCTTCAAGAGCACCTAACTGACTGTGAATGTTGTTTTCCTATAACCTACCTATATATAGTATTTACATTGTATAATCAGTGTTGTGTGTGTAGGTAATTTTTTTTTTTTTTTTTTAATTTCTTATTTGCTATGTTTTTTTCTTTTATTGCTTATTTCATTATCTATTTCTAGTTCCTTGTGTCGTCTTTTAAATGTTATTGTGGTTTGTTAAAATGTCGGTTTGGTGGTTTGTTTGTTCATTGATTATATTGTTGTCATTTTATGTTTATATATTTCTATTTGTTCCTGTATGTTCATTCGTTGTCCTTTTTGTCCGTCTGTAGTAAGTCCATTGTGTTTTCCATACTGTCTGGGTTATGTCCAAATTTGTTTAAGTGGTGTGCATAGTTTGATCTGTTTGTGTTGTTGGTGTAGTCTTTAATGTGTTCTTTGAATCTGTCTTTTTTAAAAAAAAAAAAAAAAAAAATTATCTACACACACAACACTGATTATACAATGTAAATACTATATATAGGTAGGTTATAGGAAAACAACACTCACAGTCAGTTAGGTGCTCTTGAAGATGGGATCCAGGCGGACCAGAAACCGGTCGAGCTTTACAGAGACTTTACGAGGTATGACGGAATGTATTATTACTAATTCTAATACAACATGATTGTTTTACAATTAACACTACTATTACAACTATAATCAGTTATTTCGACTATGGATTTTTTTTTTGTCAAAAGGATATTGTTATAATTATTCTATTGCTTTTACAATTATTTCATAAGTATAGAGATCACTATTTGATTACCTTGGAAATCTGTTTATGTTGCAGCATACCTAAATTTACTAATGTTCTATTGTACTATTGTTATAATTGTACTATTGTTGTTTTATTAAAAAAATAAAACAAATAAATAAAAAAATAAAAAATAAAAAAATCCATAGTCGAAATAACTGATCATAGTTGTAATAGTAGTGTTAATTGTAAAACAATCATGTTGTAGCCCTGAAGATGACATAAATATATGTCGAAACGTCGGCAAAAGGACTAGTTTAAAATCATTAGACCTCCTCAACCCTAAAAAAAATTACATCAAATAAATATTGGGTAAGAAAGCAAATCATGATTATATATATATATATATATATATATAAAATTGATAATAGTATCGAACATAAAATAGAAACAAAAGTGAAGTTTATCAGGACTCGGTCAGTTCTTCTGGTTCAAATTGAACTCTCAATGCCACCGTTTCGGTTTTATTTAAAACCTTTTTCATAGGCTCATATCACATTCATATGTTCTTCTTATTTCCTCATAGAAACCCATAATTATAATCCCAAATATATCAAAATTGATAAAAGTACCGACCGTGAAATAGAAACAAAATTATACTTTTCAGGGCTCGGTCAGTTCATCAGGTTCAAATTAAACTCTCAATGCCTACGTTTCGGTTTTTGTTTAAAACCTTTTTCATAGGTGCATATCACATTTATATATTCTTGACCAAGTCATAATAATTTTATTTTTGTTTCTATTTTACAGTCGATACTTTTATAAATATATATATATATATATATATTTATAATGATTAAACCACAATAAGAAATGGGAAAACAAGACTAAGATCTTTCAACCGTAACAAGCGGTCTTCGTCAGAGTCAAAAACCCAACTTTTTATCGATATATATATATAATATAGATTTCACATAAACATGTGAAATAACAATCAATGATCAAACTACAATATGAAATGGCAAAACAAGACTAAGATGTTTCAATGATAGCAAGTGGTATTTGTCAGAGTCAATAACCCAACTGTTGTTACGGTCCTTTTTCATATTGTGGTTTGATCATTGATATATATATATATATATACGCGTCTCCAACCATCGCTTCGCAAGTGGGTTTTGCGTGCCTATCTCTTCTCTCCTGATTACAATTAAACCCTAAGTGTGTTTTTTCAGTTACTTTATCCAAATAGTTTACTCTGATACGTTTGTTGCCCTTTTTTGACGATACTATATATATATACAAACCCTTTTTCTTCTTCACGGAGTTTGGTCAGGGTAAATATATGGAATCACCTTTTTGCCAACGTTTCGTCTTTATTTTAAGACATCCTCAGGGCTATAAACTAACAAAAAAAACAATAAACAATGGACATTTGTCATTTCTACTTTAGAAACATCATAAACAAATTGAAACATATCTTACTCAAGGCTGGGTTCTGTTACATTACAACAACCGTTAACTGTCATTACATGTGCTGTTCCAAGTGACATATTATTGAAACACTGTTTTTTTAGTACAGTCATATATATATATATATATATATATATATATTGCAAGGAATAGAATATATTATATTGCTTTTAATTAGTTTGTTGATAGGTGAACTTTTGAACTAATTAAAAGCAATATAATATATTCTATTCCTTGCAATAATTGTAATAATGTATACATAGGTCAAACCAAACTATATCTAAAAGATAGATTAGCATTACACAAATCAGATTTTAAAAATAAAAAAATGTTTTGTGCCTTAACCTCCCACGCAATTAAAAATCAACACACATTTCAATTTGAGAATGGATCAATTTTAGATTATGAAACTTCATACAATAAACGATTGATCAAAGAAATGATACATATCAATAATACTAATAATACTTCCAATAGAAAAACAGATACAGACAATTTAAGTAGGATTTATCGTTCCATCATAAATAGTTAAAGATGCAATGTTATCTAGTTTATATTTTTATAATTTTTAAAATAATAATGTATTATAGATATATATTATGCTAGATACATATTATAATAGATATATACTATAATATGTGTATATGTATATATATATATGATTGTACTAAAAAAACAGTGTTTCAATAATATGTCGCTTGGAACAGCACATGTAATGACAGTTAACGGTTGTTGTAATGTAATAGAACCCAGCCTTGAGTAAGTTATGTTTCAATTTGTTTATGATGTTTCTAAAGTAGAAATGACAAATGTCCATTGTTTATTGTTTTTTTTTTGTTAGTTTATAGCCCTGAGGATGTCTTAAAATAAAGACGAAACGTTGGCAAAAAGGTGATTCCATATATTTACCCTGACCAAACTCCGAGAAGAAGAAAAAGTGTTTGTTAATATTTTGTGGTCAAGAAAACAGTACCGTATATACATTTATATATAGTTGACTTTTAGTTGACTGTCGTCCTCCGTCAATTTACTTTTTCTCCTGAGGACGACCGCCATTACGGTCGAAATATTGAAAATGAGTCTTTGTGATGTTTCTGTCTCTGTGTCACAGTTATTTTTAGTATATATATATATATATATATATAAAAACAAAAAAAACACTAATAAAAACTAGACATCTTCAATTTGTTGACTCTCTTAACGGTCGTCCTTAGGAAAGAAAGTGGTGTTATAAGAAGACGAATCCTTTTTGTGGATGTACTAAGCCTCTCTTTATCAATGTATTACAACTTTCCCATTTACTTCAGTGCTGTTCTAGGAGTGCATAGTGTAGTTTTTTTGTATATTAGCACCCACTTTATTTGATAATAACCAACTGTATTAACAGATTATTTATTTTAACGAGTGTATGCATTCTACACTCAATATCCTAATTTTTCTTGTATTCAAGATAACTGAAGTGGCTGTCTCTTACTACAAGTTAATTGCTGATATCTTTTTATTCTTTTCGGGAGACTGTGGACACAAGCTTTCCAATCTAAAATATAAGAACTATGATATAGATGTAAACCTAAAATTTTTGACACTAATGACAAGTGATTTACCGACCACATAAACTCACTCTTATAAGTATTGAAAAGTCTTAGTGTTTGGTATGGGAATTTTAAGACCAAATCCTTTAGTAAATGGTTGTTGGTTGTTTTGAATAAATTAGATTTTTTTTTTTACTAAAAGTGTTGTTCCTTTGAGTAGAGCTAATGAAACATGAAAAGACTCACAGATAACAGAGTGATAGTCGATTGATATTAATGGTGCCAGCTTACTTGTCTATACATTCACTGTGATCAAAGGGAATCAAAAACAGACGAATCAAGTAAGAAAAATGACTTAGATATCTTAAGCGAGAATTTTCCTTTGTGGTGGAAATGTGTTGAGGTAAGGCAGATGGCCGGGAATAGGCAATCCCTCAGAGTGAAGTAAATACACACAGAGTGGCAGCCCAAACAAGAAGGGGCTGAGTCAACAAACTTTGAGAGCTTTCGACTAGACGCCTTCAGCAGGGCCTAATCTTCTTGTCTCATCCTATGTCCGCAACTTGATTACAGTATAACTATATTCAGTCCCAAACACATTACACTTTAACTTTGTGCTCTTCCCAAAATGAGATATTTCGAAATTAAAGCCTTCATAATTGATCTTCATCCTTCAAAGGAATTAAAATCCAAAGAATCTTGCTTATCAGTAAAACAAACTTTTCATTTTTTAATACCTTTTATCGCAGATTCTGTATCTTCAAAGAAAACTAAGCTGTTTTACAAATGTCTTTATCAATTGGACTATTTTGTAAACTGTATGAATTACAAATCAGTGTATTCGACCTTCTAAAGGTACTTTTAAACTTTGGACCAGCAGCATGTAGAATTTTTTTTGTAGTTTTCGTTTATTACCTTTATTTCAAAAACACAAATATATAAGTGGCTAAATATGAATTTATCTATTTAGGCCTTTCAATCTTCTTTTAATGAAACTTATAATAACAAAGATTTTTTTGCTTAAATTGTAAGCGTCAAATTTCATAAATTGCTATTCCTTATTATATATTAAGCCGCTCCTTAATAAGATTCTTAAGGAAATTAAGTAAAGTAAATTTTTTTTTACTCTTTTTCATAATTTCTGTAAAATATTTGGGTTAGGTTAAGTTCCCAAACATAGGCTAAAGATTCGCCCTCAGCGATACAACACAAACAACAATCTACATTTCGAGTACTAAATTTTTCAAGTCTTGACTAAATAAAACTCAAATGTTTAGAGTTGGGGTCTTTAACGAGTATCTGACATCGTACAGGCTCGGAACCGAAGGCTTAGCGTTCTTTCCGAGGGACGAAGCACTCAGATTTTTTTTTCTCATCTCGCCATGAATAAATCGGGGTGCCAGAGTAGGTATCGAACCCCAGATCTACTAATTCAGAGACGAGCACGTCTATCTTAGCCCTTCGTAAAATATCTAACTTTCAATTAATGCGAAAGTTAAAGAAATCAATCTTCATACAAATAGGATTGATGGTAAAACAAAAACAACATTTCGAACATTTAGGCTCCCTCTTCAGGTTTCAACTGCTAATTGGAAAGGTGGGAGAGGGAGGTGATTGAATGCTAACTGAAATGCTCTGTTACAATTTGACTAATTATGCTTATTTAGCGCATAATGTAAATTTTAAGAATTAGTATTTAGTATTAGAATTAGTAAAATTTACTTACGTATTAGTATTCATCGGAGCCCAACAATGCTCCCACCCCTGAACTGAGATGTTCAGTTCTCACTTAGTCTAAGTCCCCGCTCTCACACAACCAAGAAACAGATGTAACTTGGTGAAGAACAGAAGTGTTCGAAACACGCTTTGATGTTTTCCCCTAAAACCCATTCTGCATACTAATTCTATTATTTTGAAATCTTCATTGTTCTTTAAATCAGAATTAACTATATGTCGTAATAATTGTAAATAGTCTCTATCTATATCCTCAAAATAAATTAACACCACTTATTCTTTTGTTTAAAAATTAGCTCCAAAATTACCTAAATTTCATGATTTCTGGTTTTGTTGGTCAGCATCTCCAAAGTTTGCATACTGATAAATGCTAAATACATAATAAACGTATGATAAAACTCTTACATTAGGGCAAAAATGTCAAGGTATCTAAATAAATATTAAAATAGTTTTTTATTATCTTCATTTAAAAGTTTTAAAAAGGTTTAAAAATCGTTCCTTTCGATTATGGAACCATAATATCTAAAGCAATAAATATTTATTGTACTTGTAAGTCAGTTTTTTTATTTAATGGCTCACTCAATTTTTTTTTTTTATTTATATGCTGAAAAGTGACTTAACATAAATATGCAATTTAAAACAGTAAATATTTTTAAAGCAAAACATTTTCCATAAAAGATTGTTTAATTTTAACGATTTTAAAAATGGATTTTCACAAAGTTCTGCTTCTATTCTTTCAGGTGTATGTTAATTTAATTACTTAGGTCTACATAAGCCATTTAGAAGCTTCAATTATTTTCAATTTTGGAAGCACTGCTATAAGTTACCATACATTAGAGATGGTATTACTGACGTTTATATAAAACGATTACACAGGTTGAATAATAATCGATTATATTTTACCATTTCTCTTCGTTCATTGGTCTATTTTGTAAACCAATCAGTGTTCCTTGCTGAATACATTATCACTGTATCAATGTAAGGGAAACTATTTGAATTTGGACAGCTCTATTTATCTTCAAACTGAATTATTTCCAACCCAAGAGTCTCAAAAAAAAAAAAAAAAGTTCTAGACTGAGCCTTGTTATAAAGGCTTAACTTCTCATAGGAGATAATTTTGTTTGGACGAGAGAGTTATGAGAGGCGATAAAGCCAAGGTCATGAGCAAGATTATTAAATAAGAGTTCGATGGCAAGTCTTCTGATAGAGTGTGGGCAGGGGGGGGGGGGTAATTTATTCATTGGATAAATCATAGGTGGGAGGACAGTATTACCATGCTTTGGAGTGCTGGAAGACAGGGTGGGAGAAAAAACAAGGGTGCAGGTAGGAAAGCTGATTTATGGACAAGCGGCTGTAGAGAGGGTATTCGGGGTGCCACTGCAAGTTGATTCACATCATGCTAGCTACCAGCCCTGCTTCTTTTCTAACATCCATATACATATATATATATAAGACTTCACATAAAAACTTGAAACAACAATCAATGATCAAACCAAAATATGAAATGGGAAAACAAGACTAAGATCTTTCAACCATAACAAGCGGTCTCCGTCAGAGTTAAAACCCAACACCAATATGTTTCTGCATCTAGTATTTCAGTTTGGTTTTTGATCCTGACGAGGACCGGTTGTTACGGTTGAAAGATCTTAGACTTTTTTCTCCACTTTATATTGTGGTTTGATTATATATATTTATATATGTGAGATTGAATTTTCCGCCTATTGTTTTTTTAATTAATTTCTTGGATACCTTTTCCAAATTTCTTAAGAGTCTTTTAAATTCACCAGGACCTAGGTACATCAACTCACCATATGTTTTGTTTTACATGCATTTATTCATTCCAACGTTTTGGTCCTCTTCGACCATCTGCAGTGAAACACGTATATACAATTATCAACGAAGGACTGTTCCCCAAATATACGAATATGTATTCACAAAACAAACATACAGAAATAAAACAAAAACTCACTACTACATTTATATGATCTTGTCATAAGGAAGATAAATGTGAGGCACTCGGAAGATAGTTAACGAATCACATCTATCTTCCTGATGACGAGGCCATCGAAATATAGTAGTGAGTTTCTGTTTCATTTCTGAGTGTTCTTTTTGTGAACATATTTTATTTAGTTCGCAGAACCGTTTCATTTAATTATTTGTGTTTTCAAACCTGTGGATGATGACCAGTTTATAATGGAATTATTTACTCGTCCGAATGTGGAGAGAGTGTTGCGTGGGCCGTCGATGAATCTGTTTGATAGAGCGCGCGGGCAGGCGGAAGAAGAGAGGACGGATTGAAAATGCGAGGCCGCCTGGAAAATACGCCAGCCCTAATATTGTCCGCATTAGCTGGCCTTTAAGACGCTGAACATTATTAAAACGTCAGTGTGTTTTGGTGGTTTTTGCCTTAAGGGAAAGGCGGCCTGGGTCGAGGACAAAGGGCTCGACCTAATCCGAAGGGCTGACACCTGCCCACCATTCAAGGACTGGGACACTCTACACCTTCTTCTTGTTGAGCGGCCTTTACGCTAGGACTCTCATCGGGCTACCGATACAGGCTTTGTACTCCGCCTAATCTGCAAGAACATTCCCCTTTGTCCCAGCTGACCACGAATTTCAGCGGTTTTCGCCTTCTACACATTTACATCATTCTTACATATTGTATCATCGACAACAATGCATTCAAGAGAGGGAAAACATTTTTCAAAGATTCCTCAGGTACTTAGAAGAACCGTCACATTTTTCTCTTTAGAACTCACTCTAGATGAATTAATTTATCTCAGAACGGTATATTCAACTTTATTATCAAGATATATCAATAAGTAATCTACCAACTGTACCCTCCCGTTGGAAAAAAAATATTTTTTTTCCTTTCCCGGAATTACTAATTTTATTATTAATTCTAGAAATTTTGGCAGATATATTAATAATTATATTATTTCTCAACAACATGGTTTTATTCCAATAGATCAACATCTACTAATTTGCTTTTATTTCAAAATTACAATCTTAATTATATGAACTCTGGTTACAGATTGATGATGTTTAAACGGCATTTCTAAAGCACCTGAGAAGGTAAATCATGGCAAGCTCTTTTCTAAATGGTACTCTGGTGGTATTTTAGGAGACATGTTAAACTGGCTACAAGGTTACCTTACAAACCGAACATATATCGTTAATAATAAAAATTTTAAATCAAACATACACTAGAGAGCATCGGAAGTTCCACAAGAGTTCCATATTAGTTCATTACTGTTTTCAATACTGATCAACGATATTTATTCCTGATGCTGATTTTTCCATCTTTGGTGATGATTTTAAACTTTATTTCAAGATCACCTGCTCTAATTTCTCCAACATTCAATAAATGACTTCCTATCATGTCTCCTTCCAATAATCTCAATCTAAATTCTTCAAGTTTTCTTTAATATCCATTTTCCGTTAAAAACTTCAAATAAAATATTCTTACAAATTTAAAAATAACTTTCTGACCCAAGTAGACTCTATGAAAGATTTAGAATTGATTTTTTACTCAAAATTAACTATTAACTCTCATACAATTGAATTATAAAGTCGTATCATGAGAATGTTTGGTTTCATTACACAAAATTCATATGAGTTCAAATATCCTTTACTTTCGTTTCTCTTTGTAAATTTCCCATTTTTCCAATTTTAAAATATACCTCAGCTGTTTGGAATCCACGTTCATTATCAAAATTGTATCAAAGTTCTCTCATAAGTTGAGTTATCCGACAGATTCATCTTACAATCTTCTCCTTTGCCCCCCCCCCCCCCATTTAATATGCCGTATTTATTTTCCCGTAGGCATATTATGACATCTTATTCGTCTATATTTTGTCAAATGATTTAATTTATTAACCTAATTTTATTTCCCAATTACTTTTCTACATCCCATCATATATTTTTAAAGCACTTCCATAATTCTAAGTTCCATGTGATAAAAGTAATTATTTATTGAATTCTTCACTGTCTCGTATGATGATAAAGTTTAATGGTCGGAATAGTGTTACATATTTTTTAATTGCGATATAGGATATTTAAAAAATGATTTAATTACTATTTCTATTTCATGTAATGTAATAACTGATAAATAAGATTATAGTCACATGTATACAAACGGTTTATTATTAATTAATACCGCATATTAAAATATAATCATAAAATTGTTAATTCTAAATGAGTTTGATATTGCTTATATATAATTAAGTTGCTCACGAGATTTGTGTAATTAGTAATTTTTACAGTAATATAATAATTAATGTCCTTGTAAAAGAAAGACCTAGTATTGTAAAATGATTTTCACCGTATGTAAATAAAACATTACCAATAAAAATAATATTTTATACATGTTTACCTTTATAGTATGCATTTCCAATAGCCTTTATCAATCTCCATGTAATCAACTATAACTCCACTGCTAGGGTTTAAGAGATACGAAGTATAATCAAAAAGTAAGGTAGCTTTTTGAACTTCGCGATCTTTGAATACTCCACTTTCAAAATTTCTGTTGTTGTGTTTGTAAACTCATGACGATCATATGCTCACTGTTTTGACAATATAACGTGTATTGTTTTGATGCGCGGGGCTGACGAGATTAACGAGGTTACATGCGTGTTTGCATGCTTGTCTTTTTGTTCTTAAAAATAATAGAGCAAAGAGTTTGTATTCATTTTTGTGTAGAAAATGTAATTAAGTACCCAAAAACTCTTAAAATGATATGAGCGGGGTGTGAAAATTCCATGTCGAAATTTTGACGGAATTACATGTTTTGAGCTCCCAATAGTCGTTTTATGAAGTTTTTAGGACAAAATAGGAATATTTTTAGGTTTTAAATTGAAAAATTTGTCTTTAATATTCAATGTAGAAAGAGGTCAGATAAACTATGTAAGAGATCCACTGGCTATTGTAACAAAAGTCATATTCTCCTGTAAGAGATTATTTCGCAACACGAAATCTACACTTTGATTTTCAAAAATGTTTTACTGTTGTAATTATACTAATGATATTATATGCATCAGTGATGTGATGTACAAAAAGAAGTATATATATTGATGAGTGGATCAATCACTATCTGTACTACCTCCAGGAATGAAAGAATAATAAACATCTCCCATTTATGTTTTTATATTTTTATGTCATGCATAAATGGACATTATATATTATATAACCAAGAAGTTTGATATTAGGTTTACCTATAGTAAAGCTGAGTGTAGACAACTCCTTTGTTACATTTTTTCTCTTTCAAAGACTATACTACCAAATCTTTTAAAGTTTTAAAAATCAGTAGAGGTATAAAATTACAACTTATTAGATCTTTACATTTCGACATTCAGTCAGTGATACATGTAGTTTATCTAGTGTATGTGAATTGTACCTCCAATTTTCAAGTATTACAGAGATTAGTAGACCTCATATTATTATAAAATCTATCATAACTCGTTAATTGCTGTTGCAGCCGCTCAACCCGGTTTTGCACCTCGTGAATCTTCAAGATTCCAATTTCAAGATGCACAATGTATGAAACCGGTTGCGTGACTATAACACTCATTGGCGAGTTATGACAGATTTTTATAATAATATGAAATATGAATTATGTTACTTTAAGATCTCATAATGTTTAATTGATTTGTACTTCGTCAAATTAGTAGTCAGTTGTTAGTGTCAGTGTTTTACACAACTACTCAACAACAACAATATTATTTCTCAACAACATGGTTTTTATCCCAAATAGATTAACGTAAGAGTTTACTTTGCTTTTAATATTACATCCTTAACTTTATGAACTCTTCTAACTAGAGTAGACTATTAAAGGTTTAGGATTGAATTTTTGATTCTAAATTAACTTGTAATAATAATATTGTTGATTTAAAAAACCATAGTATGGGAATGTTGAGTTTCATCACAAGAAATGCATCTGACATCAAAGATTCCTTTATTTTCGTTAATTTTTATAAATCTCTTGCTCTTCCAGTTGTAGAATATATCACACGTGTCCGGAATCTACACTCTATCATTATCAAAATTTACTTCAATCGAATAGTCCAACTTCCTAAAGAAACTTTCCCATAAGCGAGTTATCTTAAATATTCACCTAACTACCCTTTCCTTTGCACCCCATTTAATAGTCCTGTATTTAATAATCCGATATCCTGCCTGTAGATCCTATAATGACATCCAATTGATGAATAAGTTATTATCAAATATTGATCGTTTTTTCCTCTTTTTTTAATCACATTTCTATATCCCATCAAATGTTTTAAAAACGCCTAAATTATTGTGTGCTCAACAGAATAAAATAATTATTTGTATCATCCGCACTGCTTGTATGGCGATAAAGTGTAATGATCTGTACAGCAGTGTATATTTTTTAATTGCGACATGGGGAAATTTAAGAAAGTAATTAAACATAGTTACCCGCCATTATGTTTGTTTATCTTCCACTGACTCAAGCTTGTTTGTTTTAATCGGCGTTACTATTATGTGCGATTGGTTTTATTAGGTTAGCAGGTATTAATACATGCGAGGATAAAAAAGTTACTTGTATTGTAAAATGATATAGATCTTTATGTAAATAAATAAATAAATAAAACTCTCTTTTAAATTTCTTCAAAAAAAAAATACATTTAAAGTGAAAATATATGAGAAATGCCAGTGTAAGAGTACTATGGTTATATGGAGGAAAAGAGCGCCATAACTGTTTTTGATAGAGCTTCAAGACTGTGATAAGAACAGCATAGCAACTACTGTCAGACTTGCAATCGACCGTCAAAACATCAAAGCATTTTACTTAAACCTATCACTCAAACAGTAACTGCGTCAGCCGTGATTGATTCAGCATTGGAAGTTTTAAAACTAATCCGTATGTGAAAGCCCGACTGTCGCATTATCTTTTGTAGGTTCTTTTATTTAAACACTTGGGCATTAGTGCAAAGCTAGTTATAAAACAATATTTAAACATTATTATTATACTTATGACAATAAATATTACCTATTTTCCTGTTTGTTCATATATTCTAATTGATTTAAAAAATAAAAACAGGAACTTTTCATTGGTCAAAACAGCACTACTTGACTTACACGTAGTGTTCTATATTAATTTTAGCATTATGAAAGCTGCACAAAAATTGTAAGATATGCACCAGCCAACAAAGGTAATGTAATAAATTTCTATAACAAACACCTGAAGGTTCTTTAAATAAAATGCAGTGTTCAGCTACTACTAAGACTTCTTGTGGTACATTAGTATTAGTTTTACTTGAAAACAGGTTTTTATATAGAAGATATGGGCATCAAGTATTTTAACAAATACCTAAATATTATTGGGAAAATAATGAGTATGGCTCCTGCGTGGATACTGAGTACAATATTAAAGTAATAGCACTTGAGAACAGGTTTTATGTGGAATTGATAGTACAAAAGGAAGGAAAAGGTGATTAACCTTGACTAAATAAGCGTGTAAAGTAAGAATTTAATATAGAACAAGGGATTTGGGCTGGGACAAAGGGTTACATGAACCTAATAAAGAGAGGCTATAAAAGTGAAGCTGCGCCAAATAAACAATAGGAGTGTATGAGGACCGGACCTGGTGATTTAGCGGGAAGGAATGCTGAACCGTCTGGCCCTCGCACACGTCCCTAATTCAATATTCAGCAAATAAAATTGCAAAACTCTCTTCACTAATTGACATCAATCCGTTCTTTAAAAAAAAAAAAAAATGCTTATTTGAACCTAGTTATAATCAAAATTATGAGGCACTTAGCTTTTACTGTTGTTATGATATTTTAAAAGAAAAAGAAATAACTTTAAAAAAAATTAATTAAAAAAAGCATCTTATAACCATAAATCGTTGTACTGAAAGCTATCTTGATTGTTTTTTTAAACGATTTATCTAATAATGGGAAAATTAAAGAACACAAGTTTTTACATAAATGTTCTTACTCCTTCTCGCGAGTGAATTGAACATTAACAGATTGCCTAGATGTTTAGTAATTGCTTTCATCTGTGTTTAGGTATTGACTTATTCTTTTTTCTTTATAACCACTTTTTTAAAAAAAACACTTCATTTAAAAGAGTATGGTACCATATATTTTCCTTCCATTTAGAGATATCTATACAAAAATAAATCAATAAATTTGTTTATAATGTTAAAAAAAAATTGGAGTACAAAATTTGCAGTAAAAATGGAGAAAACGAACCTAACATTAAACAAATTGTAAAAACAGTGAAAATTAAACACAGACCAAAGACATTTCAGCTTAATGGGAAAACGTTCTATAGCGATTGCATCCAAATTTAACGAACCATAGAGCCAGGGTTCGTACTCATTCTGGGCTCAATTTCTTTAGTCGGGAGATGAAAATATCTGAGTGCTTTGTCCCTCCAGTTAAGTCATGGTCCCGGCCTATATGGCGCAAGGTACTCTTTAAAAATCCTTACTCTACCCTAACTTTAAAGTTCAGTTAAGGAAAATTTAGCATATGTAGGCTCAGCCCATCAATGTGGGTCACCTATTACTAAAATAGATGATTAATAATAAATAGACCACAGTTTCTGTCCCTAGTACAATACTAAAAAAAAAAAAAAAAAGCTTATATGTGTGGGCTTGTAAACAAAAACTATCTCAAATAGTTTGTTTTTTGTAATAATACAACAATATAATCATACTATTTTACCAATCCGTCGTACTTCGTAAATGGTTGCTGTAAACTTCAACTGCTTTCTCAAGTAGTACTTCTCTGAGTAGGACACCTACTTGAAAAAATTATCCGATCAAGATAAAACCAGGAGCAGATAACTTTCCTCAAAGACCGTTAAAATTTTTGGATATCATCACAAGGAAGTTAGTCTCAAAATTATAGTACTCATTAAAAAGTAGACCATGGGAGTGGGCATGATAGGTAAATTAGTGTTCTGACCAACATTCGACCTGTGTCATTGATTTATTACTGTCAAGTCATGTACACAATTACTAGAAGTCCACGAGCTGATAATTAATCGTGATGAGGATTAATAATAGAGCAGGTTAGACAATATCGAGTCCACAATGCTTCATACCACCAATAAAATTATGGTAACGAGATTGCTCAATCATCTATTACACACGAGGTTTCTAGGATTAGGAATCTTCAGCAGAAGATGCAGAGTGGTTTAATGAAGATAACACATGTGGATAGAGAAGTGGGAAATGGAATCCTGTTGAAATCTCATTAGTATATGGTCCAATGTGACCTTCGTCACATTATATATATATATATATATATATAATAAAATAAATTCAAAACGAAGGAAACACACAGAAAGACACAGACATAACTCACATCGATATTTCGACCATCGTCGTCATCAGGAGGTGCGAAGAGCGAAGAGTCCCGCAGGAAGACAGGGTGAGTACCGCCCTGTTATATAACAAATTGTTTATATAAATACAACTATGGGTTTTTATGAGGAAATAAGAAGAGTATATGGAGAAGATGCCTATGAAAAAGGTTTTAAATAAAACGAAACATTGGCATTGAGAGTTTAATTTTGATCCTGGAAAATTGACCGAATCCCGATTATATATATAATTGACCGATATATATATATATATATATATATATATATATATCCGGCACAAACATATATATATATATATATATGTTTGTGCCGGATATATTTATTTTGCCGGAGTGATGTGAAAAATATATACATATATATATTTACATATTTTATTACATATTTATTTTTGCCGGAGTGATGTGAAAAATATATATATATATATATAAACTATATTGACACAAAGAACACTCAGAAATGAAACAGAAACCCACTACTATATTCCTGATGACGAGGACATCGAAATATAGTAGTGAGTTTCTGTTTCATTTCTGTGTGTTCTTTGTGTTAATATAGTTTATTTAGTTCGTGGAATCGTTTAGTTCGGAAACAGCCAATTAAAGTTCAATATAGACGAAGAGCATAGAAAAGTCAAAAACACACACTTGTAGTCTCTAATTTTAGTATAAACCATCATAAGGAGATATAAGAGCGGCAAACCAAGCACATTGGTGCAGTACACACCAACTACTGCACCAGTGTGCTTGTTTCTCTGTTATACTTCTCCTGATGACGGTTCAAACAAAAAAGTGGAGCTATTAATTTGCGTTTTTAATTTATCTATGTTTCTTTGTCTATATTGAACTTTTTACATATAATAAAAATATCGTATGGATGTAGGATAGAATTGCATGTATATACTAGTATATTACTTACTAGGCCTTTCCAACACAACCATCATTTATATAAAATTCTTAAATTCATCTCAAACAGGACTGCAGAATTCTTGACAGAAAAGTCTTATATTATCTTACTCACTCTTTCAATAATTTAATGTTAAATTATTCTTCCCATAATTTTCAAAATGTATATTATTGTGATTATTTTAATGTTTTTAAATTCTGTGAAAGAATTTAAAATGATTCAGTATTGTTAGTTTTAATATGATTTAAAATGTTATTAACAATTTAGATGATTTTTATTAGAATTTATTTTTAAAGCCAATATTCAATTGAACAAAGTGAAGTTAATTTGCACTTAATACTTTCAGATAATTCGACTAAAAGTAAATTCTTTTATTAATAATTCAAAATTAATAAATATTTACTATTTTTTTTTGCTAAAAGTAAAACTAATATTTATTTCATCTCCAGAAGGGACGAAAAGTAACTTTTTACGTCTAGTTTTCAGGTAGTAATGTAAGACATTTAATCACCTTACATAAAAACAGAGCAATAACGAGAACAGGCGGAGTTATAATGAAAAACAGGAATATAATCCAGGTTGTCTAACCAATTATTTTGTTGATATCGATTTTTAGATATGAAGTGAAATGAGATCGTTACCTCAGTAATCAACTAAATTCCAGTAAACACTCGAGAATAATAGACCTCATTATTTCCTAGGTACATAAATATCTATTATTTATTGTATCATGAATATGTTACCTTAAAATCAGTTCTTGTAGACATTATTTCCGATGTAGACCTACCTTTGATGTAGCATAGAGATTAATAAACTCTTTACTTTACTATAAGTTAAGTATAGTGTTCTCGAAGTTAAAAAAAACTGATCTCGAAATTTGGTCGAAATTACATTTTTTGAGGCCTCTAAAGTCCTTTTATGAAGTTTTTTCGATGATGTCTGAGTGTATGTGGGGGGGGGGGGGGGGGGGGGACGATGCGGTATTGAATTTTGATGGATCAAATTCATATTTTACACAAAAATTAGCCTCATAGTGTAGATGTGATGCATAGTTTGGAAGCAATTATGCATGATGGGAAAGTCACTTTTTTGCCAAAAACCTGTTTCCAGACAACATTTTTTTTTTCCTAAACTACTAATTCTAGAGTCTTGACATTTTGGAATTATCTTTGAGACTACAAAAGTAATAACTGGAAAAGCCCCCAGATTTTTAAAACAACTGGAAATATTTTGTTTTTTCAATAAAATGGAAAAACTTTTGTCTTATCATTCAATCTGAGAGCTTATGAAAGCGATACAAGCCATACGGTCTGATGGATCAAAATGAAATTATACCCAAAAATGTATCACACCTCCATGTGGGAGCTGATTTTTTTAAAATTTCATGGACCAAAAAGGCGTTTGAATCAATCTTAGTTTTACAAAAAAATGTTTTCTGAGTCTAAACGGTTCATTAATTAACAATGAAATTTTGGCCAAAAATTGAAAAAAATTACCAATTTATAAAAAAAAATCGTAGAGTTTCAATTACCGCAAAGGAAATGGAGATAAAAAAACTGAATATTTATCCTGGACTAATGGATCACCTGCTATACTTGTCGGATTTATTTACATAGTTTACAATGACTTAGAAATATTTTTCAGTAAATCAACCGAAATAAAATGGAATTTTAGGGGTACAATAAGAAGAAATTTGAAATGATAATGACTTAATATGAGATTTAATAAGAATACAATTTTTACATTTAAAAAAATCAACGTCAGTCAAATGTAATTTCTGATGCTTTCTGTGGTACTATGGATTTATCTAACAAAATGCTCTAATCAATCAATATGTTGCACCATGAACAAAATTGAATATCAGAGGTAGATTTACTTGGGTATATACATCATATTATCTTTGGGTAATATTCAAGTATCAGAAATGGATTTCTTTTGTTTTATAGCTGCTTTGTTGTTGACAAAATTCAGTTTTTCCACTAATCTAGTCCAATAGTTCATAATTACGCTTCATAGAAATTTCAAGCTTCTAACTATTAAAGAAGTAAATTATACTGAATAGGCGGTTTTGAATTTAATTAGAGTATGTAAAACTGGTGGTTAATTAATGATGCTTTTTTTTCTCAATATATATTTACAGCAATGTTATGACAGAGGATAGGTCGCAGGAAAAAGCTACACACTCAGAATAAATTGGCTTTTTATAATTTTTAACAAAGGGAAAGAAATATGATTTTATAAAATACACCAATATCTAATAAAACTCCGAGTATAATAATTTTATAATAGATCAAAAAAAATTATTTTATTAGAATATAATAATAATATCATTTATTTTGAAAATCAAATGCTAATTGAAACTGTAGACAAAAGTTGGTTAAGCGGTGTAACCAGAAAAACGTGGTGTCATCTATCCAAATGTTAATCAAACACAATGTTATTTAACTTCACTAAGCTAACGCATACCGGTATGTACTCAATACAGCAACTGCCGTGGGCACTTAATCATTCCCTTCATTTATTTTGATGATTTGTTACTTGAAAGAGGAAGTGAGTGTACTATTAGGAGTACCCCATATCTCTAATGGGTGTTCTGCCAGTACTAATTGCAGAAAAGACGGAAATAATGTAATTTATACTCGAGATAAATGCTAAACACCATTAGTGGTTTCAAAAGAATTGAATTGTTTGTAACAATTACTTGATTAAGTCTGCGGGTTCAATAGCATTTGTATTTCTTCTATTAATCATTTATTTCTATCACACCCCTTTCCATTACTACCTTATAATCTGCAATAAATTAACATTTCATGTTTCTTTACCATAACAATGTAAGTTGCTAAAAAATGAACAATACATTTTTAAATTTTATGAGATTGTCTCTAACCGTATAACAGAATACATAACATAATGAATGCTCGTTACCATCAAAAATTAGCCAGCATTACCAATAACAACATGAACACAACTAAGACTAGGTAATATATAACTGCAAGTGTGCATTGGAAATAAACGACAAACCTAAAATTGACAGCAAAATATTAAATTTGGTCCATTTATTTTCAAGATTATTTAAAATATATAATGTATTCTGTTGTTATTTACTTTGTCGTATACTTTCTTTTTAGTTTGGATTTACTACAGGTTTCAAGAAAATGTCAAATAAATTGTTTTCTTGATACTGATAGAAAAGTTTTAATAAATTAAAGAATTTATGAAAATAATAAATCAAACAAATACGTTGAAGGTAGTTTGCTGTCGGAAAACACGGTTTATTCTATATGAAAATATGTTGAAGTGGATTTTCATGTGTCTTTATAAGGTAAAATATAAATATAGATTTATTACTTTAGATTCATATGTAAATTCTTATTATTTACATATGAATCTATTTATTAATACTGCATATTTATTTGAATGGTTTTTATTTGCTGAGTATTTAATTACATTTTATTTATTAAAGTTATTCAGGGGCTATATAGGGGAATAATATTGTTGAAATTATTACTCTAGTTACTTGCTTATTTATGACACTTAAACAATTTATGAAGACTAGAGTTCATAAACTGAAGAACATGTAGAAGAGCCAAATGAAGATCATAATAAAACGCTCAGTCAGTTGAAAAAATGGTCCAGCGGGGGCAATGGCTGAAATTTTAAACAAGAGTTGTAAAAAAATGGAAGGGGGCCCTTGTGATGGCCATAAATAACTTGTCGTTCTGGAGCCTCGACTACCAGCCGATTATTATTCAAATCTGACTGACAGGCAAGCTTTCTTATGGGCAATTTATTTTTGTTTTTCTATTGGCCGTGTAATGACAATTGTGGTGGGGGCTTGGGCAGTTGGTGGTGAAGAATGGTCAGCCACTACCTGGCTGGCCCCTCGAGGACGAGGCCTACCAGTCCATTCAGGAATGCTGCCCTCCACATTTATCTCAGACCTGACCTAAATTTCTCTTGTTCTCCAGCATTTTATCAAAAATGTAATCTCATTGTGTTGCATTACTGTATCTAATAGATGAAAACATAGAGACATTATTGTTATAAGAGAGATTATTATTGCACTATAAAAAGCGTAAGTGCATCTACGATTTCATGGACTTTAACCCTTTTTATCTGAACTATGGACAGAATAACTATTACGAGTACACCTATGATTTCATTGACTTCTTCCCACCTGCATTATAGAAAACATTGTCACATAAAACCTTCTTAATTATTCAACACTGTTTATTTGAGGGAGAAGTAAGTATGTTTGACAGGATATAACATCTATTTATTGAACGTTACTATGTTAGATAGACAAAATTGAGGGTTTAGAAAGTGGAATGAGCTCTATATTACGGTAAGTCATAATTAAACTATTAAATAATTGCTAAATAGTAAATAATTAAATGAGGTAAATAATAATTAAGCAAAATTTGGGGTCAAGTAGAGCACATAAGAGTAATTGTGAAAGAATAGGTGTTGAAAAAATACTAACTAAACATATACTTCATGACCTTTCACATGTTCTGACTTTACCCTAGTCCAGGAATTCTCAACGTTTGTCTCCTTGTGGACCCCTATCCCCCGCAAGGGTACTTCAAAAACGTAGTTATATGCGAGTAAATTGTCAAATTTCTGTTTTTTAGTAAATGCAAAATGTAGCTCTGAAGTAATTTCATTACATTTACAACGCGATGTCGAAATATAAAAATCTTTTTAAAACAATCACAAAATTTTTATTTATTAAGATTTTCTAAAGTATACTGAAAGAAATTGTAAAAGATCAGTTTTGAATATAATAGAAAAAAAAAATCGTAATAGTACTTTTTAAAACTTTGGAACACTATAACAAACTGAGGAGAGTATTGATTATTATGTCTTAAATATCTTGGAGGTCCAAGTGAACCACTGGGAGTCCATGTGAACCACTAGGGGTCCAAGTGGACGATGTTGAGGACCACTGCCAGAGTCCTATATTTTGGCTGACTTGACAAACATACTCGTATTTGGTGTAAATACTGATCTCACAACTATACCGTCTACCTTGCATATCCTCGTTATTGGTTAGAATTTAAGTATTGACTGAGTCTCTATACTTTCAATTTTACCAACCATTGACGATCATCTAGACTTTGCACAAATACATACAGCGTGTACGACCTCATATTTATGATATGAGGTTCAATTCAAAATATGAGGTTTAAAAGGGTGCCATACATCAGTTCTATACCAGCACTAATGGTGAAAGCATGTGCCAGTGATGGAAACGAACACATTTTTTCTGAATGAAGAGAGAATGCTTAAGCTTTTAATAAATAGGAATAATTATAAAAATTACCTGCAATATTGTATTAAATACTAGCAAACGTGCCCGTCTTTGAAGGAATCAGAAAATCGATGATACATAGTATTCCAAAATATCATTAGAAATTATAGAATATAGTAGAAAATATTATTATTAGGACAGTGTTAAGCAAATGCCTCTGTATACACCACATTAGTTGTCTGTCTTTCAGGTTCATAGTAGAACAAAATGTTGGAACCTCTAACTCTTGGGCAAGCAAACTACAGTTGACCATGAGAGAAAAACTTGGTCTCTCTCACTTCGATTCCCGTGGTAGAATTTCCCCTTGTGACTTAGTTACCGTCATTGTGAAACAGAGGCTGACAGGACATTGTAATCGTTTGCATGGAAACGGATAGTTGCTCGGAATCAATCTTATGCATGATATACACACAGACTCCCCAGTATCACACCCAGTCATTATGTCTGCCTCTATGCCGTATCTGTGCAGAGCACTTTCTCAGAGTCGTGTCCCGTTGCACATTTTGGGAGTACTCTCGTTTCGTAACATGAAATCTGTTACTGCTACTGAACCGCAGCATGATTTGTGCTCCTACTTTAAGTTTTTACTCATGAGCAGAGAGTCCAGGAGCAGTCACGGAGGCAAGAAATTTAGTTGGATAATGAACTGCTTCCTCATTACTAATCACTCGCCTGCGAGTTCTTTCCTCGACTTGATATAGCGTAAGAACTTGTTTGTTTATTTTTCCTACTTGTTCATAGCAAAAGTTGAGAATTGCTCGTTTAAATAGCCATTAATTCTGAATGGATAGTACATCTTGCACTCTGGTAAACACCTTGTCAATAAGTTGAAATACGCAATATATTCATATATGCATATGAAATTAAAATCAACTAACAGAGTCTATATTTTATGTTAAACATGCACAAATCTAGTGTCAAAGTTTCAGTACGCTATCTATGTCTCATGGTGGCTGAGTTTACTTGTGATAGAATTTTGCGTTTTAACCGTCCATACCTTTGTTTTTACGTTGAACTTCCAATCCATTTAAAGCTTATATTTTAAGTTAGACATACACAAATCTATTGTTAAAGTTTCAGCTTGATATGTCTTATGGTGGCTGAGTTTACTAGTGACAAAGTTTTGCAGACAAACTGACAAGCAGAAATTTTGCTAAGGGTAGATTCGGTTTCTCTAATGTATGAAACGTAAAGAAAACTTGAAATGACTGAGTTCTAAGCAATGCACAAACAAAACCTTTCTTTTATTTATGTAGATTAGTTTTGATTATATATATTGACTACAATCAAACCCGGACTCACATTTTTGAGGGTCCCGTTATATAGTGGAAATTTCAAATATGATTTCATATTCAAGGTTTTTTTAAACAAACTACCGTGGGAATATTAACATGAGAAACTAAGTTTGAATGAGCGAGAAATATATTCATGGGCTGAGGGGTAACCTTGAAGGTTGAGGAGTGTTTAGCAATGGACCATGAAAGGGGAGTGACTTGGGCCATCGAGCTCGGAACAGGTTCCCAGGGCAGAATAAGAGTTTCATTTCCGGGCGTCGATTGGGCCGAAAGCAATCACGCAAGGACCATAGATAATTGAAAGACAGATTAAACTGGTTTGGAATGGAAGAGAGGGTCGGCAAAGAGCCTAATGGCGGGTGTAATAGGTTTATCAATGCGGCCATTTTGTAACAAGGGAGACCAGCTGGGACGCATCTGGCCCGCTGCATACATTACCCACTGCTAGTTGAAAAAAACCTCTGTAAAGCTACTTGTAGCGAGGCTTGCGCCATTGTCATGACCGCCGGCAGATTCCAGCCTCTAGGGTTCAACCTGCTTCCCCCATGTCCTCTTCAAGCCGCCATGTCCAGTATTCAACCCCATCCCTCCAGCAATCTATTTATCACCACAAACTACTTCACAAAGGCTTCAATAGATTCGTTACAAGCAAAACACTCCAAATTTTCTCATCAATACACTATAAAATATATGATTCAACATATAAATAAGCATCAGTCCTGTCAAAATGATTTAAATAATTATTAAAGTGAAATAAAAACTGTTAGCTCTTGCAAACATCAATCTAATATTCATAATTTTTTAAATATTTTAAAATTTATTGAAATATTGTAAAACTATTATTCACAATTACCAAATAATTTGAAATATATTGGACCTTTTAAATATAAGTACTATCAAATAAAAAATGTAACTTATTAATCATAATAATAATCATAAATTAATTGAAAATAAAATTTTATAATAATTACGAAGTTTTTATTAATTATTTAACGTTTGTCGCAGTTCGAATAGTGACTGTTATTTCTATAAAGTCATATAAATTCATTTATAAATCCGACAATACCCGTACATTGTATTCCTCATATAGCCCTAAACCAGTTTTGAATAAAGTTTTCTTTAACTACGACTGGGAAAGTGAAAGTAATTTTCGATGATATCAGAAATCATTTAGATGCTTTAACGCGTTTAGTTAGAAAACAGAAACTAGCAGAAAAAAGAAACCAAGAGAGTAAGGATAGCTATAGTGAAGATAGACGAGGTCTGAAACCTGTTGGATGACAGTTGTTCTTGGAGATAGATTAGGTCCAAACCTTTTGACTGGCAATTACTCTTGAATAGATGAGGTCTGAAACCTGTTGGATGACAGTTGTTCTTGGACATAGATTAGGTCCAAACCTTTTGACTGGCATTTACTCTTGAATAGATGAGGTCTGAAACCTGTTGGATGACAGTTGTTCTTGGAGATAGATTAGGTCCAAACCTTTTGACTGGCAATTACTCTTGAATAGGTGAGGTCTGAAACCTGTTGGATGACAGTTGTTCTTGGAGATAGATTAGGTCCAAACCTTTTCACTGGCATTTACTCTTGAATAGGTGAGGTCTGAAACCTGTTGGATGACAGTTGTTCTTGGAGATAGATTAGGTCCAAACCTTTTGACTGGCATTTGCTCTTGAATATGTGAGGTCCGAAACCTGTTGGATGACAGTTGTTCTTGGAGATAGATTAGATCCAAACCTTTTGACTGGCAATTACTCTTGAATAGGTGAGGTCCGAAACCTGTTGAGTGATATTATCAACTTTTACAGAGGACAAACTGGTTATAAAACTGTTAAATAAGATTGCCTGCGTCACTGATAAGTGATGTTAAAATATAAACAAATGATGAACTTTTAGAAATTTTAAAGCAAGTTATAAACAAATTTAACATGTTTACTGATATATTGTAATTTTTGGAGAGTTTTTGCTTTAAACTTAAGCGGGAAAAAGGTAAGACCTTTCTTCTTCAAATAAGATGTTTTTGAAAATTCTGCCTTGCATACCGACACAGATAGACATTGGTATTATATTACTAGGCAAGTATCAGCCTATGCTCTCTAAATATCTAAATGCACTCTCAAAACATTTGCTTTCTTACTGATAGAGATCGAATACACTTCTCTCTGCAGGTAACCACTTGTGAAGATACTCGTAACTCCTCACACAGCAACTACAATCAGTTCAACAGAGTCTAACAATATTAGTTTAATATTTTCGCAACAATCACGCGAAAATTAATTGAGTCAAGTCATTGTTCCCGAGGCATTTCATGACCATTTTCATGGAAAGGATCTTCCTAAATCTACCAATGAGAATAACGGTCGGTGCTTATTTTAAGCTAGGTATGATATGATGTTTTGTTATTATCTGATGTTCGCTATTCAATGGCCAGTTTTTCAATAAATATTTTCCAGCTCCTCTCAAGGCCTCAGGCTTACTAGCCCACACAAGTCAGAAATGCCAGTGAGACAGAGAGGTCAATTCACTTTTCTCTAAATTTTTTTTTCAGAGGTCAATAAAAATTAAATATTCATGGAAAAATTACCTTAAGAGCAGCATACTTCTTTTTTACTAAAACGAATTAAATGGGTATATTGGTTTTTATTAAAAAAAACTTTATTATTTAACAATAACAGTTATTTATTATTTTTAAATTAAATGTTATATTAAAACTTTGTAATCATAGAAATATTAATATCTTAGAACTGAAGATATAGAATTGACTCGGTAACGTTGACACCCTAACTGGATGAGCCACACTTTCAGCCCTTTGAACAACCATAAACCTAAATTCCCATTAGTTCTGTATATTGAAAACGAATATTTCTGGGTCAACATTTACCTCAAGTAAAATAAATCTTCCAAACGTTTGGCTGTAAGAAAAATTATACAAAATATTTTGTATGACCTAAATCATGAATGTAGGTTAGGTTGCAGTTGCAGTCCCACACACACAGTTGCAGAGAGAACACACACAGGCCAAACACTGGCCCTTTCTAATACCACAAAATGAACATTCTATACTGGGAGTTCTAAATTTTGCCTAACTCAAGTGTACCTGACTAACGAGTATCTGACATCGTACAGACTCGGAACCGACGGATTAGTGTCCTCTCCAAGGAACAATGTGAACAGATTTTCACCTCCCGTGTGAAAAAATAGAGGGCTAGAGTGGATATCGAACCTAGGACTACCAGTCCTGAGGCGAGCACGTAAGCGACTGACTACTCTGGCCCCTAATCATTATGGAACTTGCCAGAACATGGTCTGTGTTCTAGTTAATACATTGCCAGATTAAGCCAAGTTCAGACATTGTGTTTCAATATATTAAAAATAATCATATGGTGATTATGATGTGTTTCAGCTGTGAGGAATACTACTCATATGTATATGCTGATCCAATTTGACTATTTTCACGATCAAATTGGCGTCTATATAAATGCTGATTTATATTTGACTGTTTAATCAACGAAATTTTATCATTGCATATTAGCCTAATAGGAACAGTACCTACTTTTTCTTTATATGGCTTCTACAAAAATACAGTACTCCTTTTCTTAACGTGTCCTGTTAACGAATTTTTTTTTAGCCATATGCAATTAACAAAAAAACCGACTTTGGCTCACAAACCATAAGGTGCCAATGTCGTCCTATAGTTTTTCATTAACTCTATATGAAAATTCGTATACTTTCAATGGCACGCAAATAATAGCTGAAGACCACCCAACCCCCTAGAAACCTATGCAAGGTTATATTACTTACCTAATAAATTAGAATTACGACTATAACAATTAAATTATAACAGTAGCTATACAGATTCAGTGAATCCTGGATCACTTAGCCGTCAGAAACTAACCTTCAGTAGCTTCAGAAAGATATGCATTTATATAGAGTCACAAATCTATAACACATGTTTAATTCAAAAAGATAATAGTCTTTCTATACCTCAATGGTTTAAAAAAGTATCTTTCAATTTTGATCAACTATATTGCTTCGTATTTAACAAATAAAATAAACCTTGATTAGTTGATTATTTGTCCATTTGGTAGTTGGTTTACTTCAATAAAGTTGTTTATATAAGTGTTTTATGACTTTTTAAAGGGTTTCCGTAGTAGGATTTGGTGGATAGAAGGTGTTTTGAAAGGCACTCAGATGGCTGCTATCTGCCGCTGATTGGAGGAGGCCTCTTAACGCGTAGCTTGTCAAGTCTCAGATGTTCTACAAGGTGGAGCCTGTGGCGCCCCCAAGTCACTTCATTCTCTACCTGTCTCTTTGAAAACCCTTAATCCTCTCTCTGACCCACCGTAACAAACCAACAAGTCAACCGTAACGAACGTTTGCAAAAAAAAAACTCTCCTACCCATCTATCTTGAGAAGCTTTATTGCATTCCAATAGACAGCACGAAATAACTCAAGTCACCCAGTTCTTTCACCTCGACAAAATTTTGATACATCTTATGTGAGAGCCCACTGTTAAAACTTCAAGCTCTTATAAAAGTATTAACATTGGTTAACATTTGTTTAAAAAAAATGTTATAAATATTGTCTTAACTGTTGATCTTGTTAATATTTTAAACAAATAACAAGGTAATTTCGAAAACTATGATAACGAAATATACCATATATCGGTCAATTATTATGTTTCAGGAATAAAGTAAGAAATTACATTAATTATGTGATCAATGTAGAAGTTTTTTATTTATATTTTTACAACAGTATTCAATGAATTATTAATTTTTTTGAAAATGTAAGATATATGTTCATTAATTACGTAATCGATGTATGAAATGTTGTATAAATGTATTAATACTTTCAATTTGTAATTAGTATCACGTTTTGGTTTCAACGGACTCTTCAGATGGTACACTTTAACAGAAGGAAGTAAGAGGTTCTGTCTAATAATTAGTTTTACAATAATTTGTGTACAGTGACCTAGATAATGAAGTTCACAATTAAAGTCATTTTGGACCACTTGTAAATGTTGCTTTCGAAAATCAAAAACAAAAGAAATATAATTGATTTACTTGAATAATTAATATAATTATATATTACTTCGTGAAAGTAAATTTTAATTGGGTTTCGGTCAGTTTTCCAGGTTTGAATTAAACACTCAAATGCTAACGTTTCAGTTTTACTTAAAACCATTTTCATGGATTTCTTTCATTCAGGCAGAAGAAAGAAATTTAAAAGGGGAAATATAACTTCACTTAAGCGTATATGCCACAATAAACTAGTTTCTCTCTTTCCGAAAGACAACTTTTTAGTTATTCTTTTTTATTACAATGATATCAAAATACAGATAGAATGAAATTTAACTACCTATCAAACAGTGTGAAAAACAAAGAAAATTAAAATATAATATAATACTTCTTTTTACTCTAGTAGATAAACATTATTATTCATAACTGTACACATAAATAGCAGATTTAAAGTATAAAAGAATTTTTTTACTGTAACGCAGTAATGCCAACTTTGACATAAAAAACCTCCTAAACTAAATAAGTAATTAAATTTATCTTCGAATTATTGAATTGGAAATTATATTTCAATAGAAATGCAAATAATGTTGAATATACGAACACTGATCAAACCAGGCATGTATGATGTAGTGAGGACTAAGGTGGTTGTAAGATTAAACGTGGATTAACTGACGTATTGAATTGGACGGATTAGTTTAGCACAATTAATTAAAAAGTGGAGATGCAGAAGGCAGGCTGACGTTTCGTTTGGTTCAGATGCCTGGATGGAAGGTAATTTACGGCCGAGTGTTGGGGAGTCGGAGCTGGCTGGACGGGGTGGCGTTGGAAGAGGCAATGTTTCTATTTAGATGGTAGCGCGATATACAGCCAGGTAGTGTCCAGACTCGGTGGCCCATTAGAAAACCAATCTATCTTATCTTCACTACCTGACATGGCTAGTCCTGTTTGCTGCCTTGTCAGGGCGGCTCCATTTGTTTCTGACGTCAATGGGTCACCTGTCCCTCCCACTGTCACCTAACATCTCACAATTCCATTTCATCTAAGTCTCAACAAAAACTTCCATCTGATTATTTCAAAGAATCAAGTAATTCGTCCACAAGTGACAAAAGTATTAATCGATAATCTATAAGACAGATTGTGTCTCCTTGGCTTAATAAGAAGCCTCAATGCTTCTCATAACACACGCGTAATGTTTAGTAAGCATTGCCTATCACAAGGGTTAACAATGGTCTTTTTGCGAAGATTATTTATTTTAGAAATTTTATAGAGTCTCAATAAAAAAGCAGCAAAGATATTAGTGATAACAACTGTATACAGCATTTGAATCCACAAATAATCTTAATACCAACAATCATAGCTGAGTTGAATACGACGGTTCGCGATGGATTTAGAAGTTAAGCAACAATGAGCATGTCAGCACTTGGATGGGTGACACCATATACCCTGTTACTGCTGAATCAGAAATGAGCCTTACTGTAAAAACTCAAAAGCATTGCGAGTGTAGAAATGGAGATTACAAACAAAGTCAATGATTTAATAATGTCCAATGACAGTTTATTGCATCGAATATAAGATATTGTAAACAAATATGGGTTAGTTCCACTGAGGTTAGTAATATTAGAATTAGTAGTAATACACTCTGTCATACCTCGTAAAGTCTCAGAAAAGCTCGACCGGTTTTGGGTTCGTCTGGAACCCATCTTCAAGAGCACCTAACTGACTGTGAATGTTATTTTCCTATAACCTACCTATATATGTCATCTACATTGTGGATGTACATAAAACTTTAGTAGGAGCGTCAACAAGAATAAACTTGAACTACTTTTAATCTAATTTAAATTATTATAAACCATCTTACCCTTTCACTCACTCGAGGGCCGTCCTAGTATCTTCATCTTCTAAAGATAACAGCTAAGTGATGACTGAATGTTATTATTTTTTTCACTCTCTGAAGTGTTAAATTCGAAACTTTACGAGGTTTATAATAATTTAAATTATTCCAAAAGCTCGGAGTGACTAATAAGAGGAATAGTATGTTTACTTTTACCATATTAATATACCACTGTACTGACGAAGACTCGGAAAATCTTCGTCATTGATTCCTCATAATAAAATATAATATAAGGTATTAAACAAGTGTATTAGGTATAACAAGTATGTTTCATATTGCATCATAAAATAAGAATAATAACATCCTCTAATAACTTAGTTCTCAATAATCTAAACAAATTCAAATCAAATAAATTGAAATACTTACTGTCAGATTGTTTCGCTTCGTACCAGTAACAATGAACAGCAATTAATTTAACAGATATTATTCCTTAAAATACTGGTACATGTGCTTTATCTTTTCTGTACTGCAGAGTATTTGAGTTAAATGAAGTTAAAAACTAGTTATTAAAAACAAATACTATTCATTAACTCAAAGTCACTAATTTCTTTGTTGAAATAAAGTACAAACAAATTAGTCATTACTAAACAAAAACCAGTATAACTACAAATTAATGCCCGCATCACTGACAGATCAATTCCAAAATGTAAACAAACGCTGGAAGTCAATGCTACAACTTTACTATAAGAAAAGAAGAGAGATCATGAAAAAATTCTATATCACAGTTTTGAGTTCTCCAATATGCATTTTATATAAATTTTGGTTGATATCTGTCTGCATGTGTTTGAGTGGGGGGGGGGGTCAAAAAACTGTGTACACGTGCTACAAGGAATACTGATTCAGGAATGAAATACATATTTTAATCAAACATGGAACCTATGTCCTACTAATTTTGGGCAGTATTGCAGAGTGAAAAAAATCGCTATTTTTAGGCAAAATAATTTTATAAACATTTTTTCTCAGCTACTAACTTTAGATTGTATAAATTTTTTGGGGATTTGTATGAAAATAACAGCATTATTAACTGAAAAAAAAACCTCAGAATTAATGAATAACTGAAAAGGTCAGTTTTGAAATAAAATGGAAAATGATTGATTTGTGACTGATTCAAAAAGCTTGTGGACTCGATAAAGTCAGACAGTTTCATAGATTATAATGAAATTACAAACAAAAATAGCACTTTTAGATGAAATTTTGTCGGTAGTACAAAGACGGAACAAAGCGATATGCCATAGTAACATATCAATAATTTTTAAAAAGAACAATATAGTTTTACTATAGTTCTAAAAACTGAACTTTCGATAATGGGCAGACTACTTTATCTGTCGGATTCTTTGCATTGGCTCAGACGAATTTCACCAGAATTGAGTCAAACAGAATCGCAATTTAAAAGTTTAGTAACTTATATTATATGTTATAAGTTATATAACTTAATACAGCCGCTTAAAGTTACATGATATAGAGTAATATGTAATTCTTAAATCTATAAAAGTAAACATACATAAATGAACCAGACATTATATGAAATTTTCAAAGGAGTGAAAAATGGTTGTGTGAAAAAAATTGTCACTTATCACCAGAAGGGACAAAAAGTAACTTCTTACGTCTACTTTAATCTCCGCACTTAAAAACGGGGCAAATAATGAAAAAAGACGGAAGAGTAATGAAAAAGGGACGGGGGGATAATATAATCCACAGGGATATAATACAGGTTATCCAACCTAATTATTTTGTTGATATGAAGGGAAATTAGATTGGGAAAAGTTAGGGTGGCAAGCCTGATTTTTATATCACAACTGTATAGCAAGTCATTCCACTTTGTTTACATTCTTTCATTAGCTTTATTAGTTTTAGTTCTAATCAGACATAATTAACTTTCATCCCATTTGAACAATTCAAAATAAATGTATTTTTAATTCGCAAATATTACCGTTGAAAAATCCGTTTAAAAACAGTATTACACACATATAACATAAAAACAATTACGACCTTAATCATTTTGGTATAATATTTCAGATGTTTGTTATCCTTTTATTATTTTAATTACTTTATTTTGTTTCCTATTTGTTATTAATACCCCCTCAAAATACCAACTGTCCCTTCAATTCAAACTATTGCAATTTCTCGTCAGCATCTATTTCGCAATGACCGTAAATAAGTCGCAGGGCCAAACGCTGTTTACGGCAGAATTTGAAGTGAGTGAGACCAAGTGTTTCTCACTTGGTGAACTCTATGTTGCTTGCTCAAGGGTCAGAGGTTCCAACTCTGTTTTTCCATGTATCTGATGGATAGACAGGAAATGTGTTTAATAAACAGGCACTACTTAACACTTTGCTAATAAATATATTTTTTTCTATTCTATAATTTTTCTAATAATATTTTGAAAAACCAGGTATCATCACTGAATTTTTGTAAAATACCCGTCAAAAACGGGTACGTCTGCTACAATTCGTATATAACTACTGTGTTGTTTATCAGGTTTTGTCTAGAATCGTTTTTTTTTAAATTATTTAAAACTGAAAATGTTGCAAAAATTTTTGATTTCAGGCTGTTATAAAACACCTGTACTACCTGGAATAACTTTTATCTTAGTTCTTGATTTTGATTTTCAACAAAGTTGGTCTGCCACTTCTGTGTCATAGAATGATATATATATATATATATATATATATATATATATAACTTATTGTTTCTCAGAGTCGTCGATCTCAAGTCGCCAGAACTGGTTTAAATCCCTTCTCAAATAATATTGTAGGAATGTAGAAAAAATATAGGACTTCATATGTGGCATCAGCCCATTAATTTAACTAATGTAGATACCAGTTACTAAAGCGTCTACATTTTCTACCTCTAGAGCAGTGGTTCCCAACCTTTTTTAACTCCTGCACCCCTAAAAATATTTTGCTCTGACCTCGCACCCCCTACATTTTATACTTTGTTCAAGGATAAAGGATGTGGAATCATACAAAATTTTATCAAAAGAAGATATTTATTTCACTTTCTAATATAATATGCAAAAAAAAATCAGACTTTTAGACAAAAAAACATATCACAGATTGATATTTGAATAAACTTTACGAAAATAATAACTCTTGTTTGAATTATATGTAAAATAGTAAAATCAAGAACTAGCTTCCAAACGCTTAGAAAGGAATTTAATTTGTTTATATGTAAAAAAAATCAAACATATGGACAGAAAGGATATCCCAGATTAAGATTTCAATATACCTGACAAAAAATAATTACTTGGTTGAAATATGTACAAGATTTCAGATCTATAGCAGAGCCAGGCAAATTTTAGGCCACATCTTCATTTTTATTCTGAATCATGAAACTTAAGTTTTAACCAAGAATGAAAATACTATTAACTTAGGATTTCCATGACGTTATTGACCTAAACTTTTGAAGATTCTCTTAGAGTTTCCTTAAAAAATATCATATCCTTAAACATTTGCTAAAAAGTGCTGAAATTTCCTTAAGCTAAGGAAATTTTCTTAAAATTCCAGCTCTGCTTCTCGCAACCCCTGGAATGATGTGTCGCACCCCTGGTTGGGAACCCCTGCTCTAGAGCAATACTGGGTGTGTATCCAAAAGTTTGTATACACAATACAGTCCAAAATCTTTAATGGAACAAATTAATATTTTACACAAAAATGGAACTCACAGTTTAGATGTGCTGTATAATTTAGGAGCAGTTCTACATAATAGAAAAGTTAATTTTGTGTCCTAAATGTGTTTTTAGACATTTTTTTCCTAAACTATTAATTCTACAGTATTGAAATTTTTGCATTATCTTTGAAGCTGCAAAAGCAATTACTGAAAAAATAAGATTTTTAAAACAAGTGAAATATTTTTTTTTTCAATAAAATGTAAAACTTTTGACCCACGATTCAATCTTAAACATTCTGAAGGGCGATACAAGCCATACCCTTTACGGATCAAAATTAAATTATAGTTAAAAATAGAGTCTTATGTAGGGATAAGTTGAGGTAAATTTCAAAATTACATGACCAAAAAGGCATTAAACATAATTTTATGTTCTCAGAAAATGTTTTGAAACAGCTTATTAAGAAACTATGGAATTTTGCCCCAAAATTAAAAAAAAATAGCAATTTATAAAAAAATTCCTGAAATTTCAATTATCGCAAAAATCAATAAAGCTACAAAACTGAATTTTCGTCCTGAACTAATGGATCACCTGCTATACTTGTCGGATTTGATCACCTTTATTTACATACTAGCAAATGTACCCGTCTTTGACGGAATCAAAAATTCTATTATACTTGGTATTCCAAAATATCAATTATAGTATTATACTAATACTATAATAAGAAATTGTAGAATAGTAGAAAACACCATTATTAGTACAGTGTTAAACAAATGCCTCTGTATACACTACATTAGCTGCCTGTCCTTCAGGTTCATGGAAGAACAATCAGTTGAAACCTCTGACTATTGAGCAAGTAAACTACAGTTGACCACGTGAGAAAAACTTGGTTTTGCTAACTTGAATTCCTGCGTTAGATAAAGTCTCCCTTTGCGACTTAGTTAACGTCATTGCGAAATAGACTCTGACCGGACTTTGCAATAATTTCAACGTAAACAGACAGTGGCTCGGAATCAATGGTATGTGTGGTATACACACAGACTCCCCAATACCACATCCAGTCATTATGTCCGACTCTATGGCATACCTGTGTAGAGCACGAACTCAGAGTCGTGTCCCGTTGCACAGTTTTGGGGCACTCATGTTTCGTAACATGAAATTTGTTACTGCTACTAAATTGCAGCATGATTGGTTCTCCTACTTTAAGTTTTTACTCATGAGCAGGCAGTCCAGGAGAAATAAATTCAGAGTCAAGAAATTCAATTAGATAATGAACTGCTTCTTCATCACTAATCCAATTTCTTTACTGACTTGTAAGTTCTTTCCTCGGTTTCATATAGCGTAAGAACTTGTTTGTTGATTTCTCATGCCTGTTCATATTAAGGGCTGAGAATTGCTCGTTTACAAAAGATTTATTCTCAATAGATAGTACATCCTTAACTCTGTGAAACACCATTTCAATGATGTCAAATACGCAGTATATTCATATGCTCAATTGAAATTGAAATCAACTAACAATACCTACTTGCCACACCTGTGTATTTTCAAAACAAACTTGTCTGTGAAGTTAGGAAAATACAGCTAAAAGCCCCATAACTTCGCTTCTGTATTGAATTAATAATCTAGTTAGAGCCCATATTTTAAGTTAGGCCCACACAAATCCAGTGTCAATGTTTCAGCTTGCTATGTCTTATGGTGGCTGAGTTTACTTGTGACAAACATTTTTCCGTTAAAAGTCCATAACTTCACTTCTACGTTGAATTTCCAATCAATTCATAGCCTATATTTTAAGTTAGACCTACACAAATCTACTGTAAAAGTTTCAGCTTTATATGTCTTATGGTAGCTGAGTTTACCTGTGACAAAGTTTTGCGGACAAACCCACAAACCGACAAACCGAAAAAACGACAGAAATTTTTCTAAGGGTGGATTCGGTTTCTCCAATGTATGAAACGTAAAGAAAACTTGAAATGAGTCAGTTCTGAGCAATGTACAGACAAAATCATTATTTTATTTATAAAGATGACTGAAAAAGAATTAATGGTCAAAAAATTGAAATGATTTAATATGAGATATAAAAAGAATAAAATTCTTTCATGTAAAAAAATCAACGTCAATCAAACAGATAATTTTGGATGCTTTCCTTGCTAAGAGTATGATGGATTCGTCTAACAAAATGCTGTAATTGTGTATGTTGTACCCTTGAAGAAAACTTATATTAGACTAGCAAATGTACCTGTCTTTGACGGAATCAAAAATTCTATTATACTTGGTATTCCAACATATCAATTATAGTATTATACTAATACTATAATTAGAAATTATAGAATAGTAGAAAACACCATTATTAGTACAGTGTTAAACAAATGCCTCTGTATACACTACATTAGCTGTCTGTCCTTCAGGTTCATGGAAGAACAATCAGTTGAAACCTCTGACTATTGAGCAAGTAAACTACAGTTGACCATGTGAGAAAAACTTGGTTTCGCTAACTTGAATTCCTGCGTTAGATAAAGTCTCCCTTTGCGACTTAGTTAACGTCATTGCGAAATAGACTCTGAGGGGACCTTGCAATCATTTGAATGGAAACAGACAGTGGTTCGGAAGACTCCCCAATACCACATCCAGTCATTATGTCCGCCTCTATGGCATATCTGTGTAGAGCACGAACTCAGAGTCGTGTCCCGTTGCACAGTTTTTGGGTCACTCATGTTTCGTAACATGAAATTTGTTACTGCTATAAATTGCAGCATCATTGGTGCTCCTACTTTAAGTTTTTACTCATGAGCAGGCAGTCCAGGAGAAATAAATTCAGAGTCAAGAAATTCAATTAGATAATGAACTGCTTCTTCATCACTAATCCAATCTCTTTACTGACTTGTAAGTTCTTTCCTCGGCTTCATATAGCGTAAGAACTTGTTTGTTGATTTCTCATGCCTGTTCATATTAAGGGCTGAGAATTGCTCGTTTACAAAACATTTATTCTCAATAGATAGTACATCCTTAACTCTGTGAAACACCATTTCAATGATGTCAAATACGCAATATATTCATGTGCTCAATTGAAATTAAAATCAACTAACAATACCTACTTGCCACACCTGTGTATTTTCAAAACAAACTTGTCTGTGAAGTTAGGAAAATACAGCTAAAAGCCCGATAACTTCGCTTCTGTACTGAATTAATAATCTATTTAGAGCCCATATTTTAAGTTAGGCACACACAAATCCAGGGTCAATGTTTCAGCTCGCTATGTCTTATGGTGGCTGAGTTTACTTGTGACAAACATTTTTGCGTTAAACGTCCATAACTTCACTTCTACGTTGAATTTCCAATCAATTCATAGCCTATATTTTAAGTTAGACCTACACAAATCTACTGTAAAAGTTTCAGCTTTATATGTCTTATGGAAGCTGAGTTTACCTGTGACAAAGTTTTGCGGACAAACCGACAAACAGACAAACCGACAAACCGACAGAAATTTTTCTAAGGGTGGATTCGGTTTCTCCAATGTATGAAACGTAAAGAAAACTTGAAATGAGTCAGTTCTAAGCAATGTACAGACAAAATCATTATTTTATTTATAAAGATGTAGACTTTCTGGTGTTTCTGAATATTATTATATTTTGGTAATAATATTGAATTAAGAGGAATGGACTCTAAAGTTTTATATTATCAAACAGATACTAATTTTAAGCTGATTCTTCGGTAACTCGAGGACACTGACACTTTTTCTTATATGTTTCTGATATTTTTCAGACAAGATAGGAATATTTTGAAGTCATAAAGGGAAAACTTTGGCTTAAGTTTTCAATGTAGAAGGAGGTCAGATAAACGTTATTTACTTTAACGAATGCTCTGACGAGGTATTATTACAAATGACCACATTTATCAGATCCACTGTCTATAGAACAAAAGTAAATTTTCTCCTGTAAGAGATTATTTCGTAACACGAAATCTTCACTTTAGCCTTATAAAAGGTTACTACTGCAGTGGTAATACAGATTATATTATATGCATCAAATGGGTGATAAATATAAATAAGCACATATATTAATAAATGGTTCACTATCTGTACTACATCCAGGAATGATAGACTAATAAACTACTCCCATTTAGATATTTAAATACCTAAGAAGTTTGATATTATATTTACTTATAGTAAAGTTGAGTGTAGGCCACTCCAGATTTATTTTAAATAAATTCCAGATAGCATTTCTTGATGTTTATGAGATCGACAAATTCAGATTTTTTATCTTAATAAGCAAACCACTAATCGCTCAAGTTAAGCAACACTGAGTATGGTTAGCACTTTGATGGGTGACACAGCAGGTTGATGGGGCTCCTCCAGTTATGTTGCCTAACTTGTGCTGAATCAAAAATAATCAACACTTTTGTTCCTTCTAGAATACGAAAGGCGAAAGGTGTTAAGTGTCTCTAAGACTCAAACCTAATAAACCAAACTCGTCACCTTTTCATGGAAATCTAAATTATTAATGATAATTTTGAATCAGTTCCTTCTTAGTTTTACTTTTGATAATATATTTCTGTCAAATGTAATCATGGGCTGTTCCACTAGTCTCCCTGCTCGCAAACTCTAAACCGTTCAACCTATATTCTCGTTTCTACCGTCTCAGTCAATAGGTATGCCTCCTTAATATGCCACTTTTCAAAATTGTGAATTTATTACCAAATAACTTGTTATTATGTTGCGATTATTATTTCAAGTCAATCTAAAGAAAACTGCAAGTTGTTTATAGTTTTTATTGGCATTTTTCGACAATGAAATTTTGGGATTGCAGAAACTTTGTTCAGAATTTTTAATTTTTAAGTATAAAAAAAACTTATGAATAAACTCTTGAATAATCAATTTTGGTGTCTACCCCCCATGACATATTATTAATTTTTTAAACAAATTTATTCAAATGACAATTATTACCTTTTATAGTGACCGTAACTGTTCCTCTCCTTTAATAACGACATCACGTCCACCAATTTTTTTTTTTAAATAATAATAATATTCAATGAAAGTTATTTTTCTATATATTACTATTCGATAACAGTATATATTCAGAATTTCCATCTACTGTAGTTAAACCCTGGAAACACTAATTAATTAATTAATTAATGTTTCCGTTGAAAAACTGAAACATTAACAACTGTGTCTATTATACACATATAATAGTGGTACAAATATACACTATACAATCTCAAATAGGAAATATTGACAAATATATTAAGTTAATGAAAAAATTATACACAACAAAGTTTTATGAGAGTTCGAACTATAAAAGATAGGCAATATTATTAAATGATTTCTAATATTGGCTAATTAAATTACAAATCAAGAACGCTTTTAACTTTTGCAAGTCGACTGTATAAATTAGAAGAGGTAATAACGGCGAAATAGATCTCCAGCGGACCGGCGAATAAATTTCTTTCGTTCCACCAATTCTCATGTGGTCCTTACCTACTTTTTATTTGACCATTATTCTTTTAAAACCTTTTACCACATTCTCCTAACCTCATTTAACGGCTATTCTCAAAGTGTTTACTTTCTTTTTTCATTCACTTTTGAAAATATGTCCATGTCCAAAAAAAGATAATTAACTTTTTTTTAAAATTTTCTAAATGATTTATACAGCAGTTAACTCTTAACCAGTTAAGAGTAGTATTTCTTAAGATTTGTGTTAATATATATATTATTGACAATAACATAATACTTAGCTGATACCTGTTTCTTAATAAGCTTCTCAATTTTCCTAAATAACACTGTCATTATTTCATCTGCACTAAAACACATATTTACTGTAGTCGACATATTTTAAATGATCCCCATTCATCTTAAGCCATAAATACCTTCTTTGGGGTGGGGGGGGGGGGGGGGATTTTTTTGTTTATCTTTTTAGATCAGAGTGAGGACAGTGAGGGTTGATTTTCTTAAGTTCAAGATAAGCTGTTAATCCTGTGGGTGAGTTGCCGCCCAGTAACACTATTTGTCCTTGATATTATTGAAAGGGGTTTATAATTTTGCTACTATTTTCAATCTAAATATTTAAATATGGTTGTGGTTTAAATTTGATCTTAGATTTGATCTAGTGTACTAATGAGGACTGTGAAATTACATTCACAGTCAAAATACACCAAAACTCATACATTGGTGTATACTCGTTTTGTTTGGTGTCTAGCTTGGTTGCAATTCAGTGCCACGTGTTCAAACTAGATAATTGTTGAAATAGATTTTTTTAAAAAATCTCTACAGATGTTTTGATAATTCTAAAATGTATACTTCTGCAAGTCCTCTCACTTTTTTGTTGTCTGAAATTGCTATTCTATTTCCATGTTGCAATTGTTTGCGCATTTTCTATATGCTTAGTTGTTGAATGTTTCTATTATTTCTTATATTTATTCTGTTTTATTGGCCTATAAAAAGAGTTCTAAATAATAACTGAAACGTCGGCATTGAGAATTTGATTTGAACCTGAAGAACTTACAGAGTCATAAAAGTTTGATCCTGTTTCTACTACACAGTCCATACTATTATGAAGAGATATATATGTATATATTGATTTTTTCACCTCTTTAACATCTTTCCTATGTTTACGCAACAATTTTTAGTCTAATTATCGCGTAAAGATAGGAAGGATATTGAAAAAGTGAAAAGGCTAGTCAGAAAGACTTTGTATTTGGAACTCGTCTAAACAAAACAAAACAAAATTAATAATTCTTCAATTCCTTGTAAATAATATTAAAGTTAACTTTTATTTTTTAATAAACATTATGTTGGTATGATAATACATTACGAACATAACTCGTTCATATCTCGATCAGTTTCGGAATCGTCCATCATCAAGAGAAAACTCAAAATTCAAATTGAACGAGTTACGAAAGGGTTGAGATAGGAGTAAAACGTACAGGATTAGATGGTAGGTTCGTGACTAACAAACTCTGTAGATATAAGAGTGATATTCTATTAAACATACTATCAGTTAGATATTATATCAACATCTAACCGAATTACCAAAACTAATGATAAGACAGTGCCCTAAAGTTATATTATATAGATATTTTCTCATATCTACTTATTAAAAAATGCTGAAGAACAGATGTACCCTCATTCATGAAGAATAAACTTTCTATTCGTTTGGTTTGATTAATTCTACTAATATGAATTTGAAAGGGTAAGTCCTTATAGGTTATTAAATGAAATGGAAAACAAGTGGACACTCAGAGGAGATTGAGAGACGCAGGTGTGGACATCCAAAAGAGCTTTCCAAAAGACACCCTTAGCCCTTGTCTTTTGTCCCTTTGAAAACCAAGGCCCTTCACCCGTCTTTCTCCCCTATTCAAATCTTCCAAGCACAAAAACCTGCCAAACATTTATACAATATTTACTCCGTTGCGCCGACTAAACAACTTTTCTAAACACCATTTCTTCACATGTATCAATACATGAATATAGTAAATCAACAAACTTTTTTTGATACAATTCACTTTTTTACCACTTAAAAATACTCTTGACCAGTCTACTTTTATAGTACACCACAGCATAGTACACATAAGAAAGCAAAAAAATATGTCAGAGGAGGAAGAGTGGCCTATTAAGCCTTCCTCATTATTTACAAAAGAATACTATAAGGAATATGTAAACTGTGTGTACAGTTTTGAACCTTAAAAATATTGAATCACAAGGCATTTATGTAAATACTATTAGAGCCAACTATATATTATTTATGTTCTATAAGGTTGGCTTAACATGATAAAACCATTTAATTTATAAAAAAAATAAATTTGTTTCTATCTGGTTAAAATAAAAATATTGAAAAAAACGTAAAAGTAATTCATTAAACAATATGAAACATGATGTAGTAAAATAACAAAAAAATAAATAAAAAAAAAGAATAAAAACAAGCATAGTATTCATCAAATTTTATCTAAATATATTAAAAATAATTATTTGTTTTCTGAGATCTGTATTTGTTATAAAATAAATACCTGACCACTGTTATCACTCAAATACAATTAATATGTATTATTATAAAGTATCAACGTCCAAACTGCATAAGAAATGAGAAAAAAGACTAAGATCTCTCAACGTAGCAAGCGGTCTTCGTCAGAGTCAAATTTTAACTCAAATCAATTGGGATTTGACTCTGACGAAAACCGCTTGTTACGGTTGAAAGACCTTAGCCTTTTTTCTCATTTCTCATTGGGGTTTCGATTTTGATTATTATTTTACATGATTATTGTGTAATCTTTTTATATTATAACGTATACATCACGATATTATTTAAACTTAAACATTTTTTATTAATTACCTTTTACATCTGTTGAATATCTATTATTACCATTTTTAATATTCTACATTATATTATTTCTTATTTTCATTTTTATTATTTATTACATTTATTATTATTCTGTAAATCTATTTATACCTATTATTAACATGTATTATAATAAGTATTTTACATCTCTTACACTACATGTGTTTATTATTTATAAATGTTATCTACATTTTACATATATTATATTTGTGTTAAATCTGAAAACCCATTTTGTTTACATATATACACAATATAGTGAGACCGTGGAATTTCCACAGAATGGTTGTAATGGTTCAGCATACTTATACTACCTTCACCATATGCGCACCTTCATATTTCTTCTACATTTTTATAATGAACTCCCTCCAAAACTTTGTTGCATTTAAAACTGAAATAGGGGATCATTAGAATACTTTTTAGCAAGTATTGTGAAGGTTAAATGACGCAATTAAAGCTTGTTATATTACAACAAATATAACATAACGTACTACGAGAGATTGATTACACATTGGCCCTTGGTGATATCACACAATCAACATTCGGAATAGTAAACTTTGTCTAACACAGGTGTATTTAGAGTAGGGAGTACCTGACATTGTACAGGCTTGGGACCGATGGCATAATGTCCTCCCCGAGGGGCAACGCGTGTTCAGATTTATCCACCTCCTGTGAAAATAAATCAGGGGTCTGATTGTATCCCTGACATACAGTCCAGATTCCAGGACTTTGTCTCAGGGCTAACCTGACCCCCCGGGTCTTGTATACAATACTTACTCCTCTTTCCCTAATTTCCTTAAATAAATAATTTTTCTGTCAAAAAGAAATAACTTCCTCTGAATAGAGTTGATTAAACCAATGAATTTTCAGCTAATTTGAATGCCAACCGTTAGTGCTACCTGGCAGATCACGCCTGAATCAGCAAAAGTATGCTACTGCTGTGCTATCTAGTAACTGACGCACGAAACACACCACATTCTGAGTAATTGTAATTTACTTTCATAAACAACTGATTTATTGCATTAACCCTTCTAGAAAGTTATTAAACCTTATGCAATGATAAATAAAAAATTACATGCTTGAAATATACTTGTTTGTACTCTAAAGTTGTGACAACCCAAAGTGGAATAGAGTAACAGGTTGAAAATAATAACGGACAGTAACATAACGGGATGTATGTATTTATTTTATTTATTTTATTTAGTTTATATACTCTATTGATTTAAACACTATATCATTAGAATAGGAATTCTAATTATTCTTAGCTACCTAATTTTACATAGGACTTCTTGCTCTTTATACATATTGAGTTAACACACACTTCCATCTTGTAAGACATTTACAAGTCCGATCATTCAGACAACAGATAACTGCTAAACATATAGTTAATCTATATATCAATTACATAACCATTCAATAATAGCCTTATCTACAAACCAAAAAATATTAATATATTTATTAGTTATACATTTTTTTGAATATTATAATTAAGAACTGAATAATTTAATATATGTCTCTATATTGTGGAGATGAAAGGAACGTAGGTCTAAAGCATTGCTTGGGTGTACTTCAAATTATTGTATTACAATTTTACAATTATTTAAAAAAATATAAATTTATTAAAATGGTATTAAATTAATTTTTCCATTTGACTGACATCAGTATTCAACTGCTTGGATAGCATTCAAAGCTGGCCTTACCTAGTGTTCTTTTCTAGTTTGGGAAAGTCTTCCATCAAGAAGTTGGACAAGCCTTGAATTCTAGATGGGCCCTTCTGAATTTTGCATGGGTCCTTCTGAATTCTTAATGGGCTCTTCTGAATTCTTATTGGGCTCTTCTGAATTCTTATTGGGCCCTTCTGAATTCTGCATGGGTCCTTCTGAATTCAAATGAGCTCTTCTGAATGCTTATTGAGCCCTTCTGAATTCTGAATAGGCCCTAGGTGTGACCATTGTAGCCCCCCACTTTTAATAGCATAAGTATTTGACGCCTTGTAAATGTAAATAAGCAAGTACCTGTTGTGTACGTAACATAAAACTGAACTTTGACACCCAAGAGAGGCAATCCTGAGCCAGAGTCATCTGTAAGTTTGATGTGCCACACGCTGTAATTTGATGTGCCACACTTTGTCTATCGCCAATAACGAAGCATACTGTTTATTGAATGTTGGACTGTTGATTCGTATGCAAAGAAGAAGAAATGTCTCTACTCTGACGAAGACCGTTTGTTTCGTTGAAAGACTTTAGTCAACAAACTACCTACTATGGATTAGACGATTTTTATTTCTCGTGTTTATTTTGAAATCTTGTTACATATTTACATAAAGCATATAGAATAGATTATAATAGATATTATTGCGAAAAAAAAATGTTATATTGAAAGTGTGAAATATTTCCAGTGCCCAAACATTCTTCGTAATATGATAGAAGATAGAAAATTATGTATAAAGTTCTTGGAAAATTCAACAGATGGCAGATCAGCCCTTCTTTCATCACCAAAACTTACAGTCAATGTGATATTAAATTATTCAGCACTTAATTAAAATTTCCAATAACATAAATAACTAATAACTATGTTGGTATTTCTAAGTTTATATAAAACACTATAATTTAATGGATTCACGAGGAACCACAGACTTTAATAATGATATAGTGTTTACTGCCTCTGAGGTACTAATAATTTGCATGTATAATAATAATTCAATCATGTGTCATTTGAAACATATTATTAAAGAACTGTTGGGAATAAACTATTTAATTATTTATAAATGCTTTTCCCATTGCTTTTTACTTTACTATAAGTAAAGTATAGCGATCGTGAAAAAATTCGATCTCGAGATTTTGACGGAATTACATGTTTTGAGGTCCCAAAAGTCGTTTTATGAAGTTTTTACGATGATGTCTGTGTGTGTGTGGGTGGGTGGGTGGGTGGGTGGGTGGGTGGGTGAGTGTGTTAGCATTGCTTGTTACCACGCTACGGTCCAGAATCTTTGATGGATCAAGTTAATATTTTACACAAAAATGGGCCCCATAAAGACGAAGATCCCTATTGTTTGGGAAGAATTATGCATGATGGGAAAGTCACTTTTTTTGCCAAAAACCGTTTTTGTTAAAACATTTATTTCTCCTAAACTGATAACCCTAGAGTTTTGAAATTTTGACATTATCTTTGAGGTTTCAAATGCAACAAACGAAAAATATATTCAGAATTTTAAAACAACAGGAAATATTTTTTTTTCAATAAAATGTAAAAATTTTGACTTATAATTCAATCTCAAACCTTGTGAGAGCGATACAAGCCATACTGTTTGATGGATCAAAATGAAACTATGCCTAAAAATAGAACATTATGTGGAGAATGAGTTGAGATATTTTTTTCTAAAATTACATTCGCTAAAGGGGTGTTACAGTACGATTTGTGTTTTCAGAAAATATTTTTTTGACGCCAAACGGCTCGTTAAAAAATAATGAAAATTTGACCAAAAATGAAACAAAAAATTAGCAATTCATGAAAAAAAAATCATGAAGTTTCAGTAACGGGAAAGAGCAATAACGATATAAAAACTCTTTGTTTATCTTAGACTAAGAGATCACCTGCTATACTTGTCGAATTTTTTGTATTTTTTTTCATTGTTTACATTGACTTAGAAATTTTTTGAGCAAATCCACTGAGATAAAATTGATGTTTCTAATGGAAAAATGAAAATATATTATTGACTTATATGAGATGTAAGAGGAATAATATTGTGCAAGAAAATGATAACACTCATTAAAAAAATTCGTATATATGTAATCTGACAAAGGGGAAGGAAAATGATCTTATTAAATACTAAGAAGCCATGAAATTCCCAGTATAATATTCTGTTAAAAACCAAAAATGTAAAAGATAATTCAAAATTGAAATCTTTCGTTTAGAGATTAATAACTGTAATTATCATACATCTTTAATTAAGAAATCACCTTAAAACAACATTTTCTTCGCTGTTTAAGATGTTTTTCAGAGAAAAAAAGGGTATTTTACTGTTTCAAATTTGAAAATTTTACATTAATATTCAATGTAGAAGGATGTCAAGTAAACGATGTAAGAAATCTACTGGCTATTTGAACAATAGCCATGTTCTCTTGTAGGATAATATTTCGTTTCAAGAAATGTTCACATTGGTTTTTGAAAAATGTTATTACTGCTGTAGTTATACTAATGAAATTATTTGCAAATAATAAATTATTTTTGATGTACAAAAATAAGCTTATAAATTGATATGTCCTTCAATCACTATCTGTACTACCTCACGAATGCAATGCTAATAATTATATCCCATTTAGATATTTATGTTATGCTTAAATGATACGTTATGTTTTATATACTCAAGAAATTTGACATTGAGTTACTTATAGTAGAGTGTAGGCCACTCCAGATTTTTTAATATAATTTAGATATGAGAACAGCTGAACAGTAACCAATCTGTGGAAACAAATAGATTAGGACTATTCTTTTTTATTCGCATTAATAATATTATTGATGAATATTAAAATACATTGTATTTTATAACATTCGATTGAAAATGAAACATATATGTCAATGTTTTTCACTAAATATAACCTTTAAAGGGCTTTGAACAGATTTTTCGTTTATTTACTAGGTGCTAATGTATCAGTGATTACTTTAAGGACTCGTTGAGGTACTTATGCTTATATTGAGGTATTTATGCAAACAGTGAGGTAAATATGCATTTATTGATATAGCTTCTCGACCACTGGTTTTCAAGTTCGCAGAAGGGGTTCTTGAGGATTTTGGTCATAAAAATTCAACTCCTTTTGAATTTTGACGAAACTTCGGCATATAATCAGGAGTTGAATTTTTACGACCAAAATCCTCAAGAACCCCTTCTGTGAATATGCATTTATTGCTTAATAACTTTAGTTACTATAATTTGCATTTGCATTTAGGTCAAAAAAAAAATTGTGTCATTATATTGGATCCAATTAATTGTTATCATTCTTGTCGAAAAAATCTCAATTTTTCATAGAGTTTATAGATCAATATTTAATATTTTATAAGGTTCTCTTTTCATTTATCGTTCAGTTCCCAAAAGAAGTCATTTCGCTCCTACAGAATGTATTAGTTTGTGAAACCTATTGGGAAACCACAAGAACTCTTTAAGGAGTACAAGTTTTCTTAGGCTGTACAAACTCCTAGGCTGTGGACAGAATTCCTCAAGGTACTGTCACTACTGCATACGTCCATATTCATTTGGAAATATGGGTTCCCTCAACCTTCCTTTCTGATGTTCATGGTCACTTTCTCGATATTTTGCATTGCATGAGCACCATGAGCTCTTTAAAGTTTTTTACATCAAGCCTAAATTTGCTTGCCAGTTGCGTGTATATTTTTCAAATTTTGCATTAAAGATAAAACATTGAGTTTTGGATGTTTCTTTCGTGTACATTTCAAGACATAAAATGATTTTCTTTGGCAGTAAATGAAAAAGTAAAATATCAACACTTAAATATACAATTTTGATATGTCTCCATACATTCTAAAATAATGCCATTTTTTTTGTACATACTATAATATCTATAAAAATATATACATTTAAGCAGACAGCAAAAATAAAAAACCTTTTACTAAATGTTTAATCAGAGAAATAAAACAAATATCAAAAGCAAAAGATGTTATGAAACATAATTCAATTTTAATAAAATTTGTATTCAGTTTAAAATTACTATAAATAACATACAATACAAAAATAACAACAAAAATGTCAATTTGATTATTATCATGCTTCTAGCTATCACGTAACTAGTACTGCTAGTTCTGTAAGTATAAAAAACAGTTCTATGAATCCTTGAGTCACTTACATTAATCTCCTTGAAAGAAAAAACGTTGATTTACGTTGACAAGGATAATTGTATTTCTAAATGTGTAATTATAATGCTATTATGTTTATAATGTTTTGCCATTTTTCCTGTTTAAAATTAAAATGGAAAACTTAATTTTGATTGTGTGTTTTAAATCTTATCGAAAAGCAAATATCTTATCACAAGTATATTTTATCTCTGAAGGTAAATATTTCAAGTGCCCTCTCTCTAATTTATCATCTAACTGACCACAAGAAATTATTTCTATAGTTTATATTATATTTATTTCAATTTTGATACATTTTCATTATTTTTATTTTCCAGTAAAGATTTTTTTTTATTTCCATTCCTCAAATTACTACTAATCCATTATTAAGTACGCTATACTTAAAATTATTCAAAAATTTAATAGCTGAAAATAAAATACTGATATCATATACAAAACTGCAGTTATGTCAATTTGAGTCATGGAATTACTTTGAACATTGTACTGTTCAAAGTAGTGTATGTATAGCAGTACTGTAAAAGCGTTTCCGCTTGTCAAGTGTTTTCAAGTTTTTGCTTCGAAAACGAAATATAGACAAAAAAAAGTCTTGTTTCTATTCCTCTACTTGCCAGTTACATATAATTTTTGTTTTAATTAAAAAAAAAATATAAAGTTGTGATGGAAAATAATTATTTTGTAATGTTGAGAAATCTAAATCTTTGGAGGTTACTTGAGTAGAATTGTTGATAGTTTGTGCATGTGCAAGGTAGATGTGTTATCATGCTATGCTATGTTATATGACACCAGGAGTGTGTTTGTTATCATGTCTGTTATCAAGTCTGTTATCATGCTAGAGGTCACAGCGATTGATAAGAAATTATGAGATTCTTATAATCATAAAACAAGCTTTAACTCCTAATTAACAAACTAATTGTGAACTACCTGGTGAAGTTAAAGGATCAATGTTTTACAAAGAATTATTAATAAACTGGTATATTTTATTTATTAGTAAATACCTAAAACCATTTAAAATTAATTTTTAATTGATTACACTTCTTTTATTTTTTTTCAGCTTTATTTGTTTAAAATTATCAAACAAAACACGAAACTGATCTTGATGTAAAAAGTATAGGTCTTTATAAGAGACTATAAAATTTGAAATAGGTCTTATTGTTGTTTATAAAAAAGGAATTTCTTGAATTTCAACTCAATTAAACTTTTGAAATTAAAAAAACTTTCCATTTACATTTCTGCTACACTAGCTGTCATTTATCATATAAAAAGTTAGGTTAGGTAAGGGGTAGGAAAGCCCAGTGGCAACATACTTCCTTCTAGACTGATAGGTCCGAGGTTCAATACCTTCTCCGGCCCTCAATTTATTCTTGTAGGAGATGAAAAAATTTGAGCACGTCGTCTATTAGAGAGGACATTAAGCCGCCACTGCGGCGGAGCCTGTACGATGGCAGGTATTTGTTAATGATCCCTATTCTAAACACACTTGAGTTAGGCAAAATGTAGAATGTTCATTGTATAGAATCACAAACGGCCAATTTTCGTCCAATTCGTGCTCTTTTTTGGGATGACCACTGTAACTTCAACCAATTACTCGAGATGCTTTTCGGAAACGACTTCAGAAATATTCTTCTTCAACCAGTTTTATGCACTTTTAGTGATATTTATGAAACGATATAATTAGCATTGGTACTTTTGTTTTACTTCATAATGCAAAATTAAAAAAAAAAAATTCTGCAACACTAGTTGTCATTTATCATGTAAAAAGCTACAAAGGTATGAAGTAATTGTAAGGTAATGTTAGAATTGCAGTCACTTTCAAAATCATATGTATCTTGTGTTAGATGTAAAACTTTTTTTTTCCGCTGTAAATATGTTAAAAATAGATCTTCAAATCACCACACAATATTGAATAAACAAAGATCCATCATTGTTTGACAGGTGATATCCGTCGTGCGACGCCCTGGATTATCCATTAATTAATGCAAACTTTTTTCTTCTGTCTATGAAGTGTATACGTGTAGCATTGACATAAGTTATATTTTTATTTGTTGTAAATTACAACATTTATGGACAATGCAGTACTGGTTTCATGGATATTTTTTTCGCACATCCTGTGATTGAGACTATCTCATACTGGAATACATTAAATGGTTCACCACTTTACTACTCATAAACAAGGACTAGAAGATCTCATATTACCCTTACTTCCTTGTACCGTTTCTTTCCAAAAAGAAGATATTGTCTCACTTTCTTTTTAGGTCCAAAATACGTGATCGGGCTTATTTTCGGGTGGAGGGGGGCAGGTGCTTCAAGTACAATAAATAGATTTATGTATTTTTGTTTAATATTCATATATATATATATTAGTATATTTTGGGAACAGACCTTCATTTAGACACGTTTTATTAAAGAGTATGCCGATATACATTTTTGTTCGTTTTCTATTTAATTTCTCAAGTTTTCTAAGCTTGGTTTTTAACTCTTCAGGTAAATTGAACACGAGGAGTTTCAATTTACCCTAATTGCCATTAGGGTATTTGGGCAATCCCCAATTCTATAGAGAACAAAAAATTGGAAAACTTTTGTTACATAAAAAAAGTTATTTGTATCTCGGATAAAAATTAAACTGAGCCCTTTTGGGGTTTTCCTCTCAAAATCCTGTAAAATCAATTGATACTTCAGGAGTAACTTCTTCCCTAGACTTGTGACTGTTTTCTCTATTGGCCAGGTGATGTATAGTTATATCAGGCCAAGTTACCAAAAAGTCAATCACCACGTTATTCAAAGCAATTGCTTCAATTTTTGGTTTAATTCGAGTTCAGACCACATTTTTATCTCAATGAAAAAACTGATTATAAAAGGTATAGTGTATAGTTATGAAAGATAGAACCCTTTTATTTTACAAAAAATTAAAGTATACTAATCATGACAAAACTTTATTTGGTATCAATATTTTGACATATTTACATGTTTTAAAATATTACAGACCTTTTTTGATGATGTCTACACTGACATCTTTGATGTGTGTATAGGTTGGAGAGGGGATGGGTGGGAGTACTATGTCTAAAAATTTCTGGGAATGCTACAGATCACCGTTTGATGGATTAAATTCATACTTTAAAGAAACACGTGTCCTGTTTTGTAGATGTGCCCAATTTCGTTTAAACATTCTTGTATCATAAGAAAGTCATATTGTTAGTTAAATGTATTTAAAATAACTTTTTTAAATAATATAATAATTATTATAATAAATAACTGTTTAAAAAATAATATTTTCTTCTTAACCGCTAACTTTAGTGTATTAAACCTTTTGGATATTATGAACCTAAATGTTGTAATAAGTCAAACAAAACTCAAAACTCGAAAAAAAGGTATCTTTTGTAATAAAATGTTAAAATTTTGATTAATGATTAATTTCGAAAGGTTTCCGATACGAAATTACATGGACGAAAAAAGTTGCAATGATACATTTTATGATTTCAGAAAATGGTTTTCTTTTACGCTAAAACAGTTAGCTGTAAGAATATAAAAATATGAGACAAAACTCAATATAACATTGGTATTCTAGGGAAGAAATTTTAGGAAATTTTGATTACGTTAAAAGACAGTGAAACTATAAAAACGATGTACCAGACTCTCAGTTTATTCCAAACAATAGTATATCTGATTTTTCTAGATCAGTGGTTCTTAAAATGTGGGGAATGGTGGAATTGCCACGTGGGGAATATCGGTCGGACAGAACCACTGCTTCAAAATGTAATACATTAAATCCAAATGTTGATTCTCCTTACAATTCACAAGCATTTACAGGCTATTTTAATAACAAAAACAACCAATTTATAAAGTGGAGTAAGTCATGATTGAGTAACAGTGACAACACTGTTGGGTTAGAAATAATTATAATCAGTGAACATTCGCAGACTTACAGAAAAAACGATAGTTTTTATTTTCTTGTTACAATGTCACATCTGTTGTTCGATTTTTTTTGTTTTGTATGATTGTCACTTCATTGATATTTATATTCTGAATACTGCATGGGTTAAAACTGAATTTGTCAAAGAAATAGAGAGATGGCTCACAGAATAGTGGAGAATTCCAGTAGAGGTTAAGAATCACTGTTCTACACCAACGATTTCATATTTGTTGTAGCTGACAAAATGAATACAGTCGTTCAGTAGAAACCAGGCTTCTCTTTACATTGAACGATACTTGAAACGCCTCTCTAATTACAGCTAACGGTAGCTAAGGGTAATTACGAGATAGGACTTATCGTACTACAACTTAAAAACTTTTTTCCTTTCTTCTATTTATCATAAATATTGAAATATTTCATAAAACATCCCATTATTAGTATTGTTATGAAACTTTGATTAAATTTAAAATAATAAGCAGAGTTTTTTTTTAAATTTAGATTTAGTGAAAGTATTAAATAGTTTTTCTTTTTTTTTCATTTTCCCCAAGTACTCATTTGTTGACTCTGTTGCAGGAGAGAAACCATTTAAGTGTGAATACGAAGGTTGCGAAAGGCGGTTTGCCAATAGTTCTGATCGCAAAAAACATTCCCACGTTCATACTTCAGACAAACCTTACAATTGTCGAGTTTCTGGATGCGACAAGTCATACACCCATCCCAGTTCCTTGAGAAAACATATGAAGGTATCTTTCACCGACAATTTCTTGGTATTACAATATAAGTAATTTTATTTTAGGAGCCTAAATGGCTTTATCCTGTCAATTTTTTGTATTATTAGTATTAGTTCCTATGTAACTTTATATATATATATATATATATAAAGATTTCATATAAACACGTAAAATGACAATCAATGATCAAACCACAATATGAAATAGGAAAACAAGACTAAATCTTTCAACCGTAACAAGCGACTTCGTCAGAGTCAAAAACCCAACTTTTATGGTTTGATCATTGATATATATTAATATATATATATAAAAGATTTCATAATTAACACATCAAACCACAATAATAAATGAGAAAAAAGCCTAACTGACAGTTGGGATTTGACTCTGACAAAGACCGCTTGTTATGGTAAAAGATCTTAGTCTTTTTGTTCCCCATTTCTTACTGTGGGTTGGACATTGATATATATATATAACATAGTTCACACAGGAAAGAGAAAAACAAATAAAGACACACAAAAAAAAGACTCACAACGATATTTCGACAGTCGTCATCATCGGGCAGAAGTAGTCACTTTGAGTAGCTGAAGCTAACTCATTATATATATATATATAAAGATTTCACATAAATACGTGAAATAACAATCAATGATCAAACCACAATAAGAAATGGGAAAACAAGACTAAGATCTTTTAACCATAACAAGTGGTTTTCGTCAGAGTCAAAAACCCAACTCCAGTTTTCCCATTTCTTATTGTGGTTTGATCATTGATATATATATATATATATATATTGTTCTGGAAGTTCAAATTAAATTAATATCATTATTTGTATGTTATATAAATTCTTTATATCTTAAAAAAATGTAAATTGGTGTATGCAGTTTATTTATAATGCAACATTCACCTCTCAATTATGGAGTTGCCCACATCATGCAGGTTTATATTATTTTTTTCATACTGCAGTGAATATCATAGAATTACGGAATGAACCACTAATGAGTTCTTTTTTCGGTTTATTATCTGTAATTGTTTGCAGTTATTGCGTTGGTGAAGTTAGGAACTATATGTTAATTAACAGTAATTGTATCGTATGACTAAACTGAATAAGTGGGCTTTAGTAATGCTCTTGGGTCGGAAAGTTGTCTCATTTTGTTAGCATCAACTTTAGTTAATTATAAGCTAAATTACAGGATTAATAATACTTTTTAGAAGCTATTTTTTTCTAAATTCGTACATAAAGCTGTAAACCATAGAATACACTTATCTGCTAGTATGAATTATATTGATTTGTTTGTATTTTGCTTGAAACGTGGTGGCTGGTGGAGTACTTTACTTAAATTTGACAGATTTTGTTGGTTTTGTTTGAGGTACACGGGAGTGGGAAGAATTCGCCTGCCGGTTACGAGTCAGATGAGTCGAACAGTTCTTCAGGCGGCTCTCTGGGGTTGGGAGGACCGGTGGGAGAGCCGATGCAGCACGTCCACGCACCCTCAGCCGCCTTCCAACCCCCTCACCACCACCATCATCACTGGTATGACCATCATCCCGGCCCAACGCACTTCCACCACTCATCGGCTTTCATTCAGCACGGCCCCACAGCAGCCTACTAGTCCTCACAGCGCAGCCCCTTCACATTCTCCTTCCGTCATCCAAAACAGCTACCTCCTTCAACCCTTTACCCAACCACAACGGTTATCCTTTACAAATTAGAACTTGTAAAGCGTTTATACAAACCCACACAATTAATCCACGACTCCAGAACTCGAAATAAAAATGACTACCAACCAAAATTAAATCCATATAATTGCACATCAGTTACTATAGTTGGTTTACTCATATTGGACAAATCTAAAAAGAAAGTCATTATATAAAAGAAGTTTTATGAAATACGAATCATTTCAAATACCTAGTGTTCTTCTTCAAGCTACATCTAACTCTTACAAAATATTGACACGGAGGATGATCTTTACGTATAACTACGTATTTTGGAGTTCATATAACTGTATACCATAAAAAGAAGCCATGTTTGAAAACGCTATGATATTCATAAAACTTCTTTATTGCGTATGATCTTTCTTTTATTTGTTTACATGTTAGTAATATAATATGCAATATTTACTAATGTAATTATGTATCACAAATGTAATTACATATTACTAATTACTCAGAATCAATTGGCTTCCTACTATGCTATGCAGGCAGTAATTAAGTAGTATCTACTCAAGTTGGAAGAAATAACAACTGTATTCTACATTTTGAACGTTTCAAACACGTATAACTCTTCTCCAGGTTACACGAACTGTTGTGATATATGAAAAGTATTAATTTCGCTATAAATTTTTCATGTACCTGAACATATTACGTGTGCGAAATATAAAATTGTATTTAAATACAACCAACTGTATTCAGACACTTTTATTACTTTTAAAAAATAAAGATTTCTATTCTTATGAATAGAAGGGAAATTTTTCAGATAAAATAAATATTTAAGTAAAAAATAAAAATATATAGCATTTTCATATTATTTCAGAAAATTGATAAAAAAATCTTAATAAATTATTGAACATTCAAAAAAAGAAATTAAAATTAAATTGGTCAAAGAAAAATAATTGATGATGTATTCAAATATACAAAGGATTGCATATTGCTAACATTCTTATAAGTTTAAAATATTTTTGTGGTTTTTAATATTTTTCATTAAGTATTGCATTAAACATTACATTAAATGATGTTTATAAGTAATAACGGAAGCTCCATTTACTTCTGTCAATCGATTTCTAAGTTTCCATGGGTTCCCTATTCACCATGTCACACACACACACACACATCAGAAAAACACATACACATATGCACACAAACAACACACACACACACACACACACACACACACACACACACACACACAACACACACACACCACACACACGCACACATCACAAAAACACATATACACATATGCACACAAATACACACATATAGACACATACCATACACAGAAAGAAAAAAACAACATACATTTTTTTAAGTAGATCAAGCGAGTTTACTAGATTTACTTCATATCAGAAGTCCTGAACTTTATCTTCCTCTAATTTATTAGACCAGGGATTTTTAAGGAATACCTATCATAAATGACCTTGATAATATGTTATTACTAGCATAAATGACCGTTAGAACAACACATCTAATTTCCCATGCACAACATTTAGTAAGTTAGTAACTAAACGCAGTTTGATTTAGTTTTACTAACAAGTTCACAGTTAGTTTGATGTGAACTTGAAATATTCATTCCAAACTACAAGCCAACTACAAGGTTTACTTAGAAGAGATGGTCATATTTATGAAAGCAAGACATACATTAACAATCTATTAAAATATATTAAATATATTTTAAAAATAAGCTTCATAAGCAACCCACTATTTTGGATCAAATATATTTCTGATAACATATATTAAGGAATTACCCTTACAAATATTTAACTTTAAGTACTTCTATATCAAAGTTCCACATGAAAACATGCCTGTTATACGTACTAGTAAAATCCAATAAAACATCGGACGGTAAAATCAGTCACCTCAGTGTTAGAGAAAAGAAACGATTGGGATGGTATTATCAAGATAACAGAAAAAAACTTTCAGCTAACGCTTAAAATTAAAAAGTTGTCAACTGTATTATGTTATATAGATGTATCATATTGTACAACATATATGTATTATAGAAAGGCCTGTAAATTATTTTTATGTAAATGATGTATTATATAGATATATAATTTCAATTTTTTTATGTAATTATCTTAATTTATGATAGAAATATTCATTTTTTTCAATAGACAAGTATCCGTTATGAACTGTGATACCGCAATGCTTGAACAATTGAAAAAAAACAAATAAACTCTCAATTACTTGTGTCATCAGATGCGTTAATTTTTATTTTTACTCTTTTGCTTGTAATCTTTGAAATTATTTTTTTTATATATGTTTGAAATTTTGTGTGATTTATAGTTAAGATGTTATGAACAACGATTCATTAGCAATTATCATCAGAACAATGAAACTTGTACTTTCATATAAAATGTATTACTTTTTTTTAAAAAAAAAATTTCTTTTCTTTTTATATATGACACTAGGTCATCATTCACTCCTGTGCCTTCGTTCTATAAAAATCATGTACTTGTTCAATGTACCAAAAGCGATTTCAATAAATATTATTAAAACAAAGTACCTCTTGTTTGCATTTATATATGTAAGCAGAAAATCACAATAAAAAAAACACGTTATGCAATCAATAAAGTTTAAACAACAAGAAAAAAGAAGAACAATATTAATAAATGCTCTGAGGTGTTTACTTTATCTCATCAGAGAATTTATTGCTAATGTTTTCCTTTTTCCTTGTGGTTTAAACTTTATATATATATATATATATATATATATTAATAAAAGTATCAACCGTGGAAAAGAAACAAAACTATAGTTTATCGGAACTCGGTCAGTTCTTCAGGTTCAAATTAAACTCTCATTTCCAACGTTTCGCTTTTTATTTAAAACCTTTTTCATAGGTAGAAGTATACATTTTGAAACAGAAGAACTAAGTATTACATTACAAATTATTTTACAAAGAAAAATAGTATGTGGATTTTTCTTTGTAAAATAATTTGTAATGTAATACTTAGTTTTTCTGTTTCAAAATTTTACTTCTGCCTATGAAAAAGGTTTTAAATAAAAACCGAAACGTTTGAAATGAGAGTTTAATTTGAACCTAAAGAACTGACCGAGTTCCGATAAACTATAGTTTTATATATATATATATATGTCTTGTTAAATTGTATGTCTACTTTTAATCTCACAACTTTTCTACTGAATCTCTCGATTTTTCTAATACACTTTTTACATTTTTATGGTACAAGATAGATTAGTTGACCAAAGTTTTTATTTACATAGCCCGACATGTTTCGGTCCTCACTGACCATTATCAAGGATTATAGTTGTACAAAATCTTAACTAAACTATACATAACTAAATATAACTTAAAATCATTTATAATTAAATTAACACTACATATTAGGCATACAATTTAACACTATACGCCTACATTAAAAGTAGGCATACAATTTAACAAGACATGCATAAACGAAGGTCTGCTCCCGAAATATACGAATTTAAGATATTTAATATTTATATATATATATATTATTGGTCTGGCAATACACAGCAATGCATATGCATCTATTGTGTGATGTACGTAAATAAGTGCATGTATTGCTAACTGGTTCACTATCTGTAATACCTCCAGGAATGAAAGACTAATTAACATCCATCTCCGTTTTAGACATTTTATCATACCTAAGTGAAGCATTATATACCCAAAAGTTTGATATTATGTTTACTTATAGTAAAGTTGAGTGTAGGCCACCAATGATTTTTTGAATATTGATTGTTATTGTAAGATATAAAAGTCAGCGTAACCAAAAACATCAGAAAGTCTGTTATACAATTCTACTCTTAAGATTACTTTTATTAAGAAAATTACAAGTTCTAAAAATTGTATTATAACCTACCATTGAAACAAATATAAGCAAAATAATGGATTTTATATAGATCGCATGTAGCCGAATTAAAGAAGAAAAAACTCGGATTCTGTTACCATAGATTTCTATCCAAACTCTTTTCAGAAATACATGCTAAACATCATGGAATAAGATAGAATTCAAATAAAAAAGAGCAAATTAATAGGTTGCATATAAATTATTAGCGTATATTTTAAAACAAAATTCGAGATCTGAGTCCTTGGACATTTTTTTCTATCCTTACAAATGTTGAAATGATATAAAAGTGATTTTGAAACAGGAAAAAATATATAATGTCGTATACTTTATTTGTTTCATTGAAAATATACACTTATTTAGATTAAATTAAATTCATTAAAACAAAGAATAAATTATTAACTACAAAATTATTATCATACTAAAATTATCACAGAAATTATTCATATAACTAAAATGAATTAAATAATCATCATTGTCGTCGTATTTGAAATAATAATGCATAATCCTTTATCTATTATGTCAACAAAACCCCAAAAAAACGTATGAAGCCATTAAAGTCGAAATTTTTAATTATTACTATACTTTGAATATCGTATACTATACGATGAATACACTTATACGCATACTATATATACGTATCGTATATATATCGTATACTATACGATGAATACACTTATACGTGTACTATATATACGTATCGTATATATATCGTATACTATCGTATACTATACCATGAACAAAGTAAATATGGATTTATTTGACATAAACCAACATGAAATATCTATCTATAAGATTGGGTCTGATATTGCTCAAATTTATACATAATTTATTGCAGTGAAGGATTATTCATTAACTTCAGGAACGTATTTGATTTTTACCAAACTGAAAAATCTGGAGTGGCCTACACTCTACTTTACTATAAGTAACTTAATGTCAAATTTCTTGAGTATATAAAACATAACGTCTCATTTAACCATAACATAAATATCTAAATGGGATATAATTATTAGCATTTTATTCGTGAGGTAGTACAGATAGTACTTGAAAGTAAACAGATAGTAATTGAAGGACATATCAATTTATAAGCTTATTTTTGTACATCACAAATAATTTATTATTTGCAAATAATTTCATTAGTATAACTACAGCAGTAATAACATTTTTGAAAAACCAATGTGAACATTTCTTGAAACGAAATATTATCCTACAAGAGAACATGGCTATTGTTCAAATAGCCAGTAGATTTCTTACATCGTTTACTTGACATCCTTCTACATTGAATATTAAAGTAAAATTTTCAAATTTAAAACAGGAAAATACTTTTTTTTCTCTGAAAAACATCATAAACAGCGAAGAAAATGTTGTTTTAAGGTGATTAATAACTAAGATGTACGATAATTACATTTATTAATCTCTAAACGAAAGATTTCAATTTTGAATTATCTTTTACTTTTTGGTTATTTATAGAATTATTATACTGGGAATTTTATAAGGCTTCTTAGTATTTAATGAGATCATTTTCCTTTCCCTTTGTCAAATAACATATATACGAATTTTTTCTGAGTGAGTGTTATCATTTTCCTGCACAATATTATTCCTCTTACATCTCATATACGTCAATAAACAATTTAAACTGTTCCTTTATAAAATTAATTTTATCTCAGTGGATTCGCTCAAAAAATTTCTAAGTCAATGTAAACAATGAAAAAAAATATAAAAAATTCGACAAGTATAGCAGGTGATCTCTTACTCTAAGATAAACAAAGAGTTTTTATAGCGTTATTGCTCTTTCCCATAATTGAAACTTCATGATTTTTTTTTTTATGAATTGCTAATTTTTTGTTCCATTTTTGGTCAAATTTTCATTATTTTTTAATCAGCCCTTTAGCGTCAAAAAAACATTTTCTGAAAACAGAAATCGTACTGTAACGCCTCTTTAGCGAATGTAATTTTGAAAAGAAATATCTCAATTCATTCTACACATAATGTTCTATTTATAGGCATAGTTTCATTCTTGTCCGTCAAACAGTATGGCTTGTATTGCTCTCACAATGTTTGAGATTGAATTATAAGTCAAAATTTGTACATTTTATTGAAAAAAAAATATTTCCTGTTGATGTAAAATTCTGAATATATTTTTCATTTGTTTCATTTGTGGCCTCAAAGATAATGTCAAAATTTCAAAACTCTAGGGTTGTCAGTTTAGGAGAAATAAATGTTTTAAAAAAAACGGTTTTTGGCAAAAAAAGTGACTTTCCCATCATGCATAATTCTTCGCAAACAATAGGGATCTTCTTCCCTATGGGGCCCATTTTTTTGTAAAATATCAACTTGATCCATCAAAGATTCTGGACCGTAGCGTGGTAACAAGCAATGCTAACACACGCACCCACCCACGCACCCACCCACCCCACCCACCCACCCACCCACCCACCCAACCACCCACACACACACAGACATCATCGTAAAAACTTCATAAAACGACTTCTGGGACCTCAAAACATGTAATTCCGTCAAAATCTTGAGATCGAATTTTTTCACGATCACTATACTTCACTTATAGTAAAGTAGAAATATCACATTAAGATATAGGAAACTTTATAATATGAATACTATTCAAGAGTTCACACTAATTTTTGTCCTGAATACTATAAATTTTATACATTTCTAATTTATAAACTTATAAAATTATAAGAATATTTTTATTTAAATTTAATTTAGGTAATAATTATCATTGTAGCTTCTTTTCAACTGAAGCTTTAGTAGTGGTATAATAGTTGTGTTACTAAGTTGATAATATAGATTGGTGATTACTCAGCAGCAACAGTATTGTAATAAAAGGGTAGAAGTGTAGATAATAGTGAAGTGTGCCATTTATCTGCCAGTGAGATTATTGAGATTGCCGAGGCGCTCTTCACTCGAGCAGGCCTCCTAACAGACATGGCTTCTCAGCAAATGTTCCTATTATGTCTATGTTTCATTGTTACTTTGACCTCTTCTGAAGAAACAGGATGGTGGAAAAATCAAGTTTTCTACCAGATATATCCTCTTTCCTTCAAAGACTCCGATAACAATGGCTTGGGTGATATCAAAGGTAAAATATAAATCATCTTCTTTTATTTTTTGTATATATACATTTCCTTTAGAATACAATAAAAATGTTCACCACAAACCAGTCTGTTTTGCTTTTATTTAAAATATATTTCATAGGCCTAAGATAAAAATAAATATTTATAAATATCAAAAATTTGAAGAACTTACAGACTATGAAATTTTCGAAAAAAAAACGTGGCCGATTCCTGTTAAAGACTTATATTAACATCTAGACCAGAGTAATAAATGTAGGAATAGATTATGATCGTTCTGATGAAATAGTAGAATCTCGAAAGACTTGCACTGGAAAGGACAGTCAGTTGCAAGTGCGACTCTGACAAGAAATAGTTATCTAGGTCAAAAGATCTTAACTCCATTTCTCTATTTATTAGTGTGGTTTAGACTATGATTTTTATTTTACGAGTTTATTATGAATTTTGTTATATAGTAAAATCTAAAAGTCGTTTTGGGAAAGTGTCTAAGTTCCGATTGTTAAACATCTAATCTATTAGACAAATTAGTATATTGCCAACAAAGAAAGAGGAAGAAAAGAAACACAGAGGTATATATAAGAAAAGGGCCGAGATACGAAGACAAAATAATGGAAAGGACTAAGAACACAATTGTAGTAACAGTAAATAAGAGTACTGAATAACACTAATAGTAGTAATAATAAATGTGATAATAACTAGTAACATAACGGATCAATAATAGAAACTAAAAAATGAATGAATAAATAATATCGATTAAATGAAATTAGAAAAGAAGACTGCAATGATAAAGGGTGACTCCTGGAGCGGAGCTGATCTGACAACAAAGAAATTAAGATGTCATTCCTTTGAAGCTCAAGTGGTGTCATATTGCATCACGCGTTGGAACGTGGATCAACTAAAAGATTTAGAAATGGAAGCCATTGCGTTGACGAAAGGAAGATGTATTAGGGTTAATATGAGTGTTGGGCTTGCTAGAAGAAAAATCAATAAAACATGTTTTACATTGAGTGGAATTTAGTTAATAACAGTGGTTACAATAGCTTGTATCGGGATAAGAAAGCACAGGAACGCATGGGAAATGATGCTCTTTAGGCAAGCATGTTAAGGATAAGAAATTAACGGTGCCTTAATAAATACTGTCAAAGTCAAAGAGAATTATAAGGAAGAACATCTTAAAGACTTAATATGTATTTTTATATTATATATAACAAGATTTACAATAAACATGTGAAGTAAATATCAATGTCATAACTACAGTAAGAAATTCAAAAATAGTGTGTGTGTGTGTATATGTACAATATATTAACATTCAGTCATTGTACAATAATATGAACTCATGAAATACTTGAGATTACATTATGTAGTTAGAGTGAGGAAATCTAACCCAACTGACATCAATTTTCAATAGGATAGATTTTGCAAGAGCTTTGATGACGAGTGATTAAATGACGTTATCACTACAAATGCCATTTTGCACTTCATATTATCTGAGACATTAATAATATATACCATATATCGTATATATATGGTACTCATAAAGAACTTCTATGAAAATTTAATGAATAAATTGTCCGGAACTTTACAAACTAGATGAAATATTAATAAAAGAAATAAGTAAGCAGATCAAGACTCCTTCAATTTTAGGAACATTAAATTCAGACAGGGATGCCAGCAATCCTAAAGACTTTAATTAACCAGGTTAACTTGTTGTTACATTTTTTGTTTGTTTCATTTAGCTCTCTGATGATGTAACGAAAGGCCTTAGAGCATTTTAATTAATATATATTGTTTATTATGGTATTTAATTCATATATATATTCAAAAATTACTATATGTAAATTACTCATTTGTGGTTATAAGCAATACACACTTCAAGACTAATATATTTTTAATAAAATAAATATATTTTTTTATTTATATTTATAACTATGTAATTGGCCAAACATTTTCTTCAGTGATTTTTGTTTATGAAATTGTTTTGAGGGTAGGATGTTAATCTAATAATCTATAATCATATAATCTTTTGGTAATCAATGTGTTCTTTCCTATGTGTGAAAGTTTAAATATATACATATATAAAAAGATTTCACATAAATACGTGAAATAACAATGAATGATCAAACCACAATAAGAAAATGGGAAAACAAGACTAAGATCTTTCAACCGTAACAAGCGGTCTTCGTCAAAGTCAAAAATCCAACGTTGGGTCAGTTGGGTTTTTGACTCTGACGAAGACCGCTTGTTATGGTTGAAAGATCTTAGTCTTTTTTTCCAATTTTCATATTGTGGTTCGATCATTGATTATATTATATATATTGAATTTGATAGCAGATTCTGCATTCACGATTTTCCTACTTATAGCTTCTATTTTCCTTACAATTTTCTTTTGAGCAGGTGATAATTGCCAAAGCAAACTAGCATACGACATTCAGAAGGCTGAAACACTAAATAAACACTTCACTGGGGATAACTATATTTAATTAATCACTACACTAGATTAAACTAAGATAACAAGCTTTCGGCCCCATGGGTCATCGTCAGGTTCTTAAACTACTTATATTAACTAAATATACATATTACTATGTATTTAGTATTAACTTTGGCGTTTAAATGCCAACTGAAAACTGCTTTCTGTCGAAGTGAAAGTTGGTTGTGGGGGTGGAGTAGGGGTGAGTGCAGGTCAACAAAAAACTTATGGCCCTTCAACTCAACCTAACTCGGTCATCGCCCTCTTTTCTTACTAATTTAAAAAAATTATCTATATTCTTAAAACTTGGAATTACATTGAAGTCATTACTTTGTACATTTAAACTAGGTAACAAGTCTTTAATGTACAGAGCTTCTAAGATTTTAAGTCTATTGAAATCGCTATTAACATGTAGGATGGTAGTACCTTCAACCAGGCTCTGCCTAGACAGGGGAATACCATGTGCCTCTTCTGCATGGTTCCTTGGTGCTCCTGTCGTGAGATGGAGAGTCAGACGTCTTGACAGTTTCGTCCTAGTCATCCCGATGTACCTAGAGGGCAGGGCTGCACAGTTCTCTGTGGTGCAAGTGTATTGGTACACTAGGTGGTGCGATTGAGGTCTGACGGTGCGTCAACTCTCGGACTGTTTGAAACTAGCAAGTTTTGAGTCCTTTTACTCTTCACTGTTTTCAGTTTTGAGTCCTTTTACTGTTTTCAGTTGGCATCTAAACGCCAAAGTAGTTAGTAATATGTATATTTAGTTAATATAAGTAGTTTAAGAACCTGACGATGACTCATGGGGCCGAAAGCTTGTTATCTTAGTTTAATCTAGTGTAGTGATTAATTAAATACAGTTATCCTCAATGAAGTGTTTATTTAGTGTTTCAGCCTTCTGAATGTCGTATGCTAATTTGCTTTGGCAATTATCACCTGCTCAAAAGAAAATTGTAAGGAAAATAGAAGCTATAAGTAGGAAAATTTTGAATGCAGAATCTGCTATCAAATTCAATAATACATGCTTGAAAGAGGACTTGTTGCCGAAATACACTAATATATATATATATATATATATATATATATTCACTGTTTTGTTATTGAGGGCTAGGTCAAATAAAAGAAAATAAACTCCTTTCTATGCCGACGTTTCGATGTATTTGAACATCATCTTCAGGGCTAAAATTAGAGTAAGACTATAATACATTTATCAAAACAATCTACAACTCACATAGAGAAATAACACACATTTTTGTTAAGACCAACAGATACATACAAAAGGTTATTTTATAATCAGAGTTGTTGAGTACACATCTATTTAAAAGTATCAGACAAAAGGAAAATATATATATATATATATATATATATAATATATATATAAACTTTAAATTACACAAAGCACGACACAGAAAAGACAATACAAAGAAAACTTACAGAATTCAATATTTCGAACTGTTGTTCGTCATCAGGAGAGTAGACTAGAAGAGAGGACGAAGTGAGAGAGATCTCCCCACGTCGAAGAACGGAGCGCGAATGAAGAAATAAAGAGTCAACCGAAGAGAGCAGCACTAGCGTAAAAAAGGAGCTAGGCACTAAACGTCGGAGAACGGAGAAAGCAAAACAATAGATAAAAATATAAAATTAAAAATTATAAATTAAATATTATAAAAAAGGAAATAATAAAATAAAAAAATAATAATAAAATAAATATATATATAATAAAAAAAGAAAAAAAGGGAGAAATATAAATATAAATGAATATGAATAAATAAGTTAAAAATAAAAGGAAAAACAAATAAAAGTTAACGCTTCTGATTTAAACCGGGATCTGATCGGGCCCCCAATAACCATATGTGGTCCTCCTCAGACGCTCTTAATGTCAAACCACGGTCATCAGTTGTCACTAGCTTAATGATTTGAACAGTAAAGCAGTCATTAAAAGAAAGGTTATGGCTGTTGGCATGGATAGCTACAGGAAGCTGTTTGCGCTGACCGACCAAAGCTCTATGGTTGTTCAAACGCTCATTGAGCTTGGTAGAAGTCATACCAATGTAGAATGCTCCACATTGTCTATAGTTCAGTCGGTAGACGCAATTCCTGGATGAGCAGGAGGTGTTAGGTGGGACGCGGAAAGAGTTGGTTGGTGAGGAGAAGAAAGGTGAAGGGTTAACTAAAGGACAGGTAAGGCAGAGGCGACGGCCGCATTTCTCCATACCACCACGCACCACCCGTGCGTGGTATATATATATATATATATATATTCACTGTTTCGTTATTGAGGGCTAGGTCAAATAAAAGAAAATAAACTCCTTTCTAGGCCGACGTTTCGATGTATTTGTACATCATCTTCAGGGCTAAAATAAGAGTAAGACTATAATACATGTATATGTATTATAGTCTTACTCTTACTCTTATTTTAGCCCTGAAGATGATCTACAAATACATCGAAACGTCGGTCTAGAAAGGAGTTTATTTTCTTTTATTTGACCTAGCCCTCAATAACGAAACAGTGAATAGAATAGAAGAGGTCAATAACAATTTTTGAGTTTATATATATATATATATATATATATATATATATATATGGCTCTATCTATTAGCGACAGTTTACTTTAAGTGTAATCAGTTCTTCTGGATCGCATTTTGTTTCATAATCACGAATATATATATTTATCAACTCATTCTGAGGTAAAATGGATAAACAAACAAAAGTCTCCACACAAATGAATATGATATTTATCAACGTTCAAACCACAATAAGAAATGGGTAAAAAGACAGACCTTTCAACTATAACAAGTGGTCTTTGTTGAGCTTGCTAAAAGCAAAATCAATATAAAAATCTTTACACTGAGTGAAATTTAGTCAATAAGAGTGGTTACAATACCTTGTATCGGTAGTCAAATCGGGGGAGTCAGAGTCGAATCCCAACTGGGGCAGTGCGAAATCTTATTATATAAATATATATAGCTCAATAAGAAAAGAAAAAAAACATAAACACAGGCATTCAAGACTCACTACTATGTTTATATTCTTTTGTTAATGCCTTTGTTTTTTTTTATTGAGTTAGTAATCCTATTGAATCTTTTAATTTTTTATATACATATACAATTGATTCATGCATATGCATATTGCATCACTATTTTTGACTATGTTATAACTGATTTAATTAAACAAAAATATATTCTAGGAAAGTAAGGCCTATTACTGAACATGACTTAACGAAGTCACCTCAACCCTGTAGTCATAACCTGCTTAATTAGACGGGGTTATCTCTCTCTCTCTCTCTCTCTCTCTCTCTCTCTCTCTCTCTCTCTCTCTCTCTCTCTCTCTCTCTCTCTCTCTCGCTACCATTTTGTGTGTACTGGCAGTGCAAAATCAGATTGTAGTATTCTTTTATTAGAATATCAGGTGTTTTTCCAGAATGAACCAATTTACTTAAATCTATTGAACCATGAATGATACTATGTTTCCAGTATAACTCTTTAAGTTTAATGTCTGTAATTGGAACATTTGGGACAATATTTCCACAAACATGATTACTTTAATTCTGTTACTTGGCTAACAGAATACCAACTTTTATACTCCCTTATAACGATAAATTTCAATTTGTATTAGTAAAAAAATTTATATAAACTGATTAAAACAATATGCTTGAAGACATTTAAATCTTTGTTAAGCATCAAGTTGAAGAAACAGACAGTTAGGGTGGAAGTAAAGGCACAATTATTGCGATTTCTTTAGGTTTGAAATAGAGATCTAAGCCAAGTTGACCGAGTAGAAGGTATCTTTATGTTATTGCAACAAACAAAAACGCCTTTAATTCTAAACTTTGAAGGGATAACGGACAAACTGCAGCATGTCGCTGATCTGGGAGCCGCAGGAGTCTGGATCAACCCAATCTTCAACTCTTCTTTCTTTGATGGAGGGTATGATATAACCAACTACACATCCATCCTACCATACTTTGGCAACATGGACGATCTGAAATCCCTCATCAAGAAAGCTCATGATCTAGGTAAATACCACCATACATACATATTGTTAAAACCATAGAGGTTAGTAAGCTTTATATTATCATACAAACCCGTCATTCTACCTGAATCATATATTGGAGTCCTGCTTACAGATCTGAAAAACCGTTGGGACATCTACAATAGCACCTCACAAGATATGATGGATTTGTATGATAATATGAAATAACATTATCATGAATGCACTTTCCTACCATAATTCAAAAGTTGTTTAAAAAATTTACTCATATTAGGGAAGTCCTCAAATACAATTTTGCTTTTTTGCAAATAACTAATGCGATCACCTACAGGTTACTTTACGCTAAACGTTACGTTACATCACGTTAAACATTGCGTTACGTTACGTCAATCTCCAGTTATAGCAGATGGAAAGGATTGTACTCGTACTAACGCTTTATCACTCCTCACATGTGCTATTGCAACTTGAACAAAAGCACCACTTGTCAAAAGGGTGTTATTCCAATAAAATATGTATTTGTTAAAACTATTATTATCTATACAAACAGATGCAAACGGTTTGTTATATTTGTATTTACTTTGACTTAAGCATTATTATTATTAATAGTTTCATTCTTTTTTCTAGCATTTTTTTTTCATATTATTAAAGTAATATATAATTTCACTTTACAACTCAACCTGCTTTAAAACTCGTCCATTGTCAAGAGCAAATTTAATATTATTTGCATTATAGTATTTTAAATAGGCATAAACCATTTATAACATAAAAACCAATCGAGTTCTCAAGTCGATCAAGATATGAACAAAACATTCATGATAAGATTGGATATCCAATCTTATATTATTTACCTATATATCGTATATTATATCATATATTATTTACCTATACCATATTTCTCTAAAAGTATTACCAACAATTTTTTAAAAGCGAAAGACTGTTTTCAGTTTACAATTTTATGAACACCTTTTCCATAATATGCGTTTGTACTATTTTGTTTATTAAAAAACAGATCACGCTATTCAAAAATAATGTTTGATTTATAGAAATATTCGAAAAATGAAATTCTCTTGCAGACTTCATTCATATAAAATAAATAACCTGAAATGAAACCGTGTTTTGATTTTTATTTTCTGAAAATGGACTTTGACAACACAAAATATGATACTTAGGTAACAGGACAAAAGGTTTTAGTCGTTTGTTTGTTTCTCTTGGAGAAGACGTTAAAGCTATTTTGACTCTCCGTGTATCTAAGCCTGTCGGTATTAACAGCAAATCAAGTCAGGCCGACAAGTCTAACCTGCAGCCCCCCAGCCATTTGGAATTCACAGGAGCCCGAAGTGCCCGAGGTGACCCGCTAAAGTGGGCCATTCACGCATTCAGACAAAAATCACATCAACTTAAGACTAAGTATCGAGGTACACATATTCCCTTTGGGACTGAGTTCTCATGTCATCTAAACTTAATCAGAAATAAACTTAGATACTAACACCAAGGGATATGTATTTTACCTCTATGATCAACTTAAGTCTAACACAAAACAAAGCACATGTAATTAGACACAAATGATGTACAAACACTTAATTTTAGATCCAAAAGGTACTATATATTCACTTGTAGATTAATAGAAAACATTGGTCGAATAAATTAAACAGATCAAGGAAGAACAGCGTAGAATATGGGGCTAATGAAATAGAGGATGCTAAGCCATTTGTTCACAGACTGTACGATGTCAAGTACTCGTTAAAGATCGCTACTCTAAATACATGTGAGTTAGACAAAATTTATTATCCCCAATGTAGAAAGTTGATTGTGTGATATCTCCATGTGTGTTCCTTGTAGTACAGTCACTGCAAACTAACCTCTCCTAATTTGTTTGCTACTCTCTATTCCTTAAGCACCCTTACTTCAATTTAAATTTACATTAAAAATTTATTAAAAGGTCAAAATTTTGAAAAAAATTCTAAATTTGTTTTTTCAAATATTGAAGATAATTAAATGTTTATTTAAATTTTAACTTTCAAATAACAATTAATGATTTCTTAACTTTGAATTGTTTTTAGTCCTTTCAAGCCAATCCTTTTAGTATTTTAAGTGCAAGAGGCCTTTTCATTACCGATTAAATTTTAAAAACATTTTTTAAGCAAATGAATTATTTGCTTTTAGGAAAGCCACTTCTTTAACAGCGAAAAAAGAATAAGAAGAAAGCTTGAGGATTGTACTTTAAGTTAATGTAATCCCATCCCTTATCTTAGAAATTGAACCAAAGGGGGCTCCAATTTTTCGTTGGGATACAAAAAGACCAACCAAAAGACTCCACCCAAAAAGCGGTAATTTTTAAATTTATTAAATTCACCTTTTAATTAAATATTGCTAAAAATAAATTATATGTTTTTTAAACCAAATAAAATTTTAAATTAAAATAATTTTTTTTTTAAAATAAATGTTTACCACATATTGGAAAAAAAAGATAAATAAAAATTTTTAAGGACCTAGCCAAGTTTTCCAATTACTTGGCTTTCGGTTACCAGGTGTGGCAATTTTTATTACCCAATTTTATTTTTTCGTAATAAATGTTTATAGGATTACCAATTCCATGCCCCAGTTTCCGGACAAATTAATAAAACAAACATTCAAGTTTTAATAATAATTAAAATAAGGCACTGTACCCTGGAATTTTTTTTTTCCCCGTTTGGTCCCCAAAATTGGCCTCCTGACTATAAACAAACCCTTTGTTTTTAATCTAACCTTTAAATCAATTGTTTCCCAGTTTTTTTTAATTTTTACAAAATGTATTTTAATTTTTTATTTTAAAAATATAATTTTTTATGGTATTTAAACAGTATTTAAAATAAAAAAAGACGAGTTCAAAATGGTTAAATATATTGCGCGATAGATTTTTTTTTGTTTTTCATAGATTATTTTCAAATGAAAAAAAGTTATTTTTTTTAAAGTTAATTAACAAAAAATGTATTTTTTTTTCAGGATTAAAAATTCTGTTGGATTTAGTGCCAAATCATACTAGTAAAGACCACAAATGGTTTACCTTGTCTGAGAAGGGAAAAAGAAAAACTACCTTTTGGTTCCTTTTAAAAAACCAAAAGGGGCCCCCAGAATATATCATGATAGAAAAAATTAATTTATTAATTAATTTATTTATTTATTAAGATCAATTAATTTAATCTATTATTATTGATGGAGGATAAATCAGAAATGTATGTTCGTCCTCTCGTCTTAGCACAGACATCTCTCAGTTATTGCGTTTAATAGGGACCGGCCGGGAGAAGTGAAAACTGCTAGGTAGTGTCTTCTCATTTTTAACATAACTACATTTGTTCGTGTATGTATAATATCAATAAGTTTATATAAAACCATATAACTGCATATATCATCGTTAGTACATTAAATAATAGTTTTAAACATGTAAATAAAATATTATAGTATAAATAACATACATAATGTATTTATCATATTAATATTATACGTGTATTTAAGTGTATGTGTGTAACATACGTACATGTAATTAAAGAGTGCATACTGTAAATATGTTTTCAGAACCCTTTTATTTTTACAACTATTTTTCATTTATAACAAAGAGTGTAACTCGATCACCTCAGATAATTGCTTGTGTTCGCTTGATCGTATAAATGTCGATGAAACATGCAGAAATCCCAATCAGAGATTGAATTTTGATTTCTGTGGACACTCCATACCTTCTGCTGGTGTGCGAAAAACTTTCGCGACATAATTCACCAATATGGAATTTTTTTTCGAATATTTTTGAAGCATCAGCGATGTACTGAAGTCGCGATAAATGAACAGCGAAGTAGCAAGAGATGACTGTATTTTCTGTTTATATCCACATTCGGGAGTCTTCTAGCAGAGCCTACTAGTCTGTTACATAATATCTGAATTACTGTTGCCATATGTTGTATTATCCTAACTCCTGTGTTATCCCAAAGACAGTTTTATCTCAATATTAGCCTCTTGACAATACTGATATCGCTCTATTATTAATGTTGTCCCAATGACAATGTTTTCAAATGCCAGTGTTCTTTCAGTATTAGCGTTGTCTCAATACAAGTAGTACCCCTACATTGTCCACAAATTGTAAATTAGCTCTCAGAGGATCCTCAAAGGTTGAGAATCCCTCACTTAGATAATTCAAATAAATAATATTATTTTTTACTACTTATAGTTAAACATCTCAAATTTCTTGATTATTTAAGAGATAAAATAATCTTTTTGACAAAGAGTAGACTGCATAAAAGTCAATATAATCATTTGAGAGTAAAATCCACATTACTCTCTCGTCTTTCGTAGTAAATTTCATCTATTTGAAATTGCATATGAGATTGGAAATCCAAAGTCTTAGTACAATTACAGACTGTATTATTATCGGATATGTTATGTAATATAGAATATTATATTAATTGAATACTCTAAAGATAAATATTTATAAATTAGTTTTTTTGTTTTTAGAGAAGCCTGATGGGAGGATCTGCGTGGGAATACAGCCCCATCAGAAAGCAGTACTACTATCATGCCTTCCTCAAGCAGCAGCCAGACTTAAATTACAGAAATCAAGATGTAATTCAGGAAATCAAGGTCATTCAAATTATTATTTTATTACATAAGGGTAGGGCTCATGGTAGCCCACTGGCTTACATACTTACCTTTGGACAGTAAAACCGAACCGGGCTTTGACACCCGCTCCAGTGCTCGATTTACTCACGCAGGAGCTGAAAAAAATCAGAACACATTGTCCCTCGGAGAGGATGTTAAGCCATCGTACTGTACAATGTCAAGTACTAGTTAAGGATCTCACTCTAAATACACTTAAGTTAGGCAAAATTTAGGACTCCCAAGAACATTTTGTAGCGCCACAAGAGGTCAATCTTGGTTCAATGATAGGCATATAAATGTGATCAATGAAAAAACTATGTTGTTTGCTTCCAGCACCCACAATTATAATCTCTCATCTTTAGTGTCGTTTCAGAGGTAAGAAGTGTAACTGATTTCTTGTTTAGCACTGATTTTAGTTATGGACGTAGCACCGGATTGATAAATTGTAGATATTTAGATTTCACCACACTCAACAATACCGAAATAAGGAGCTTTTACAAGTAACTAACATCGTACAGGTTCGGGACCAACAGCTTTAAGTCCTCTCTAAAAGACAGCCTGTACAAAGTTTTCCATCTATCAGATAAAAAATCTAGTGTCATGGCCAAAGTTGAACCAGCAACTAAAAGCACGCACACTACTCCTGATGCATGCTTTAAATAATTATCATTTGTATAATTTATTCTTTCAGTTTAATAGAATATTATTATAAAATATTAATATGTAGATGTTATAAAACTGATTGGTTGTTGACATACGCAATCACAATGATTTGTGCATTTAAACAACATATATAACAGTACCCCGATGCATAAAAACATGTTCAAAATGTAATGTAATCAATTTAATTGTGCTTTTTACCATATTTGAATTTATTTCTACTACAGGATATTATGAAATTTTATCTGGACATGGGAGTGGATGGATTCAGAGTTGATGCAGTCCCTTATTTAGTTGAAGATCAGTACCTAAGAGATGAACCAACTATTTGTTCTGATTCGACTTACGACTGTTTAATTCATATTTATACAGCAAATTTAAACGACACTTATAAAGTTTTAGCGGATCTCTTTAGTTACATACAAAACTACAACTCATCAACCGAAAAGTAAGTCTTTTACATTACTCTCCTTTAACTAATTCATAAGAAATATACAAAGAAAAAAGTCACTTTGATGTTACTGATGCGTTTTCAATGCTTAAAGTTATTAAAAAAAAAAAAAAAAAAAATATATGAAGACTAGGGAGTACTGCAGAATGAGACAGTAGGTTGTCTGTAAAAGGCTGGAACTGAACAAAGCGCTTTTGATCTAGAGCTTTTTTGTACTATACACCACTTTACTTAGGGATACAATTTGTGAATGAAATAAACAAACAACAAAAAGTGTAAAAAAATAATTAAAATAGTGTCTCGAGCAACCGTACTTAACATAGTCTAGAAAGATCATTACAACTGAAATTAAATGTATAAAAAATGTAAAACAAAGTTTTAAAATATATGAATTTATGATATATATGTATGTGTATATACATACAAATATATATACACATAAACTATATTGACACAAAGAACACTCAGAAATGAAACAGAAACTAACTACTATATTTCGATGTCCTCGTCATCAGGAAGATAGAAACTTGTCGCTCCGCAGGTAGACAACGACTCCTAATATATATATATATATTCGTTTAAAAAATGAATGTCCGATTTCACACTATTTAATTTGTTAGAAAATGTTTCTAATTTTCTAAAACTCTTTTTTACCTCTGGGTTTCTTATCTCATGAATTAACTCTCCATATTTCTTTTCATTGAATTTATTCTTCGACATGTTTCAGTGCTACAATCACCATCGTCAGGAAAATGTTATTAGCATAATTAATTATCACACATAGAATAAAATAAAATAAAATAAAATGAAACTATTACACTTGATAAACTAAACATTACTTGATAACAAACAACAGGTTGCAACGTCTGGTTTAGGGAATCAGTCAGGTTAGGTCAGGTTGTGTTAGTGACTGAAATGGCCCTATATGTTATATCATCTGGCGTGTCTTGGTATGGTTGGGTACTACTAGTAATTCTTTCTTCAATTTGTTCTCTACCTTTGTTTTTGACTTGTATAAGATTTCCAAACAAGCACAGGTGGTTACTAAAATTGTCTCTCTGCTCATTAATGCAGATATATATATATAATATATATATATATATATATATATATCCACTTAAAATTCGAAAAAACGATCCAAACTGGACGCAATTCAGTTCACAAATGAAGAAAAGCAACACAGAGAGAAAGAGACACACTTACAAACTCAAATTTTCTTCGGATGATCCGTCTTCAGGAGAAAAGAGAGAATGGGCGACCAAGCACGTCGGAAACACAACGGCAGGAAAACGGCAGGGTTTTCGTCGGTTTTCGTTGGAAATACGATCCAAAACGGACAAAAATAGTTCAATATAGACAAAGAAACATAGAGAAATCAAAAGAATACACTTACAGTCTCTAATTTTTGCTCTTATCTCTCTTGAAGACGGTTCAAACCGAAAATTAGAGACTGTAGGTGTGTTCTTTTGATTTCTCTCTCTCTCTCTCTCCTCTCTCTCTCTCTCTCTCTCTCTCTCTCTCTATATATATATATATATATATATATATATATATAGTTCTATGAGTTCAACCAGTCATCCGCCAATAGTAAAATGAACAATCGACAGAACAAACAGCAGAGAAAATGTAAATTCAACGAAACCAATAACTCGAAGTGGTCTCTTTGTGAAGAAGTTGGAGTCGAGTGTCAACATCTTTTAATCAAAAGGGACTGTGCAACCTCTACCACCATTGACATGAAGACAAAGGCTACTTTTCCTAGAAGACAAATGAGAGTATCAAGTAAAATAAAATCAATCTCCGTAGCAGACAATAGAAAAAACCAACACCCAACCAAAAAAATCAAAAATAGGAAGGGAACAGGAGCTTACTACAAAGTTAGACTCATGTTTTCTGCCAATATTCTTATATCACAGACGGACTGTGCAACATCTACACCCGTTGGCGGAATAACGGAGGCTTCGCTGGGCAGCGGGTAACTGTACCTTTCTAATAACAGCATTAATCGACCTACAAACTCTACTCTCCTATTGGTCACCATCGTAACGAATCATATATATATACATAAAGATTTCACATGAAATTGGGGTTTTTTCACTATGACAAAGACCGCTTGTTACGGTTGAAAAATCTTAGTCTTATTTTCCCATTTCGTATTGTGGTTTGATTATATATATATATATATATATATATATATATATATATATATATAATATATATATGAGCAGCAGTTTCCTTCTCAACGCGAGTACTTTACACTTCTTCCCGATGACGACGGATGTCGAAATATCGAACTGAGTTTGGAGACTCCAACTGTCTCTGAACCAGTGCGCTCGTTTTCCCTCTCTTATCTCTCCTGAAGACGGTTCAACCGAAAATTAGACACTGTAAGTGTGTGTTTTTAATTTCTCTATGTTTTTTTATGTTCATTGAACTGTATATGTCCATTTCGGATCGCATTTTTATTGTAAAAGGATATATATATAATGAAAAAAGACAACAAATAGAGGAAGCGAGAAAACTTACTGGGTCGATATTTTGAACTGAAGTTCGTCGTCAGGGAGAAGAAGGGAAGAAGAAGGGAAGAGGAAGAGGCACGTGCGTCCACTCGCACAAACAGAGGGCGACTGGGGGCTCCAGGCGGCGGTCACCAGTTGAAGTAGCTCGAGGCGCTGCAGGCTAATCCCCCGTGAACGACACCATTCCACCACGAGCGAACACGCGTACCGTATAAGTCGGAAAAAGGTAGAAAGGAGGACAGAAGTGGTGAAGAAGAGGAGAAAGAGAGTGAGGGGGGGAAAAAATCTTTAACGTTTGAGATTGAGGCCAGGTGGGGAGCGGGCATTAAGTAACCAAATGTGCGCCTCCTCAGAGGCTCTCAAAGTTAACCTTTTCTCATCAGCTGCAACTACTTTAAGAATTTGGACTGTGAAGCAGCCATTAAAAGTAAGGCCATGGCTATTCGCGTGGATAGCAACAGGCAGGTTGCTGCGTCGCCTGACTGAATCTCTGTCTCCAGTCATGCGGATGCTTAGCATGTTGGAGGAAAGGCCAACATAGAAAGCACCGCACTGGACACATTCCAAGCGATAGACGCAGTTAGTGCTAGTGCACGAGGTGTTGGGGTGGACTTGAGAACTATTGCTGAGATTTGAGAAGAGAGGTTCAGGGTTAATGATGGGGCAGGTGAGGCAGCGGGGTCGGCCACACCGTTGAGTGCCTCCGCGATCACCTACAGGCCTGGGGGTGTGGTCAGTTCTATGGGAGAAAAGGTTGCCTAAGTTGCGGGGCTTTTTGAAGGGCTTTATATATATATATATTGAAAATCTACATGAGGTGTCTGGTTCTGATATCTGATTGGTTGATGCGGGACCAAATAAGATTGACTCGTTTTTCAGTTGAAGGCTTCTAGCTCTCTTCAAGGTTACGTACAGCGGTTCTTCTCATCCATGGAGTCATCTCCGCCAACACAGCAAGTAGTATAAGGGCTCGCACTTCCTTGTAAAATAAACAGTTGCCGTGCAATGTCGACTTCTTCACTTCGAGTTTTCCCGGTCCGGTCCTGAAAAAAGCCATAAGTCTGCCACTGCTATCTTGTTGAGGCTGGTCACAGCATGATGAACCCGCTGCCGGCCTGCCAGGAAAAGATAAGGGCTCACACTCCCTCAGTAAACACAAATGCTGGCATTGGGCATTGGACCCACCATGCGGCGAGGTCTCATTAGTTGTATTTTTGGTTGGTGGGTGGTTTTGGTGTTTGAACGGCTATTGTTGTTAAATGGATGTTGTTTAACTGGTTGAAACTGGTTTCTGCGCGATGAAGCCGCTGTCGTCCTGCCAGGAAGAGTTAAGGGCTCACACTCCCTCAGAAAACACGAATACTGGCACTGGACATTGGCCTCACTGTGCAGTAAGGTCTGCATACTATTGTTCCATAGGTTGTTACTGCTGGTGGAAGTTCTTCTAAGAGTCTTGTTTTTCTTCATAAGTTATTTCTGCGACATGTTTCGACTGCGTCCACAGTCATCTTCAGGCAAATTCTTGGGTGGTTGGGGGCATGAATGAATGAATGAATGAATGAATGAATGAATGAATGAATGAATGAATGAATGAATGAATGAATGATAAATGAATGAATGAATGAATAAATCTTTATTGAGGACCTTCTGTCCAAACTATACAGACTGGGGTAGCCGTACTGAGAGCACTGGGTGCTCCCCACCAGGCTTTTTCCCCTTCGTTCATTAATAACATAGTAATAACATCAGTGATAATAACTATACTTACAGTAATAATAAAAATAATAATAACAATAATTTGAATAACGAATACTAAGAATAATAACAATAACTTTAATAATAATAATAAAAATATAAATATGTAATGATATAGTGATAATAATAGTAATAGTAATAATAATAATTATAAGATAGTAATAATAATAATAATAATATAACAATAATAATAATGTAATAAAATAATAATATATAGTAATAATAATAATAATATTCAATAAATTATAATTAATATTAAGGACAATATGATATAATAATAATAATAATAATAATAATAATAATAACAAAGATAATAATAATAATAATAAATAACAATAATAGTGCTAAGGTGTTAGTGATGGCGTTGCTTTCCTTCTCTCCCGGCTCTCTTGTAGGATGTCATCAACTACGCCCACTGCCGGTTTCCCCTACTGGATCCTTAGCTGTAGCAGCCGCAGATCTGGCCATCCCAGCCTCTTCCTCCTGCATCACTTCAGTGGGTAGTAAACCCTGAATGGCGGCAATCAGAGGGTTGGTTGAAGTGACATTTCTTTTATCCTCTTTCCTGCCCAACCTGCGGACAAACCTGGAGAGGCGCTCCAGCTTGACTTCCCTATGCAGGAACTCGTTCGTCGCGTAGCGTGGTGCGCCCAGGATAAGTCGGAGGGTTTTATTCTGAAACGCATAAATGCGTTTCATTAACTTACCCGCCGGCTTAGCCCAGGCTGTGACCCCGTACGCGACGATTGGCCTTAAAAGTGCCTTGTAGAGGTTCACCCTGGTCCGAAGGGAGAGACCAGAGCCAGGCCGTAATAAAAAGTAAATGCCACTCCTGGCGCCGTAGGACTTGCCAAGTGTGCAGCTCACATGGTTTTTTAGGGACAGTTTTTGGTCAATGGTAACGCCAAGGTACCTAAAGGAATTTGTTACGGGTATGTGTTGTTCGTGGATGCGCAGTGTAGGTGTGTATCCGAGTCTCTTGCGCAGGTTGACAGTGAAGGTGCATTTGGATGGATTAATATTCATCCTCCATACCTTAGTCCATTGCACCATCCTGTCAACATGTTGCTGAAATTGTCTTAGGGGGGTATCTATGAAGTACGACCGGCACGATACCAAAATGTCATCTGCATAGATACCCTCTAGTGTCTGTATGTTTCTATTATTTTTATTCCACTGGGAAAGTCCTGCAAGTAGAAGTTGAAAAGGATAGGCCCCAGACAAGAGCCTTGGGGAACCCCCCTCTCAATCTTGTACGGCGAGGATAAAGTGTCTTTGGCTTTGACTCTAAAGGATCGTTCAGTTAGATAAGAGTGAACGATCCTTTGGAACCATTGGGGAAGCCCAGCGTCTCCTAGTTTCTTAACAATGCCTTCGTGCCAAACGCAATCAAAGGCCTTGTTAAGGTCGATGGCTAGGGTGTAAGTTCTAAGCTTTCTTTGCTTAGCGTAGTGTAAAAGTTGAGGGTGCGTCTCAGTAACTGAACGCACCCGTGTCCCTTTTTGTATCCAAACTGGATATCTGTGAATTGGAGAAACTCGGATACGTGTTTGAGTAAGACCTTCTCAAATACCTTGCTTAGAGAACTAAGCAAGCTTATAGGCCTGTAGTTACTGGCTAGAGTTGGATCCTTTCCCGGTTTGGGAATAAGGACTATCCTGGCCTGTTTCCAGGCTGATGGAAAGTAACCAATTTTAATGCAAGCATTAAATATGGAGGTTAGCCAGTTGAGTGTAGGGTCAGGGAGCTGCTTCAGAACGTAGTTATTTACGTCATCCGCACCCGGTGCTTTGCGCCTCGGGAGCCCTTTCAATATGGTTTTAATTTCTCCCATATTGAGAGAGATAGACTCCTCCGGAGGAGATATACAAGAAGAGAGTTTAGGGCCATCCTCTTTGTATAATTCGCCTAAAGTCTCCGCGAATGCCTCTGCAATCTCCTGAGGAGTAATGCAGAGGCTATTTTTGTGTTTGAGGGCAACAGTCGGCTGTTTAGTCCCTCGCAATCTCCTCAGAAACTGCCAAGCTTCTGGGGTATTGTCTATTTCTTCGAGTTTTTTATTGAGGGCCTCTTCCCTCATAACTTGTAATCTGTAGCGAATTTGTTTATTAAGTTTATTCACTACAGTTTTGTGTGATGGTAGTTTATACTTATTCCAAAGTTTACGACCTTATTTCTGTACGAGATAAGATTAACTATTTGTTTATCTTGTGGCTTTTCCCACCCTGTGTTGTTTCGTTCAGCTTGCGATTTTCTAAGGGCCTCGTGAATAGAGTCAGTTAGGTTTTGAACCTCTCTGTCTATTTCTGCCCGTGTGTTAACCTCTGTTGGGTAGGACATGTGACTAAGTGTCCTTTTAAACCGCACCCAATCTGTAACGACGGGTTTGGTGGAGGGACATTGCACTACTGAGCCTGTCAACTCCATGAGGACTGGATAGTGATCAGAAGAAAGCTCCTGGATCGTTTCCAGCCTCACAGCCGGAGCCTTGGAGTTGGCAATAGCTAAGTCGATGGTGCTAGCAGTCCTGGCTGTTATGTGAGTTGGAACTGCTGGATAGTAGATGTTTAGGCCAAGCCTGTTACAGGCGCTTAACAAGGCTTTTCCCATCTTTCTATCCCTCGAGCAGTTCCACATTGTGTGTTGTGTGTTGAAGTCTCCTCCCATGATCGTGGGGGTTGACGTCCCCATAAACTTCTTTAGGGTTTTGTGGGGTATCATTGTGTTCGGTGTATTACACACCGATACCAACCTTAATGGTTTACCATTATGTTGGACCTGTATTGAAGTGTTTTCTAGCTTGACCTCTAGGTTAGCTGGCAGTGTTGTATAGGGTATGTCTAACCTGACGGCTATAAGAGTTCCTCCATGACTCTTTTCTGCCGTTCTAGGGTAAGACTTTCTATCAGTTCTGCTGATTGAGTAACCAGGTAGACTGAACTTGTGTTGTGGTGCTAAGTAAGTTTCACTGAGCAGCACTATGTCAATGGAGTGACGGCTGAGGAACTCCGAGAGCTCGTTCCTCTTTGCGCGAATTCCGTTCGCGTTCCAGATAAGGGCTCTTAGTCTTCTATTATCTCTGTTCATGACAGCAGAGCAATAGTAGGTTGGGGGCCCAGACGATGGTCCTTATATACTGAAAATCTACATGAGGTGTCTGGTTCTGATATCTGATTGGTTGATGCGGGACCAAATAAGATTGACTCGTTTTTCAGTTGAAGGCTTCTAGCTCTCTTCAAGGTTACGTACAGCGGTTCTTCTCATCCATGGAGTCATCTCCGCAGAAACCAGTTTCAACCAGTTAACAACATCCATTTAACAACAATAGCCGTTCAAACACCAAAAACCAACCCACCAACCAAAAATACAACTAATGAGACCTCGCCGCATGGTGGGTCCAATGCCCAATGCCAGCATTTGTGTTTACTGAGGGAGTGTGAGCCCTTATCTTTTCCTGGCAGGCCGGCAGCGGGTTCATCATGCTGTGACCAGCCTCAACAAGATAGCAGTGGCAGACTTATGGCTTTTTTCAGGACCGGACCGGGAAAACTCGAAGTGAAGAAGTCGACATTGCACGGCAACTGTTTATTTTACAAGGGAGTGCGAGCCCTTATACTACTTGCTGTGTTGGCGGAGATGACTCCATGGATGAGAAGAACCGCTGTACGTAACCTTGAAGAGAGCTAGAGGCCTTCAACTGAAAAACGAGTCAATCTTATTTGGTCCCGCATCAACCAATCAGATATATATATATATATATATATGAGTACCGCCCTGTCTTCCTGCGGGACTCTTCGCTCTTCGCTCTTCACACCTCCTGATGACGACGATTGTCGAAATATCGATGTGAGTTATGTCTGTGTCTTTCTGTGTGTTTCCTTTGTTTTTTATTTTATTTTAAAAAAGTCTGCTGGACCGTTTCTTTTAATTGTGATATATATATATATATATATATATATTTTATTTATATGCGTTTATCCGTTTGGAAACGATCCAAAACGTGACATGATGCAGTTCTACGTTGGTAAATGGCTCATACGCAGCTCAACTTACTATGAATGGTGCACAGGGCTTACACGTTGGTCAACGCAAAAACCTTCTCTAATTTGGGTTCCAACGGTCTCTGAATTCCAGTGCGACTCGGATTTCAGTCTCTTGTCTCTCCTGAAGTCGTTCAAGTCCTTAAATTATAGACCCATAGTGGGTGCTTTTAAGTCTTACTCGTATTTCTATATATACATTGACTATCATATAGGTCATATGTATAGTGTCTTACTGAACAGCTCGCTTCTTAATTATTCTTATCCATGCTGCAATTAACATAACATACAACAATTTAAGCCTCTCTGAATGGTGCAACTTTGAATACATTTAATGTGTATCCGAGTGATGTTTTTAAAAATTTAAGATTTTTTAGAAAATAATTAGTTAAAACTAGTAAAATTGTAGATACTTCTTTTAGTGCCATTGTGAAGTTATTAAAAAACTTCATATGCCCTAAAGGGCAGACAAAGAAGCAGAGAGAACAAGGATAAGTCCTTAGTTTGGCTCTCAGCCTTAGCTTATATATTAGCACTAATTTTAATTTTTTTTTTTTATATTATTTTTATTTTTTAATTTTTTAATTGTTTATTGCTTCATTTACTAGTCTTCTCTTCTGTTATTTTTATTTGCTTTTATTTGTTCCTTTTAGTTATTATTCTCTCTGTAGTTGTAGCTTACCTAGGGCGCAGGCAGAGTGCGCGCGTGTTCGTTGCATTTGGCCTACCACTCATTAGCTTCAGCTACTCAAAGGGACTATTCTACCCGATGACGACGACTGTCGAAATTCGTTGTGAGTCTTGTGTGTGTCTTTTATTTGTTTTCTCTTTCTGTGAACTATATTTTATATATTTATATACTTTTCGATGGAAATACATCCAAAACGGACAAATATAGTTCAATATATATAAATAATCATAGACAAATTAAAAGTGCACACTTACACACAACTAAAATTCTCTAATTTTTGGGTCTCCAACGGTCTCTGAACCAGTGCGCTCGGTTTCAGTCTCTTGTCTCTCCTGAAGACGGTTCAAACCAAAAATTAGAGACTCCATAGTGGGTGCTTTTAATTTACCTATATTTCTATATATACATTGAACTATATATATGTATATGTATAGTATCTAACTGAACATTACCTTCTTAATTATTCTTATCCATGCTGCAATTAACATAACATAAACAATTTAAGCCCTCTCTGGAATAGGTGCAAACCTTTGAATACATTCAATGTGTATCCGAGGTGATGTCTTTTAAAAATTAAGATTTTTTAGAAAATAATAGTTAAAACTAGTAAAATTGTAAGATACTTCTTTTAGTGCCATTGTGAAGTTATTAAAAGAACTTCATAAATGCCCTAAAAGGGCAAAGACAAAGGGAAGCAGAAGAGAACAAGGATAAGTCCTTAGTTTGGCTCTCAGGCCCTTAGCTTAATATTATTAGCACTAATAACAATGTGTCAAATGGTTCTAGATCAATTTCATGTCTGTTATAACTGATAATATGCATACAGCCGTAATGAAACATATGCAATTATTAAATTGATTATCTATGATAGTACTTTACTAAAGAGTGCGATAATAATTCTACTCTATACACGCGTTAAAATAAAGCCAAAACACAACGGATTATCAACTTCTTTGAAATTACATTCACTTATAGAAAAGTTCAGTTTTGGCCTTTCTATCGTGTTTTTTGTTTATTTACATAGATTTGGTTTTTGAATAATTAATATGCTTCACCAAACATTATTTTGTATATAATATGTTTTCAGAGTTATGTTTTTGGAAGCAACTGTGGGGCCAGAGATAATATCTAATTACTACACGTTTGAAAATAACAGGACTTCAACAATGCCGTTTAACTTTGATTTATTAGGTATTAATAAGAAAACTGATGCTCAACAATTGGACAAACTTATAAGAAATTATTTAGATCATGTTCCACAGAATTGTTCACCTAACTGGCAGGTATAGTATAAATTTACTTAATTTATTGATGCTTTATTAGTTTCAGTTAAATAATTATTACTACTCAGTGTATGACGTTTCTAATTATTTACATCCACTAGTTGTAATCTGTTACTGTGTCGATTTCCTCATAACAGAAAGTTAAAGATTTTATCTCAAGAAGACACGAAAAGCAACTTTTTACTTTACTATAAATAAAGTACATTTATCGTGAAAAAATTCGATCTCAAGATTTTGACGGAATTACCTGTTTTGAGGTCCTAAAAGTGGTTTTAGAACGTTTTTCCGATGAGCCTGTGTGTGTTGTGTGTGTGTGTGTGTGTGTGTGTGTGTGTGTGTGTGTGTGTGTGTGTGTGTGTGTGTGTATGTGGGTGGGTGGGTGTGTATCCGGCAAAGAGCAATAAAACGATAAAAAGTGATTACTGATCATGGACTATGGATACTTGCTATACTTGTCGGGTTTGTTTACAACGCTTATATTGACGTTAAAATTGTTTGAGAAAATTAACTGAAATGATATTAATGTTTAGACATTTAATGAATGATTTAATAACTTAATACACGATGAGGAAGAATAAAATTCTTACATCAAATAAGTTCTTTTTTCATCGTGGTGTCTATCTTTATCTCTCTCCTGCCCTTTCAATCCCCATTCCCGCTCTTTCCTTCTTTTCATTCTCTCCCACCACTCTATTTCTCCCCCTTTCTGTTCTCTATTCTCCCCACTACTATCATCATTCCCCTCTTTCAAGCTATCTCATTTTCTTTCTTCTTTCTCTTACTCTCCTCTTTTTTTCCTTCCTATTCTTATACCCTTCATATCTCTCTCGTCCTAACCCTCTCTTTCCTGTTTCTCTTATCACTAACTGTTTTTATCTCTAATCAATCTATTCCCCCCTATCACACTCTTATTTTTATTCTTTTCACTCTATTATTCCCACACATCTTTCTTTCTAATTACCCCTCTTTTACTCGTCTTCCCTCAGACTATAAATCCTGTTCACTCTCTCTCCCACTATGTGTGTAGACTTGTATATCTTACGGACAAAGTTTGAAATCCGGCATTCTAGAATGCCTAGAGGCATTGTATTCAATGCCTATAACTAGCCGGTAGTGTATGAAACGATTTATATTTCCCACATTGCCTAGCCTTTCAATAGAATGCCAAATGAGAAACTGGCAAAGTATAAAATACATCTCCGATTCGTTTTGAATATCACGTGAAAAGGTGATTCGAACATCAGTAACTCGATTCGCACAATATATTGGCAGTTGCAATAAGTATGACAGAGAATTGTTTCTATCGATTTGGAACTTTTAAAACAAGTATATGTGAGACCACAATTCACGTTACACACTAAAGACTTGCTTAGTATTGAATATGTTCCTCACTACGAATTTCTTTCTCACGATGAAATTGCTCAGTCCAGTGGCAGCGACCAAGTGTTCGTCAAATGTATTGTAAAACAAAGTGCCAAAATATGAAATGTCTTTGCGAGAAAAATGTAATGAAATGTAATTGATAATGTCATTAAAACCTGCCATGTGTGCAACAAGTAAGTTAATTTCTTATTTTTTTTAACATTTTTATTTACAAATATACAACTACGCATATTCTGCGTAACAAGCATATGCAGTAAAAGATTACACAATAACTTCGATGCGCATGGGTAAAGAATGAAACCACTCGTCCAACTTTTCACTTTGTTTTATAGTATGTTATCGTAGTAGTAGATCCATGGGCCATTTTATCTTGAGTTGTCTTGGAGGATTCTGGGTCTTATTTTTTATAGAGAAAATTGTGTTTCACTTTACAAGAGAGGCATAAATTATGTTTTGTACAACTTTCGTTTTTCTTTCCTTATTTTTAACAAAATTTACTATAATGGTATTCTGATTGTTTTTTCAGAGTAACATTTTTACTTTACTATAAGTAAAGTATAGTGATCGTGAAAAAATTCGATCTCGAGATTTTGACGGAATTACATGTTTTGAGGCCCCAGAAGTCGTTTTATGAAGTTTTTACGATGATGTCTGTGTGTGTGTGGGTGGGTGGGTGAGTGTGTTAGCATTGCTTGTTACCACGCTACGGTCCAGAATCTTTGATGGATCAAGTTGATATTTTACAAAAAAATGGGCCCCATAGGGAAGAAGATCCCTATTGTTTGTGAAGAATTATGCATGATGGAAAAGTCACTTTTTTTTCCAAAAACCGTTTTTTTTAAAACATTTATTTCTCCTAAACTGATAACCCTACAGTTTTGAAATATTGACATTATCTTTGAGGTTACAAATTGAACAAACGAAAAATATATTCAGAATTTCAAAACAACGGAAAATATTTTTTTTTCAATAAAATGTAGAAATTTTGACTTATAATTCAATCTCAAACCTTGTGAGAACGATACAAGCCATACTGTTTGACGGACAAAAATGAAACTATGCCTATAAATAGAACATTATGTGTAGAATGAGTTGAGATATTTTTTTGCAAAATTACACTCGCTAATGGGGTGTTACAGTACGATTTCTGTTTTCAGAAAATGTTTTTTTGACGCTAAACGGCTGATTAAAAAATAATGAAAATTTGACCAAAAATGGAACAAAAAATTAGCAATTCATAGAAAAAAAATCATGAATTTTAATTATGGGAAAGAGCAATAACGCTATAAAAACTGTTTGTTTATCTTAGACTAAGAGATCACCTGCTATACTTGTCGAATTTTTTATATTTTTTTCATTGTTTACATTGACTTAGAAATTTTTTGAGCAATTCCACTGAGATAAAATTGATATTTATAAAGGAACAATTTAAATTGTTTATTGACTTATATGAGATGTAAGAGGAATAATATTGTTACAAGTAAAAAAAATCACCGCCAATAAACATAAATAAATTACCTTTGTCTTCCATGGCATGATGGATTTGTCTCATAAAATGCTTTAATAAATCTATATATTGCACTCTTGAGCAAAACTTAATATCAGTTACAATTACATTATAATTTTGAATGTAGTACCTTTCCATGATATTGAAATGTAATGAATGGACTCTTTCCTCAAGAAAGAGGACTTAAGTTTGTTGAGAAATATCCAGGTTTTTTTTACAATTCTAGTCTAATAGTTCATATTTAATATTTTCAAAAATTAGAAGCTCCCAACTATAAAAGATTTAAATTATATTGAATAACTGGCTTTGACTTCGATTTGAGTATGTAAACTGGCTAATTACTAATATATTTTTTCTCAATATACATTCATAGCAAACATACCCTTATTAATTCATAGCAAATAAGGGTATTTTCCTGTTTAAAATTTAAAAACTTTACTTTAATATTCAATGTAGAAGGATGTCAAGTAAACGATGTAAGAAATCCACTGGTTATTTGAACAGAGGCCATGTTCTCTTGTAGGAGAATATTTCGTATCAAGAAATGTTCACTTTGGTTTTTCAAAAATGTTATTACTGCTGTAGTTATACTAATGAAATTATTTGCATCAGCAGTGTGATGTACAAAAATAAGCTTATTTATTGATATGTCCTTCATCTGATTATCTCTACTACCTCAGGAATGAAAGACTAATAATCATATCCCATTTAGATGTTTACATTATGCTTAATTGAGACGTTATATATTATATACTCAAGAAATTTGATATTAAGTTACTTATAGTAAAGTTGAGTGAAGGCCACTCCAGATTTTTATTTTTGATAAATGGACATCAGTTACATAATAACCTCATTAGGACGTTTCTTCATACTTTGACTAAATGGCATTTGGCATTCTATAGAATCCCTAGTTATTACATACAATGCCTAGAGAAAGTATGCAATACTTCTCATATTTCAAATCTTGCCTATTTAAAACATTTGTCATTCTATACTTCGCCGGTAACATATACATATATACATACATATACATATATATACATATACATATATCGAGGGTGGATGCTCGATCTTCATATGTACTCAGCTGCAAAGCTAGTTTTACGTTACATACATATGAAAATACTAATTTTTATGCCTACAACTAGTATTATTGATACAAACGATATATTTTTATGGGTTCGTTATCTAATAACTGGAGAGAAAGTGCCACAGTTCTGAATTACTAGCAAACGTACAAGCAAACAAGTCAAAGAACATTGTGGTACACCAATAAATTATAATAATGAATAGCAGAAGAAAGTTCCAAATAAAGATTCTTAAAAACACTTCTAAAATTGTCATATTTATTAAGTAATAGTGAATCTAGAATAAGCAAATAATAAAAATTTGTATTAACTAAAGTCAAACACTGATAGAAAATAAGTTAATTTTTCATTACTACTGCATTGGACTGTGTATTACGAGATTTTTGTTCGGTCTGATCGTATCTTTAGACTACCGAGTTTTCCTATACATACAGTATGTGCTGGTTACAGAATTTTAGTAGTTTTGTTAGGTGAATATATTAAACCTTAGATTAGGTTAGTTTGCTTAGAGGGCTAGATTAGCTCAGTGGTTAGCGTACTCACCTCTGAGCTGGAAGTCCGGGGTTCGTTCTCCACCTGACCCTCGATTTATTCACGCGGGAGGTGAATAAATCTGAGTACATTGTCCCTTGGAGAAGACATTAACCCGTCGCTCCCTAGCCTGTACCCTGCCAGGTACTCGTTAAAAACCCTACTCGAAATCCACTTGACTTTGGACTGATCAACCAGTCCAGAGGAGAGTACGTAACTCATTGGGATACCCTGGACTCTGTATTAAACCATAAACCTATATAAGATGGTACCAAATAAGTCAGTACTTTATAAATAACGATTTTCCATAAACAAGGATAATTTGAAATGAGGAAAAAATTACCAATTAAATGCTTTTGAGTCTTATCCGAATAATTCTCAAGTCCAAAAACGGTTTAACACAGTCATTCGACCATGATAAAATAGATCACTTTCAATAAGTTTATAAAGAAATAACAATGGCTGCTCATTCTTATTAGCTATTATTTATCACTACTCATAGTTTGCAGATGCAAAATCATTTTCACAAGTCTAGCATGATAATCAACATTGTAGTAGTTTCATGTACTACAAAAAATGAAACATATTTGTGGCACCGCCCCAGCATTTGCCCTTTAATTGTTAACACCTGAAATTAACTTTGCAAAGTCCCAAAATGACGGCTCTTGAGTTACACAAAACAAAACTTAAAGCAAGAGAGGGAGAGAGAGAGAGTTATAATCGAACATTAGAAATAGAATAAATAGAATAGAATATAGTTTTCCAACCGGTTTCGGATGTTACCAGAACTCCTTCTTTATCACTAAAAAAAAAACACTGATAGAGTATTTGTTCTTAATAAAATTAGCACTAGGTTTCATACAACTAACTAAAAAATTCACTATTTTCTTTCTTCAGAGGGAATTTACAATTGAGAAAAGTACAATCTGGTGCAAAAAACAATCTTGATGATTGAACTGGCTCAAACAAATATTTATATTTTTGGCTATATAATGTCTGCATGAATAATACACAGACATTAATACAAATAGCTTATCAAAACAAGTTTACTGTTTAACCTTTTTTGAAGCCATTGCAATCTTTACTAGCTTCTATACCTACTCAAAATGTATGTTCAATATAAAAAAAAATAACAAAATGCTGTATCTCATAATGGAAAATACTCTTAACAATGCATTCTCTATTCATTTTTAATAATATTTTACGAGTAAATAAAAATAAATGCAATGTTATTAAAGTGTATCTTATAACTATCTTAAGTACTGTTTTGCTTCGATAGATTAGTGTAATGATTTACAATGACTCAACCATCGCGCATTTCAATTATATATTTTGGTGATAGTTTGACCTTTAAAGTAACTTTAAAGCTTTGATCTCTCAAAGCCCTTTAAGGGCCAACTTGAATTAATGTATACAATTTCTTCAATTTTATTAAAACTATTGTTGTAATTGTGTATTTATGGTTAGGTAAAACCAAATTTATGATTAGGTATTTGTTAATTTTGTTTTATAATTTTTTAGCTAGGTAATCATGATAACACAAGAATTGCTTCAAAAATGGGATACGATATGGTGGATGCAATGAATTTCTTGAACATACTTCTTCCTGGAGTAAGTTTTACTTACTATGGCGAGGAAATCGGAATGATTAATCTTGATTTGTTACAGCAAATTGATATTAGATTTAATTATCGAACTCCAATGCAGTGGACAAATGAAAAAAATGCAGGTTATTATTATTCATATTTTACTACTATATAGAACTATTGCCTGTGCCCGCCTTTGACTAGTATTCACAAAAATTCATAGATAATACGTGGGGTATTCTAAAATATGAATAAAAATGATAATATAGTAGAAAATATCATTATTAGTACAGTCCATGACTGTCATTAGATTAGAGTTTCTTTTACGTTTTGCAGTTTTAGATACTGAGCTCAAATTTGATTTTACTTTAGCCATACTTCTTATTTCGTTCGCGGGCAGGTAGGACTCATTTTTTTAAAGCAAGCAAATAATGATACGAAATAAGAATCAACAATACCTACTTGTTATAGTATCAGGCATCTAAAAATTCCTGTATATTTATACAGGTTTTGTCTATACATTGCTTAGACTCAAGTGATTTCAAGTTATCTTTATGTTTTACTAGCAAACGTACCCGTCTTGACGGAATCAAAAATTCCATTATACTTGGTATTCCAAAATATCAATTATAGTATTATACTAATACTATAATTAGAAATTATAGAATAGTAGAAAATACCATTATTAGTACAGTGTTAAACAAATGCCTCTGTATACACCACATTAGCTGTCTGTCCTTCAGGTTCACGGAAGAACAAACAGTTGGAACCTCTGACTCTTGAGCAAGTAAACTATAGTTGACCATATGAGAAAAACTTGGTCTCGCTAACTTGAATTCCTGCGTTAGATAAAGTCTCCCTTAGCGACTTAGTTAACGTCATTGCGAAATAGACTCTGACGGGACTTTGCAATCATTTGAACGGAAACAGACAGTGGCTCGGAATCAATAGTAAGCGTGGTATACACACAGGCTCCCCAATACAACATCCAGTCATTATGTCCACCTCTATGGCATATCTGTGTAGAGCCCGAACTCAGAGTCGTGTCCCGTTGCACTGTTTTGGGGCACTCATGTTTCGTAACATGAAATTTGTTAATGCTACTAAATTGCAGCATGATTGGTGCTCCTACTTGAAGTTTTTACTCATGAGCAGGCAGTCCAGGAGAAATAAATTCAGAGTCAAGAAATTCAATTAGATAATAAACTGCTTCTTCATCACTAATCCAATCTCTTTACTGACTTGTAAGTTCTTTCCTCGGTATGATATAGCGTAAGAACTTGTTTGTTGATTTTTCCTGCCTGTTCATATTAAGGGTTGAGAATTGCTCGTTTACAAAACTATTTATTCGTAATAGATAGTACATCCTCAACTCTGGGAAACACCTTTTCAAAGATTTCAAATCTATATAAATAAATATAAGGACAACATTTTTTTCCTAAACCGCTAATTTTATAGCATTGAAATTTTGACATCATCTTGGAATTTATAAAAAAAAATATTTGAAAAAAATCTTCAGATTTTTAGGACTGCTAGAAATATTGTTCTAATTAAATAAAATTTTAAATTTAAATTAAATTAAATTTATATTAATTAAATAAAATAAATAAATATTACTAGAGATAAAATGTAAAAATTTTGACTCATGGTTCAATCTGAAAGCTTATGAGAATGATAGAAGTTATATGGTTTGATGAATCAAAATGAAATTACGCCTAAAAATAGATCATTATGTAGGAGATGAGTTGAAGTAATTTTTCACAATTACAACAACCAAAGGGGCGTTATAATAAATTTTCTGTTTTCAGAAAATGGTTTTTTGACACTAAAATGGTCAAAAGAATTAATGTTTCATTAAGAAACAATGAATTTTTTTTTCCATGAGCATAATATTAAGTAATTTCATATTTGTACGTGTTTTACTTAGGTTAGGTTAGGTTGCAGTGGTTGTCCCACAAGGGAACACATGCAGGCCGAGCGTTGGCCCTTTGTGACACCAGAAATGAAGATTGATTCTACAGTGGGAGTCTTGAATTTTTCCTAACTCAAGTTTATTTAGTGTAAGGATGTTTAACGTGTACTTGACATCGTTACAGACTCGTGACCGACGGATTAACACCTCCACGACGTACTCATCTCTCACGTGAATAAATCAAAGACGAGAGTGGGCATTGAATCTAAGCGGGTATTGACGAAGTCTGCATAGTAAAATGTCTAGTCGACCTGGCGCTGGAGTGTCCCTCTAACCACCAAATACTCAAGACAATTAAGTAGCACGACCAAAACACTGCAGCTAATTAATTTATTAATTCGTTAGTCACCTCAAGGGTTTAGTCTGTCCGACACCAAAATAGTGTCAATAGAAAAAAAGTTATTAAAAAATTTCTCTTGTGTACTTGTTTTTAAGATGTTATTTATAGATGTAATAACATAACAAACAGCAGACGTGGTATTTTAAGTAAAACAAATTAGAAAATTTTGTAGAACATCAATTTACTAAGCCAATCGTTTAGTTTAGTTTAAGGATTGGATTAATTTAAAGAAAAAAAAAATACTTACTCAGTCTCATTAATTCAATTATATGTTACAGGATTTTCAAAAGGTCGAAGTGGTTTTAGAATGCATCCTAACAGCTATAAGATTAACGTGGACAAAGAGAAAGAAAAAACACCGAGTCACTTGACCGTGTACAAGGACCTGGTAGCCCTTAAAAGGAGATTCTCTGGCAATGACACTATTATTTCAATGCCCATCAAGCACCAATGGATATACAACTTCGAAAGGTGTGTATTTATGTAGTAACCAACTTAATAATAACTACACCCACTCTTAATAGGTCTTATATTACCTCTTCCGCCTCTGGTAACTGCGTTTGCTGTTTGCATTGCGTCTAGTGTTCTACTTTTTATGTCGGTTTGAGCTAGAAAACTAGTCTTAGTCGTTATCTGTTTTAGTAGCGACCTATCTATCTACCATCTATCTATCTACCAGATGACGAAGCAATCGAAATATAGTAGCGAGTTTCTGTGATTTCTTATATATATATTTTTTTTGAGAATCTAGTTTATTCAGTTCGTATAATCATTTCATTTAATATATATATATATATATATCGACGATCGTCGAAATATCGATGTGAGTTATGTCTGTGTCTTTCTGTGTGTTTCCTTCGTTTTGAATTTATTTTATTTAAAAAAGTCCGCTGGACCGTTTCTTTTAATTGTATATATTATATATATATATATATATATATATAAAAAGATTTCACATAAACACGTGAAACAACAATCAATGATCAAACCACAATAAGAAAAGGGAAAACAAGACTAAGATCTTCCAACCGTAACAAGCGGTCTTCGTCAGAGTCAAAAACCCAACTGATCTTAGTCTTGTTTTCCCTTTTCTTATTGTGGTTTGATCATTGATTATATATATATATATATATAGCTGATAAACGAAATGCGGTCCGGCAAGACAGATTACACCTAGAATAGAAAGAAACATATCAAAGACTCACTTTTCAATATGAAAATTATAGATTATAAACTGAAGATACTATAAAATTTTAATGTATTACTTAGTTTTTCTGTTTCAAAAATGTTATACTTCTGCCTATGAAAAAGTTTTCATATATATATACATATATATATATATAAAACAAGATTTCACATATACACTTGAAATAACAATCAATGATCAAACCACAATATGAAATGGGAAAAACAGACTATGATCTTTCAACCACAACAAGCGGTCTTTGTCAGAGTCAAAAACCCAACTGAGACAATAGTTGCGTTTTTTGTTCAGTTGGATTTTTGCCTCTGACGAAGACCGCTTGTTGTGGTTGAATCACTTAGTCTTTCGACGTGGAGAGATGGCGTTCAAAGTGAAATTCATGTGTCAGTATGATAGGCGCCGTTCTGTCTCATCTTTGCGTCGCCGCTGCTGCCTCACAGATTCAAATCGAATGGTTGATATGATGTGACTCTCCGGTGTGACTTTTGGATTTCCAAACTTCAATACTTAACGGAAGTATTTGTTCAATTAAATCCATGGACAGTAGCATGCAAGAGAGTGATAAAAACATTCCCACTTCAGCAGATAAGTTGGGTTGCCCTAAAAAGGCAAATTCCAATCTGGAAAAAGCGAGCTGTCTCAGGTAGCCTCGACATGTTTCTTTTAATGCGCAATACTTGCATCAGAGAAATTACCCCTATCGTTGTTAACCACCTTAGAGCACTTGACGACAATATTCACTATTATTTTCCTTCATTGAACACGAACACACAAAAATATGACGATTCAAAACCCATTTTGAATGTACCCTCTGATGCCGAACTTCAGTTATATGAAGAAAAAGAACTCGCCACCATTTCTAGGATTAAAATTAATACAAGGGTTGGTTCCCATTGATGTATTTTGATTTTCATGCAACAGGAGTAACCAACATTAGCCAAAAAAGCTTTGTCAATATTATTGCAGTTTTCGACTTATTCATGTAAACTTGATTTTTTCACCCTAAACAATATCAAGATTAAAATGCGAGAAAGACAACTTGCAAACGAAGAATAAATGAGGGTCTGCTTATCCCACATACGACAACATACTAGAAGAAATCGCAAAAAAAGCATGAGTCACAGATTTCACACTAAATATTATAAATTGTACAATTCACAGGCAATAATCATAGAAATAAAGTAAGTTCATCTCTATAGGTGTTTTACTTAAGTCCTGGATCCCCTCTCATAACATTAAAAAATATATTTCCTTCTATATTTGGCAAGCGTGCCGTGATAATGTTAGGGGTTCTCAGGTGTGCCTCAGGCAAAACAAGGTTAGAAAACACTGCTCTAATGTATGAAATGTAAAGATAACTTGAAATGAGTCAGTTCTAAGCAATGTACTGACAAAACCTTTGGTTTATTTATATAAATAAAATGATTTCATGAACATATTGCAGGTATTCAAGTAATGGACAGAGATTCGTAGTCCTGATCAATTTGAACAACGATATAGAGAAAATCAAGCTGTCAGACGTCTACAACGTCACAACCTTCTTCGTCAACGTAGCGTCCGCCAACTCCAATCGATCTATTTCGTAAGTATATCCTCTTTATACAGTCACCATTTATTCATAAATATCAAAAATATTTCAAAATTGATAGTCCCATTTAACTGTAAACACTCTAACATAAAGAAAAGAACACAGAAAGAGAAAAGATTCACTACCATATTTCGACATTCACCGTTTTCAGGTATCTCTCAGCCAGTGACACTCAAGCTGAATTCTTTATGTACATGAAGACGACAAATGTTGAAATATCGTAGTAAGATTAACCTGTATATTTCTATATTTTTTCTTTATGTTACAAGTATATATGATAAATTCCAAGTCATTAAAATAATGAATATTTGATTTTAAGGACGGATAAGTTAAACTCCTTCTTTTTTCATAAAAACAATCAGAATTATGTTATAACTTGGGCAAACACTAAAATGGTTACCCATAAAACCGCGAGATTCCTACGAATATTTATTATGCAATTTAGCAAAGCAAAGACATTAAATTTATCCAATGTTTCTCAAAATGAAACTCAATAGAAACCAAAGTAATTCCTTTATCTTAAGGGTTCATATCAACTAGTAGGTAATATTTTTCTCATTTGTTCCATACCTCTTTTGTTACATGATAAACTTCAATACAACTGGAGATTCGGAGATTCGAAAATCCTGGTGACCATTGCTAATGTCGTAACACCATTTATTGTCCATGAACACATCTTACTACCATGATTTATAAACTTAATCATGTTCAATGTCGACATGGTTTGATTTCAATGTAATGTAATCTATCGTAGATCATGACAGTAACCTAATCAGCGAAATGGGTAGGGAAAAACAGATTCACCTCGGTTTGGGAGTGGCAATAACAGTCTTTGATAATTCACAGATTTCCTGTAGTCCAAAAAGAGCTTTTAAAAATAGTTATCAATTCTCAGAATTTCTTCAAATGTTGCTATAATGATTTCATTTTTCATTATAATTACTACCTAAATATAACCATTAAAATTAATCATTGAATCGATTAATGTATATTCAACGAATTGATAATACGTTTACGTATAGTAGATTGTACACCACTCCAGATTTCTTAATGTAATTTACCCAATTCGGTTTACTGTTAACATTTATGAATAATTTACTTTTCTAATCAGTTATAATTTTTTTTTTGATTCTAGTTCTATTTCTGAATTCTAATCGTTATTTCTGAAAATAACAATTTCACTTTTCTTTTGCTATAAAATGCTAAAATTTATACTTCTGTAAGTTTTCTCACAAACCTATAGACAAAACTACTATTGTAATTTCTTAATTGTAACTAATTTCACTTTTATGTATGTTTGATTTTTGAATGATGTATTATTTCTTATATTTCCTCTGTTTTTGTAGGCCTATGAAAAAGTTTTTAACTAAAGACCAAAACGTTGGGTATGAGAGTTTAATTTGAACATGAAGAACTGACCGAGTCCTGATAAACTTTATTTTTGTATATATATATATATATATATATATATATATATATATATATAAAGATTTCACATAAACACGTGAAATAACAATCAATGATCAAACCACAATAAAAAATGGGAAAACAAGACTAAGATCTTTCAACCGTAACTTCGTCAGGGAATGACAAAGACCGCTTGTTACGGTTGAAAGATCTTAGCCTTGTTTTCCCATTTCTTATTGTGATTTGATCATTGTATATGTATATATATATATAAAAGATTTCACATAAACACGTGAAATAACAATCAATGACCAAACCACAATATGAAATGAGAAAACAAGACTAAGATCTTTTAACCGTAACAAGCGGTTTTCGTCAGAGTCAAAAACCCAACTGAAACACTAGATGCAGAAAACATAAGATGAGGGGTTGAGAAGAGTGGGAGGGAAGAGCAGTATTTTAAAAGGGTGAAAGTGTAGGAAAGGACACATGTCCAAAAAGGGATGTTTGGGGAAACAAAGGAGTACAGTAAGAAAGAGTAAAAAACTATCTTCTAGCTGTTTTTTGATCCGCTGAATAGATCAAATATTATAAACATTAGTAATGGTCTCTTCAAACTTGATACTTTCGTTATGAGGGCAACAGCCTCTTCTAAGAGGGGTTGACAGCTAGCGGATAGTTTTTTACTCTTTCTTACTGTACTCCTTTGTTTCCCTAAAGATCTCTTTCTGGACATTTGTCCTTTCCTGCACTTTCACCCTTTTAAAATACCACTCTTCCCTCCCACTCTTCTAAACCCCTCACCAGATGTTTTCTGCATCTAGTGTTTCAGTTGGGTTTTTGGCTCTGACGAAGACCGCTTGTTACGGTTGGAAGATCTTAGTGCCTAAACTCAAATAACGGAGGATTAACACTATAAAAAATGTTCAATTTTTCTTTCAGCTGACTTCAGGAGAATAAATGGAAGAAAATTTTATGTTAGATTACTAGTCGTATTGTTCCTAATATCAGTATTGCTACTAATACTATGTATGAATACTGTATGTATTTGTAGCTAATATTAGTATAAATACTGATACAAGGAATAAATAATTATATATTTATAGATGTGTAAAAAGATTTCACATAAACACGTGAAACAACAATCAATGATCAAACCACAATAAGAAATGGGAAAACAAGACTAAGATCTTTCAACCGTAACAAGCGGTCTTCATCAGAGTCAAAAATTATACAGTCTTCGTTCTGAGTTGGGTTTTTGACTCTGACGAAGACCGCTTGTTACGGTTGAAAGATCTTAGTCTTGTTTTCCCATTTCTTATTGTGGTTTGATCATTTATAGATGTCTGTGTGTGTGTGTGTGTGTGTGTGTGTGTGTGTGTGTGTGTGTGTGTATGTGTGGTATCCGTATAAATCCATATAGTTAATGACTCTTATACAGGGTGTCCATAAAGTCCGTGTGCGTTTTAAAAAAAATATACCCTTATTTGTAGCTGGGATAGAAATGATCTGTAAAAAGGATTAGAAAGAAGTAAATCTATATTTTTTAAAGTTTTATTGAAATTTTATCCACTTAACCTCCATAATGCGGTAACCTCTTCCATACAGATAAATCACGAACTTCCTAACAGCAGATGAATCGGAAGAGGTGAACCATTTCATTCATCTTCACATTCGCCAGATTAGATCTTCACTCCATTAGATTTTTCTTATGGGGGGTATGTGAAAACAACTGTGCATGCATCTAAATCTTGTCCATTTGAAGATTTGGAGGCTAAAATAACTAATAAGATTTTACAGATTATTGTAAATCAGTTGGCGCATGTTTTCCGTAAACTGCAATAGCGTATTACCCTCTATATTGCTAATAATGGAGGACTGTGGAAACTAAAAATTATTTTTAGAATAAAACCTTAAAAAATGTAGGTTTACTTCCTTCTAATCTTTTTTACAGATTATTTCTATCGTAAATACGGATAAAGTTATAATTTTTTTAAACTGCACATGGACTTTATGGACACCCTGTATAATTTTAATAAGAAAAAAACTTAGCCTAGCTTTAGAAAACATACTGTGATTTGCACAATCCTTTTATTTTGCATAGTTATTTTGAAATACTTGTATGGATATATTAAATCTGTTTTTTTACATTTGTAATTTCAGGCAATCAGAAAACGTAGAATACCTAGCTCTCCGACCCTACGAAGCTCTTGTGCTATCATCAGGCCAATTTCTTCTGCATCCCTCCATCCTCCTGATTGCAATTTCAACTTTTATCGCTCTCAAAAACCGATAATGAATTAAATTTAAAACAAGCTTTTATTAAATATGTAAATATTTTAAATATTGTAACAATATTTATTGGAACTTTTACCTAAATGTATTATTATAGTTAATAATTCTATTATTTATAAACTACTGGTGTTATTAAAATTTCCTTAAAAAATAATCAATGAAGTTATCTAAAAAAATCTGGAGTGGCATACTGTCAACTTTACTATAAGTAAACATAATATCATACTTCCTTGTTGTATGATATATAATGTTCCATTTAGCTACAATATAAATGTCTAAATGGGAGATGTTTATTACTCTTTCATTCCAGATGGTAGTACAGATAGTGATTGATCCACCTATCAATATATCAATGATCAAACCACAATAAGAAATGGGAAAACAAGACTAAGATCTTTCAACCGTAACAAGCGGTCTTCGTCAGAGTCAAAAACCCAACTGAAACACTAGATGCAGAAAACATCTGGTGAGGAGTTGAGAAGAGTGGGAGGGAAGAGTGGTATTTAAAAGAGCGAAAGCACAGGAAAGGACTAATGTCTAGAAAGGGATGTTTGGGGAAACAAAGGAGTACAGTAAGAAAAAGTAAAAAACTATCCGCTAGCTGTCAACCCTCTTTGAAGAGGCTATTGCCCTCGTGACGAAAGTATCAAGTTTGAAGAGACCGTTACTAATGTTTATAATGTTAGATCTATTAAATTTAATTAGAGACGATTCAATAATATTTCTTAACAACATTGATTTTTCATAGGTAATAAAATTAGCTCCTGTCCAATCAGTATGATGATTTTCATTTTTTATATGCAAGAATAAGGCACTACTTTTTTCCTGTCTACTTACGTTATATTGGTGTTGCTTTACACGTGTCTTTAATGATTTACCAGTTTGACCAATATAAATTTTATGGCAATTTTTGCACGGAATTTTATAAATACCAGCGGACTCCAATTCGCTGGGAGAGTTTTTTATTAACATATTACCCACGTTATTACGATTAGAAAACACTATATTAAAATCAAGTTGTTTGGCTAATCTTGGAAGGGGGTCCAATGATTCGTGGTATGGCAAAACTATAGAATTTGATAATAAAAGGGGCTCTTTTGAAGTATTAGAGAAAGTTTTTTTAGCACCCTTCAAAGCTAAATCGATATAAGAAGAGGGGTATTTTAATGAAAGGGCAATTGACCTAATGTTATTAATCTCTTCATTAAGGAATTCAGGAGAGCAAACTCTTAACGCCCTCAAAAACATATTTCTAAAAACAGAAATTTTAACATTTTTTGGATGCGAAGAATAAAAGTGAACATATGCAAGTACATTCATAGGTTTTCTATATACACTAAAGCGTAACTCATTAGGTAACCTATGGATCAGGACATCTAAGAAGGGCAAATTACTACTTATTTCTTCTTCCATTGTGAATTTGATTGTCGGCACTAATGAATTCAATTTTGTTAGGAAATCAACTTTATTTAAAGAATTGACATCATATGGCTTGTCCAAATGGTTAGTAAGTATATTAAGCCCCTTATTTGGAAAAATTTCAGGCAGCATATAAAAAACAATGTGGATTTAATTAAAAAATTAAAAAGCGTCAACATGAACAAAAATTATAGATTAATCAGTTTCGATGTGAAGTCTCTTTTTTCGAATATACCTGTAACTGATTGATATTGAGGCATATATTATCAATGGTATTGCCACAGCAATAGTAATAATTTTGTAAAACCGAAGTGAAGGTTTCGTGTTACAAAATAATCTCTTACAGGTTAACATTGTTTTGCTCCCATAGCTAGTGGATCTTTTACATGGTCAATGGATCTGGTATATTTGATGCCGTTTATCTGGCCTTCTTCTACCTTGAAGACTTAAGCCAAAGATTTCTTTTGAAGATGTCAAATTATTCCTATCTTAAATGAAAAATGTCAGAATGTTTAACAAAAACTGTCAGTGCCATCGAATCACCGAGGAATTAGATTAATATTAATATCCGTTTTGTAATATAGAAATCAGAGTTCATTACTTATAATTCAATATTACACAAAGGAAATATGATTCAAAAACATAACAAAACCTACATCTTATGTTAGTTTTCTTCAAGGGTGCAATATATAGATTAAGTATTAGAACCTTTTGTTAGACAAATTTATCATACCATGGGAGCCATCAGAATTATATTTCATTGTCGTTTATTTCTTACATGCAAGAATCCTATTCTTCTTATATCTCATACTGAGTCAATCAATCATTTTAATTTTTTTTTTATTAAACCTCTAAACATCAATTCTATTTCAACGATTCACTTAAAAAAATGTCTAAGTTAATTTATATAAATGTAAACGAATATGACAAGTGTAGCAGGTCCATTAGTCCGGGATGAATATTCAATTTCTATAGCTTTACTAAACAACCTGTGGCCCATTGTGGTACTTATTGTTAAGTAATTATAGCGACATTAATAACACACATTCACTGAGTGTGATTGACAGGAAAAACTTTTGTTGATGTTTTTGTTATTAAGCCATGAAAGCAAAGATTCTTATATGACCCAAGCATTCCATATGCGAGTAGATTCTATATCGAATTCATGTTTTTAAACATGAATCAAGACCTATACACAATAACTATATTAAAAGAACAAAAAATCATTTCAAAGTAAAAAATTGCATTTATTTTATTACATAAATAAATAAAACATCAATCCAAGATATAGACAAAATAAGCATATTTGAAACTAACAAAACCTGTAAATTGAAATATTTTACTTATTTTACTAAACAGAAAATAAAATGAATGTAATGAATGTGTCTTTATAATATTACCTTAGAACATTCGTATTCAAGCTGTCATTTGTGTTCAAGTTTATATTCCTAAAATTATTCATTTTAAACCTCTAATGTAATAGCTTATTATAAATACTTTCGGAATTTCATATATCTCTTTAATGCTTAAGTTCCAAATACGATTGTTAAATCAAAACGTTTGCTTAGAAAGTTTCATTTGAACCTCGAAAAGTGACCAATCCTGATATAAAACAGAATTTGTTTTATATAGCTGTATAACAAGAATTAACAGTAAACACGTGAACTAAAAAAAAAAAACATCATCTAAACAACAATAAGACTTCCAAAAAAGGTACAGAAATCTTTCGAAGAAATACTCGTCAGGTTTATGCTATAACATAAATAGATTTGACATCTGGAGTCATTAATTTTAATTGACTTGGGTTAAGAGAATTTGTTTTTAATTCTTCTTTCTTTTAATGTCATTATTTGTAAAGTAATATATTATTACTGTTTTCTTTGATATTTATTTCAATAATTCGTCATAAACTAGAATTAACAGGTATTCCAATTTTCATCTTTGTAAAAACATTTAAATTAAAACATAAGAGTTTTATAAGTATATAGATTACTTGAAAATTCATAATTTTTTCTAAAATTATCTCTACTTTATTTAATTATTTTTAAAATAAATTGATAATTTTCTGTTCAACTTTTGGGTAAAGTTTCATTATTCTATATAATGAGCCGTTTAGAGTATAAAAAAAAAATCTTAAAACATAAAATTGACCCTTATGCCCTTTTGATTTCTGTAATCTTCAAAAAAATGACCTTAATTCACCCCCTGCATAGTGCTCGATTTTTAGGTATAATTTCAATTAGATCAGACAAACGGTATTGCTTGCATACTCTTCACAAGCTTTCAAATTGAATCATGAGTAAAAATTTTTAAATTTTATTTAAAAAAATATTTCTAGTTGCTTTAAAAGTCTGAAGTTTTTCTGGTTACTGCTTTTATTGATTCTATGATGATAAAAAAATTTCAAGATTGTAGAGTTAGTAGATTAGGAGAAAAAAAAATCAAAAAACATACTATGGCAAAAAAAGTGTTTTCCCATCATGCATAATTGCTCCCAAACTGTGCACCGTAACTAAAATGTGAAGCCCATTTTTGTGTAAAATATTAATCTGTCTACACAAACTTTTGGATATTCACCTCAGACAACTTCCAAAAAACATCATAAGACTTTTGGGACCTCACAAAATCTCGAGATTGAATTTTTTAACGATCACTGTACGTACTTATAGTAAAGTAACCATTTTTGTTGTTGTTTACAAAGCCACATTGTGTGGAAACCTACTATTAACAATACAGCAATGTATGTACTATCGATGTAATATTAACTACCAGGTAGATAGTTTTTTCTTCAATATACAAGTTTTTCGAGTTAATTAAAAATAATCCAAGTTTAATTTAAATTTTATATATGTATATATGTATTTTTAAGTTATCAAGCTGTTTTAAATATCAATTTGAACAATATTAAATTAAATTATTTTATTTAAATTTGGATTATTTTAAATTAATCCGAAAGTTGTAATTATTATCATAAAATAAAAGTGTGACGATATGTTATCATAATATATGTTATTATGATATATTAAAACATATATTATTAATAATATATATTAATAATATAATATTAATTATATAATAATAACATCGTAATTTATTACGATAAAAAAAGTGGGTTTCAAACAGTGTAAGACGTTGAGTGTGCTTTGCTGGGTACTGTAATAAACTGAACACATAAACCTGAAATGATTGCATGCATAAACACATAACATGCCCACTAACCTGTGTACAGGTACCTTTCGTCTGTACCTGCAACAATACACACATTTCTTAACATTACTTCAATGGTAATATAAAATAAAGTGGAATCTTTGTCAGTCATGGTTGTGACTAGTCATAATCAAATAATTCTGGTATATGTCAAACATAAAGTAATTCTTATCGTTTTCTTCATTTACAAACAAACCCATTATACCCTAATAATTTTTAATTATTCCCTTAACAAATACCTTTTAACAAATAATCTTTTTGTTGTTAATGTAAAAAAAATTATTAATATTACCTTCGCATTATATTAACTTGGTTAATATTTTTTTGACGAAAGCGGACTGGTTTAGTTCAATAAATAAAAAAATATATTTTTTATATCAAAATGTATGACAAGAACACGTATTTTATGTGTGTTTCATATCGGTGAATAAAAAAGAAGCAATTATTTTAATACAAGTAAAGCAGAAAGTTAACTACCACTTAAATTTTAATTTATTGCAATAAATTCAACATAGGTACATGAAACATAGTTAAATTATAGTCAAAAGAATAGTGTTAGCATAAAAATGAAGTGCTATTATCTTCGAACAAAAAAAATTTGTTAATATTACTTTCCCATAATAGTACCTATGTCCATTTTTGGCCATGTTTTTTCTACGAAAAGTAATAGTGCACTGGTTCAGTTCAATATCGGAAAAATGTATTTTTTATATCGTCATTTATGATAATAGCATGTATTATACATTTGTTTTATATCGGTGAATCAAAAAGAAGCAATTATTTTAATACAAGTAAAGCAGAAAGTTAACTACCACTTAAATTTTAATTTATTGCATATAATTTAACAAATATTTTGACATTAGTTAAAAGACTAGTGTTAACAGAAAAAATCAAGTGACATTATGTGTGAACAAAGATAAATCGTTGAATTTACCTTGGCATAAGCCACAGTGCATTTTCCGCCATGATTCTCTGATGAAGGGAATTTGCAGACTGGCACGAACATGCAAAGAACTTTAGGGAGTCCAAGAGTTCACTTACACAGTCCTAGAACAGAGTGGCCAACCCCATTATGACTTCTTTTTACTTCATTATAAAATCAAACAAATTTGTTAAATGTTTCATAAAAATTGAAATTTTCTTGATAGTTATTTTGTTTGAAAGTTTTCTTTTCACACTGTTTAGTGATAAATTTTATTCTTATTGCTATATGGTTTAAATTTATAAGGAATTGAGAATAAGAATTATAATTTAAAATATAACATTTTTTTTTAATAACTTCTAGGAATAAGTTCCATGAAACATATTAAATTTGTAAATATCTTAAAATAAAACATGTGTGCATATTACATTTGACTGCCTTCCATGGACTACATGCATATGCTATGCTTCCCATAATCATTAATGTAATTCCTAAGTATGGACATTTAGACAACTAACTTTTGATTACTTAATATAAAAGATTATTCTATAGAAATAATCGCACTAAATGAAAGACTGTAAACAGAAATATTATACAAAATATAATTTGTACACAACATAAAAATAACTGATGTAGTATGCACTCAACAGTACTGTGAGTATATATCACATATATTATAAATATATTATCGAATTCATTGATAATCAATTTAACTAATTGATTAGTATAATGTGGGTGTCTTCATTATTCAAATTATAAAGAGAGTATACTGAATAATTATAGATTTTGGGAAAATATTTGCAATTCATTATTCAAAGTCTCCCAATAGAAGGATTTTTAAACCTTTAAAATAAATTGTATTGCAAGGACCTCATTTGTAGGAGCAACAACAGTTTATATTTCAATTAACTCATTCCAATGAATGCCTACAAGCATTTTACTGGTTGTGATGAAAATGTAATCAATATTTAAAGCTGTTGGAAAAAAAAGTTTGGTGTGATCATTTTTAAACAATGCTCAACACTATTAATTGTATCAATACCCATTAAAAAAATAAATTATCTTTCTTTTTTTAAATTACAATCGCAATATGAAATTTACTTCTCATCCATAACTTAAGTAACTTACACTTTCTTAATGTACCTTCTTGATTAATGAATGTTTAATTAACATAATCTCATTTTAGGGAGTCTAAGTTGTAATATATTTCATATATATATAATGTACAATGATTAATACTGGATTATTTATGAAGTACGAGTATGAACATGTACATCTTGCCACTAAATTATTAACTTGAACATGCCACTAAATTATAAGAAGTATAACTTTCACAATTATTTTAATAACTCAATGGAATTATTTCTTTATTCATCTTAAATTATAGTAATTGTAAAAAATAAATTAAGCAACAATATTTTAATTAGTTTAGCAGATTTCGAAGTAAATAGGTATATTGTGAAATATTCTGTAGCAAACATGTACCATTAATAAATAGATAATTATACTTCATAAATAAACCATAATAAGCATTTTAAATCTTTTTTATAAAAACTGTTTGGTTTACCCTAGACCAAGGGATAACCTGTAATACTTGTCAAATTTTTTATATTTTTACTTTATTACTAGCTGATCTACCTGGCTTTACCAGGGAAACAATTTAATTCCAACTCTAATAATAAATTACATGAAACGAAAACAATTTAAATTTTCTATAATTCCGTTACACTTAACTTTTTTTGAGATAAACGAAATTATTACAGAATTAAAATTATAGATTACGCAAAAAAGATATAATCTAACACTGATTATAATTTGCACACATTGTCTAATACAATTGGTAGTTGATAGATTAGATTAAACAAATAATAAAAGGAATATTTTTTGCCAAATAATATATCAAGAAATTTTGAAAGAAGTATTAGCTCATTAAATGTGATATGTAGTATCTGTTAAACATAATGACACGAATTTTAAACCCACAAATCGCTTCAGTTAGGAGCCAGTTAGTTGAAGAGGCTAAACCATATCACATTACATTTCATTCAATAATTTCAATTTGAAGACTTCACACAGTTTTAAATGTTTACTTAAAATTATATCAGTAAACAAAATTGTCTCTTAAAAGTTTGAATAATAATATTTTGATGAAATATTATTTGTTTCATGTAGAAATGTTATTATTATGAATATTATGAAGAAGCATTGTATTGAAAAGTGTCAATTGAGTTCGAAATGTTAAATTCTACCTACATTTTTCATTATGTAATGTTAAGAGTTATTATGTTATGAACTGTATTTATACACACAAATACATACAGTGATTAAGTTTTATATATGTACATTTTGATTTGAATATTTCTTCATTAATTGTTTATGCTGTATATATTCTCTTATAAGTTTTACTGATTTAGACATTCATAAACGTCTTCTAGTTAGATATCATCGATATATATAATAAGTTATATTTTGCCTATATGGAGTAGGGCCGGATACTAATTACTAATAATTAAATATTTTAAACAAACGAATTAATCAATCAGGAATAAATAAAGAAGCCTTACAATTATTAAACTTAAACAAAATACTTTAACTATTCTTTTAAGATTAGAATTAATGGTTCAAATACTATCATTATTATTCGTAATACTATTATGCATACTTAAAGTTAATAAGTTATTATTTAACGCATAACTTTCTTTAATGCTTAAAGCAAGTTAAATCAATTAGATATGAAAAGTTAATTGTAAACTATTGATAATAACTAAAGCTTTGTTAAAGTTAATAAGAAACCCATATAAAATTACAATAATTGTCTTTAATATCCATCTGAAAAGAATAATAATATTTCTGGTACCTGGTTATTTCCAAATGAACAAAGCATGTGGAATTATCATAAAGAATAACCTACGTGCGGCCGCCATTACCAATTAAAGTCAAAATGTAAACAAACAGGTTATACAGCAAACCTTATCTATTATAATATTTTTGGGAATTATTGATATTACCTGAACCACAACTCTGATTTATAAAAAACTTTACATAAACCTTCCCGGGGACATACCTAATAATTTACTAAATTTTCACGGCGATTGGATGTATGGTTTTTGAATCTATCGAGTATAAACAGCTAGACATACATTCACTTTTATATATATAGATAAGTAAAGTATAGTGATCATGAAAAAATTCGATCTCGAGATTTTGACGGTATTACATGTTTTGTAATACCCACACGGGTGGGTGAGTGTGTTAGCATTGCTTGTTACCACGCTATGGTCCAGAATCTTTGATGGATCAAGTTGATATTTAACACAAAAATAGGTCCTATAGTTTAGATGATCCCTATTGTTTGGGAAGAATTATCCATGACGGGAAAGTCACTTTATTTTCCAAAAACCGGTTTTTAGAAAACATTTTTGTCTCCTAAACTGCTAATTCTAGTTTTGAAATTTTAGCATTATCTTTGAGGTTACAAATCCAATAAAGGAAAAATATATTCAGAATTTCAAAACAACGGGAAGTATTTTTTTTCAATAAAATGTAAAAATTTTGACTTATAATTCAATCTCAAAGTTTGTGAGAGCGATACAAGCCATACCGTTTAACGCATCAAAATGAAACTATGCCTAAAGATAGAACATTATGTGGAGAATGAGTTGAGATAATTTTCTTAGAAATTACATTCGCCGAAGGGGTGTTAAAGTAGGATTTCTGTTTTCAGAAAATGTTTTTTTGACATTAAACGGCTAATTAAAAAAGCATGAATATTTTATCAAAAATGGAATAAAAAATTAGCAATTCATAAAAAAATATTCATGAAATTTCAATCATAGCAAAGAGCAATAAAGCTATAAAAACTGTTTGTTTATCCTAGACTAAAGGATCACCTGATATACTTTTCAAATTTTTGATATTTTTTTAAAATGTTTACATTGACTTAGAAATTTTTTGAGCGAATCCACTGAGATAATATTGATATTTATAAAGGAAAAATTTAAATAATTTATTGACTTATACGAGATATAAGAGGAATAATATTTTTACATGTAAAAAAATCACTGCCAAAAACATAAATAAATTTCCTTTGTCTTCATGGTATGATGGATTTGTCTCATAAAATGCTTTAATAAATCAATATATTGCACTCTTGAGCAAAACTTAAAATCAGTTATAATTTCTTTATCTTTGTGATTTGTAGTATTCTTCCTTGATATTGGAATGTGACGAATGGACTCTTTCCTCCAGAAAGAGGAGTTATGTTTTTTAAGAAATGTCCAGTATTTTCACTATTCTAGTTTTTAAAAATGTCAAGCTGCCAGCTGTAAAGGTTTTTAATTATACTGCATAGCCGGCTTTGACTTTGATTTGAGTGTGTAAAACTGGGTAACTACTAATATATTTTTTACAGAGTAACCTTATAACAGAGTACACCACACAGGAAAAAGATAACACTCGCTCAGAGTGAATTGGTATATATGACTTTAGACAAATGGAAAGAAAAGTGATTTTAATGAAACACTAGGAAGCCGTAAAATTCCCAATATAATAATTATATAAAGGAATAAAAATTTTAAAAATAGTTCAAAATTGAGTATACTATTTCAATAAGATATAATTATCCTACATCTTAAATTAAAAATTAACTTAAAACGATATTCTTTGATGTTTCTGACATTTTTCAGATAAAATAAGGATATTTTTAAGTTTTAAATAGGAAACTTTGTCTTAAATTTTCAATGTAGAAGGTCAGGTAAACTATGTGAGAGATCCCCTGGCTATTGGAACAAGAGCCATGTTCTCCTGTAAAAAATTATTTCATAACACGAAATCTACAATTTCGATTTTCAAAAATGTTATTACTGTTGTAGTTATACTAATGATATTATATGCGTCAGTGGTGTGATATACAAAAATAAGCGTAAATATTATAAGTGGACAAATCACTTTCTCTACTGCCTCCAGGAATGAAGACAAATAAACATCTCCCATTTAGACATTTATGTTATAGCTAAATGGAAAATTATATATTGTATAACCAAGAATTATATTATGTTTACTTGTGATAAACTTGAATGCAGGTCACTTCAGGTTTGATTTAATCTGTATAAGGGAACAGGTGAATAATTCATTCTCTGCTTAAAGAAAATCAGGAAAACAAAGGATAAAAACTAATACAATTGGCATATTGTTACATGGATCAGGAGTGAAGTGTAAGAGGACAGCGAGATAAAGGGGTGTGAGACGGAGCAGAAGGAGAAAGAAAGAGAGCGACATAGTGTAGGGAGGGAGGAGTGTATGACAGAGATGAAGAGGGAGTGAGAAGAAAAGAGGAGATGGGAATCAAAGATGGTGGCTAGTTTACGAGTTTAACATTCAAAGGTTAAAGGACGTAAGCTTAAAACAAGCTTTCAACTAGAAAATTATAACTATGATTTTTTAAAAAATCTATTGTATTTTATTAATTAGATAATTATCTTACATTTTTTATATCCATTTCAAAAATTTGTTCATCACCTAACAGTAACACGTTGAAGACAACCTAATTTATTCGAAATAAATAAATTTCAGGTGCCATTTGCAGAATGTGACAAATAATTCATAATAGTAAATCTCCATATAGTGAGTAATTGAAAAGTAGTTAAACACGGAGAAGAGACAAACCGGCTCATTGCAATTGCTTGGTATAAATATATAAAACATCTGGACAAAGAAATTTAATTATGCATGCTTAATTTCATTGTAATCAATTTGATTTAAGTATTGCAAGGAAATGATACTAAAAATTTACATGAACTATGACTTTTTTTGATATTGGTGGATCAAAAATAAGTAAAATAACTTCCATTTAACTTTAAATACAGGTATTGTGGACAAAATATATATACAATGCATGTGAAAGAGCACATAAAGAAAATGATGAAAAATTATATCATAGAATATGATCTGTAAACTATAAAATAAAAGGTTTACCTTATCATGATGGAGAGGTAATCTTGTTGCGTTCTGTCAGGCGAAGCCCGAATGTGACTGACGTGTCGAGACATGCATCCAACTATAGGGTCAAAAGTTCGCTTACATTTATTCTACTGGGAAAACTACCCCCACTCTAACTTTACAATTGCGTCATAATTTATTATGAGCAAATATATGCCTCATAGTATTTCAAGCAGAAATCGTATAAAACAATCTGCAGCTGTTTTATTCTAAAGTAAATGATATTTCTGAGGTTTTCTTCCTTGCACTAATTCAAGCTCAGTGCACTAAAGTAAAAAGATTAATGCAAGAAAGAACTTTGAATAAACCTCTTTATATTCAAAATTTATATAAATTGATAGCAACGACATTTTTTCTTCAATGTTTTTCAGAGAAAATAAGGGTATTTTCACATTTTAAATTTGAAAATTTGACTTAAATATTCAATGAAGAAGGAGGTCAAGTAAACAATGTAAGAAATCCACTGGCTATTTGAACAAAAGCCATGTTCTCTGGTAGGAGATTATTTCGTATCACGAAATTTTCACTTTGGCTTTTCAAAAATGTAATTACTGCTGTAGTTATACTAATGGCATTATTTGCATCAGCTGTGTGATGTAGAAAAATAAGCTTATATATTGATAAGTCAATCAATCATTATCTGTACTACCTCAGGAATGAAAGACTAATAAACATCTCCCATTTAGATGTTTACATTATGCTTAAATGGGACATTATATATGATATACCCAAGAAGTTTGATATTATGTTTACTTATAGTAAAGTTGAGTGTAGGCCACTCCAGATTTTTTTACATTGTTTACATTGACTTAGAATTTTTTTCAGTGAATTCACCGAAATAATATAATGTTTAGAGGTATAATGAACATGTTTAAATGATTTAACGACTTATATGTGATATAAGAAGAATAAAATTCTTATATGTAAAAAATCAACAACAATAGAGCATATGAAACATTTAATTTCTGACTATTTTTATGGTATGATGGGTTTGCCAAACAAAATGTTCTAATCAATCTATATGTTGCACATCATTCTACAAAGGTTAATAATATCAGATGCTGATTTTTTTACGTTTATGAATAACATTATTATTGGGTAATATTGAAGTTTTTGAAATGAACTTTTTCGTCCTATAGAAGGGCTTCTATGTTTTTGTCTAATTTCCAGTTTTTTCACTGTTCTAGTCTAATAGTTCATACCATTATTTTTAAACATTTTAAGCTTCCAGCTTTTAAATTTAAAATTATACAGAGATGTCGGCTTTGAACTTGATTTAAGAATGGAAAAGTGGCTAATTACCAATATATTTTTTCTCAATATACATTTATAGTAAAGTTATAAAAGAGTACAGCACGTGGGAAAAAATAACATTCTCTCAGAGTAAATTGTTGTTTTATGATTTTTTACTAAGGGAAAGAAAAGTGAGTTTTTAAAAAACTCTAGCATACCATAAAATTTTCAGTATAATAATATGATGAAAGACCAAAAATATAGGGTAAAATTCAGAATTAAAAAAAAAATCCTTTAAAAATAATAAATGAAATTATCCTACTCTTAAATTAAAAATTACCGGAAAACGACATTTTTTCTTACATGTTTTTGTCATTTCAGACAAAAACTTTATGTTTATAAAATACTTAAAATATTTTCAAGTTTTCAATGAGAAAATTTGTCTTAAGTATTAAATGTAGAAGGAGGTCAGATAAACTATGTAAGAGATTCTCGAGCTATTGGAGCAAAAGCCATGCTCTCATGTAGGAAATTATTTCGTTTAAGCAAATTTTCACTTTGGCTTTTCATAATGTTATTATGCTGTAGTTATACTAATGATTGTATATCCATTAATTGTGTGTCACAAAAAAAAGTCTTATCTATTGATAAGTGGATCAATCACTATCTGTACTACCTCAGGAATGAAAGACTAATAAACATCTCCCATTTAGACGACTATATTTTGCTTGAATGAGACATTATATACTATATACCCAAGAAGTTTGATATTCAAGTTTACTTACAGTAAAGTTGAGTGTAGGCTACTCCAGATTTTTAATAAGTTTTAGGATAATTTCATTTACTATTTTTAAAACATTTTTTGAATTTTAAATTGTGCTCTACAGTTTTGGTCTTTATCAAATTGTTATACTGGGAATTTTATGGAATACTAGAGTTTTTTAAAAAATCATTTTTCTTTCCTGTAGTCAAAAATCATAAAAATCGAATTTACTCTGGTCGAGTGTTATTTTTCCCACGTGCTGTACTCTGTTATAAGGTTGCTGTAAATGAATATTGAGAAAAAATATGGTAATTAGCCACTTTTGAATTCTCAAATCAAACAGTAATTTGCATTCCCTTTCTATAACATAATAACATTTTTGTAAAATGGAAGTGTTGATTTCGTATTACGATATAATCTCTTACAGGAGAACATGGCTTTTGTTGCAACAGCCAGTGGATCTCTTAAATAGTTTATCTAACCTTCTTCTACATTAAAGATTTAAAAGAAAAGATTCACATTTAAAACTTGAAAATATTCTTATTTTGTCTGAAAAATGTTAGAAACATGTAAGAAAAATTCATTTTAAGATAATTTTTAATTTTAGATGTAGGATAAATTCATTTATTAATTTTTAAAGACTTTTTTTCAATTTTCAATTATGTTTTACATTTCAAGGCCTTTTATAGAATTAGTTTTATGGAATATTTTAGCAAAACTTCATTATTTTAATGAAAAAAATTTTACATTTCATTGACAAAAAAATATTTCATGTTCTTATTTTCAATCAAATGTAAAAAATTTGAATTATAATTCAATCTGAAAGCTTGTGAGAGCGATACAAGTCATACCATCTGACGGATCAAAATGAAACTATTCCTAAAATAGTACTTTATGTGGAGGATGAGTTGAGGTCATTTTTTAGAATTACATTAACCAATTGGGCGTCAAAAAACAATGAAATTTTGCCAAAATATTGAACAGAAAATTAACGATTTCATAAAAAAAATCATGAAATTTCAATTACGGCAAAGAGCAATAAAGCTATAAAAAGTGAATATTGATCCAAGTGAATACTTGTTACACTTGTATTTGTTTACACTGACTTCGAAATTTTTTGAGTGAATCCACTGAAATAAAATTCGTTTAGAGGTTTCATGGAAAACGTTTAAATAATTTAATAACTTAATATTATATGCAAAAGAATAAAATTTTACATGTAATAAATCAAATCCAATCAAATATATAATATCTTGTATCCATGGTATGATGTCTAACAAAATACTCTAATCAATCTATATGTTGCACCCTTTGAACAAAACTTAATATCAGATATAATTTTTTTTTTGGTGTTTATGAATCATTTGGGTAATATTGTAGTGTGAGGAATGAACTCCTTCCTCAAGAAGGGCTATTATGTTGTTGACAATATTCAGTTTTTCCACTACTCTAGTCTAATAGTTCATATCTATTAATATTAAAAATTTCAAGCTTCCACCCATAAAAGCTTTAAATTGTACTAAAAAGCCGGCTTTGATTTTGATTTGAGTATGCAAAACTGGCTAATTACTTATATATTTTTTCTCAATATATATTTACTGAAACCTATTACAGAGTACAGCACGCAGGAAAAAGATAACACTTTGTTTCTGAAAAGCTCATCAGAGTAAACTGAATTTTTATGATTTTTGACAAAGGGAAAGAAAAGTGATTTTTTTTAAAAAAACACTAGCAAACCACAAAATTCCCAGTATACTAATTCTATAAAAGACCAAAAACTGTAAAACATAATTCAAAATTTAAAACAGTCGGAGGTCAGATAAACAATGTAAGAGATCTACTGGCTGTTGGAACAAAAGCCATGTTCTCCTGCAAGAGATTATTTCGTAACAGGAAATCTACACTTTCAATTTTCAAAAATGTTATTACTGTTATAGTTATACTAATGATATTATATGCATCAGTGGTGTAAGATACAAAAAAAAATAAGCATATATATTGATAAGTGGATCAATCACTTTCTTTACTACCTCTAGGAATGCATAGACTAATAAACATCTCCAATTTAGATATTTATATTATTCCTAAATAAGACATTATATATTGTATACCGAAGAGGTTTGATATTACGTTTACTTATAGTAAAGTTGAGTGTAGGCCACTCCAGGTTTTTTCTATAGTTTTTATTCCTTCAGCTTTAAATACCTATATTACAGTTGAGTCAATTACAAATTTAAACATACTAATACCAAAAGCTGCTCTCTTTTGAACTACAGGTACTCCTTGTTTAACGAGAGTAATTCTAACCAACGTGACCGTTTTTAAGCGAAATCCTTGTTAAATGAATGTGTATTCATATGTATATCAGTCAAGAAGCGCATAGTTTTCATACCCTCTCTCTTTTTCCTCTTTTCAAAGAATCAATCAATGAATATCAGTCTTGTTTATTGGTTTACTCGTAAGCAATATACCGATAGGGTACACAATAATTAAAAAGCTTAATATATTAATGATTTTGACTGACCACACACATTTTGACGGCATGCGCTGCCTGCCAGTTGCCAGTCAGCCTACAGTTTTCACGCCCCACTTATAGTACTGCATCATACCGACGAATACAACTGCATACGCGTTGTCGTAACTGCGAGAGAATTATGATAAAGGCATATTGGGCCAGACGTAAGGCCCGTCGTTATTCCGAGTTGACGTTAAATGAGGAATACCTGTATTAACTGCTATGTGAATGAATCACAGTCTTTATATTTGAGTCAAAATAGTGATTTCGGTTTAAATGACAGTACACATACAATAACTAGCAGTAAGGAAGTGATAGGGAGGATAAGAAATGTGTAAAGATTAACAATTTTTTTTTACATTTTATTATCAAAAATTAAATATTTTATACATGAAAAAAACCAACGAAGAAGTATATTTTGAGAAACAACTTAGATACTTAATACACTGTTACATATAAATAAATATTTTATATTATTTGATGTTTACGTCATCTGTAACTAAAACTGCTGCTCCCAGTGGTGCTAGCTTAATGGAATGGGTGTCAACAGTGTTACTAGACAAACTGAAATAATAAAAACAAAATTATTAATAGTCTGATACTTTTCTTTAAAACCTATTTCAATTACAGTTTTTTATTTTATAACAGGAATAGTCAAACATACTTTTAATGGTATAAAAGTATTCAAAGTGTTATTTTTCTAGATCTTGTACTTTTTTTTTATTAAGATAAACACTCTGCTTAGACATCTTTAGTTGATGAGAAATAATTAGTTTCACTTTTTAATAATCAATCATAATATAAGAGGCCTATTTGAAGTACTGGCAAATAGACAACTGACCCGAGGGAGAGTTTTTTTTTGCTATTAAAATTTTAAAGTTTAATTGTTTATGTTCTTGAAATATCGACCTGAGCAAAAAAAAATGTTTATAAGTGGTAAAAGTTATTCCAAGAGGGCTGAGAAAATGTTAAGGGTGAACCTCGCTCCAGCATGTCAATAACTGACGAAAATGTTCAAAAAGGGAAAGAAATTGTGTTGAAAACTCGTCGAATGACAATTAGAGAAGTACCTAATGATCTCATCGAATGACTCATGCAAATCAATTTTAACGGTGTTTTGGGTAGTGCACCTATCAGCGCTAATACACCTGCACACACATCGTTACTATTTTTGGTCAAAAACAATACCTAATATCATGCCTCAGCCAACGTATTCACCAGACTTGGCTCCTGAGATTTTTTCTTTTTTTCAAAATTGAAAAGGCCTATGGACGAAGATTTGGGATTATTGAGGGAATTAAGGCTGCATCGCAGGAGGAACTCTAGGCAATTACAAAAAGTACATTTCAGAGTATTGTATCAGAGGGTAATTATTTTGAAGCGGATAAAATAATTTTGGATGAATAAATGAATAGTTTTTTTTATAAAAATGAAAAAATTACAAAATAATACAGAATTCTTTTTGCATTGTCTCAGCTTAACTAAAGTAGATAAATATTTAAAATAAGGATAGAGAAGTAATTTTGTTTAATTTGTTTCAAATATACTCTAATTTATTACCAATATAGTACATACTAGTAAACGCGCCCGTCTTTGACGGAATCAAAAATTCGATGACATATTGTATTCCAAACTATCATTAGAAATTACAGAATAGTAGAAAAAATGATTATTAGGACAGTGTTAAGCAAATGCCTCTGTATACACCACAATAGCTGTCTGCCCTTCAGGTTCAGAACAAAGAGTTAGAACCTCTGACTCTCGGGCAAGCAAACTACAGTTGATCATGTGAGAAAAACTTGGTCTCACTCACTTCAATGCCTGCACAGAATAGAGTTTCCCCTTGCGACTTAGTTACCGTCATGCAAAACATACGCAGACAGAACATTGCAATCGTTTGAATGGAAAAGGATAGTAGCACGGAAACAATGGTATGTAGGGTACAGACTCTCCAGTAAGTCACCCAGTCATGATGACTGCCCCTCTATGGAGTACCTGTGCAGAGCACGAACTCAGAGTCGTATTCCGCTACACATTTTTTGGGCACTCACGTTTCGTAACATGAAATTTGTTACTGCTACTAAATTGATTGGTAACATGATTGGTGCTCCTACTTTAAGTTTGTACTCATGAGCAGGCAGTCCGGGAGCAGACAGAGAATCAAGAAATTCAGTTGGATAATGAACTGCTTTCTTATCACTAATCACTCTCTTTAATGACTTGTAAGTTCTTTCCTCAGATTGATACAGTGTAAGAACTGTTTGTTGATTTTTCCTCCCTGTTCATAGAATTGCTCGTTCACAAAGCTATTTATTCTGAATAGATAGTACATAGTCAACTCTGGGAAACACCTTTTCAATAATCTCAAATTAACAATATATTCATAAAAAGATTTCATATAAATAATGTGAAATAACAATCAATGATCAAACCACTTTGTTTTCCCATTTCATATTGTGGTTTTATCATTGATATCTATATAAATAAAAGAATGATTTTGTCGTACAATGCTTAGAACGGACTCTTTCAAGGTTTATTTGCATTTCATACTTTAGAGAAACCGAATCCACCCTTAGAAAAATTTCTGTCGGTTTGTCCGCAAAATTTTGTCACAAGTAAACTCAGCCACCATTAGACATATCAAGCTGGAACTTTGACAGTAGATTTGTATAAGTCTAACTTAAAATGTAGGCCTGAATTGATTGGAAATTCAACGTAGAAGCGAAGTTATGAACTTTTAAGCAGTATTTTGCTAACTTCACAGACATGTTCATTTTGAAAATATACAGGTGTAGAAAGTAGATATTGTTAGTTGATTTTAATTCATTTGCGTATATCAATTTGAACGAGCAATTCTCAACCCTTACTATGAACAGGCAGGAAATATCAACAAACAAGTTCTTCGCTGAATCAAGCCGAGGAAAGAATTTACAAGTCAGTAAGGGAGTGATTAGTGATGAGGAAGCATCACACACAGTTCCAACTGAATTTCTTGACTCTGTGACTGCTCCTGGACTGCCTACTTGTGAGTAAAAACTCTAAGTAGGAGCACCAATCATGCTGCGATTTAGTAGCAGTAACAAATTTCATGTTACGTAACGTGAGTACCCCAAAAATGTGTAACGGAATACGAATCTGAGTTCGTGCTTTGCACAGATAAGTCACAGAGGTGAACATCATTACTGGGTGTGGTACTGGAAAGTCTGTGAGTATACCATACATACTATTAGTATTAGTAGTTTCCGAGCTACTATCCTTTTCCATTCAAACAATTTCGATGTTCGGTCAGCGTATGTTTTGCAATGATGGTAACTAAGTCGCAAGCAAAAACTCAATCTACAGCAGGAATTGAAGTGAGTTGGACCGAGTTTTTCTCACATGGTCAACTGTAGTTTGCTTGCCTAAGAGTCAGATGTTCCAACTCTTTGTTCTCCATCAACCTGAAGGACAGACAGCTAGCTAATGCTTTTGACAGAAGAATTTGCTTAACATTGTACTAATAATGTTATTTTCTACTATTCTATAATTTTATTGATATTTTGGAAGACCATGTATCATCGAATTTTTGATTCCGTCAAAGACGGGTACGTTTTACTAGTATTCATATACGCAAATGAAATTAAACAATAATACCTACTTGCTACACCTTGAAACTTGAAATTTCAAACAACAATACCTACTTGCTACACCTGTATATTTTCAAAATAAAAATGTCTGTAAAGTTAGGAAAATACAGCATAAGGTCCATAACTTCACTTCTATGTTAAATTTTCGATCAATTCAGATCCTACATTTTAAGTTAGACATACACAAATCTATTGCCAAAGTTTCAGCTTGATATGTCTTACGGTGGTTGAGTTTACTAGTGACAAAATTTTCCGGACAAAACGACAAATTTTTACTTTACTATAAGTAAAGTATAGTGATCGTGAAAAAATTCGATCTCGAGATTTTGACGGAATTACATGTTTTGAGGTCCCAAAAGTCGTTTTATGAAGTTTTCTCGATTATGTCTGTGTATGTGTGGGTGGGTGGGTGAGTGTGTTAGCATTGCTTGTTGCCACGCTACGATCCAGAATCTTTGATGGATCAGGTTGATATTTTACACAAAAATGGGCCCTATAGTTTAGATAATCCCTATCTTTTGGGAAGAATTATACATGACAGGAAAGTCACTTTTTTTGCCAAAAACCTGTTTTTAGAAAACATTTTTTTCTCTTAAACTGCTGACTCTAGAGTTTTGCAATTTAGGTATTATCTTTGTGGTTACAAATGGAATAAACAAAAAAAATATTCAGAATTTTAAAACAAAGGAACATATTTTTTATTCAATAAAATGTAAAAATTGTTACTTATAATTCAATCTCAAACCTTGTGAGAACGATACAAGCCGTCTGAAGGATCAAAATGAAACTAAGCCTAAAAATAGAACATTATGTGGAGAATGAGTTGAGATATTTTTTCTCAAAATTACATTCGGCAAAGGGGCGTTACAGTACGATTTCTGTTTTCAAAGAATGTTTTTTTCACGCTAAACGGCTCATTAAAAAATCATGAAAATTTGTTCAAAAATGGAAACAAAATTAGCAATTCATAAAAAAAATTCATGAAATTTCAATTTCGGCAAAGAGCAATCTTTATAAATAAAATAATGATTTTCTCTGTACATTGCTTAGAACTGACTCATTTCAAGTTTTCTTTACGTTTCATACATTGGAGAAACCGAATCCACCCTTAGAAAAATTTTCTGTCGGTTTGTCCGCAAAACTTTGTCACAGGTAAACTCAGCTACCATAAGACATATAAAGCTGAAACTTTTACAGTAGATTTGTGTAGGTCTAACTTAAAATATAGGCTATGAATTGATTGGAAATTCAACGTAGAAGTGAAGTTATGGACGTTTAACGCAAAAATGTTTGTCACAAGTAAACTCAGCCACCATAAGACATAGCGAGCTGAAACATTGACACTGGATTTGTGTATGCTAACTTAAAATATGGCTCTAAATAGATTATTAATTGAGTACAGAAGCGAAGTTATGGGGCTTTTAGCTGTATTTTCCTAACTTCACAGACAAGTTTGTTTTGAAAATACACAGGTGTGGCAAGTAGGTATTGTTAGTTGATTTTAATTTCAATTGAGCACATGAATATATTGCGTATTTGACATCATTGAAATGGTGTTTCACAGAGTTAAGGATGTACTATCTATTGAGAATAAATGTTTTGTAAAAGAGCAATTCTCAGCCCTTAATATGAACAGGCATGAGAAATCAACAAACAAGTTCTTACGCTATATGAAGCCGAGGAAAGAACTTACAAGTCAGTAAAGAGATTGGATTAGTGATGAAGAAGCAGTTCATTATCTAATTGAATTCCTTGACTCTGAATTTATTTCTCCTGACTGCCTGCTCATGAGTAAAAACTTAAAGTAGGAGCACCAATGATGCTGCAAATTTATAGCAGTAACAAATTTCATGTTACGAAACATGAGTGACCCAAAAAACTGTGCAACGGGACACGACTCTGAGTTCGTGCTCTACACAGATATGCCATAGAGGCGGACATAATGACTGGATGTGGTATTGGGGAGTCTTCCGAACCACTGTCTGTTTCCATTCAAATGATTGCAAGGTCCCCTCAGAGTCTATTTCGCAATGACGTTAACTAAGTCGCAAAGGGAGACTTTATCTAACGCAGGAATTCAAGTTAGCGAAACCAAGTTTTTCTCACATGGTCAACTGTAGTTTACTTGCTCAATAGTCAGAGGTTTCAACTGATTGTTCTTCCATGAACCTGAAGGACAGACAGCTAATGTAGTGTATACAGAGGCATTTGTTTAACACTGTACTAATAATGGTGTTTTCTACTATTCTATAATTTCTAATTATAGTATTAGTATAATACTATAATTGATATGTTGGAATACCAAGTATAATAGAATTTTTGATTCCGTCAAAGACGGGTACATTTGCTAGTAACGCTATAAAAACTGTTTGTTTATCGTAAACTAAGGGATCACTTGCTATACTTATCGAATTTTTTATATTATTTTATATTGTTTACATTGACTTAGAATTTTTTCAGTAAATTCACCGATATAATATAATGTTTAGAGGTATAATGAAAATTTTTAAATGATTTAACGACTTACATGCGATGTAAGGAGAATAAAATTTGTATATGTAAAAAGTCAACAACAATAGAGCATATGAAACATATAATTCCTGATCCTTTTTATAGTATGATGGGTTTGTATAACAAATTGTTCTAATTGTTCTAACATATGTCCAGTTTTTCACTATTCTAGTCTAATAGTTCATACCATTATTTTTAAAATTTTAAGATTCCAGCTTTTAAATTTAAAATTATACAGAAAAGTTGGCTTTGAACTTGATTTAAGAATGCAAAGGTGGTTAATTACCAATATATTTTTTCTCAAAAAACATTTACAGCAAACTTATAACAAAGTAGAGCACGTGGGGGAAAATAACATTTCCTCAGAGTAAATTGTTTTTTTATGATTTTTGTCAAAGGGAAAGAAAAGTGAGTTTAGACGATTATGTTATGCTTAAATGAGACATTATATATTATATACCCAAGAAGTTTTATATTAAGTTTACTTATAGTAAAGTTGAGTGTAGGCCACTACAGATTTTTCTAAGGGTGGATTCGGTTTCTCTAATGTAGTAAACGTAAAGAAAACTTGAAATGAGTCAGTTCTAAGGAATATACAGACAAAGTCTTTCTTTTATTTATATAGTTATTTGGCAACACTAGACAAATAAAATATTATTGATGAAGTAAATAAGATAAAGAGATATAATCTTACTGATATTGATTGTCACTGTTGACGGACTTCAGGTAAACTTTTAAAGATGGAGGTATATAACGGTTGGTAGCGGTGAAGAAATTTACAGATTTCAATGATATATCAACATCATGGAAATTCAGGTTTGCAATATAAAACATCTGATAAGTATTATTAATAAAGCTGAAACAAAGATTATTCAATTAATAAAAAATGTCTTGTAAAATTTTTATCAAAGAACTCCAAATTATCACCCTACAAATAATATATAATATAAGCAATTATATAATTATTACATCACGGCTCGTCGCCTTCAGAATTATAGAACAAGAATTTTTAATCTTGTACCATTGTTGCTATAAAATCCTCTACTTTAAAAATTCTCCGCCAAATCCTTACTACTTGTAAAGTAGTAACCTCAAAATATCCTACCAAAGAATTGTCACCCCCAAATACCCAATATACAGAATTTTTCACCTCATAATCCCCCACTTGAAGAATAGTCACCTCAAAATTCCTCAGATGTACGAAGACTTTATCTAAAGAACAGATTATACAAGAAAATATTATAAGGGAAGTTTAAATAATGATATAGGACAATAAAACAGACATAATAAAATAGAAGAAGAAAATAAGGGTATAAGACAGGTTAATTGGGTGGTAAACCGGAGAAGGCTAAACAAGGAAAAGTTAAATACGGATATGAGGCAACAGGAATGATTAAATAATGCTCTAGATAGAAAGATTAAGGTAAAAAAAGGGAATAACGCCAAACGAGAAGATTAAATAAAGTTATGAGGTAAGAGAAATGGTAAAAAAAAAGATTGTAAATTAAAAAGGTTATAAGATAATAGAGGTAGGAGGCGGTAAAATCACAGTTTGATAAATAGTATAGTGATAGTCCGACGCTTCCCACCTCAGGTGAGCGTATACGACTACGCTACCAAGCTTTTATGAGTAGCCAGTACAAACAAGAAGAAAGGACCCTCAGGAAATTAATATATAACCATGTAATGACTTGCAAGAGTGAAGATATTCTATCCCCAATATCTTTTACAAAACTAAGAGAACTAAGAACATCTTAATTACAAATAGATCTTCACCCACCACAAAGGATCTACAACGTAGTCACCTGGTGCACCAGAACAGATGCACCACAGAGAGACGTGCAACCCTGCCAACAAGGTACAAGGGATGACTACGACTAGACTATCGAGACGCCTGACCATGCAACTTGCCACGGAGGCCCCTAAAAATCTCTCAGAGGAGGTCCATGGCAAAGCGCTAACAAGACAGACATTAGTTGATGGGACCACTATTTTACATTGCAACAGTGATGTAAACAAATTGAATATCCTCGAAGCTCTCTACATCAAGGATGAAGGTCCAAATTTAAATATTCAAAATAGTGACTTTTGTATCATCCCAAGCTTAAAAACAATAGAAAATAGATTTGAATTTGTTAAGGGAGTGGAAGTTAGCAGGTAGATTGGAGTTTATAATCTCTATTACCGGGTCACATTTTATGACCCTGACTATACATCTGCTTAGGCCACTCCTTTCCCACTCACCCCACCTCTTCCCCCTCCCCCGCCCTTCCATCCATCCATGCCTTTAGTTGTCAATGGAACTTAGACCAAATATCATTTATAACTTTCTTTCTTTAGTTTATTTATTTTAATTGTAAACCTGAGGATGAGATATGATTGTTGAAAGCTTGTTTATTAGTGTAAGGTGAATATACATTTAGACCATGTTATTAAATTTCTTTCGTTCACTTGAACTATTAAATGCCATTGGCGAACCTGATTTATAGTTTGCCTACTACAATAAGAAAAATAGCCAGGAGTCTAGAATCTGTTAATAAAAAGGTCGTGAATGCAGAAACTGTGATCATTTTTAATATATATATGTGTGGTGTGTGTGTGTGAGTGAATGAGTGGGTAGGTGGGTTTGTGTGTATCCAAAGTTAGTGGTCACGCTACGGTCCAGAATCTTTGATGGATCAAAATTATATTTTACACAAAAACGGACCTCTTAGTGTAGATGTGCTGTAAACTTTAGGAGCAATTATGCATGATGCGAAAGTAACTTCTTTTGCCAAAACATTTTTTAGACATTTTTTACTCTCTAACCTAATTCTAGAGTGTTAAAATTTGGCACTATCTTTGAGACTATAAAAGCAATAACTGAAAAAATTTCAGAGTTTTAAAACAACAAGAAATATTTTTTTCTTCAATAAATATAAAAATTTTGACTTATCATTATCTCCAAGCTTTCGAGGGCGATGTAAGTCATACCGTTTGACAGATCAAAATAAAATTATATTTAAAAATAGAGCATTATGTGGGGAATGAGTTTAGATAATTTTTTTATAATTACATTAACCAAAGAGCATATTTTCTCTTTTTAGAAAATGTTTTATTGACGCTAAACGGCTCATTAAAATTATGAAAATATGCCAAAAAAATAAGAAAGAAAATTTGCAATTAATGAAAAATAATTCGTGTAATTTCCATAACCCCAAAGAGCAATAAAGTTATAAAAACTGTATGTTTATCCTAGACTAACAGATCACCGGCTATTCTTATAGGATTGGTTGATATTTATTCACATAATTTATACTGACTTAAAATTTTTGAAGTAAATCGACTGAAAGAAAATTGATGTTTAAAGGTTTAATGAAAAAAGTTGAAATGATTTAATAACCTACTTAATATGAGATGTAAGAAGAATAAAATTCTTTTATGTAAAAAATCAATGCCAACCCATCATATAATGTCTGATGCTTTTTATGGTATGATGGATTTGTCTAACAAAATGCTCTAATCTATCTATATGTTGCCGTCTTGAATAAAACTTAATATTAGATGTCAACTTCCTTGACAACAAATATTGATTAAAATTGATTTAAGAAGAATTGATGACCCCTAAGTTTTCTATTACTAAAAAACAGCTACTAATTTTAAGCTGTTTTTTTTTAGTGATTCAATGACACTGATATTTTTTATTACATATTTCTGACATTTTTCAGAATCCGGTCATCAGCTGAAAATGACGACCTGATAACTTCTAAGTTATACAGTCTCTTAGGCAATGCAAAGCCAGATTGGTTTATCATTTGTGTCCATCCACAGCTAACTCATTATTCCCATACCCTACCCCGGACTGAAGTGCCAAGGTTCCTGTATGGCCACACTGAGGCCTCTACCTGCCTGTAATACATAATTAGATTATACGTCTTAAATCGGGATCTATTAACATTATTTTGTATGATTACCTTTCTATCTATCCCTCGTTCTTTGTTTGGAATCATTTTTCAATATAATACTCTCCTGTTCCCCATAATCCGTTTTTTGAGCCCAATACTCCAACTACACTCTTCCTAACTGGGCATTACACAGCAAAGGCTGAATGAGTATTCACAGTAAGTCCCAACCTCACTATAGGTAATACTATTTACACAAACGACTTTACTCCTGTCTGGGCAACTTCTGGACCTATGACCCGCAATGACCGCATGACTCAATCTCACGACCACAACGAGATGCCACATCACCGAATCGCTAACACCTATAATACTGGCTAAGATCTGCATATTTTTCCACTCGATACCTCTGCCACACAATCCTCAAATTACTTCTGTTTATAATTTCTCTATGCTATAGTTTGCTAACCGAGCATATGACATTTACTGTTTCCTTTTTCTTATTAGGAATCCTAAACAATGGCATTATATCTCCTTTTTTAATACCCAGATCTATATTAGTTTGCCTTATTTGTTCCTCCAGCTCATCAAATAATAATTTAGCAATAGTAGGCCTCTGGTCTGGAACTGCTAATTACGACGTGGGAACATTATTTGATCATTGAAGACCGACTGACTATAGGAAGAAAAGCCATATATGTTTCAATGAAACATGTCATATATCAGTGTATTGTACATATGTACAATGATACATGTAAATGTGATGTATGTATATGCCCACACATAACATGTAATGTGTATATTCTGAATATATATACTACATAAACTTTAATAATTTACCGACCGTGTGATAGCTAAATAACTAAAAAAGATAAATCGGGATGCGGTCACTTTCTCCAACTTTCAGTCAAACTCATTGCCGATTTCAACTTTATCAAAATCTTTTTCAAAGTCAAAAGTAGGAATATTTGAAAATGAACAAACTATTGCATATAACACAACTATAAATCATTTAAATAAAGCTTAAATTTGAAAATTTGTTTTTAGCAATGTAATATGCAACTAGTAATGTTATATGAATGCCTCTTCAATGAAGACCTAGTTATTTCATGACTAGAATATTTACAGTGAGGAAATATCACGAAAGGTATTGTTCCTGAGGTCAAAGGCAAGTCCTGAACCCTGGCTCTGAATAAAAAAAGTCAAGTTTATTATTGTATTTCAGTACTATGATCATTTCCAAATTTGTTATTTTTTTAATCACATAAATCATTCTTATAAAACATTGTCACCCACATTCTGAGATATTTCTGCACTAGGTTAATGGTGCACAAAGTAAATTTATGATTGTTTAAATTACCTGCTAACATAAAACACTCGTTTTCTAGAGCGCAATTAGAAATTCCTTTTTGAACTATTTCTGATGATTTTAATTTAACTGCTTTCTTGTAAACATTAAGATGACTTGGTCCATCATTTTGTTTTTCGACATTTATATTCCAGGCATCAGAGTTTATAGGCAACCATGTGTTTGGATTATCTGAAAAACCTAAACAAAAGTCATACATATATATATATATATGCAGATGAATCACAATAAACACGTGATACAATCAATGAAAACAAACCACAAGGAAAAAAAAAAAAAAAAAAAAACAGATAGAAAAAATGCTCTGAGGCCTTTCAATTTATGTCATCGGAGAGCAAACAAGGTAAGAACTAGAAGGTAACATCAAAGGTGTGTACAAGGAAGGTAACTAAACAGCTGGGAAAACAAAAGTCGAAGAGGCATAATAAGAGAAAAACAAAAAATACCCAATACAATTAAACAATGCAAAATGAACAATAAGAAAATTAATTAAATTAAAAAAAAAAAAATAATAAAAAAATAAAAATAAAAATTATAAATAGCAATAAGAAACAAGTGTTATATATAATCCTAATATAAACAATATAAAATAAATATAAACAAATAGATACAAATAAAATTAATGCAATATCAAAAAATAAACAATAATAAAATGATATAACAACAAGAATACATGAGAAAGTAAATAAGTCAAATAAAAAGTTATGCTCTATTATTAGAATCCACAATCTGGTCAGAGTTCAATGTTCAACGTTGCAAGTACATATCCGAAGGTCACCCACAGGACCAATTTGCCTAACTATAACCTTCAATTAAAATTTCATCCAATTCTAAAAAGACCCATGACTTATATTTATTAGTTAAAATAAAAAAATCAAAATTATACTTAATTAGGGCACTTTCGTACTAAGTTCCTTTCCACAATCAGATGAGAAGAAATATCAATTCCTTGGAATCTTCCCATTTTATTGAATGATTTTTTGAATTAATATGTTGGAACAAGGCACTTGATTCTTCTTGCCTCCTGATAGTGTATTTATGTTGCTTCACTCTAGTAAGCAAACTTTTTCCGTTTGTCCAACATATGAAAAATCACAATCTCTACAAGGAATTCTATAAACACAACCTTCCTTTTCTTTTCTTTCACAATTATTTACAAGTCTGTTTAATAATTTCCCACCACTACTGAAAACAACTGAAATATCCATTTTTTTTAAAAATACTGGGATCTCTTTTAAGGTTTGATTAAAGGGAACAACCAGAAGGTTTCTATTTGTAAAGGGTTCTTTCTCAGTTCTGGTTCTCAAAGATTCTTTAGTTTCTTTCAATACTTTGTTTATTAGGGATCTTGGATATCTTAATGATGAGGCAATTTGATAAATGTTTTCAATTTCATCATTCAGGAATTCTTCACTACACAAATTAAACGCTCTTAGGAACATATTTCTGATTGTTCTTAATTTCTTAATTTTCTTATTGTTCATTTTGCATTGTTTAATTGTATTGGGTATTTTTTGTTTTTCTCTTATTATGCCTCTTCGACTTTTGTTTTCCCAGCTGTTTAGTTACCTTCCTTGTACACACCTTTGATGTTACCTTCTAGTTCTTACCTTGTTTGCTCTCCGATGACATAAATTGAAAGGCCTCAGAGCATTTTTTCTATCTGTTTTCTTTTTTTTCCTTGTGGTTTGTTTTCATATATATATATATATATTTATTTATTTATAAAATACTCTTAATCAACCTTATTTATTTCAATTAACCTTTTAAAATATAGCATATTAATAAATATCTGCATACTTAAAATAAAAAAAATCCAACTAAACAAGAACTTAAATAAAAAAATTCGATTGGAATAAACTCATCTTTCTTATAAGTAAGCTTAATATCAGGCAAAGTAAAGTAAAGAAGTTTTCCAGTAAAATTTTTACGCAGTAAATTTTTACAGAAAAAAAAAAGTAATTCTTTTACGCCTTATAGATTTTTCTATTTTGATAATAAATATTTTTGAAACTGATTCTGTTTTTACCCATGTGACAGATACATTGTTCCTTATGAAGTACTTACTTGCCTAAAACTTCTCATCCTACTATTGAGAGAACTTTTGTCATTTTTAACATAAAATATATTATAATTTTACAGAATCACACGAAAAAAGGCTTACAAATTATTTTTTTTTTCTGATTCTGCAATAGATTCTAAATTAGCAATTTCTTCCAAAAATAGTAGAGTTCTTAAACACACAAATAAAATTTGTCTGACTATTATTATGTTGAAGCATATAACATTTATATAGATTGCAGCATTCTTAATGGACAACCATCCTTTACCCTGGAGATTATCAGAAAAATTATGGTTTTTTAAGAAGTAAAAATCTCAAATCCTTCATATTAAACCTTAAAACAAGAATAATTTAATGTAAACAAATGCAACAAGTATAAGTGCAGAAGGTTGTCTATCAGTTTTTACTTTACTATAAGTAAAGTATAGTGATCGTGAAAAAAATCGATCTCGAGATTTTGACGGAATTACATGTTTTGAGGTCCCAGAAGTCGTTTTATGACGTTTTTACGATGATGTCTGTGTGTGTGTGTGGGTGCGTGTGTTAGCATTGCTTGTTACCACGCTACGGTCTTTGATGGATCAAGTTGATATTTTACACAAAAATGGGCCCCGTTTAGACGAAGATCCCTATTGTTTGGGAAGAATTATGCATGATGGGAAAGTCACTTTTTTTGCCAAAAACCATTTTTTTTAAAACATTTATTTCTCCTAAACTGATAACCCTAGAGTTTTGAAATTTTGACATTATCTTTGAGGTTACAAATGGAACAAACGAAAAATATATTCAGAATTTTAAAACAACAGAAAATATTTTTTTTTTAATAAAATGTAAAAATTTTGACTTATAATTCAATCTAAAACCTTGTGAGAGCGATACAAGCCATACTGTTAGACGGATCACAATGAAACTATTCCTAAAAATAGAACATTATGTGGAGAATGAGTTGAGATATTTTTTTTTAAAATTACATTCGCTAAAGGGGGGCGTTAGAGTACGATTTCGGTTTTCAGAAAATGATTTTTTAACGCGAAACAGCTCATTAAAAAATAATGAAAATTTGACCAAAAATGGAACAAAAAATTAGCAATTCATAAAAAAATTCTTGAAATTTCAATTATGGGAAAGAGCAATAACGATATAAAAACTGTTTGTTTATCCTAGACTAAGAGATCACCTGCTGTACTTGTCGAATTTTTTATATTTTTTTACATTGTTTTCATAGACTTAGAAATTTTTTGAGTAAATCCACTGAGATGAAATTGATATTTATAAAGGAACTAGCAAATGTACCCGTCTTTGACGGAATCAAAAATTCTATTATACTTGGTATTCCAAAATATCAATTATAGTATATTACTAATACTATAATTAGAAATTATAGAATAGTAGAAAACACCATTATTAGTACAGGGTTAAACAAATGCATCTGTATACACTACATTAGCTGTCTGTCCTTCAGGTTCATGGAAGAACAATCAGTTGAAACCTCTGACTATTGAGCAAGTAAACTACAGTTGACCATGTGAGAAAAACTTGGTTTCGCTAACTTGAATTCCTGCGTTAGATAAAGTCTCCCTTTGCGACTTAGTTAACGTCATTGCGAAATAGACTCTGATGGGACTTTGCAATCATTTGAATGGAAACAGACAGTGGCTCGGAATCAATGGTATGCGTGGTATACACACAGACTCCCCAATACCACATCCAGTCATTATGTCCGCCTCTATGGCATATCTGTGTAGAGCACGAACTCAGAGTCGTGTCCCGTTGCACAGTTTTTGGAGCACTCATGTTTCGTAACATGAAATTTGTTACTGCTATAAATTGCATCATCATTGGTGCTCCTACTTTAAGTTTTTACTCATGAGCAGGCAGTCCAGGAGAAATAAATTCAGAGTCAAGAAATTCAATTAGATAATGAACTGCTTCTTCATCACTAATCCAATCTCTTTACTGACTTGTAAGTTCTTTCCTCGGTATGATATAGCGTAAGAACTTGTTTGTTGATTTCTCCTGCCTGTTCATATTAAGGGCTGAGAATTGCTCGTTTACAAAACATTTATTCTCAATAGATAGTACATCCTCAACTCTGTGAAACACCATTTCAATGATGTCAAATACGCAATATATTCATATGCTCAATATACGCAATATATGCAATACTAGCAAACGTACCCGTCTTTGACGGAATCAAAAATTCTATTATACTTGGTATTCCAAAATATCAATTATAGTATTATACTAATACTACAATTAGAAGTTATAGAATAGTAGAAAATACCATTATTAGTACAGTGCTAAACAAATGCCTCTGTATACAAAGATTAGATTTTAAGTTAGACATACACAAATCTACAATCAATGTTTCAGCTTTATATGTCTTATGGTGGCAATATTTTGTGGACAAACCGACAGACAGAAATTATTCTAAGGGTACATGTGGCTACTCTGAAGTATGAAACGTAAAGAAAACTTGAAATGAGTTAGTTCTAATTAACGTGCTCCCAGTCAAAAGCTAGCACGCAAGCCACTGGGCTACTTTGGTTCCATACCTTACTTTATTACCAGTGTTTATATTATGCAAATATTAAATTAAAAAAAAATATTTTTGTTGTATTTATTTACAATACATTTGCACTACTGTCATCGGCGAGCAAGCAAGCTACTGGCTACCCTGGCTAGATCCCTTTACTTTATTACCATTTTTTATATTATCCACATTTGTAATTCAAAAAAAATATTTGTTTGTTACATTTATTTATAATACATTTGCACTACTGTCATCGTCGATCACGCAAGCCACTGGGCGACTCTGGTCCCATACCTTACATTATTACCAGTGTATTTATTAAGCAAATATTAAATTAAAAAAAAAGTTTACAGTTATATATAATACATAGCAAACGTACCCGTCTTTGACGGAATCAGAAGTTCCGTCATTTTTGGTGTTCCAAAATGTCATTAGAAATTATAGAACAGTAGAAAATACCATTATTACTACAGTGTTAAACAAATGCCTCTAAATACACTACATTAGCTGTCTGTCCTTCAGGTTCATGGTAGAAGAAAGAGTTGAAACCTCTGACCCTTGAGCAATTAAACTACATTTGACCATGTGAGAAAAACTTGGTTTCGCTACCTTGTATTCCTGCGTTAGATAAAGTCTCCCTTTGCGACTTAGTTAACGTCATTGCGAAATAGACTCTGACCGGACTTTGCAATAATTTCAACGTAAACAGACAGTGGCTCGGAATCAATGGTATGTGTGGTATACACACAGACTCCCCAATACCACATCCAGTCATTATGTCCGCCTCTATGGTATTATTATCTGTGTAGAGCACGAACTCAGAGTCGTGTCCCGTTGCACAGTTTTGGGGCACTCATGTTTCGTAACATGAAATTTGTTACTGCTACTAAATTGCAGCATGATTGGTTCTCCTGCTTTCAGTTTTTACTCATGAGCAGGCAGTCTAGGAGAAATAAATTCAGAGTCAAGAAATTCAATTAGATAATGAACTGCTTCTTCATCACTAATCCAATCTCTTACTGACTTGTAAGGTTTTTCCTCGGTATGATATAGCGTAAGAACTTGTTTGTTGATTTTTCCTGCCTGTTCGTATTAAGAGTTGAGAATTGCTCGTTTACAAAACTATTTATTTGTAATAGATAGTACATTCTCAACTCTGGGAAACACTTTTTCAAAGATGTCAAATACGCAATATATTCATATGTTCCAATGAAATTAAAATCAACTAACAATACCTACTTGCTTCACCTGTGTATTTTCAAAACAAACTTGCCTGTGAAGTAAGGAAAATACGCTTAAAGCTCTATAACTTCGTTTCTGTACTTAATTATGAATCTATTTAGAGCCCATATTTTAAGTTAGGCATACACAAATCCAGTGTCAAAGTTTCAGCTCGCCATGTCTTATGTTGGCTGAGTTTACTTGTGACAAACGTTTTTGCTTTAAACATCCATAACTTCACTTCTACGTTGAATTTCCAAATAATTCAGAGCCTATATTTTAAGTTAGACCTACCCAAATCTACTGTAAAAGTTTCAGCTTTATATGTCTTATGGTAGCTGAGTTTACTTGTGACAAAGTTTTGCGAAGACAAACCACAACGACAAACCGACAAACCGACAGAAATTTTTCTAATGGTGGATTCGGTTTTCTCCAATGTATGAAACGTAAAGAAAACTTGAAATGAGTCAGTTCTAAGCAATGTACAGACAAAATCATTATTTTATTTATATAGATATGCTCAATTGAAATTAAAATCAACTAACAATACCTACTTGCCACACCTGTGTATTTTCAAAACAAACTTGTCTGTGAAGTTAGGAAAATACAGCTAAAAGCCTCATAACTTCGCTTCTGTACTGAATTAATAATCTATTTAGAGCCCATATTTTAAGTTAGGCATACACAAATCCAGTGTCAATGTTTCAGCTCGCTATGTCTTATGGTGGCTGAGTTTACTTGTGACAAACATTTTTGCGTTAAAACGTCCATAACTTCACTTCTACGTTGAATTTCCAATCAATTCGGAGCCTATATTTTAAGTTAGACCTACACAAATCTACTGTAAAAGTTTCAGCTTTATATGTCTTATGGTAGCTGAGTTTACCTGTGACAAAGTTTTGCGGACAAACAGACAAACCGACAAACCGACAAACCGACAGAAATTTTTCTAAGGGTGGATTCGGTTTCTCCAATGCATGAAACGTAAAGAAAACTTGAAATGAGTCAGTTCTAAGCAATGTACAGACAAAATCATTATTTTATTTATAAAGATAATTTAAATTGTTTTTGACTTATATGAGATGTAAGAGGAATAATATTGTGCAGGAAAATAATAACACTCACTCAGAAAAAATTCGTATATATGTTATTTGACAAAGGGGAAGGAAAATGATCTTATTAAATACTAGGAAGCTTATTATTATTATTTTAAAGATTAAAATTCCCAGTATAATAATTCTATAAAAGACCAAAAATGTAAATGATAATTCATAATTGGAATCTTTCGTTTAGAGATTAATAAATGTAATTATCGTACATCTTTAATTAACAAAGCACCTTAAAATAACATTTTCTTCGCTGTTTAAGATGTTTTTCAGAGAAAAAAAGGGTATTTTCCTGTTTTAAATTTTAAAATTTTACTTTAATATTCAATGTAGAAGGATGTCAAGTAAACGATGTAAGAAATCCACTGGCTGTTTGAACGAAAGCCATTCTCTTGTAGGAGAATAAATGTTCACTTTGGTTTTTCAAAAATGTTATTACTGTAGTTATACTAATGAAATTATTTGAAAATAATAAATTATTTGTGATGTACAAAAATAAGCTTATAAACTGATATGTCCTTCAATCACAATCTGTACTACCTCAGGAATGAAAGGCTAATAATTATATCCCATTTAGATGTTTACGTTATGCTTAAATGAGACGTTATGTTTTATATACTCAAGAAATTTTACATTAAGTTACTTATAGTAAAGTAGAGTGTAGGCCACTCCAGATTTTTACTTTTTATAGCTACATAGCTTTTTCCAGTACTCTGAATTTCTTGAGTTTTTTTTTCGTAAAATACTAATTTTATGGTCCTTGTAGTCAAAAAAAAAAAAAAAGAAAAGAAAAAAAGTCACCCGTTTAGTATAGAAAAATTAATTTGTAAATATGTACCAAATCTCCCAATTCCCTTTTATAATTTCAAGAAAAAAATCTTTTCATTCACTCAAAAAGTTCTATCTTTGGGTAAAATTTAATTACAACCTGTTTGAAGGTATAACCTGTAACGCGTCTGAAAATGTCTTCTTTAATTCTTATTCTTATTTTATCTCTTTAGTATAATAAGAGTTTGAGCCATCCAACAATGTGGCCTGTAGCGTGCCTAAAAACTTTTGGATACACAGCCAACCACATAGACATCATCGAAAAACGGCAAGAAAAGAACTTTGGGGGCCTTAAAACATGAAACGAATATGCAACGAATTTTTCATGATTACTATCTATAGTAAATCTTTAATTACAATAAAGTAAACACATGTAAGTGAAATTAATTATATTGACATTTTTTTGGAAATTTAATTATAATAAATTATGTGACATGGTTTATTTTGTTTATTTTATTAATACCTATTTGTTAACACCTAAGAATGTTATTTGTCACAATTTTTGGAAATTATTTAAGTTTAAGTATTTATGATTTCAAAAAATTCTGACAGTTATATCTGAACACAACTATTTCTGTGAAATGATGATAAAAATGAAAAATTGTTGGATTAAAAAAGAAGAGTTAGGTTAATTTAGGTTGATGAGAACATGTTGATATTAATAAATTTGTTTTCATAACATTTAAAATACTTTGATATGTTATACTGTCCGAATCCATTAAAGCTTGATTGTTTCGGCTACATTGATTTTCTTTGACTGACTTTCTAAGCTGCTTATGCCTGAATACAAAAAAAAACATAAAACCATAAAATAACCTGCTGTTGCATTTGAAGACCACTGGAAGGGAGTTCTTTCAGGGTCACGTCCTTGCGAATCATTTCTTTGGTTATTTCTAACAAAGCCGTCAAGCATACCAATTTCTTCTCCTTGGTATGTAATGACAGTCCCTGGCAATGCCATCACTAACATATTCATCGCATCTACAAAGGCTTCGTACGATCTGCTACCCAACCTGCTGTTGTCATGATTTCCAAGCTAAAACGATTCAATATATTATATATTATTATTATTTTGATATCATTAATTTTATTAACAAATTCATTATTTAAAAATACTTAAAAATTCTATTAGTTTACTACAATGTACAAAATATTGTATGAATACTCTAAAATAATGTAAAACAACTAAATGGAAATGTGCGAATGGAGGCAGGCAGGTATACTGTCATATAGTAGCAAACAAAAAGGTCTAATACATATAACCATAAAATAGATCACATAAACACGTTGAAACAACAATCATGATCAAGACCACATAGGAAAGGGAAACAAGTTCTTTCAACGTAACAAGCGGTCCTTGCAGAAGTCAAACATGAGTAATCTTCATGGTTATTTCATAACAAAGCGATCCGAAGCATGGACCAAATTACTTCCTTGGTACATAATGACAGTCCCTGAGCAATTAACACATCACTTAACAGTATCTCATCGTTCAATCTGACAATTAGGACTTCGTACGATCTGCTGTTTTTCAATTCTCTACGTTCTGTATGTCATTGAACTTATCATAGCTAATATATCGATTCTGAATATATTATATATATATATATTGATATCTTGCATATCACTTAACTGCGTTTACGTTTGAGTGTATCGATGATGCATTTTAGTTGGCTTTTCAACAAGCTGAGCTGCGTATGAAAATCACTATGGCGTACGTTGTCAGCTACAGATGACTACCCAACTATCCTGCTAATGACATGACCTCCTAATCAATAATTGTTTCAGGGTACAAATCCTCAACTAAATCCGAGTCTAAATGTGCGACCTTAGAGCTCAGAAGCAGGTATACTGTCATATAGCCTAGCAAACTAAAAGGGGCTCGTTCTACATACATGGTTCAACTGTACGTTAAAAATTTCTACATTTATTTATTACTTTTACGTGATTAATATTATTAATCAATGATCAAACATATATTTATATTATTATTATTTTGTGAATTATTATTCAAGTACTTTCATACGTATTTTTTAGCGGTCTTCGTTTAGTCTAAATAACCCATATGAGTAAGAATATATACACTTTTTTTGAAAATACGATCCGAATGGAGCAAATTGCGGTGTCACATGTACATGGAGGAACGTAGTAGTATCTTCTCAAAACGCGAACTTACAGTCTCTATGTTCAACCGAAATGAGACGGATGTCGAAGTGTCGAAGTGTTGTAATGTCTCTACTGTTTCTTTATGTACATGTGTTAAATTATATATATATATATATATATATATATAAATTATAACAAAAGCACCACATGGATTAACAAAACTCCTTGGTGTAAAACATCAGGAGACATTAGGCTTGGTTTTGTGTCTCACCTAAATATATATATATATATATATATATATATATATAAAACTTGAAACGGTCCAACAGGACTACTAGTTCACACAGGAAAGAGAAAAACAAATAGAAACACACACAAAAAAGATTCACAACGATATTTCGACATTTGTCGTCATCAAGCAGAAGTAGTCCCTTTGAGTAACTGAAGTTAACTCAAAGTTAGCTGACGACGAATGTCGAAATATCGTTGGGAGTCTTTTTTGTGTGTCATTTAAAAATCAAACATACATAAAAAAAAACAAATTAGTTACAATTAAGAAATTACTTCAAAAATTTTTGACAATAGGTTAGTGAGAGAACTTACAGAAGTATAAATTTTGAAACAGAAAAACTAAGTATTACATTACAAATTATTTTACAAAGAAAAATAGTCTGTGGATTTTAACAACTGCAGTCTCAATGAACACATGACACTGAACTGATATTGGTGTTGAAATCAGGAATCTGCCTAACAACCTGTACTGAAAATCTTTGGAGAAGAGTTATGTGAAATTATAGGTCTGAGATTACCAGGTTTGTGGTAGGAGATGGAATTTGTATTCTTATCTATTTACTTGTTTTTTTTTATTTTTCTGGGCTTCCCTCCCACCATAAGAAGTCGTGTCAGTTCGTGTCATAAATTAAACTCAGTTTGAGTGTGGCTCTGATGATGCACAGTTGCTTTGGTTGAAAAATCTTAGACCTATTTCTTAATTTCATACTGTGGTTTATACGTTGATGTACAGGTATATATAATTCAAGTTATCACACATAAATGTTATTGGACAATATATAAAATTAAATAACTTAATAAAATAAATTATTAATAAATTAAATAAAATTAAGTTATAAATTTAAAAGTGAAAAACTAAATAAATGTATTATTTACATTTTAAATAATAAAATATAGTAGAAAATAATAGTATGTTCAATTTTATACCAGATATTAATCCTTAATTAATAAATTAGTTGATTAAACTTTTCAGATTATACACCTGAACCATGCAATACAATGATGCAACTGTGATAAGAGAATTTCAAGATGTTTATCAGCATATCACGGTCTCTGAATTAATTCCTGTTACTATTCAAGGTTCATGTATAAGAATGGTAGCATGTAGCGTGTTCTAGCTCTACCTGGCCTAAACCAACAACTTGTGTAGAGCTAGGTTCGATGATATGGAATCTGTATTACATTAGTTGTATTGTAAATTAAAAAATCTTCTGCATGCTAATACATATTTCAAAAATGTATAGAATTTTATACAATGACACTGTTCACATGTATGGTTTTTAAGGTACTTACAATCCAGTTTGGCCAAAAGTTTTCAATTGTATTTTTATCTAACCACTTCACGATGTCCTCAATTAACTTTTCGGAAAATGTAACACTATCCACTAATTGCCTGTTGATATCTTTGACCAAGTCCATATTCATGGGAAAAGATATACCTGAATCATAGTAACGCAAAATTTTTGAAAAATCGTTACTGTAGCTTTCAGTAAACAAGATCCTGAAAAGTAAAATTTAAATCGTCAGATCATACGTAATAGTAGGGGATATCAGTACGATTAGAGCTGTCAAGATAGAAAACTGTTCTAGATATGCGACTTAATTTTATCGTGTATTTAAAAAAGCAATCAGCTTTAAAAATTAAAAAAAAAACTTCTAAATTTAAACAAAATGTACCATATTATTCACATCTCCAGTTTTATTTCGTTATTGCCTGTGTTTACTTCCTGCTGCTTTCATTAATGAGGTAAAAAAATTCCTCCAAGGTGTTTATCAACTCATCATGGCCTACTGAAATAATTCCCGTTACGAAAGTATTCTGCCGAGACGTTAATCAGCAAGTGATGGTCTCTGAATGATTTGTGGTTACTATTTGTAGTTACTATTTGTGGTTGTGTTATGGGAGCCCATTGTTAGTGATGCAACGTTACTCGATGATGCAATTTTTAGATATCTTTCATCATGGCATTGCTTTACTGAGTCCATTGCTGCTAATATCAATGGATAGCTTCTATACATGATTCCTGTTTTAGAGTCAAAGATGCCCATGGGTAATGAATTGTCATTGCCATAAAAGAATTCCTCCGAGATATTTGTCAGTACATGATGGCTACTAAATTAATTACTTCTTCTATTCGTGTTCTAGGGCAGGGGTCTCCAAACTTTTCAATGTAAGGGTCATATTATATACTTCCCAGATTTATGCGGGCCGAAGGTATAAAACAAAACAGTGCCAGTAATTTAATCCCTTCAAATATTAGAGCATAAACATGAAAAAATTAAAACATATCATGTTGGAACAAATCAGGGTAAAGTATTCTGTGAGAAATAAATCAATTTCTAATCTGAGCTCAAAGAAATGCAGCAAAACCTTTCCAAAAATAAGCTATCTAACTGCTGTTTAATAAGGCAAGTCATGAAATTCAGCATTAAATCACGGAAATGGCGATGGTTGAGTGTATGAGATCTAATGAAATTAACCACAGAAACAACAGGTTTCATGACACAAGACATATCAACATATTTTAGGGACAATGCTTGTTGATGGATAAGGTAATATAGAAAAATGAATTTTGAGAATGCAGTCCATGACAACAGTGCTTGCATACGTCATCCGCGATCAAACCCTATAGCACTTCATTTCACTCATCCCACACTCTCACGTAACCACACAGAATACAGCAGAGTCCCCCACTCGCCCTCCACCCCCACGGTATGCAGTTATACAACAACTCATTGGTTGTAATGCACAGCACATACTTACCAGTACTAGTATCTGTGCGTCACACTATGGCGAGAGAGAAACTGACACGGGCTTAGCGCCACCAGTCTTAGCAGCCCCAGCTTGGAATAATTCAGCGATGCCTGCGTACGATAATTATTTTTTTCAAGGCCACCACACAGGGATTTGTTTGGCGGGCTGGATGTGGCCCGTGGGCCATAGTTTGGAGAGCCCTGTTCTAGAGTCATTGAAGCCTACATCTACCTCTACAGAACAACTCGGAGTTAAGTGAATTTCACCCATTCATATCTTGCAACATTGAATTAATCACTACTATTTTCAGATCAAGTGGTTTGTAATTAGAATATTATTATAACCTATAACTTATTGCTTTGGGATTACTTAATATATCATGTCAGTTCATGTCTATCTATAGTCTTAATCACCAATGACAAACGATTTATTCAGTGCGTTATGTTGAATAATGTCTGAGAGAAATTCTCTTGCACATTAAGTTTGCACGTGCTGTTTATTGCCAAATTTAAACTTCAGAACAGTGAACAAAACTTCTTAAAACTTTAACTTTACAAAAACGTTCGTTTACTATCACTTGTATATGATTCAGATATATTTTTCAAACTTATTTAAGCCAAGGTAACAACGTTATGTTTATACAAATATAAATTTCTAGAATTTTCTATTTCTAGAATTCAATAGAAATTCATTCTTCAATTATAAAAATTATACATATCTAATGCTTTTAGTAGGTAATATGTTTTTGGGGGTTGATTTGGTTTAAGTGAATACACAAGATAATAGTTCTGTTAAATCAAAAATTTTCTCAAAAATTGGCAGAGCATGTATGAGCTGTCTTTTTAAATGAAATGTTATTAATGTAAAAGACAAACCTGTCAGATTTGCTTATGTTTAACACATGAGAAAACTCCTCGAGAACTATATAGGTTCCCTCTACGTCTTCATTGTTTGAATGGTCATAATCGTAGTACGTTTTGGGGTTTGGTCTAATATCTTGATCATAATTTATCTCTGTCAGCCATGCGACTGCATCCATTCTAAACCCTATGACTCCTTCATTCAACCAGAATTTCATTATAGCCTTAAAACATAAATATATTTCAAAATAAACCCAAAGACACCATAAAACTAAAAAATATGTCCTAATATTTTTATTTCTTTTACTAGAAGACTATAATACCCCATCATTTAAGGGTTTTTTTTTACAAAAATTCAGAGATGATACGTGGGATTCCAAAATATTATTAGAAATTATGGAACAGTAGAAAATATCATTATTAGTACACTCCATAACGGTTATTAGATCTTTAGTGTCTTTTACGTTTTGCAGCTTTAGATACTGAGCTCAAATTTGATTTTACTCTACGCATACTTCTTATTTAGTACGCAGGTAGGTAATACTCACTATTTTAAAGCAAGGAAATTATGATAAACGAAAACGAAATTAAAATCTGCTAACAATACCTACTTACTATACATCAAGCACCTAAAAATACAGAATACCTATTACTTAGGTAATATGTATCTGTACATTACTTAGAACTAACTCATTTCAAGTTATCTTTACGTTTGATACAATAGAGAAACCGAATCCACTCTTAGAAAAATTTCTGTCTGTTGTTTTTTTTTTAAATATACAGGTATTTTTAGGTGCCTGATACGAGTAACATAGCAAGTAGGTATTGTTAGTTAATATAGCTGTGTGGCTAACCAAACACAGCTTAAAAATCCATAACTTCGCTCCTACATTGAATTTCCAATCCATTCAAATCATAGCTTTTAAGTTAGACATACACAAATCTAGTGTCAAAGTTTCAGCTAGCTTTGACTTATGGTAGCTGACATTGCTTGTGACAAAATTTTTGGACAAACAAAGAAAACATTTTCTAAGGGTGGTGGATTCAGTTTCTCTAATGTAGAAAACCTAAAGATAATTTGAAATGAGTCAGTTCTAAGAAATGTACAGACAAAAATAATGTAATAATGTCAAGGGACACATACCACACGCATCAGTAAAAATATTAGGTTAATCTAAAATTCTGAGAACCTTCCTTGTTTGTTATTCAATGTAGTCGGATCAGTACCCTGACACTTGTTAATGAGTTAATTGAATAATAGAATGTTTGAAAAGTAGAAAATAATTAATAAAAATATATAGTAACATTTAATTACTATTTAAAAGAAAATAAAAAATAATGATTAACAAAAGAGCAATACTTTTTGGTAACGCGTAATGTCGAAACTCAGTTCCCGAAAGTCAATTTTACTTTTAGTTAGTCCACATTTACGTAACATACCATACATAGATTCCCCTACGTTTGTAGATTACTTACTTTTAAGTCCTTGTAATCTTAGTATATCGTTCGCAGATATTATGCGTTTATAAGCTATCAATTTTAAGCACTCGTAATCTATATAGTACATCGTACGTATATTTATATATTATATAAACTTTAATCAATCCTAATCTACATATTATAGCGTACGTAGATACCTGTACGTAATCGAAGAGCAAATACTATGTAGATTCTTCTACATCGTTTACTATTTATCCCTAATCACCTGGTATTTCGTACGCAGATTTACCTGGTATTCTCGTAGATTACTACTCCTTACATTCACATGACATATAGTACAAAGATTCTTGTACGCTCGTAAATTACTTACTTTACGAGCATGTTCAGTCCTAGTAAGTTGAATACAATTATAACTAATTACATGATAATAAAATAACATATTTTAAACTTTAAATTAATTAAATTACAATAATGTAATTAGATATGAAATAGTATGGAATAATGGATATTTTAATACGTAATTCTGAGCTAACATTTCGTAATAAGGAGGTAATTGTTGTCAAAACTATAGACCTGCCTTCCAGCATTATTGCCTAGGTTCGCACACATGAATGAAGATTACTAATGTAATTTTTTGATATTTTTTTTTATAATTTTAAACTGTTTGTCACATATCGACAAGTGTTCTCATAAAACAGGGCCACATTGAACGAGCATGCCCACTAGGCCACACACCGTCTTTGAGATATTGATAGTATTTAAAAATGATTCGGGTGATGAAGGCAGTCAGTAACAACTGTACAGTGTTGAATTTTTCCAGTCATTTGCGTTCATCTGTGGAACATCTTTACTGAAGAGCCTTCCTTCACGTCATCCAGGTGTTTAGGTCTTTGTGCGCCTGCTTTGTATAAACTAGAACCCTCTGAGTTTTCAACCTGTTGAGTAAACTATAAAACATTCAATGATTTCAGTGATTATGATTTCCATAAAGCCAGATGTAACCAATCAGTCTGAGAATGCCTCTGTCTGACTCACAAGAACAAAGCTGTGTTAACTAACAAAAGAATTTTCTACTAATAAATACAATGACATGAAAACATAAATTACACTTAATTTGAAATAACATACAATCATCTCTGCGATAACTTCAGGATGGCTGTAATTTAGATCTGGCTGTTCATTTAAGAACTGATGGAAATACCACTGGTTTCTTCCTTCGTGTTTAGTCCAGGCAGAGTCCCACTTGCAATCTTTTGACAAGTCGCACTCCGGTTTCATGACTGTTAACTGTAAATTAAAATTAAGAATGTTACAAAAGCTATAACTGTTATTTCAAATCTTATATACCTAAAGGTTTTTACATTCAGTGTTTTTTTTTTGTAGTAAAGTGATATTTGTTAGTTTACAGCGAGTTTGTACCAGGGTAGCCCAGTAGCTCACCTGCTCGCTTCGATGGCCAGACACTGTCACTGTGGCCCTCAGTTTTTTTTCAGGCAGGAGGCGAAAAAAAATCTGAGAACCTTGTCCCTTATAGAGGACGTCAAGCCGTCGGTCCTGAGCCTGTTCGACCTCAGGTATTACTTAAAGGTCTCTATTCGAAATACACTTGAGTTAGACAAAATTTTGGATGTCCAATGCATATTGTTCATTGTGGTATCAAAAAGAGCCAATCTTTGGCCTATGTGTGTTCTTTGGCTACTCAAACCTAACCTAACCCATCTACAGCAATTTTAGTTATGTGTGAGTTGCACTATAGTGTTTATTTTAGATATTTAGTCATAATTTTGCCTTACTCTGGTTTATTAAAGTATAGGAACGTTTAACATAGAGAATGCTGTGTACCCAAGAATTTACGTCTTCCACCTGAAAAGAAAAGCAAACACGAATTTTTACCTCTTACATAAAAAACTTAAAGTCATGAAAAGGATCAAAACCTCAAACCTTCAGTTCTAACTTCTTACATGCTACTACAAAACCACAGGGGATCAAAGAAATTCTGCCAATTAACAAACGAACACTTTCCAGTTACTCCTAAAGTGTGCCCTTTGGGAACATACACTTTACCAATTCCGTTTTTTATTATCTCAAATCAACAACCAAAAATGTTCATATTTAAAATATTTTCTGCTGTGCTTTGTTTCGATTGTAAAACTGTGTGACCTTCACACATGCTGAAAATTTTTTCAAAGCCGTCTCCTGTGAATTTCTTCAGATGTACGGAAAGAACAAATACAAGTTTTAAACTAATTTTCCTAGAGATAGCTGATTAATGTTGCTACCTCACTTATAAGTAAACCTTAGTGGTAATAAAAAAATAAATATATTTTGCGATTTTGATAGATTTACACGTTTTTAGATCCCCTGATTTATATTTGGTGAGTGTGTGTCTGAGCTGAGGGGACCGATATGTGGGTGGCTTTTTTTCATTACCAAAACATTCTATAATTTTGACGAACTATAATGAAATTAAGAAATATAATCATTGATATTGGAAATTGTTAAATAACCATATTGGGTTATAGAGCGGGATGACCTAACTGAAAGGACAAATAGGAAAAGTAATTAGTAAAAATATTAACACCTGGCCTTCCTTGATATCGAAAGAGCATTTAGTAATGCAGACCAAGATATCAAAAACTTTGATAAGAAAGGAAGACGACCAATCCAAATAGATAGGGAAAATGCTTTAAATAGGAATTCTAGAAAAAAATACATGATACCACTATCAGGTTGAATATATCAAAAGATTCCGCACAAAGAGAAGTATTGTCTCCTCTCTTTTGGAAATTCGTACGAAATGAATTGCTAGAAATTTTAACCTCGGAGGAAATTCGATTCCATGTAAATGCAGATGACTTCGTCACAGTCGATTGAATGATGTTTGAAACTACTCTATGAGATTTGATTCAAAGAGGCTTTAAGATCCTATAACGTTTAATGTAAAGCGACATGACTAAGAATTAACTCTAGGAAAACAAAAAAAAACGCTTTCTTCACAAAAGAAGGAAAATAGATCGTATGAAACTAATAACCTTAAAGTGCATTACCACTATATTAAAGGAGAATACAAAATATTTAGGAATAACACTAAATACCTTTAATCAGTACATCAAGAATGTATGTATGAAAGCTAAATGTGCCCTATGGTATGCAGGTGGCAGGTAAAACTTCAGATTGTTTACACAAAATACTCATCTGGATGTATGCCATGATGGTGATACACCTACGAGACAAGTTTATCGAACAAAAAGGTAAAAAAAAACTTCAGTATAGACAAATTTGAGCAAAAGTCAGATGCTGGTGTGTAAATGAATATGAAATCTGAGTTTATATCCCACAGTGAGTTTGGAAAGAACCTTGGTAATTGCCCTACTTCAAAGCGTAGGATAATACTTTAAATTTTTATGAAGGAGGGACCAAATAAGGCATAACCATCGTTTGGGAAGATGAAAATAGGTTGGGGTTATCCAATTATTATTATCGAATACTCAGAGCATTAAGAGGTGACATGAACAATGGTCTTAGTTCCAGCCATACTATTTTGTTAATCATGGAACTAAACAGGATATATTAGGCGGAGATGCTCATCCACTAAATAAAAAAAGATTGTCTAATGGTATACTGGAAGATCAAGAAGGGTGGGAAGAGCAAGGATTGGGATATTTGGGCCTAAAACCCAAATTCTGAACCCACTGGCATCTATACGAGTATCTTGCAAGTTGAAGTTTATGCTGTTGAGTGATGTGTACAACTTATTATGGACAAAAGATATATGCACAATCAAGCAGCTGCAATATCATTAAGTTCCTATGTTGTTCACTCAAAAAAAGTCCTGAACTGAAAATTAAAACTCAATTTGCTTGGGAAACAGAACAGAGCCACTCTGGGTGCCTGGATAACATGATACACTAGCAAAGAAAGATTTCAGGAATTTCAACAGCTACCTAGAATTCCTTGTGGGCTCATTAGTAATCACACCCCTAAAAAATAATAATTATAATAATAACAAATGAGTCACAATTTGCATCTCTGTAACAGCACTGAAAACCAAAGCCAATGAGTTTGGGAGTTGAAAATAAACTATTCTTTACTTATAATAAAGTGAAAAATATCTCACTAATAGTTGGAGCTAAATTAGTAATAAATTAAAAAGTTACCCAATTATTTGGAGGATCATTATTATTATTTTTTCCATCCATCCAAACATAGTAGTCTTTGTACTTTTCGTACTCTGTCATCATTTGGATTTGAAGATTTCTGGAACCAAATATGATTTTTGCTTGTATGATTTGGTACTAAGTCCATGATTAGTTTGATATCTGTAATAACAATCAACTTAAAAGTTTAAATATATAAACATGAGGAACAAATAAACCAGATAACAGGTAAAACAATATACACAAATATCAGGTTTGGATTTATAACACTCACACTTTTAGTTTTTTCATCATAATATGCTATCCTTGTATGAGCAACATTACTAGCAATACCATTAAATGGTGTCACCCATCTAAACGTTTACCATGCCCAATGGTGCTTAGCTTCGATAATGTAGTAGAAACTCATGCTTTCAGCATGGCTAAGTCCATTATCAAAATGAAAAACTATAAACTAATATATTAACTACTTAATAAGCTAGTTTAAGAAATAAAAATATGAAAACAACTATTTAACTTGTCCAAACGAGTTGACTGTGATTTTATTATACGCATCACACAAATTAATCTTCCCGTTTTTAAAAGTTCAATAATTTTGTTCAATTTTGCATGTTAAACCTCTACCGCCAATTAGCCCATAATTCTTTTATTACCTTTCACCAGTTGTTGTATGTATAATAATTTCTTATACTTGTCCTGAATTGAAGTCTAAAGAAATATTTTTAAATAAAACTGAAACGTTATTATTTATCGCTTATGATTAGTCTAATATTTTTTTTAAAAAGTTAATTCTAATAAATTACTATTTCGATGAATAGAGCTTTGTACTGAACTAGTAGCTCTGATATGAGCTTTACATAGATGAACAATAACAAAAATAATTAATCATTCTTTAGGTCTACAAACATGAAAACACACGCTAACACATGCACACATAGCATGCAAACTTTCAACATAACCACAAACACATAAACATAAACAAAAAACATTCAAATACAAACATATAAAACAAAAATCTTAATTGTAAGCATAAAAACAGAAATACCATTGTTTAAGTTTCTTCCTAAATCTTTTTAACCAAAGCAAAAAAAGTCTAATTCTTCAAGATAAAACCTAAATATTCTTTTGATTACAGTTTAGTAAAGATAGCATTAAATTACTTTTTTTCTTTAGAGTTGCAACCAAGTTTCTAAAGTCATCAAAAGTACCAAAGACCGGGTCTATATCAGTCATGTTCACTGGATCATAACCATTGTCAGCTCCTCCTGAGGGGTAGATTGGTCCCAACCAAACAGCGTTAATCCCCAGTCCACTCAGGTAGTCAACAGAGTCAATGATTCCTGTAAAATTTGTATGTAAAGAACTACAACGGCGAGAACAAAAATAACTTGCATTTTATTTAACCATAAATCTAAGCTTTTGAAGGTTTGTCAAACATTTATACAACTTGAAAACTGAAAGATCAACTGTAATTAATTATTTTATATGAATTGGAAGTCAATACATGACAGATATCAGTAAAATGCACTCACTATATGCGATATTTCAGTCGGTGGTCGTTATCAAGACTAAAGATATCACTTTCACTATCTCTTAGTCCTCTACATATTTTAGGTATTTCTGATGTTTTTGTTATGTCTACCGACGAACTTCCAACCACCAATGTGAGCATCATAGCTTACAGATAAAAACCAGAGGCTTACTAATATAAGTAGGAGGTCAATAATTCATGTCAAGACTTAAGTAAGTCTGTCCAGTGAAGTTGTCATATCTACGGTCGTATGGTCTTGTTCATGTAAACTTCAGAGTTTACTGGAGTCCCTCCTGCTCAATAAGGGTAAAATAATTTGTTCAAGTTTATAAGGGTTCGTGTCAGAATTGATGATCAGGGGACAAGATAATTTGTTGAGGTAATTTTCGTATTTTGAAATATAAAAATATATCAAAATTTTGGCAGCAAACTTTCTTTGAATAGATAGCTTTCCAATCTGACTAAATAACACTCTCATTATTTTCTCAGTGCAGTACAGTACATCATATTACTGATGCTTCAAGTATTCACTCATCATCAGGATGTATGGTCTCATCTTTTCAAAATTTTCATTGGTATAAGTAGTTTTCCAGATCATTGACGGAATAAAAGATGTTTCTCATAATACCGGTAGGCAAGTGTATTAAGTGGTTTCAGTGATAACTAAAAAAATCTTCTTCCCTGATATTGATCGAAAGCAAACAATTTAATTTTTTTTATTTCTTTGAATATTTATAATTGAATTATGCTATTATATAATGAGGTCTTCAGTGATTTTTGGTCTATGTTGATCCCTTTCTTTTTTAATAATTTTTGTAGTTAATAAGTACATAACATTTACATTATATAAAACAGTACTTCCCAAAGTGGGAGAAAAGCAAAAAGGGATGGTTGGCGAGCGGCAACACAAAAGGGCGACAGTCTATAGTTAAGTATATTAAATATAAGAGTTCAAAATTATTTAGCTAATTTTTAAAAAAACATTAAGTATTCTATTTTCATAAATTGAAAATGTTCAGGCAATACAATTTCTAAATTCAATATATATAGACTAAATTCACAAAGAGAACCACATAAAAGAGATCACAAAAGCTCACTACTATCTTTCGACTGCCTCATCACCGGATAAAAAGATATAAATTGCTCTGAAGAGAAGCGAGTCCTCGATTGTCGGTATAATTTATAAAATGTATATATTAACCTTTTAAATCACCAATGCCATCCCCGTTGGTATCCTTAAACGATTTTGGGTATATTTGATAGATGACAGCATAATGCCACCATGCATTTGTTGTGTTAGTTTTGGATAACTCAAATGCCTGAGCGCTGAGGCTGAGCGCTATGATAGCTGAAATTGCCTCCCACCCCTTCATTCTGCAAAAAAAAAAAATACTATACTTGAACAAATATAATTAAATTTTTTAGCCAACTCTTATTAAAATGCTTGATCTTCCACAAGATTATATTTGTTCTTTTGTTTATTATAGTACTATTTGATTGGAATTTAAATGAACTAACAATAATAAAGGAAGTAAAATTAAAAAAAAAATGGTAAGTACAATATGTTATTCTAATGAATCAGTTAGTGTCCTTGATATGTAAAATAAAGGACAAAATTACTGCCAAGTAAATGTTATATATATATATATATATATATTGTTATTATTTATTTTAATAAAAACATTTCTTATTTCATTTCTAATTTAATAACTATTATTTATAAGAATTATTAATAACTGACTGTGATTTAGGAGGAGATGATTCTGGGGCAAAACACACTGATTGTAGAGAATACTTGGTAATCTAAAAAAAAGATATCTTATCTCAAGTACCATTGCTATTCTGATTAGATTCAAGTTTCACAAGTTTTGAAAGACCAATTTATATTTATCACTGCCATTCTTTTTCCCTATATATAAAAAAATATCTATTATTAATAATAATATGAATAAGGCTGAAGAAGTTAAAAAGAGGACGGGTTCTTTTAAAATACTACCATGTATATAACAAGATTCCACAATAAATACGTTAAATAAAAATCAACGTGTAAACCACAGTAATAATTAAGAAAAATTTCTGGTTTTCGAAATACGTGAATCTATAACAAAAAAAAAATATTCTGATATAATAATAATAATAAAATAATTATAATAAAAAGAACCAAAATTATTATGGTTTTAACATTTAATTAATTGATTAACCAATCAATCAAAATTATTATACTAATTTTCTTACGAAAAAAATTAAATGAAAAATAAAATTGTTTTGCTTCATTGCTACATTTTTGTATTCTCTTTTTTTTTCAAACTTCAAAGTGAGTTACAATGCCTTGGAACTTTTTTTTTTATTATTTATTTTGTGGCAATTTCTTTGATTGTTTACACAAGTATTACATTAGGAGCAGTTTCTCTTTAATTTATGAGTATATGCCGTTGAGCAATATGTCAAGTTTAGTTGAAATTCGGACCGCCAGAGAACTAACCTCAACAATAGTTGGCATATTGTTCAACGAAACATATATATACATATAGTTCAATATAGACAAAGAAACATAGAGAAATTAAAAGAACACACTTACAGTCTCTAATTTTCGGTTTGAACCGTCTTCAGGAGAGATAAGAGAAGGAAATCAAGCGCACTGGTTCAGAGACGGTTGGAGACCGTCTAGTGAGAAAATCATTCTCACTCTTCCTTACTATATGAACAAATAATCTTCTAGCCATCTTAAACTTTGTGTAATAGATGTAATTTAATTTGTAAGGTTCTTTAATAAAACGATTTTATTAATCTGAAACAGAATAATGATGGAAACTTACAATCAAAGTTACAAAGCAATGGTATTAATTATAAATAAACTATAGAGTTTAGCGTGTAACACTCACTAATACGGAGTTTTGGCGTAGCACTAACTAGTCTTTCATTGTTCGACTCACTTTTAACTAAATATGTGGCAAGCAGTCTTTAAAGCCTTTGTTCCATTCATAGAACACACTGAAGGTGAACAGGCGGTAATTGCGGTTATTAGAAAAAGAAGCTATAGCAGTCCTCGTCTTGTTGATAACCACACAACACCTCTCCCTCACTTTTCACCGAAGGTTATCAACAAACAACCCGCGCAAACAGTGCAACCCCCACAGCACTCCCCCCTAAATGATGAGGTTACCTGAAACGTACAGGTAGTCGAATTGCACGACCGCGGCGCGTGGAAGGCTGTGGTGGCAAGGTGGATGGTGAAGGTGGTTGCGACGACGGAGGAGGCGGTGATGTAGTCGATGCCAGTGCTAGAGAAGGTGGAGCCAAAGATGAAGTAGCCGGTGAAGATGAAGGACTGCTGGCGTCTGGAGGTTGTAATAAGAAGGCAGGTTTTAGGCGATCCAGTGAGATGACAGCTTCCTTCCCGTGACGATCAATAGTGTAGTGTTCGTCGGATCTCCTAAGAACCCGGAATGGTCCTTCATACGAAGGTTGTAACGGTGCCTTGACGGCGTCAATGCGAACGAAAACATGCGAAGAAGTAGGGAGAGATTTGTGAATGAAGAATTTGCGAGAGTCAGTTCTCTGATCAGAAAGTGGCTGCAAATTGCGTATAGTGGTGCGTAACTGAGACAGATAGGATGGTAAGTCATCGTCGTTGGTAGATCGCAGTTCAAAGAATTCGCTCGGAAGGGCTATGGTTTTACCGAAGAGAAGTTCGGCGGCTGCATAACCATGTCATTGAGGACGGTGCGGAGACCAACAGCACGATTGGAAAGTAGTTGCCCAATCGGTCGGTGTATGGCATTTGAGCGCTACTTTGAGAGAGCGATGCACCGCTCAATCTTGCCGTTAGCCTGATTATGAAAGGCTAGTGCGAAAATAGCGAATCGCCTAAGAAGCGGTTTAACTGTTGAAGAGGTCGACTCAAACTGTCTGTCTACCTTATCTGTAGTACACAGCGGGCACACCATAACTGATGCGATCCAGTTTCAACGAATGCACGAGCCATGTTGTCCGCAATGTCTTGAAGAGGTATGCTTCAAAACAAGCAATATTGTACAACAATAATAACAGTAAATATTAAAGGAATGAACATACCTGAAACAGAATAATTAAATTATGGGCTATTAAACACCTCTAGTGATTATAGCAGAAACATTAATAAATTATGAATCTACAAAGCATTAGTACACAGTGCTATCTATGACAGTGTTGCCATGGGCAACGATGTCAAAGTAAATAAAAGGGTCTCCAACCGTCTCTGAACCAGTGCGCTTGGTTTCCCTCTCTTATCTCTCCTGAAGACGGTTCAAACCGAAAATTAGAGACTGTAAGTGTGTTCTTTTGATTTCTCTATGTTTCTTTGTCTATATTGAACTATATGTGTCCGTTTTGGATCGTATTTCCAACGAAAAAGTGTTATATATATACAGATAGACATCTTCTGCAAACAGTTGAGGCAGTATTGATAAAGAAAGACAGCCACTCTTAAAGTGCCAAACGTGTATAAGTTAAGGAATCCTTAAGTACTTTAGCTATTCTAAAGTAAAACTCAGCTTTATGTATGGTCTGGAATATTTCATTTACTTTTTTTTATTTGTATACAACACTAGTAACTATCAAGTTTATGTTTTTTAAAACTAATAAAATATATTAAAGTGTGGAAAGAAGTAGAAGCGTTATAAAAACCTGAAAGATGGTATGGACCGAAACATTTCGCGACGAACATAATACAAATATCATAGAACGGCTACATCAAATAAGAGGTGTGAGATGAAAAACGTATGTCGAAATTATGAAAAGGTTAAAATGATAATTATAAGCATTAAGTACGGCGTTCTATTCAACAAAATATGTCTAAAGGAAGGGCTGCTCCCAAATTACACTAACATATATATCAACCTCAAAAACACAGTAAGATATCAGAAAAAACTAAGATTTTTAGCAGCAGTAAATATTCCTTTTTCTTGTTCAGAATATGTTGGTCAGATGTTGAATGAATTTCCAAGTTTTCTTATCGCAAATGTGTTTGTTTGGGAGACAAACTGGAGAGGCTGTTTTACATTCCCAGTAATGAATTTGCTGTGAGAAGGGTGCGACCATGGTCATCTGACGTCACCACTATTAAGGAAATGTTATTAATCTATTTGAACAAAGTACGAATTTAATTTTTACTTAATTAATTGCCATAGTCAATATTCTCAATTTTTAAATAGTTTGGGCAAATTTATGTTAGTTTATTATTTTATAAATATAAAATTAGCAAATTAATATTTATCTTTTTTTTTGCATTTTAAGTAAAGCAATTAATACATTCGCGTTCATTCTCCTTACATTTATTGGGACACTCGTTACTGCTATGTTGCAGTGAACAGTAAAGGGACGTTTACTATACTATTCTATATAGGAATTTAGCAACATAGCTGAATTCTTAATAATTGAAGCATATTGATAATTTAATGATACTCAGAGTAACAAACGTTCCATAATATTTTAACTTTCTGATTCAGTACTTTTATATATAATCTAGGGGAAACTTCAATCGCCAAGTTTAAAATAATGGTAAATTTATTTCTCTAGAGATATTTTGCACATTATCATCGATACCAACACATAGACTGGCAGTTTGGTTTTTGATTATTTCCAGTGCATTTTCCAAGGTTAAATCATAAGACTCATTATGTACGAGTCCTCGTTATGTACAAGTCTCATTAAGACTCGTACTATAAACCCGGGCATTTGTTTTTTTTTTTCATTTCTTTCACAGCAAATGTTCTTAATTTCTGCATACAATCTTTCAAATTCTTCTTTTGTTTCAGTTTCTATCAAAACTGAGGAGTTATTAAACTAATAATATTTCTGAACACCTATCTGTAGCTGACAGTGATCTAGTTCCTTCATGAACTTTGCGCAATCAATCCTTAATCAATCTACAAAGGTTGAAACAAGCTACTAGCCACTTTTGCGAAATAATTGGACGATTTCATATAGTTGTTCAAGACGATATGATTCAATTCTGAGACGATACTGAATTGGATAAAAGATTGAAATGTCAATTTTGTAAAAAATTAATTGAATAAAATAACTTAGAATATTAATGATTTGATAATTGAAGGAGCAAATCGTTCCCTCCCTCAAAAACATCAGATATCTAGGCAGAAAGAAAACAGTAAGAGAAGTAGAGTTAGAAAGCTTAGATCATTTTAGCAGACAATAAATAACAAAGAACTGAGAAGATAAAGGAAAGAATACTATACGCGTAATTATCAGACTAAGATGAATGAAGCAAAAGTTAATGGTTGGAGGATTCTATGTTAGAACCAAACCCCAGAAGTGGGAAAACTGATGAAGCCTGTCATACCTCAAAGTACATACAGTTAAAAGAAATAATGGCACTTTTGTAGAAACTCTCGACGATACCCTTGAGGAGACTTTAGAACAAGTTGTTACTATGACTAGAATGACACAACTTCCATAATAAAACCAGGCAAGAATACCAAAGATGACCAACTTTCATCATCGAAGAAATAACAAACACAATAGGCAGGTTAAATCCAAAGATAGAAGCTGGAGATGATAGTCTGAATAGCACCGTAATGGTAAGAGCATTTAATTTACTCCCTCTTACCTTTTACATATCTGCACGAACAGTGTTTACCAAATGGTGTGTGTTCTCAACATTTGGAAGGGTACAATCGTAATTATAAACAAAACAGGTAACGAAAGTAGTAACGATATTTCTAAATTTAGGCCTAAATATTATAAACATAGGAGGGTAAAATTTTAGAAAATCTACTTATTAAAATGAAAACATAGTATCTACACAAAAATAATATCTGAAGCAATCAAAAATTTGGGTTCAGACCTTAATATAGTACCCAGTTAAATCTACATCAAATATCTTAGATGTATCTTTCGAACAATGAGACGACCAATCAAATTTACAGATCAACCCAACCAAACAAAATATGTTCAAATAGAAACCATAAGCCAACACAATGATAACCATAACGATGATACGTGGAAATCGTATAAATCTACACAAATTAAAACAACAGGCGATTTTATCAGATCGGCATTTGTCGTGATGGATCCCGACAAAGCATTCATTTTATCAGAAGATAGGTTTAGACTGCGTGAATTTTGCCCAGTCAATCAGATAGAGCAGGTTGAGGTATTAAAAACAAACTGAATGGGTAAATAAGTACTCTGGGATAAAAAATACATTTGTAATAAACACTGATAATAACGTAATACTCCAACTGTTATTAAATAATAGAACATTGACAAATTTCATTAAAATAATTATTGAAAACATTATAGACTTTAAAAATGTGGGAAAAACAATTATACTTCGAAACGATAAGGAGTGCTTAAGAATTATCAGGAATGAGTTGACGGATGTTAGGACCAAAACGGGACCTCAAGACAACAGCTTGGATTTTACATATGAAAAATACCCTACGTCTTACATACAGTAACGGCTAGTCAGGAAAAGAGAGACACAATGGGTAAATATTTGACCGGATGTAAAAAGGCGTTCCAACAAAGGAATATTTCCATAGTATACAAAAAATACTATCAATGAGGCATTTTGAAATAAACTATCTCACTACATGACTCATGCGCTATTTAAAGGATACCAGTACAAGTTAAAAATAGCCCCCAGCCAATCATAAAGAAGTAAATAAGGAGACACCCCAATCTCCTGGACACGAGGAGTGTTGACTGAGGGATCCACAAAGACTGGCTCTCATTAGGAAGGTTTTACTTTTTGGAGACGAGTGGCCTACCAAGTTATTCTCATAATTTACAGAACAATACTATAAAAAATATACAATTTTTATACACTTTTGAACCTTAAAAATGTTTTAACGCAAGACATTTTATGTGTAAATTTTCTAATACAACTTTATATTATTTATATTCTATAACATTGACTTAACACGACATTAATGTTTATTTTATAAAATAAAATAATAAATTGAAGTACCATATTGTAAGAATAAGAATTACTGTACAAAAAGTGTAATTAATGTATGTAACACAATGTGGAACATGCTGCAATAAAAAAAAAAAAAATTCAAGACGGCATCACTCAGCCTTCTTTGGACGATTTCATATTGAAGGAAATTGAATACTTTGTGAATGGTTCTTATTTGAAGTTCTAAAACTCTGTCAAAATAAGAATATTGTGGTGGTTAGCATTCATTCTAAAAATTTAAAACATTCTAAAGGCAATAATCATGAATCTGATTTTTATTCCATTCCTTAATTGCTTTAAGCTCCCTTGAAGCTTAAGTTTAGTTTGAGCAATTATCTGATCTAATAATTTTGTGCCTTGTTCTTCTTTCTACAAAGCGTCAAGCTCTTGGTCACGAGCATATACCATGTCAGGTACTCGTAACGATCCCTACTCTAAATATATTGGACTTAGATAAAGTTTAGGCCTCCACTGTAGAATCATTAGCAAGATGCAAAATTCCTTGATTCTAGCAGACCCTAAATTCCACCATCTCAAAAATACTTTAATCACCAAGAAACTTCTAACGTTGCAGATTCTTTAATAATTTCATGTGCTTATATGAGGCAGTACTAAAGTTGTCCAGTGCAGTGTTGTCGTATGATTCTACTTTCTTCAGTAATCTTTGCTTTAATTCTTCTAATCTCTCGGTACAACCAAAGATAATCAAATTGTATTCTGGGATCAACTTTCCATATTTATTAGTTAACGGAATTTCTCAACACCACTAGATGAACACTCTATTTCACGTTAAACTTTTGATATTTCCACTACCCTCTACAATAAGCTTCGGTGTAGGTTTCACTTTTCTAAATATTGCAACTTTTCTGAAACTATAAAAGATTCATTTGTATGGCAACTATTATTAACATTGTAATTATTACTACTGAATTAAAGTCCTGTTTTACCATTATAAGTCTCCTAATTAAGGCCACCAGAAGTAACTTTGATTCCATCAGTTCTGTCTTCAACAATGTGTGATACTACGGCTTCATTCAACCAATCTCTCATTTTACAATCATTATTTCTAAACATCGTCACTTCTTTGAATATATCACTTATACTACCCTAAAAAATAATTATTATTATAATTAATCACGTAAACACCAAAACTTACTGTATTTTTTGTACAGTATTAAAATGAACACTATTATAAGAAGGAACAGCCTCAATTCAAGTTTTAATGCAACTAATGATATTTGAACAATGCTACTTCTAGGTAATAATAGTAGATTCAATAGTATGCTTAAATATATACATAATTTTTCGATGAAAATACGATCTGAAACGAACAAATAAAGTTCAGTATAGATAAGATACCAAGTGCACTGGTACAGAGACGGTTGGAGTCTCCCAGGTGTGACAAGCTCTGAGTCAGAGAGCTTGTGTGCTTGCGCAGATGCATGAAAATTTAGAGGGAACATTACTTGGAGACTAACAATGTTGTCGTATACGCGCCCGGTCACAGAGAATAACGTAGACAAGAATCAACTTGAAATTAGCTATATGATAGGTGTAACAATATATTGGGCAATTGTAAGTTTTGGCATAACGCCACTCTTTATTACAGCCCAGTTCTTTTACACTTGTAAGTATATCCTACTTACAATTTGTTAAACAGACAAAACAAGAATATCAAAGTCGTGTATTGATACAGTAATATCCAACAGTAATATCACAACCAGTTCCAAAACTATTTATCTAAATTCATCACAAATACACCACCAAAACTCTGTAAGTCTCTATCTTATATTCCTCACTTTTCTCTACTGTTTACCACTTGTCACCATGGAGACCACCTGTTGCCAGACCTCAACAAGTAGATAAACTATGCCAAAACAGCTGGCATCACCACTCCATTCGTTACAATAGGCAATACAAAAAAATAATAAATAGAAGAAAACGAGGGATGAACAGAGGAAATGATTGAGAATACAAATAATAATATTAATAAAATAAATAAATAATAAAAAAGTGTTAGATAATAAAAAATAAGAATAACACAAAAACTAAATGCAAAGACAATGAACTGAACTAGGTAATTATTTACTTAAAGCATTATCTCTCTAACTTAAGGCCAGGTGCACTATGCGCACCAGCAGTCAAGTATGGGCTTCTTTTACCCCTTCAGACAGGGTTGACACAGAGACAACACACTCCTGGTGTTTCCCTTCCATATAACGTTCGACTAATTACCTCCTCTCTAAAGTAATAACAGACAATATAAGATAACAGCTTATTTTCTTCAACACAATAAAACTTATTACAAAGACAGAAACAAACAAAAAATAACAGTCCCCATATATTATCCAATCAACAGAAATGGGAACAAAGAAGAGACAAGACTCATCTGTCATAGAGAAAAAAAAAGGAACAAATATAAATGGAAATATTTTACACATTATACACATTTTAATTACGGCCTTCTGCTAAATAAACTATTTTAAATAAAAAGGAGTTTCTAAGAACTTGAATGATTATTAGAAAATAAATCAAATTTATTTGAGAAGTATCTAGAATTGCTATTAGATCATTTTGAAAGGTATAGTATTATAATAATTGAAAACCATTTATTATAGTAATAACTATTATTTGTTTAAAAAAATATGAAATTAATAATTTAAATATACTTACCACTGAAAATTTCATTTTTTTAAACATATTTACACTAATATTATTGTTGAGTGAAATTTTTGCAACGAACTTGTTAACACGTAAGACATCCGAACCTAAAAAGAAAACATATTCTTATAAATCAGTTGTAAATACTTCAATGTACTCTGGCCTCGATTTCATCAGCCAGGAGGTGAACAAATCGAGCACGTCTTCCGTCGGAGAGGACGTCAATGCCACTGGTCCCAAGTCTGTACGATGACAGTAACTCGTTAAAGATTCTACTTAACATACGCTGGAGTTAGGTAAAATTTAGGACTCCTAAAGTAGATTCAATATGGTGTGACTCGACCTATACTAAAATGGGTGTACAATAATAAATGTGCCATATTTTCCGCCCTTAGATCAGTAAAATGTGAAAGCCTATATGTGTGGGTATAGAAAGCAAAACATTTTTGCCTAAAAGAAATCAATTTACTTAGCTTTTCCTTTCTCACAAGAGAAACCCCATATTACTTCTAATAAGTGATAAAATTAACTCAACAAGCTTAATGATGAGGAATGGAATGTTGAGATTTCATATAGGGTATCCAATGACGCTGTTAAGTCAATACCAAAACTCTTAAAATTTATTTATGGCTAGGACGAGCTTATCAGTTATTTGGAAAGGTTTGAGACGTTTGCTACTCTATATAATTCGGCAAAAGAACGGTGGATCGTTCTGACCAGATAGCCCACGAAAAGTCAGCATCAGTGGACTTAGTGTGTAAAGGATTTTAAATTTGCAATAAATTAATAATGATTACCCATTGAAGATTTGATTACTACATTGTAACATTGTTCTACGGTTCTTTATGTAAGTTTGATAAAAAATTAGGTTCTACAGAGCAAAACTGGAGAATAAGAACAGAAGAGAATATAGTTAAATAGTATAATGGGACTAATTATAGTTGAGGATAATATAAAATAGTATAAGAGGACTAATCACACTTGAGGATAACATATACAAGTATAAGGGGACTAACCATACTTGAGGATATGAAGTAGAGCTTCAGTTCCAAAACCTTGTCTCCTTTTACTTTCTTCGGCCACCATAAAATTGACTTCAGCTACTATTAAGGAATCCTCTTGGCTAAGAAAGAGATTTACATCACCCACCATACTCGCTGCAAGTCAAATCAATCAAAAATAGCAGCCTCATGGTCACCATTCAGAGATTTTAATCAAATCCACTTACCTACTTCATCAAGAGAGCTCTCGTACAGTTCTTTATCCAACACAATGAACGTACATTCTGCAACATTATAAACCCACTCAACACAAAATGAATAATAATATGCAACTCATTAAAAATTGATATTACACATTTGTTACCAATAACAAGATTTCACAATGAACACATGAAATAACAATCAATGTTCAAACCACAATAAGAAATGTGAAAAAGGACTAAGCTATTTCGACCGCTTGTTGCGGTTCAATGATCTTAGTATTTTTTTTTCATTTCTTATTGTGATTTGAACATTGATTTGTTACTAAATTGAACATATTGAGTACTTCGACTCATTATTGTTATAATTTTTACTTTCAATAAAAGAAAGCAGGTATATTTCAAGTTTAGTGTTCGACAGCCTACTAATCCCTTCACAAGAATTTTAATTATATATAATTCTAAAAAGTTTTATATAATTACTCGTAACAAAAACAAAATCCTTTCACATTGAAAATCCCAAAATGGGCTGAAGGTCGGATCCGGTTTGGAAATTTACTCAATGTACCTAAAACAATCAAAGTTTGATACCAAAAAAACATTCTAGATAGTCCACTGAACAAAACAGTCCGTTAAGAATCAAGTTGGTATTTTTATTACTACAGTCATATCCAAAGCTTTTTACTTATTAACAGATAGTTTTTTAAAGACCGTAATACCGTTTTTTTAAAATAATGGTAAAACTCCGAAAAAACAAACCACTGAAAACTCCCCTATGATGAAACCTCAATTTCGGATCACTGTCAACTGAATATTTTGCCCAAATATGTCGAAACAACTCCCACACTTTAAAAACTCTGAATGATAATCAACAACTTATCAAGATTGAATATTTTTCAGTTAATAATTTAGTTACCAAAACAATATAAGCATTACAATAAAAATAAACTACTAATAAAATCGTTTTCAAATAAGGGTTAGAATGAACTTCAAAATTTAATAACAAACTCTACTATAATGCACTGAAAACATGACAGTAAATCCTGAAAATCGACTTTAACTTCAGTAATGAAACTGATGGAGTCCACAAAGAATTACATTTCTTTCTATTAATTATTTTGTCTATAAAATTAATTATCTGTAATTAAATTATTATTAAAATTACAGTATTAATTACATTATTAATTATTTTATATGGTGCATGCCAAAATCTGAATTCATTAAAACTGTGCTTACTTTTACCAACCAGAATCTTTTGCAAAAGGACTTAAAAATATCTTACAATAGCATTTGAAAATTGATGGTCTACAATGACTTAAATACTACTATATATTGTGTTTCGCTTTTGTTAAGAATGTGAACTTAGTCCGGCAATAATTATTTTTAATATTCAACTCCAGCTGTCTTAATCTAAGTTATGGCTCCCTTTAGATAACAAAAATTGGTTCCCATCGATGTTTTGTTGTGGCGTTCCATCATTAACAAGGTATGTAATTTATCGATGGTGCCTCGCCCCTTATTTAAAAAAAACCTTATATATTTTTACATTAAAGTTGATTTAATCAAACCTTTCCATCGTTTACATTTGTCACAATGACCCAAAGCTGTGCAAATTTATACGCCTAAAGACATGTAACAAAAGCTTTTTCTTAATACCAGTATAAATGGTTCCCTATACAGATTTATTTTTTAAAGTTAATATTCAAAAGATACCTAAATTCCCAAGATTTACTGACATCAATTGGAAATACAGCGGACTGAAATGCACTATTAAGACCAATAAGGGTTTTAAAACAACTGCTGATAAAACATGGAGTTGTCTTTGAATATTGATAAGGACATTGCTACAAGTTTTTTTTTAAATATGACTTAAGATTTACTGGAGTTTATGCGTGAACTACTACTTGTGGTTGTAGTAATAGGAATGTTTTTTATTCTAGATTTATGAAATCATTAACATATCTGACTTCTTCACAACAGTTAAGGAAAAGTTTTTTCTCCACTATGTAAGTAATGACTTTTGTACTTAACTGTTTTCATCATTAAGCCAAGTACTTTGCATGTTGAATTCCTCTTCCAATGATAAACGCTCAGATCCAGTGAATTCCCTCAAGTGACTAGATTCCATCCATTGATGATACCTAAGAAAAAAGTAAATAACTTTCCAACTTTACGAGCAGATATGAAAACATAAAAACATTAAAGTAATTGCGTACCGAATAACATGTTTTTTCGTATAAGGAACAAGTATTGTGCGATTCCCTACGATTCGAGTACTGCGATTCAGTTTCATACCTACAGTTGTACGACTTGTAACCGTAAGGAGAGGTAAGTTTAAATCAAATAGTAACGGATTTATTGAAATATCAACTTTGTCATATATTAGAAAAAATACCTAAACTTTTTAGAGCTTTGCTTATTAAATATTATATAAAAGCTATAATAAAATGGTTACAGAGTTATTACCATTCAATATGATTAAGACTTAGTTGTTATCAAATTAATACCTAGGATTACATGAACTGCTTGACATCTTAACATTAAATTTATAAACCCATTGTGATAGTATTTCATTGATAAAGACATATTAAGATTACAGTAGGGGAAATTGATTTCTGTAATAATAAGAGTGAGAATCTCTTAGGTATTTTTTGTTCTCTTGTTCAACAGTACCAACATAAAGACATAACCTCCTAGATAGCTTCTCTCCTCCCGACTTTTACAAAAATTTCGTTTTCACCAAATTTTATTTTTACATTTCCTTTCACTTAGTGTTAGTTAGATTTAAAGTATTAATAATGGCAATTAATCCAGCGTACGAAGCAATAGGTAGAGGATTTGTTAATCAATATTATGCGCTATTCGATGATCCAAATCAACGAGAAAATTTACTAAATATGTATAACGTAAGTAGCTTTGTTGAAATTAATTATTTTAGGCACAGAATAAGTTAAGAATTTGATATATTATTATGCTAATATGTTTTGTTACTCTGATGAATGTTTACTTACAATTACATAATTTCATAATAAAACTCATTTGTATTAACTCTTTTAAATCAGGAGTGTTCATATTTTGAAGTAATTTGGCATTTAAAGATTAATTTGTCTTAAATTTGTAATTTAAGTTCTATCAATAGGTACCTCATGTAGTAATGGTAGTCAGTTATTCCTTTATTGTACAATTTCACAAAGTTGGTAATTCTAAGGTAGTGCAATCAGTTATTATGTGGTATTTACTCATTATAGGGTAAAACGCTAATGATATAGTCTCCACATATAGAAATTTAATCCTATAAACAAGGCGTTTCGAACACGTAGTGTTCTAAGACATTAACTAAGGCTGTTGTGGTACAACAGTTGTACCACAGACACTCTCCCTTAGTTACATTGTGTTGAAACCCATTATCAAAACATTCAGTGTGTAAGGCATGATTAGTTCATCATTGTAAGTCATAAAACTAATCTATCCGAGCAAAACTGGATACAACAGCTAGTAAATATTAAAAACGATAGTCTTCGCATGTTTAGCAGTAGAAGGAAAATAAAGACTGGGTTAATCTGAGATGAAAGTTAATTTCAGAATCAAAAAATTAGTGTAAATATATTATAAGGTTTCATACCTAAATACTTTTTTTATTATAATATTGGTTTTGCATCTTCAAGTTTTTATAAATTTAAGTTCTATTTATATTTATATATATGGAAAATAATTTTGTAATTGTTAACTTTAGGAAATCCATATTGAAAAATTAAGTATAAAAAACTAAAAACTTTTTTTCTTAGAGTACTCAATTTTTTAATGATCTATATTGATATAGTCATCTTTTGGCTGCAAACTTCCTAACAAACTACATAATGTGCAATAAATCCGTTTCTATACCTCATATTAGTGCTTAATACTCATTTAACATAATGAACATAAAATAGGAACTTTATTTGTATTGTTAAGCTAGTATTATTATTATTATTAGATATAAAATCTAATTTGTTTATTGCTTATTAAAACAAACATTACCGTAATTAAAAAGTCCTTTTGTTTTTTTTTTTCATTTATTTCGGGGAGACAATTTTTTTTTTAAACATAGAATAGCATAACTGTATGTAAATTATTATTACCAAGACTTTATTTTATTAGTCGTTAAAATAAATGTTATATTTTTCAGTATTATATTTGGTTTGATAATTCCATTAAATAGTTTATTTATTTAAATAAATAGTTTATTTATTTAAATTTAGTTTATTTATTTAAAAATGCTAATATTGTGGTTCATTTTTAGGCAGAGACTTCTTTTATGACATTTGAAGGCATGCAACTTCAAGGAGCTATGAAAATAATGGAAAAGCTTAAGGTAATTGTTACCTCTTATAGGTTTTAACTTGTCGTAAAGATTTGGATGAGTTTTGAAACTGATCGATTTATGTATACTTTTTCTGATCTTATTCATAATGGTAGGATATTCTAGAACTCAAAGGCGTCTTACCTAAAATATTTATAAAAGCAGAAATATTTGTTCTAAAAGACAGCTTGAAACAGTTAAAAAAAATATAATAATTCATTTTCTTCTTATTATTTATTTATATATTAACTGTAATAATTACATAGTTGGAAAAGTTCAAAATATTTGATTTCACGACGAGAAAACACATAGCACACCAATGAAAACACTTCGAATTCTTTCTTAAGTAGATCATTGATTTTAATATTAGGGTTTTAGGGAAGGCATTTAAGAGAGTGTATCAAAAACTAATGATAATTGAGTTATACATTGTGGTCAACAATTGAAATCAATATTCACTGATTCAAATGAATCGGTATTCTTATGGTTAGCTTGAGGCTGATGATTGGCATAAATATATTAATCAACGAAATATCAGTCTTTGATGTAACATATGCTTCTCAAAAGATGTTTAATTTTTACATGATGGAAACCTAGCTTTCTGAGATTGATCCCAATGTAAAATTTCTTACTAAACTTGAAGAAAATCAGTCGGTATCATTTATGTCTCTTACAAAGTATACTGTGATGGTAATCCTCCACCAAGTGTTTATTGTTGTATCAAGCAATTCAAAGCTAGTAACTATATAGAAATTGATAAGCTCTGCTCCGGGACCCTTCACATCTGTCACGTCGCCATTATTTAAGCCATCCTTAAAAAAGATCGTCCTTATAAGATTTACATGAAACTCTGGGTCGAGGCAAAACAAGTGTCACATGGAAGCACTAGCTTTGCACTCAGATCACAAGGCCCAGTGCACGGAGAGTTCCATCAATCTTAATTTCGCATTGTCTTTGGTGATGAGACATGGATCACAGAGTAAGACGCAGAGTCCAAGATCAAATTCAAAGAGTTACTACCATATGGGCCGATCTAGTTTAATACTGGAAGTTGAGTAGCAAAAATCATTGTAACAATTTTCTACGCCACTGAGCGTGTCGTATCTATATCGGCTTCTGAGTATCGTATCTATACAACACTGAGCATGGCGTATCTCGGTGGGCTTCTGTCACAACTGCCTATTATGATCATTCTTCAAAAACTAAGGAGTGAATAGACAAAAAAAAAACCTAGAAAGTTGCAGAAATATGTGTGGTTCCAACAATACAGTGCTCTAGCACACACGTCAGGGCTGTGCAAGAAAATCCTGTTTGCATTTTGATAGGAAATCCTGTAGTATTCTCCTTGAATATTAGACACTTTCCTCTCCTCAGTTGAAAGCAGACCTCAATCGAAACATGTTATATTCTTCGGGAAAGGGTAATAATACCGTGGAAGTTTATTCATACCTGGATATTCTAATGAGCGTGATTAAAAAAGGTTCATACTACAGTCCAAGACAAGGTCTCAAAACATTGAATCTTATAGAGTAAAGATTTACTTTATTCTTTTACTTTTTAATTACATTATTATCGTAACTTTTTGCCTCAATGCTTTTTAGTCCCCTTGGTGTAGATTTGGACTGGCTGCAAGCTCAATCGTTAATTTAATTCTTAATATTTCTGTTTTCTTTTGTTTTGTAGTTACTTTTTTATTTACTTCATTTTATTTGTTTTTTTTTCTTTTACTTATTACTTTTCCCTTTGTTTCCCCCTCTTTCCGTAAGGTGCCAACTCTGCAAATGTAGCCCTGCGTCTTACACCTAAGTACCAGCTTGTCTGCCAAGCGGTTTGCTTCTTCTTCTCATGATGATGATGGATGTCGAAATATCGAAGTGAGTTTTATTGGTGTTTTGTGTGTTTCTTTTAGTGAATATAATATAACATAATATTAATTAAATTATGAATGAAGCCTGACATTATTCTTTGAGGGCGACCTCCTTTAAAGAACCTTAGAATGGTTTTTCGTTATTTCATTTTATGTGAAATATAGTAAGTTCATATTTTTATCTCATTAATAATATCAGGTATCAGTTCTTCTGATAATGGACGAGTGTAATTAACAAAATTTTAATGTCAGAAATATATTTAGAAAATACCATTGAAGTGGAATCTTTTGATTAGAGCCGAGGTCCCCAGAGTGGTTCGCACGGACTCCCAGAATTTCTAAGTGGCTTAATGAAAGGAGCCCAAATGTAAATAAAGGATTTTTTAGGTCCCATGGTATACATCTATATACACATCCAGATATCGTAGTAAAAAATACATTCATAACATGCCATTGACTGTTATTAGAACATCAGGTACAATGCTTTCATTAGTTTCTCATAACTGTTGAATATTTTAAAATTCTAATGTAGTGCAATCTGTTATTATGTGGTATTTACTCATTGTAGGGTAAAAATCTAATGAAATGGTCTCCACATATAAAACTTTTAATGATATAAACAACGCGTTTCGAACACGTAGTGTTCTTCTTCAGGCTGAAGAAGAACACTACGTGTTCGAAACGCGTTGTTTATATCATTAAAAGTTTTATATGTGGAGACCATTGCATTAGTTTTTTACCCTACAATATTTTAAAATGTTACCAATGCTCATACGAATAGGATTAGTGCTATTGTAGGGGTGGAATGTGCTTGTCATTTATTATTTTGCCATAAATTTTAGCTATCGACCACATTACCTGGTGAATTCTACATCAGGAGGCCAAAATTACCTACTCATGTTTATTAGAGTAGGGATTTTTCATGAATACAGGGTCGGGGGTGACTGTTTTTCGTCCCCTCTGAGGGGTGGCGTGCACAAGAATTACCTCTCACATGAAAAATAGGGTTATGGTTAAGATTGGAACCTATAATCTTGAGTACTAAAGACAAGCTCGCTACCTGCAGCCTACACCATAGTCCTTTTTAAAATTATATTCGTCTTTTTTATTATTAGATTTTTTTTACATTTTATTTACATAAAATTTGTAAATTATTAATAAATTGTGAACATTGGCAACAACAAAAATTTGGTTTTCTGTATGTAAACACCAATAAATGGAAAACCGTAAAAAAAGACCGACTTAATTACTATATATTTTAATAACAATGATATTAAACTATCTTATGTCACTAATTCCTTTCTTCACCCAACTTGCTTTGGAACATGTCCAAGGACACAGCAAATCCAGATTTGCTTATGGAAAAAGTTGTATAACAAACGTTTTTGGTGAAGAAGAGAATTCCGAAATAAATTGGTTAATTTTTTTATATACCATCAAAAAATATAAAGAATTAAAATTAATTTTATATCATTTATAATTATTTAAATATAAAATAATTCTATATATTACTTTTAAATATTTCATTTGGAAAATCAAATAATCATGTTAAAGTTAATTTATAATCCTGTTTTCAGAGTTTAACCTTTCAAAAAATCAATAGGGTTCTAACTTCAGTAGATTCTCAACCAATGTTTGACGGTGGAGTACTCATATGTGTCCTCGGTAGATTACAGGTGAGTCATTTGATTATGCCTACAATATTCGAAATTTAAAATAATTTAATTATTGTCCATATAAGTTCATGAGCTGCAGTCTTATACAGTTTGGTTCAGTGCATAATAGTGTTACTGTTTAAACCACAGATGGTAATTCAGAAATCCGACTCAGATTTTTCAATCAAAACATCTGGTCTTTGGTTAAAGCCTCCCTCAAACTAATCAGTTGTTTTCGTTGAAAGATCTTAGTCCCATTTCTGATTTTCTTATTGTGGTTTATACTTTGGTTTTTATTATTTCACTTTAATGCAACATGTCTTAAGGAAGATCTGCCTTCCTTATTATTTTTTCATAAATTTAACCTTAAACGATGAAGGAAATTAACGAAGTAAAGTAAACTTACTGACTATCTTTAATTTTCGGTAAATCCGTCGTCAGGAGAAAAGAAAAGGGAAACTAGGCACTTCGGATAAGCTGTGGAAGGTAACCCGAACTGGTGTTCTCCATTTGGATGGTTATTCTGAATTTAAATTGAGGATATATCTATTGACCGTGAAATAGAAACAAAATTAAAATTTGCCAGGACTCGGTCAGTTCTTCAGGTACAAATTAAAGTCTCATTGCCAACGTTTCAGCTTTTATTTAAAACCTTTTTCTTAGGTAGAAGTATAAAATTTTAAAACAGAAAAAATAATTATTACATTAGAGACAATTTTACTAAGAAAAAAAGTTTTTGGAGTTCAACAACAACAATTGTTTAGTTTCAATGAACACGTGACACCGAACTGAAAAACAAGGAAGACAAAAAACAAATCTTGCTAAAAAAAAACATTGACTGTATCAGTCTGTTTTACTGTTCTCTCTTTATTATGTGAGAGAACAATTTTTTTAATTATACTTTCTGGATAATTATTATCTCTTAAAATATTTTTTACTAAATTAATATTTTTCTGAACAAACTTTAAATCACATAACTAAGACGCTCTGTTTTAATTGCTAAGTGGTATTTATTTTGTGTTTTAATGGATGATGAGATTGAAAATTAAGGGAACGGTTAGTTTTCTGCATCACATTCACGCCAACTCCCACAGTCTGCATTTTAATGAGTGCTTCAGTGTGCAGATTCTGCGTCAGATCCCCCCTGATGATAATACCCCTGACCATTAGAGCCTCAGAGGAGGCACACATCTGGTTCCTCGGGGCACGGAGTGGACCTGGACTAAACCTTAAAAGATATTTTTTTATTTCTTTTATTTGTTTATTTATTTATTTTTTAATATTTTTTATTCTTTAGTACTTATTTCTTTTTTTCCTCGTTTGTATATTTTGTTTATATTTATTTTATCTTTGTCGCTTACTATTAGTTTGCTTTATCTTATTTTATTTTTCTAGTTTCTTTTTTTTATTTAATTTTTTATTTTAGTTTTTTTATTTAACCTTTTATTTACTATTACAACTTAAAAAAATTGTATTTATTTATTTTTTCTTTTCTCTATCATTATTTTTTATTAATTCAGTTTGTTTTTTATTACTTATGTTTTATATGCTCGTCCGAAGGATCGAGGCCACCAGTGCAAAGCTAGTGAGTGCAGAAGCTGCTGCAAATTTCAACCACATATATATATATATATATATATATCATGATAAACGAAAAACGGTCCGGCAGGACAAATAACAATTAAAATAAGCAGTGACACATAAACAGAAACACAACAAAGACTCACTTTTCAATATTTCGACCGCCATTACGGTCGAAATATTGAAAAGTGTATATATATATATTAAAATAAGCAGCAGCTTCTGCATTGACCAGTTTCTTGTTGACACTCTCTAGTTTTCGTATCACTTTGCGGTGAGACTCTGGTAGCTTCCAAAGAAGGTTAGCAAAAGACATTAACATTAACACAATAGAATAAAATATTTGAACGATGTCTACAAAATCGTTCAAATATTTTATTCTATTTTAACTGTAGTGGATTAGACTTAATTAATTTTAGTTTATACCTGAGGATGGCGAATGAGAGCCGAAAGCTTGTACGTATTTTTATTTAGTTTGTTAATGTAGTGATTAAAATTTAGTTTTTCGTGTTTGACCTATGTATATTGTGTGTGTTAATGTCTTTTGCTAACCTTCTTTGGAAGCTACCAGAGTCTCACCGCAAAGTGATACGAAAACTAGAGAGTGTCAACAAGAAACTGGTCAATGCAGAAGCTGCTGCTTATTTTAATAACATATGCTTAAGGGAAGACCTGCTGCCATTGTACACAAACATATATATATACGGCAGTTAACGCCGTAACTGCCAAACCTGTCCCCTAATTAACTCCAGTCCTTACTTTACTTCCCCTCTCAGTAACAACTCCTATCCTGTTCCTTCTGATACATCTTGCACTTCCTGTAACTGCGTTTACCGTTTGGAGTGTACTCGATGTGATGCTTTTTACGTTGGCTTGGCTTCAACCAAGCTGAGCCTGCGTATGAACAATCACAGGGCGTCCGTTGGTCAGCGCAGAGACCTATCCATGCTAATTCCCATGACCTCCCTTTCAATGATTGTTTCAGGGTACAAATCCTCAAACAAATCCCCGAGTCTAATTCCCATGTCACTCTTAGAGCTTCCGAAAAGGCATTCATATGCCTCCTTGGGGCTCGTTCTCCTCCTGGTCTCAACCTGTACCGTTAATTATTTTTTATTTTATTATTATTATTATTGTATTTATTATTATTTCGTATTTTATGTACTTTTTATCTTGTTTTCTAAATAAATATTGGAGGGATTTCTGTTTTTCCTCTCCTCCGCTGGGGGCAGCATTGCGGTGGTTCCACGAGTTACTCTGGAGACCAGTAGCAGTTTGCTTCTCAACGCGAGTGCTTCGCACTTCTTCCCGATGACGACGGATGTCGAAATATCGAAGTGAGTTCTGTAGTGTCTTTCTGTGTTCTTTTCTATGTGTTAAAGTATATATATATATATAGGTGTGTACTTATCGGTTATTGAATCTGCTATATATATATATATATATATATATATATATATATATATAATATAAACTAGAATTTAAAAAAGAACACATAGAACGGAAACCACTGAACTCACTACTATATTTCGATGTCCTCGTCTTCAGTAAAAGAAGTGAATCGCTCCAAAGGTTGATAACGACTGACTTGGCGTTCGAACTGAAGCACTCAAACAGTGTAGCCAACTTTCGGAGGAAAGGTAGACAGGGAAGATAAAGAGATAAAAGCCAAATAAAAATTAAAAAAATGAAAACATGTAACTAAAATAAAATTAAAAGCTGACAACAACTTTAAAAAAAAAAAAATCAACGATTGAGGTTAAGCCCAGGAGCCGATCTACCGCCCAGAAGACTAATAAGTGCTTCTTCTGAAGCTCTCAGAGCTATATAATATATATATATATATATATATATATATATATATATATCAAATGAAAATACTACACAGTCCAAACCGGACAGATAAATAAATGAAAAAGACAACACATAGAAGAAACGAGAAAACTTACTGGATCAATATTTCGAACTTCAGTTGAAATATTGATCCAGTAAGTTTTCTAGTTTCTTTTATGTGTTGTCTTTTTTATTTACACATATATATATCACTATTTTTCTTTTCTATCGAGGTTTGGTCTAGCTTCAAAGAACCCAACTCAGTGACGAAGATCGCTTGTTACGGTTTAAAGATCTTAGTCTTTTTTTCTCATTTCATTTTGTGATTTGATCATTGATTGTTATTTCTCGTGTTTATGTGAAATCTTGTTATATATATATATATATATATATATATATATATAACATTACACACATATATATATATTATATGTATATATGTATGTGTGTGTCTGTCTGTCTGTCTGTCTGAGTGTGCGAGATACCTCATTTATGTCACAATAAACACATGTGACACGGTAGTAAAAACTAGTGCAGAATAGAACAAAATTCTTAAGCCATTCGAGGGCGCTCATTGTTGAACTAATTACTCTTATTAACAAAGGTATATATTTCAAAATAGGAAGCAACACTTAACAAAAAACATACAGTACAGCTCTATCTACAAAACTACTTTCTTTGGGGTTGTTGCGTACAGGGAGAGAGGACGAAGGGGAGTTTTTTATATCGCACTGTGTGCTAAAATAATAACTCCTCTTTTTTTTCTTTTTTTTTTTACTGAAAAATAGGTGACACATATCCCGATTATGTGGCTTGTCCATGGTTTAAATGATGCTAGATCAAAAATTTTCCACACTTTCACTGCTTGTAAACCGAAAGGAGTTAATCCTATATGCGCGCAGGTCTCGAAGTTTGTTTGGCCCCCAAAAAAAAGATAATAATGAAATCATTATTATTCTTTGAAAGATAATAATGTCAAAGAATTTCGTTTGACAGCAGTTTTCATAACAGTGTATTAGTTATTAGCTGTTTTATTTTCGATTTTAGAAGAACAGCGTTATAATCTTTTCAAGCTGTGGCTTAATAATATTTTACATTAAAGCTTGTTCTGTGCTATGTCTTTATGGAGATAGAAGAGCGAGATTTATAAATATTATTGACTGTCATTGGAGTTAGTAGTGGTGAAAAAAATGGGCAAATTAATCTTCATTAGCTTGTGTCATTACTGGGGAATGAAAAAAGACCGGTTGTGATCTTCATTCTACTTTATTCTATGTAACATTTTTAACAAAGTAAAGTGTTATTATCTAAATTGATTATTGATTGATGGTGATAATAGTAATTATAACATGTGCAACGATGGTTGAGCCGCGAGAATTTTTTTTTTAATGTGGGATGATAAATTTTGAGCATGTGGCCTTTGAGGATTTGTTTCTACCCCGAATACTGCAACCTGTATCATTACTAAAATAAAATGAAATCGTATTTCACTTTACTCAAATTATTAGGTAGGGATTTTAACAAGTATCGGACATTGTACATGTTCGGGAGGGACAACTTTACGTCCTCTACCATAAACGGGACAAGATTTTCCACCTGTCTGGTGAAGAATCTAGGGTCAAGATATAACCCCTAATCTTGAGTTCTAAAGGCAACTTGCTGGACTACACCTAATACCTCATGCTCTATATAAATCATCATTTCAACATTTTTCATTTTTCAACCTTTTTTCCACTATTTCAAAGCAGATATAAACACCTGTTACAATTAACTTCAAGGATTTTTTGTTATTATTAACAGTGGTAGTCTCAATATAAAATTTAAACTTAAATTCTATATAGATTTAAATATAACTCACATTTTAGCATTGTTGTGACAGTCTCAAATATGAAATTCAAACTTAAATCCTATATAGATTTCGATTTAGCCCAAAATGGTCGTTTTTGAATGTCAGTGACATCCGTCAAAGTGATGTGCAGCCCGAAGCATTACATGATAATATCAAAAATTGTATTTGGTTTGCAAATATAAAAATCCATCAACAACTCGAAATCAATGTTTCGCTAGTTTACTATACTTTACTGAAAGTAAAGTAAAAGTTATGTTGTTGGCAAAGTTAAAGGAATGTTTGTGTGTTGTGCGCAGACGGATGAGGATCCGCCTCATGCCTACAGTCAAACGTTTGTGCTGAAGCCCGTCGGCTCTAGTTTCTACGTGCAGCACGACTTGTTCAGACTTGCTCTTCATGATTCCCTATGAGAGTCGAGGTGACGACTTGCTTGTTTTTGCATGTGTTCTGCTCGTTATCACCTGCCTCATCATCAAGCATGCTATCAAAGCCACTTTTCATCTATCCTAGATGGATAATACGAGATCATACACCTGCCTCTAATCATAGTCTCTCTCTTTATACTATCCCAGCAATGTAGATAGGTAGCTTTTTAGAGAGAATCAGGGGTGTCAAACTTACTTCTAGTTACTGTTGAGAAACAACTTCATGAGCCATCCACTTCCTGCTCTCTCCCCCCCCCCCCCCCCCCCCCCCCATCCATAATAGGAGTGAATAATAACTGAAAAACTATACTTTACTGTCATAATCACGCAAAACTGGTGCAGAATGCCACAAGACTTGCATTTACCTTACTTCATTAAATGTACTCGACCTGTATGTACATTTCTACATATAAGGATGTAACAATCTAGCTAGCTGTATGATTTTAACATATTTATATTCACTTATCAGTCTATTAAAGCCCAAGTGAACTTTTTTCGAAAGAATAATGTATTATAATTAATTCATAATCGTATTCAATATATAGACGTTTCATTTGACTTATCATATAAAGTTAATATTAGTCACCTATGTTTTACAACCTTATCAACTTAATCAATGGCTTTTAAAAGTTGCTATTATCCCTATTCCAGAACAGGTTACTGCACTTTTGGCATTAAAAAACAATTTCTATGCCGATCGCGCCCTATACATATTAAACATCAACTAAAATTGCACAACCAAAGCTATTTTAGCTAAAAACATATGGACAAACTTCTATCATATCGCAAACAAATATACATTTTTTTCTTATAAAGTTGACCATTAAAAAAGTGCAGTATTTGTGTCAAATATCTTATTCTTTTTCCTCTTGAAGTAGAACAGGAACTTAATATGAGATTTGGTGGTTATAATATGTTTTTTTAAGATATCTTTCTCAGATCGCAGATACACTTATAAACAACAAATTATCATTATTTTCGAAAAAATTACTGGACTCTTGGGACTTGAAAACTCATAAAAACTCACTCAATAGAAGATGTTCAGCAGATAACAGTGACTGGAACATATCCTATGTATCTGGTCACTGATATGCCAAACGTGGGCAAAATTGATTAGGGTAATCGTTACAACTTTCCATAGTCTCGGAAAATGTGTTTAAAACATTTATAACTTCTATACTTGACATATGCGGACTGGTATCAAAAAAAGACTGAAATAGTGAATAATTAGCATCAAGAAAGTCGTACAGTAGTATGAAGTAAACGTGGAACATACTAGAAAGTAACTATAAAACTCAGACCAATTTGCCAAACATATTTGTTTGGGGAGTCAGGAGGCCTCAAAACTTTATATGGAAATGTTGGCTCCCATTTAATACTTTCTTACCTCTGAATTCGTTAGGTGGATAAATAAAAGTGCTCGTGATAATAGTTGATGAATTAGTACCTGCCATTAAAAAATGCCTTAAAAATTACTTTTTTACCAAACATTTGACAACATTTGCCATCAACAATTTTCTTTGATGTCACTTTTTAATAACCCTCTTTGATACCCTGTGATGGGAATCAGCCTTGATGGAGAAATCTTATTTGTTTCCATACAAGAAAACAAATACTTAAATAAAAATCTGTTGCAGTGAAACACGGTCTTATATCATAAATTTCTTTTTCTTTTTTTGGCTATTTAAAGAAAAAAAAATTGTTTTCAGCTTTCTTTGAAGCTGATAAATTAGTACCTAGACAAGACTTTTTTAAGGATTACTTAAATAAATAAATTCCCAACTCTTCTGCATTATCCTTTAGGAAACTGGAGTAAATATAATACCGTAGCGCGTAAAATACAGTGCTGGACTTGGTGATGTACTGTTCATACATACTTTATATTATTCATATTAGAGGAGAAGCTGCAAAAACGGCATTGAACGACTCAGAGTATATGTTGATAAAAAAAAAACTTTTAGAACTGGGGAGGGGGGACGCACAGTTTGATACCCCTGTCTAAACAATAATTTCTTTTTGAAATCATTTCGCTATCCAAATTGGATGCTTGCAACCTGACTGCAGTGTTACAATGAATAATGATTTTTGTCTAATCGATTTGTATATTTTTTCTTTTTATCTAAAAACAAATAAACTAACTTTTTATTTGACGCTGCAGTAACTAGATGAATTATCTCTAGATTTGTAATAAATGTTTGATGAAATTGTTTTCTTGTTTCAGGCTGACACTGATCCTCCACACGCCTTCTCGCAAACTTTCGTCCTTAAGCCAGTCGGAAACTCCTTCTATTGCCAACATGATATCTTTCGCTTGGGGATACACGATACAGTTTAGTTATAACTATCTTTCCCCATGGCCCATAATTAATCATTATCCTTCTTCAGTACACTTTTTTTTTATTGTATTTGCCATACTCTAATCAATGATGACTACATAAAAAATATTTTGTTAATACCAATTGTTTTTTTTTTCTTTTATACATCCCCTTTTTTCTATTATTGAGGTATCAATTTGAATTGTATTTTCAGCATCTGAATCATCGATTAATCAAACTTTTTGTGATTTTATTATTATCTGTGGCCCTTTTCCAAAACTAAATATTTTTACCCAGTTAACTTTGTATTTCTGCATTTATTTATTCACCCTGATAACAAATAGGAAATAAAATTAATTCGATAAAAAGTTTAATCAAACTCAAATCTTGTTATTAATGACAAATTTAATAATTCTTAATGAAATTCTGTCATAATACCAAAAGCTCTTGTGGACACAACTTTGGTTTTATTCTAGTGAGAAGCTTCACATTTTTTTTTTTCACTGTTGAAACTGTTTTCTATGATTCAGTAACTGTAGATTGACTTGTACTTAAGTTTCAAGATCGAATAATCATATAGAAACCACAGCATGTCATGAATGGTAATAAATGAGTTATTTAGTGCAGATTTTATGCAAAACGAAAAGGAAAATCGCCAGATATTGCTCATGTATCTGGCGGGAAGACATTATTGAAACTTATACTGAGTAAAGCACGTATGCCCCCAGGCTGGCCACTTCAGGGATTTGTAAGCCCGCGTGGTAAGTGTTTTGAGATTAGATTATTTCTGATTTTATCGTTACGGAATTTATGTCAGCTTATGGTACATTTCATATATACTCAAGATTATTTCTGAGATTATTGTTATGGAATTTACGTCAGCTTATGGTACATTTCGTATATGTTCGTGTAACATGCTAGGCTAGATGTCCGTACCTCAAAACCAAACGACAAATTGTTCAAATTTTACTTACAATACTTTCTTGTAGAACCATCGCGACAGCATTCACTCTATTGAGACACACACATACTGTTATGTGAATAGCGTATTACAAGCATTTTTATTGAAATCAGTTAAGTAAATATTAATCTTTTATCAAATCAATGTTTTAGATACAGCTGCTGTTTTTGGCTAGAGTAAATAAATATACTGTTTGATTGACATTGTAGCGTAGACTAGAAATACATTCGATAGTTTTATATCTCGTTTATGATGTGATCCCTTAAAATTAGCTTTAAAAAAAGGTTTTAAAAAGTTACATGATACACGTAAATTTTACTCCATTTCCTCAGTTTTAGAACCAATCATCTGAGATCAGATCTTATAATTATAACGATGACCTTTATGACTTATAGTAGAAAAGGTCTTTAATGACCTTTAGGTCTTACAATGACCTAAAGAGTTATACGACTTAAAGAATAAGATTCAGTTGTATGATTTGTGTCCCTCGTCCACTCTTCTTACTGTTTGTTAAATTTGAAAATAACAAATGCGATTTTAAATGTGTCCAACATTTCGTTTCAGGAGCCCAGGACATTGAATCATTTATTTAATTTTAACATTGCATTTGTGATCTGTCATTGAAATGAGCATAAAAATTATAGATATTATGCAAAAAATAATTATTCAATTCGTAAGGTAAAATGATAAAAAATGCTATTTTTAACAACGATTTCGACGTGTTTCATCGACATTTCTAAAGATCAAGCGAAGAGATGCTATTGTCAGAGGTGGTCGAGATAATACCTTGTTATAAAAGAAAATATGTTATAATAATGAAAGAGTTCTAAAAATATAGTTACAGTATGTACACTTTAGTTACATCTACATGTTATATACACGTTTCTAATTTATATATTTTATACATTATGTTTGTTATATATACTATTCATATTTTGTTTACATATTTGATACTATTCTTTAACGTTATAATGATAATATGTGCACTTTTATGGTTTCATATACACTTATTGATATTATATTGATACATACACAACAATGTACGTATATAAAAATGAGATGGTGACATTACTTCGCGGTTTTGCACTTATCGCGACCGTTTCTGGTCCCTACTAACCGCCGTGACAGGGATGGCTAATCTTAATTTTTCTACTCCTACGTTTCTGTCACAATATTATCTATCCATTAGCATACGCGCTCTCTCAATCTGTCTATCAATATCTGTCCTTATCAATTATTCCCTTTAACTATAAGCACATGATTCTCCTTCTAAAAGTATAATGTTGGAAATAATAATGATTTTGATATAATCTTCCCGTTTTTAACATCCATTACACCTTTTTAATACATCCTATCCTTGTTTGGTCACAATTATAGGGTTAGTAACTACCATACATATCAAGATCACATCGGTCAAAGTGATCTCCACATCTCCACTCTGAACAAAGCTGTTGGAATAGTGCTGCTAGGTCACAAAGTCCTCGCGTGTCCCACCTCCACCATTTTTTATTAACTTTAATAATATTTCCAATTTTTTTAGAAGCAACTCAATTATTAATAGGACCAGTAAACTATATTCCATGGTCTAAGGTAGCAATTAAGGTAATCAAACCTGCAATTTCTGATAACTACTAAATACATGAAGTTATAATTGCTAGTTTTCTGATTAGAACGATAATTAGTATATTATTATAAATTATATGGAAATATTGTTAAAATGGATAGTTCAATATTATGCCAACCGTCAACAGCTTGAACTATGGATCAAAACTAACATCTTTGTTATTTTGCCTTTGTGTTATATGAATATTGATAATTGCTAATTATTGTGCTTACAATTGATAAATCACCATAAAATATCTCAAAATATTATTAGAAAACTAATTAAGGTCGACATATGGGGCAAGGTTAGCTCAGTGGCAACGATCCTTCCTCTGAATTGGTAGGTCCGGGGTTCAATGCCCATCTGGCCCTCGATTTATTCACACAGTTATTTTGTATTTTTCTTATTAGTATAGAGTGTAAAAAAAGCACCAGAGGGCCAGTTTAGTTCAGTGGTTAACGTACTCGCCTCTGGGCTGTGAGGACGCTAAGCAGTTGGTCCTGAGCTTGTACAATGTCAGGTATTCTGTAAAGTCCCTACTCTCAATACACTTGAGTTAGGCAAAATTTAGAACTCTCATATAGAATCAGTCTTCTTTGTGTAGTATCAAAAAAGGTCAATGTTCGGCCTATGTTCCCTTGTGGGGAATTGCCACTGAAACCTAACCAACCTAACATCAACATATTATATTCATAATGGATATTCTGCTTTATAAAAGGCTCTCACAGTCTACCTAGTGCAGCACGCTGTTGCCAACACTGTCGGGCCCATAGATGAATCATTGGTCAAGAACACTGCTTACTTCTGGGGTCAATGCGACAGTGCACCAGCTTCTAGCGGCAAGCACATGACACAACACAGTAAAATAACTAGTTCATGATCCAGTGGTCCACAATGATTCTCACTAGCAGAGTCAATATCTACATCGGATCCTTGGTTGTGTAGGAAACCAGGTGCATCTGAGAGGAACGAAGGTGAAGTTTTAAGACAATTATAATTTATTTATGTGTCCTTTGTCCTAAGAACTATTGTACTTTCCCCTCTTTTGTACTATAGTATTCCAGTTAGCTTTAACACCTCCAAGAAGCTCAGCACATTTGCTTTGTCCAGCGGTTAAAGGTCTTCTATGGTTTTCTTGAGTGTCCCGAAGCACCTGCCTCTGTGAAGCACAGTGGCTTGCCAACCAGCCAGCAGATGCAACCGTGTTTCTTCCTCCACTGCACAAACCACCATTGATAATGCCCATTCTTCGCAGATGTCCATTAAGTTTGAAGTGACCCGTTACAAATCCGGTTAAAATTCTTAGATTATTCCTGCCCCTTTCCATAAAATACAAGATTTGCCTATTCTCAAACTTATTGAGAAGTATTCAAGACAATTAATAACAGAATTTAATATTACACCAAAAAAATCAAGCGAGAAACCACACTGATTTCATCTGTACCAGGGGTGGGCAACCTTTTTAAAAGTGTGTGCCAAAATCAGCCAAGTCTCTGACACAAACTTTTTCCACATGCCAGTCATTTTTTTTTTACAGAACATATTTGGTATCTCATAAAAACTTTTTAAACGAAAAAATAATTACCTCAGTGCAATAAAACACATAGTATAAAAAAAACAACCAGGACGTACATATATCATCATGGCATGAAAGCTTATACCCCAAGGAAAGTAGATTTTTTTTGTCTGTGCTTAGGGTAACAAGTGCTCTTCCGTGCCAGAAACAAGTCATCGGCGTGTCAGTGGTTTCCCACCCCCGGTCTATACAATTAAAACGATAGCATATTTCTTAGGATGGAGCCAGTTGGGTCAAGTTTGTCTGTTAATGTTATTCTATATTTTCATAGCAGGCTTCATGCTTGCAATTTTCTTAACCATAGACGGGTAAATACCAATTTCTTTGAATGAAGAACAGCAAACACGGTATCTGAGGAAGTTATCTTCTACTGAGTTTATCTGGAGAGCAATAAAAGATACCTAGAATCGACCTGGTTAGCAGGGATTCCGAATGTGTAATAAACTTGAAAATAACTCATTTTAGAATGGACTCTGGTCTACAATACAAACATTCAGACAAAACATAGATCATGCAATCATAATGCAGTTTTAAAAAAAATAATTATTGATTTCTATACCTCTGCATCTGCAATGTTAAATAAATATTAATTCTTTCCACTAAAAAGTTGAAGTCATGACAGGAATTTCAATAATTCTGAACAAAAATAATAAATAAAAGTCATTACTGTTGTTTCCCCAATTTATTAATAATACTTTTACAGTCAATTGGTGTAATTCACTTAATTCGAACAGGAGTAGGGAAGAGAAGGACGACGAAACCTAAATTAGAAATACAAAAGAGTGATCTCGGGCACAGCCGAGCTGGGGCTGAAAGCATCATAGTTACTCAAGCAATAACAAATACTCGACTTGTATAAAATAACTATTGCATGTTACTTCTACTTGCCAGCAGTACGTAACTTACAAGGATCAAGCGTATCGCCTAAATCTAATTTTTTTTTAATATTTTATTTATTAATAACAAATTGATAGAATTGAAAATCTCTTGAAGAAGCATAAAAAAAACATATGAAATAACCAGAATCATTCTTCACATTGCTACACCATAGCCTTTCAATAACTTAGACAACCTGACGTTCGATAAATCTTCTCTTCCCTCGAATCTTATTTTTTTTTGTTTTGCTTAATTCTTTTTGTTTACTTTAAAATTTTCTATGAAATTTCCAAATTAAATTCAATGTAAAAGAAAAAAAACATTTGGCTGTTTGAAGAACAGCAACAGATAGTTGATATGACAAGTAATATTTTAGCAAACAGGTATAAATAATGAGGAGAGTGCTGGTAAAATCCCTTAAATACTGTTCAGTTCGAGAAATCTCTTGGCTTCCTAAGAGCAACACTCACCATCTTAGTCTAGTGTTTATTATTTCAATATAAAGCTAAGTTATAACAAAAATCGACACTTACATGGTATTGCATCAACTCTATACAACTATACAATATATTTATATAACAGCCTCAGCATATATCGCAGCACATATTTCAGTCAGTAGTTTCTTGAGAACCATATTTACCTAAAATATACACTATTCTTTTTTCCTTTATACATTAACATTACAGAAAAGGGGGGGAGGGTCAAAGAAAATTGGTTAGTAAAACAGAGGATAAAGCATTGTTTTTGAAAAGAAAAATAATTGTGCTCCTTTAAATAGTATAACGTGTCACCCTAAATGATTGTGCACAACTTCAAGTGGGAAGAACTTTTAAGTAACTTGAAAAAGGAAGACGCAACTTTTTAATATGTATATTCTAAAAGCAGTGTTGCCAAATACGCAACATATATTTTTTTTAAAAAAAAGTTTACTTTTTAAAAATGGACGGTTGATTCCATTGATTTTAAAATATCAGTAAAAAAAAAATCTAAATTTAGGATAATTTTAGTTAGTGAAGCAGTTATACAATTGCATTCTTAATATACAAGAATTGCTATGTATTAAATGCACCTTTAGTGACTTGTTTCTTACAGAAAGTTAGTATGTTAGAAACATTTCTTTAAAAAAATATTTCAACACCAACTCTCCTGTTTTAAAAACCAATATAACAAAACATTTAGTTTTATTATACATGGAAGTTGAATTAGTATAAAAACTTTTTACATGCATACTGTTTAAGGTAAAACGTTATTTTCTGGTAGTATTTTGAGAGAGCAAAAGTTTCCTTTGTTACTGATTATAATTTTTCTAATGAGAAGAGTATTATTAATTGATAAGATAAATTACAGGACTGAAATACAGAACTGAAAATAACTAGAAAAAAAATAAATAATACGTCTGAAAAAATTAACAAAATTTTATAGATTATTAATAACAAGTGGCTAGTGATGAACGTATGTAATGACTAATAAATTATAAAATGCGATAATTAAATGTGATTAATTAACAAATAAATAAATAAATTGACTAAAAAATACTGTGTGAATGAAACACAAGAGGGGACTGGCACAAACTACATATCAAAACAGATTCTTTTCAAACACTTTGCACCAATAACAAAATATATCCAATTTGAGGGAATGTTAAGGCCACGAAACAGTGACTACAGATACCACTTAGTAGGCATCTGTTGCTGGAACAGAAGCAAAAAGACAAAATAAGTCACACAATTGCGCCGACAAGGTAAAGTCATCTTTGTTTGAATCACACTAATATTGTCTTTTAAAAAAAAAAAAAAAAAAAGAAGAAAGATCTACAATACAGGAAATAGATATTTTTTCTATAAAAAAAACTGAGCTAATTATATACATATAATGATTTGGATTGTTAGGGTAAAGGAGAGGTTAGGGTTTGGCCAAGACTGTATTGGGAGGGAAGCGTAGAGTGGTAGAAGGTCTCCGGCTTGGCTAACTGGTTGCTGGTTGAAGAGGTGGAAGGATGACTTGGTGACTTGGGCCGAGGCCACTGCGTACCAAGTTACCCGTATGCAGCGTCTCTTCTATAAGCAACGAGATTTTGTCCTTGTCCGCCTGTAACAAAATCATCATTTTTGTAGCACTTGCAGAAAGCATGCAATCTTATAAGGTTATTATTATTGTAATCAAAAGGGCAACGCATTATAGGTGTTTTATACAAAACTGTATATGCGTTTATTTTCCCCTGGTTACCAGTCCTGAATTCAGGAGTTACTGGCTGGTTTGAGGTGTTTGGCGTTGGTGGGTGGGAGTTGTTCGCGGTTAACGGTCCCTTTGTGCTACCAGAGATGAATAATTTTAGTACCTTCCCGCTTCTACCCGTCTGAAAATTTATTGTAGTTTTTTTTTTGTTTAATTATTAATGATTCTGCGATTTGTAACCGATTGAAGTTATATATGTACAAAATAAAAGTTTATCAGGACTCCGTCAATTCTTCAGGTTCAAATTAAACTCTAATTGTCAACGTTTCGGTTTTTATTTAAAACCTTTTTTCATAGGCAGAAGTATAACATTTTGGAACAGAAAAACTAAGTGTTAAATTAGAGACTATTTTACTAAGAAAATACTTTGTGGATTTCAGAAAAAAACTCTTCATTGAATGAAATCGTGACACTGTTGGCAATGAGAGTTTGATTTGAACCTGAAAAACTGGCCGAGTCCTGAAAAACGTTCATTTTGTTTCTACTTCACAAAGTAGATATATATATATCACTTTAAAATCGGAAAGCCAATCCAAACTAGACACAAACGAGTTCAAAAACGAAGAATCTTAACAGACAGAGAAAGAGACACACTTACTAACTCAAAGTTAGTAACTTTTTAGGGACACTGACCACTTTTTTCTACAAATGTGTAAATTATTCTTTTTAAAATATTTACATTGTCAATATGTATATTTTCTAAATTGTCTGCATTACAGAACATTCTTTAGTCATTGAGCATAATTTATATTTATACTAGCAAATGTACTCGTCTTTGACGGAATCAAAAATTCTATAATACTTGGTATTCCAAAATATCAATTATAGTATTATACTAATTCTATAATTAGAAATTGTAGAATAGTAGAAAACACCATTATTAGTACAGTGTTAAACAAATGCCTCTGTATACACTACATTAGCTGTCTGTCCTTCAGGTTCATGGAAGAACAATCAGTTGAAACCTCTGACTATTGAGCAAGTAAACTACAGTTGATCACGTGAGAAAAACTTGGTTTCGCTAACTTGAATTCCTGCGTTAGATAAAGTCTCCCTTTGCGACTTAGTTAACGTCATTGCGAAATAGACTCTGACCGGACTTTGCAATCATTTCAACGTAAACAGACAGTGGCTCGGAATCAATGGTATGTGTGGTATACACACAGACTCCCCAATACCACATCCAGTCATTATGTCCGCCTCTATGGCATACCTGTGTAGAGCACGAACTCAGAGTCGTGTCCCGTTGCACAGTTTTGGGGCACTCATGTTTCGTAACATGAAATTTGTTACTGCTACTAAATTGCAGCATGATTGGTTCTCCTACTTTAAGTTTTTACTCATCAGCAGGCAGTCCAGGAGAAATAAATTCAGAGTCAAGAAATTCAATTAGATAATGAACTGCTTCTTCATCACTAATCCAATTTCTTTACTGACTTGTAAGTTCTTTCCTCGGTTTCATATAGCGTAAGAACTTGTTTGTTGATTTCTCATGCCTGTTCATATTAAGGGCTGAGAATTGCTCGTTTACAAAAGATTTATTCTCAATAGATAGTACATCCTTAACTCTGTGAAACACCATTTCAATGATGTCAAATGCGCAATATATTCATATGCTGAATTGAAATTAAAATCAACTAACAATACGTACTTGCCACACCTGTGTATTTTCAAAACAAACTTGTCTGTGAAGTTAGGAAAATACAGCTAAAAGCCCCATAACTTCGCTTCTGTACTGAATTAATAATCTATTTAGAGCCCATATTTTAAGTTAGGCACACACAAATCCAGTGTCAATGTTTCAGCTGGCTATGTCTTATGGTGGCTGAGTTTACTTGTGACAAACATTTTTGCGTTAAACGTCCATAACTTCACTTCTACGTTGAATTTCCAATCAATTCATAGCCTATATTTTAAGTTAGACCTACACAAATCTACTGTAAAAGTTTCAGCTTTATATGTCTTATGGTAGCTGAGTTTACCTGTGACAAAGTTTTGCGGACAAACAGACAAACCGACAGAAATTTTTCTAAGTGTGGATTCGGTTTCTCCAATGTATGAAACGTAAAGAAAAGTTGAAATGAGTCAGTTCTAAGCAATGTACAGACAAAATCATTATTTTATTTATAAAGATTTGAGAAGAAATATATTCGTAAATGTTGGTAGCAATATTTCCTTAAGACACACATTATTGAAAATAAGACCAAACTTAGCTGTTACCTGTTTCTTAAAAACCTTCATAACTATCCTAAATTGTGTGCCTCTCGTTACTTCTCGTCAACATGTTTCAAATCATCACCATTCATCTGCACACATGAATAACTTCTTCGTTGACATCAGGCCAAGTGGAGCAGTGTGGGGTAGTTTAAATTCAAGATAAGCAGCTTTGTTAGTGACCTTACGGTTTGAGTGACCACCTGGGAAGGTCCTGCTTGTCCTTGGTATAATTCAAACAGCTTTAAAATGTAGTTACCATTTTCAAGAAGGCCAGGTTAAACTAGTAGCAACGTGCTCCTCTCTGGCGAGGAGGTAGATCCGCGGTTCAATCCTCTGCTTATTCACATGAGAGGTGAATAAATCTAAGCAAGTTGGCCCTCTGAGAGGACGTTAAGCCGCCAGCCCCCATGCTTGTACGATATTAGGTACTCCTTAGGCAAAATTTAGAACTTCAAATGTAGAATATTCATTGAGTGATATCACAAAGGGGCAATGTGCGCTCTTGTGGGACTGCCACTGCAACCAAACATACCATAACCAACTATTTTTAATCTGAATATTTACATATGGTTTCCGTTTTTCAATTAGTAAGGCTTCAAAAATGTTCAGTTTGTGATGGTTACTCTCTTTTTTAATTATTTTCATATTTGTTACCAGCATCTCTCGGGTTAATTTCATTCTATGCTCCTTTTGCATATGCTTTTTGGATGATCCAGCCATTCAGTGCATGGTGAGCCTTCTTGATAGGGAGGTGGTAGTTATACTATTGTGCGAGTGTTTTTGGGTTATGATCAAAACGGAATTATCAATAAAATGAAGTGAGAGAGCTGTTTTAACCGGATATACTGAAGCTAAGTCAATTTTGGCTTCAATGTACCAATCATACAAATATTTTCCGTCGTTTCATTTTCCTTTCCGATTTCCTCTAAATGACAAACTGTTGTTCAAAATAGCAACTGTATTAAATGTTTCGCTTTCTGTTTTGTATAATTTTTAGATTTATAAGTCTCATTTGTCCACTAATGTATTTTGAAATATATATAGCATAAACCTTAAATTCTCCTCTGTACTGAGTAGTATGTGAAACCTAACACAGGTCATTTTTTTCAGATATCAATTTAGTTCACAATAGCCAAACTTTCCACGGCTAAAACAACAATGAAGGCTAATGCTCTTTGCATGTGGGAGTTACAATTAAAAAAAGAAACAGATATCCTAAAGAAACAATGAGTGTTTAAGTGAAAGTTGACGGTACCTCATTGATGAAACCGAAATAGACGAGTTCTTGGGCAAGGACTAGAGAGTTGTCGATTTCTGATACTAGACACGTTAACTGTCTGTTCATCTTGTCTTCCATTCGAAGGAGAATCGTCATCTGAAAAAACTTTCACTTAAGTAAGTCAAATTTCAGTAGAAGACTACAATGTAATTAATCAAAATCTCAAAATACGAATTCAGTAATATCCCAGAAAAGAAGTTAATTCTAATTTCATGAATTGTTATGGAATAATTTTAATTAAGCAAAATTACCGCTTAATTTATTATAAGTAAGCAAATTAAAAATAAAGTAGTCGTGATAATACAAATGGAATACTTTATATTTCAAAGCGTTACACTTAAGGTGGGCAATTCGGTAGTAACTAATTGGGCATTTGCTAAAATTTTTTATCAAATGATATAATGCTTAATTGACTCTAGTGAGAGAGCCTTTAATACTAGGACAAATAAATCGTCACATATATTTCACCTTGTATATAGTATGACACAGTAAAACACCGTACACAAATATTTCCTTATAAGAAATTTAGTTTTTTACCGTGGAGCCTGCTAGAAAGATCTCCTGGTGTACGGTCCTTGACAGGGCTTGCCCACCCCCGCCTTATACTGTGCTAAGGCGGTGCAGGAAAAAATCCCCCTCAAAAAAACCTTCCACCCCTCCCTCCAAAAAAAGAAAATTAATCTATTTTTTGACTAGAAGTAGTATATTAAACCAATACCAAATTACCAAAAAATATAACAACTTCTGAGAATTCAAAATAATTTTTAAAGGTCATTATATTTATTTAAACAAAAACTGGAAAATAGAACAATATAAAAATGCTGAAGTAAATCAAATTCAGTACTCAAATAAAATAAATTAAAAAAATAACCAATACATTTTTCGATATAAGAATGACAAAATCATATGAGAAAAATAAAATACATCCAAATAAAAACAATGTAAACAATAGTGTCAAAGTATAATGTCTTAATGTCAAAGTTAAATCTCAAGTCATTAACTGAGAATGACCACTGAGATCCTAGATCAAGTAATCATATTCTGTTTCTTTGGTTTAGATAACCAAATGGTAAATTATATACATAAATACATAATGAGACAAATTTGGTATTAGTTTATCTTTTAATTGTTTTTCGAGAGGGGATTTTTACCTAGAATGTATAGGTTATTGAATTTTCAATAAGCAGTTCAATTATTGATTATGTTATTCTAAAATTTAATATTATTATAAAAGTCCGTTTTACCTCGTGTGTCTGTATTATAGCCACCCAACCAGTTTCGCACGTAGTACATCTTCAAGTGGGATTGAAAACTGTTGAAGAATTCTGGGAATAAAATATCTATTGAACAAGTAATGCAAATATATGCCAAAATTTCCTACTACAAATAGTGTTGGATTTCTTTTATTTATTATATGATTTTATTCTTTTAAATTTTAAAAGAGATAATTTAATAAATGAACAGATTAATCATCAGTCCGATATACTAATTAAACCAATAATAAAACTAAAAAGATAGACTTAACCATGATAATGTAAATTTAAAAAAAAATCAAGTAATAAATAAAAGAAATCTAAAATTATTAATGGTAGGAAATGTAAGCATATATTTACATTACTTGTTCAGTGGATATTTATTCCCAGACAATTGTTAATCCCACTTGGGGAAACACTACATACGAAACCGGTGGGGCGGCTATAATACAGACACTTGAGGCAAAACGGACTTTCATAATAATATGTTTACTGACCTCTGTGGTGCTAACAATTTGCATGCATTTTGAGAGAAGTTAATTAATTAAGTTAGACCTACCATGAGCTCCCGACTGTGGTCCTTGGGTTTGACGTTGCACATCATGTTGACCACTCGACGAGCCTCAACATCTACCGGTTCCGGACTGGCAGACTTGACTGACTCAGCCACTTCGGGGCTGACAGCTCGTGTCTTCATCAACAGAGGCGCTCTTCCACCGTACGCAGTCAGAGGATAGATGCCATATCTGGATAGTAAAACATTCACATCAATCCAAGTCCACTGTTGCACGTAGTAATCATTTTATAAGAATTTTATATGAAGTGGAAGGATTAGTGAATTTGGTGTTAACCATTTATTTACTTCCAATTGATAATTCCATCAACCTTAATACTCTTGTTAACAAATCATTACACTACCTCCAGAGATATCACAATAACTTTATTTAAAGTTTATGTAACCAAATGAAAAGTGATAGATAACAAGATAGATGAAGCATTGATTCAAATTATTTACACAATAGAGCAAGAAGCGATAACCTTTTGAGAACAGACGACCAAATTTCAATTTATAATTTAATTAAATTCAATGACTTTAGATCGCTGATTATTTATATGAGCGAATTTCTCATTGCCATTCATGCAAATTTTCATGAACTACTTTTAATAACTATTTCCAAGCACAATTCTTAAAATAATCAAAAAGGAAATCTTATTTCCAAACAGATCTCTGATGCCGACTTAATATTACTTTCAGGACTTCAGAGGAAGCATCTCCTGATGACTTTGATTCTCGAAATATAGAAACGAGTTATGTCAGTGTCTATCATATTACTTTCGTTATAATTTTTATTCAAAAGCCCTACGAACTGTTTCATTTTACACATATTTATATCTATATAATTAAGTAGATCTTCGTTAACAAATACACAATTAAATTTTTCGTCTATTTCTCTTCTAACATTTTTTCGAAATAGCTTGCCCAGCTTTCTTATCTCAGACTTACACTCGACAGGTACTGAATGTAATAGCCCTCCTACAGATTTTCTTACAAAATCCGTTTATTCTTCAAGTGATACTATACAAAATAAAAATAAAACCTTTTTCGGTCTTCTTTGACCATCCTCAGGGTGTAAACAAATATACCATTATTAAATATAAAACTACTTACTACACAAAAATATAAAAGTTATATACTACATACTATATAAAAGCTCAAAATTAAGAACAAACATAATAAAACCATTTTAATAAATACTTTAGTATTAATAAAACAAATCAAACTTCATAAATTGGAAGGCTGCATTAGGTTTCACACGTTCAGTGTAGTCAGTTCACTCCAATGTCCCTAGTGTCTCTAGGTTCTGCAAATCCACTTGCTGGCTATTGTGTGCTTGTCTTAAGGTGTAGTTTTAACACTTTGGAGAAGCTTGCTGCATGATTATTCATGTTCGGTCTTTTTTCTATTAGGTTCAAGGCTCCATTATAATTAACCTGTTTTTGTCTTTTTCACGGTACAATGATTAATCAGACAGCAAGTTGGTCCAAAAGTACACATGGTACAACCCATGTACATACAGATATTTTTAATAAAAATAGTATATATATTTTTTTTGTAGAAGTAGTTTTATATTTAAAGCAGAATATTTGTTTGAGAAAGGTCAAAGAAGACTGAAACATTGGTTTTATTTTTATTTTGTATAGTATGAATTGAAGTATTCTCAATGGATTTAGCAAGTAAACTTTAGAGAGTTATTACACTCAGCACCTGACGGGTAGAAGTTTGATATGAGAAAGCTGGTGAAGCAACTCTCGAAAAATTGTAAAGAGACAAATAGGTAAAACAATTAATTGTATATATATATATATATATATATATATATAACCAATTAAACAAACGATTCCACGAAAGTAAATAAACTAAATTCACAGAAAGATGACCCATGAAAGAGATCACAAAAACTCGCTACTATATTTTTACTCACTCTTGTACCTCATTACGAAGCAGTTGAAGTAATGAGTTTTTGTGATTTCTTATATGTGTGTTCTTTCTTTGGATTTAGTTAATACTATATATATATATATATATATATATATATATATATATAAATATATAAACCAAAATTAAAAAAGAACACATAGAAAGGAAACCACTGAACTCACTACTATATTTCGATGTCCTCGTCTTCAGGAAAAGAAGTGAATCGCTCCAAAGGTTGATAACGACTGACTTGGCGTTCGAACTACACTCAAACAGTGTAGCCAACTTTCGGAGGAAAGGTAGACAGGGAAGATAAAGAGATAAAAGCCAAATAAAAATTAAAAAATGAAAACATTTAACTAAAATAAAATTAAAAGCTGATAACAACATTTAAAAAAAAAAAAAATCAACGATTGAGGTTAAGCCCAGGAGCCGATCTACCGCCCAAAAGACTAATAAGTGCTTCTTCTGAAGCTCTCAGAGTAACTTTCGAATTAGTCTGATCAATCTGCCTCAGGACCTGTACACGGAAACAGTCATTAAAACTGAGTCCGTGAGAACTGGCATGAGTAGCAACGGGAAGGTCACTGCGTTTGCCAACGGATGACCTGTGATTATTCATACGCAGGCTTAGCTTGGTGGAAGCCAAACCCACATAAAAAGAATCACACTGGGTGCAATCCAAACGGTAAACGCAGTTACCAGAGGTACAAGAGGTCTTGTGAGAGATAGGGTAGGTGCGTTTACTATGGACAGAGGTAAAGGAAGGAACAGGATTGATGATAGGACAAGTAAGACATCCACGACGTCCACATTGAACCATACCACCAGCAGTTTTTGGAGGCTTAGGAGAAGAGATGTGAGAGAAGATAGATTGAAGATTAGCAGGTTTGCGATAGGAAATGGAAGGTGCCTCACTAAAGACTGAAGAAGTACAGGAGGAAGAAGAAAGTATAGGGAAAAACTCCCTGACAACTGCACCCAGCCTATGAGCACCAGGAAAATAAGTGGTGATGAGGAAATTAGAGTCACTGCGATCCCTCCTAGGACCTGAATTATGATGAACGTCTGCAGGGACTATACGGTTGTTAATGAAATTAGAAGGATATCCTCGGTCAGAAAATTTCTGTTTCAATAAATCTATTTGGAAGGAACGATCTTTTATTCTGCTACAAATTTTATGGAGGCGTATGGACAATGATCTGGGGATAGCTTTTTTTACGTGGGAGGGATGGCAACTATTGAAATGAAGGTACTGCTGGGCGTTAGTAGGCTTGATATGGACAGATGTAGAAAGATGACCCCCATCGTAGGTGACGCTGACATCCAAAAATGTAATAAGGTTATTGGACACTTAATGAGTAAAGGAAATAGATGAAGAGAAGGAATTAAATGACGTAAGGAACTGATCTAACTCATGCTTACCATGGGGCCACAGGAAAAAAATATCATCTATGTATCGTACGTAAAGGATGGGGAGGAGATTGCGAGTGGCAAGGAAATCTTGTTCCAGCTTCGCCATGAAAAGATTTGCAAAGGAAGGAGCCATGATCGTGCCCATAGCCGTTCCCCTGATCTGAAGGTAATAATTACCATCAAAACAGATGACATTATGTCTAAGGACAAAATCAGCTAACTGAACAATGAAATTGGTGGTAGGAGTGAGGGGTGGAGTTCTTCGATCTAGGAAGTATCGGAGCGCATCCAAGCCTTCAGAATGTTCAATAGAAGTGTATAGGGATGTGACATCCATGGTAACCATGAGGAGGGGGTGAACAAGGTTTGATGGGGGAGAAAAATCTTTAAGGATCTGAAGGAAATTAAAAGAATCCTTACAAAAGGAAGGTTGACTGCGGACTAATGGCTGAAGGAAGTAGTCTATAAAAGTAGATAATCTCTCAGTCAAACAACCATAACTGGAGACGATGGGTCTACCGGGGGGAGGGGAATCAGGCATGTTGAAAGGTTTATGGATTTTGGTAGAACACAGGACAGCGAGGATGTGCAGGGATAAGTGTGTCAACGTCACCACGCGAAAGGCCCTCGCCCTGGGCGCAGCTGTCAAGTAATGCAGATAGATTAGAGCGAAAAGTAGAAGTAGGATCAGAGGAAAGGGGGACGTAGAAGGTAGGGTTCGACAGTTGGTCCATGGCGACGCGATTATAAACATCACGGTCCATTAGAACAACAGTGGACCCCTTATCAGCAGGCATGATGAGCAAGGAACCATCAGTTCTCAGACTTTTGATAGCTACTCTCTCATCAGCCGTAAGGTTGTCATAGGGTCATAGAGAATTAAGGAAAGTAGGATCAGAGACCTTGCGAACTATGGAGGAGATAAATAATTCCAGAGGATGTGATACGGAAAGATATATATGATCAAACCACAATAAGAAAATGGGAAAATAAGACTAAGATCTTTCAACCGTAACAAGCGATCTTCGTAAGAGTCAAAAACCCAACTTATTTTCTTATTGTGGTTTGATCATTGATTGTTATTTCACGTGTTTATGTGAAATCTTTATATATATATATATATATATATAAAATGATAAACGGAAACGGTCTGGCAGGACAGATTACACTTAAAATAAACTGTGACACATAGACAGAAACATAAGAAAGACTCACTTTTCAATATTCGTCCTCAGGAGAAGAAGTGAATTGACGGAGGGACATTCAGTCAACTCACTATACATATATATTATATATATATATATATATAGCAGATTCAATAATATATATACCGTTTGATAGAATAGGTGTGTTCTCTAATCGGGATTCGGTCAATTTTCTAAGATAATTTTTTTTTCCGATTAGAGAACACACCTATATATATATATATAAAAAGATTTCACATAAACACGTGAAATAACAATCAATGATCAAACCACAATAAGAAATGGGATATAAATATAAATCAAATTCTATAGTTTTGCCATACCACGAATCATTGGACCCCCTTCCAAGATTAGCCAAACAACTTGATTTTAATATAGTGTTTTCTAATCGTAATAACGTGGGTAATATGTTAATAAAAAACTCTCCAAGCGAATTGGAGTCCACTGGTATTTATAAAATTCCGTGCAAAAATTGCCATAAAATCTATATTGGTCAAACTGGTAAATCATTAAAGACACGTGTAAAACAACACCAATATAACGTAAGTAGACAGGAAAAAAGTAGTGCCTTATTCTTGCATATAAAAAATGAAAATCATCATATTGATTGGACAGGAGCTAAATTTATTACCTATGAAAAATCAATGTTGTTAAGAAATATTATTGAATCGTCTCTAATTAAATTTAATAGATCTAATATTATAAACATTAGTAACGGTCTCTTCAAACTTGATACTTTCGTCACGAGGGCAATAGCCTCTTCAAAGAGGGTTGACAGCTAGCGGATAGTTTTTTACTTTTTCTTACTGTACTCCTTTGTTTCCCCAAACATCCCTTTCTGGACATTAGTTCTTTCCTGTGCTTTCACCCTTTTAAAATACCACTCTTCCCTCCCACTCTTCTCAACTCCTCACCAGATGTTTTCTGCATCTAGTGTTCAGTTGGGTTTTTGACGGTTGAAAGATCTTAGTCTTGTTTTCCCATTTCTTATTGTGGTTTGATCATTGATTGATATATATATATATGATCAAACCACAATCAGAAATGGGAAAACAAGACTAAGATCTTTCAACCGTAACAAGCGATCTTCGTCAGAGTCAAAAACCCAACTGAACACTAGATGCAGAAAACATCTGGTCTTATTGTGGTTTGATCATTGATTGTTGTTTCACGTGTTTATGTGAAATCTTTTAATATATATAATATATATATATATATAATGTATATATATATATACATAGTGTGTTGTTGTTATTAATTTCATATATTATATCAAGAGTTATTGTATGATATATATAATTAATATATATATAGATAATAGTTATATCGATACGATAGAATAAGAATAATATAAAAATAAAGATATAAGAAACAAAAGAGGAAAAACAAGCTAAAGGCATACACAGCATTCAAACCAGAGAAAATCTAAAAGGTCCAACGGACTTCAACCAAGAACAAAAAGAGGTCCAACAGGAACTAACTAAATAAAGAGATACACCACTCATTGCTATAACCTCAGTTGAAATAGTACTAAGACTAAGATCTTTCAACCGTAACAAGCGGTCTTCGTCAGAGTCAAATCCTAACTCTTGTGAAATCTTGTGATTATTATATATACCAACATCTAAACCATAATAAGAAATTCAGAATAGGACTAAGATCTTCCAACCGAAACAACTGGTACTCGCGAGAGTCACAACCTAATTGAAACAAGTAAATAGGATATCTGGTGTGTTATTGAAAAGTAAGCGAGGGAAGAAAGTTATTTTGAATAGTGTAAAGTTTATATATTATATATATATAAGTACTCATATATATGTTTGATATAAACTGAGACAGAAATAAATGAACACACTTAAAGTCTCTAATTTTTCGTTAGAACCCTTATCTGGAGAGAATAGATACTGGAACCGTCGTTGAATTGGTTGCCTTATCTCTCTCTAACTTCTCAGCGTCACGATTTTTATTAAATTTTTGTTAAAATATAAATTATATATTTTTTTACAAACAACAGTTTGGAAGGAACTGGATGATGTCAGACTGGAACCCATTTGAAATCAATTCAGAGATAGAATATCCAGAGCTGTGTTCCGTTTTCTATTCTATATATTTAGTTCTGTAAAATCCAGTTTGACTATCTTCTCCATATTTTTAAATTTGTATGTACATGTCATGTCAGATGAAACATACAGGACTAACTATAATAAACACTATTGAGGTTGGTGTTGAAGAATTAAATTATTTACTTAACAATTAAATTATTAATTATCAAATAACTATTTATTGTTTTGGTTTCTGCCAGGTTTCCGCCTGGGGATTTCTTTCCGGAAAGATACAGCGCAGATATCTTTATTTGTTCATAATTTAAGATACGATACTAAAACTTGCCTTTAAGAGGAATGAAGTGTAACAGTATTAATAACATGAAAGTACAATGTAAATACGTTTTCCATGTTTTCCTCAAAGTTCTCCTCATTATGCTTCAGCTAAAATTCTTTTCTTTGAAAAGTTCTACCAAATTTGATTGACAATCACTGTCTCATCAAAACGTGAAAGACCCGGGGCAGGTTTACGACCACTAGGCTTTAGATGATAAAGATGAGAACGTTTACATGAATAAATGAGAAAACTGAAATACAATTTAAATTAAATGTATAATGGCATTACATTATTCGATTAAATCAACAAATTTTAAAGCAAACTTACTTGACGTCTTCAACGAATTTTTCTAACTTCTCTGCCTGTAAGACGTCGGACATTCGGTACTGGGTTGAGCCTGAAGGCCGAACTATCTCTGCTAGGACTGTCTCAGGTTTGAAGATACGTTGTGCCACCTCATCAGTGATCGCTTCTGTCAACCTTCCTGCTCAAATATAAATACTTTAGTTACTTAAAAGTACTCACTCAACTCACTGCAAAAAAAAGAAAAAAATCAGGACTTCACCTAAGTAGAGGTAGGTAATGAAACTTTCACATTGAAAGTTTCTAGAATCATATTATTAAAGGAATAAAAGGAAGATAGGAATATTTGGTCTTCGTCAACAAATCTTAGATTAAAACCACACTTTGGTTTTTTTTTTTTTAAATTCAGTCTGAAACAGTGTGCGACTCGTTTGCAGAATTTAATTGAGGGCACTGTAGTTTCGGTGATGAGGCTCTTGGAAGTTACCTCTGCAACGCTTTTACAGAAGAAGGCACTATCTATCCATTGAAACTGATCGTAGGAGGTATGACTCATGTTAAGATTACGATATTTCTATTGATTAGAACCAGTCGGTTGCTGATCAATCAGTTAGCATTCAAGTTTTCCAAAATTGTGATCACGCTGAATTCTCTACGGTTTAACCGGATGATCACAAGCGTCGTGCACCACATTGCTCCAAGAAAAGTAACAAGGGTTCATAGTCTGTGATATATACCATTGGATAAACTTGGTTTTATTCTTCTGATCCTGCAACTAATAACCAATATTGCTTTCGGTCTTAGAAAATGAGGAAAACAAACAAAAGTTATTTACGACCAGATAGGTACAAGTATATTAATAGAATAAATAAATAGGTCAATTTTCTACAAATCAAAACAATCTGATAAACAAAATAAGAATTAAATATAATTGTCTATGATTTTATCAGGTTTTTCGTTTTGATTTTCAAAATTGAGCAGTTTTTTTTTTTGCACTAGTTCATATATATATATATATATATATATATATATAAAACTTTAAATTACACAAAGCACGACACAGAAAAAAGAATAAAAAGAACACTTACAGAATTCAATATTTCGAACTGTTGTTCGAAATTGTTTCAAACAACAGTTCGAAATATTGAATTCTGTAAGTGTTCGTTTTATTCTTTTTTCTGTGTCGTGCTTTGTGTAATTTAAAGTTTTATAGTCCTTGTTTCTTATATTTAGTATATATATATATATATAACAGATTCAATAATATATGGACAGTTTGAATTCGGCCGTTGATTGTTTATTTCAACAAAAATTAAATAAAATTATATGGAATAAATAGAAAATTTGATTATTTTTATCATGATTAATTTTTTTTACTTTTATTTAATTCAGAAGATCTAAGTTCCCAGTACAACTTTGTAACACCTGCTCTTCCCAAATCATGAACTTCTATTTTTCTGTTAATCAAGTAAATTTCCACCTCTTCCTCACAGACCTACTTTATTGTCCTCTCTAATCCTTATTCATAGCTAGCATTTAATTCTTTTACTTTATTTTATTATATGCATTTAATTAATTTGAATTAATTTTGAATTAATTAATCCTGCCTTTGGTTTCGATTCAAATTATATTTTATTTGGAGAAATCGATTATGTGGTAACTTTTTTATCCAATATAATTTGTAGACTCTTCATACAGGGCATGTTTGTAAAGCAGTCGACCAAGGAAGTTATATCCTGGATATCGGGTTTAAACACTGAAACGGCAATTATGTGACAAACTCTGTAATCCTTACCAGCTTACATTACAAATTATTGCAACCACAGATTTTATATGTTCTTATGAGGAAGAGATGGATAATTTCAAAATATCAACTTGTTGGAAGCATTGGTTTACCTATACTATTAACGTAGGCGTCGGCGGCCAAAAGCTTGAGAGAATGGACTTCAAAGAGAAGGGGGTGGAAGAGAAGTTCTTTGGCAGAGGGTCTGAGGGAACCCTCAGTGGCCAGGCACCGTTTGATGAAGTCCTTTTGAACGGGGTCATCGAGCGAGTCTATCGTCTTCTGAATGTGTTCCTCCGTGACGAGGGTGCCGGAGTCTCCATTGCCTTGGATTTCCAGAGCGGCCATCTCCAAGGCGCACATTCCGAAGGAGTAGATATCGATGGCAGGTGAAATGTTTGCTGGAAGGCATACTTTATGAGAATTATCGAAAGACAGCAACAATGAGCTTCATATCAGCAGCAGCAATCTCTCAAAAAAATTATCGTTATCCTCATTAATAATAATTAATTTAAGTCAGTTTCGAAGATTTTAATCTTAAGACCTGCTACTGAGTGATATAACTCAAAGAACAAAATAACTGGTGATGATTACCTCCATAGTCGGGAGCGAGGAAGTGCATGTTGCGCATGTTGTCGCGGCAAGTCTTGACGTGGTGGTGGATGGTGTCCGGAGCGACTGCAAGAACAGAAGACGGGGTGAGAACGGTCTCAGGCTGCATGCGGCCCGGCGGCGGACAGAGGTGTCGCAGCAGCGAGCTCCCTAACCCAGCGCCCGGGCGCCGCCCCCCCTATCCCGGCCCGCCCCCACGCCTGCCTCCATCCGCCCCCACACCACCAAACACCATACATACCATCTTCCACTATAGCATTGCACACACAACAAAGAATAAAAAAATAATAAAAAATCTTAAAGGATTTGTAATACCAGCTTTCGCATACTTCACTACCTGTATTTCCACTTTTCACATTACTTGCATTTTGTTGCCATTTTTTGCAAATAAATGCCTTTCGGCTGTGTTGGTGTTTTTACCTGATCCGATTTTCACGAGCCCATTGTGCTGTATAAATATGGTATCGCACGTGAGGTTGCCATGGACGATGGGTGGAGAACACGAATGCAAGTAACTGGAAAAAGAAATCATCAAATTGGTTTACCGCTCTGTCCAATGGTTTGAGCGAGAAGAGAGATATTACAACTAAGAGTGGGGCCTAGCCCCTCTTCCAGCTGCCTCCGCCTGCTCCCTGCACCTTCCGGACATTGCTTCCAGCCCCCGTCAGTCACACTCGCAGTCACGCTTCGTCACAATCAATACTTCCAAACACCTAGCTAGGTAGGCAAATTTGAAAAATTATTAAAAAAGAACTACTTCAGGAATTCTCTTCGTAACGCATGCTATTAAATTAATACATCTCCATGCACAAGTTATATACTAAAAGGAGTATATAAAGAAATTCACTTAATATTTGGGGATTTATGTGCAAGTTGTTCATAAGACTCATGAACATATTGTATCGGACCAGGGCAGGTCTATAGAATAGGTCTGAAGAGTGCAGTATCATTACTCGTTACCTGAAGCACTTCCTTGACTTTCCCATCCAAAACGACTAGATAGTTCCTTCATGGTCACATCCACAGCGCTGACAAATGTAAAGCCAGGTGAATTGCTAAACCATTCATCGCTTCTACAGATATAGATCTCGTTCTCCTTGAGAAGGTCCTGGGTTGGATGGATCTACACACATGGCGCTTTGTCGTGAAGAAATATAACTTCTTCCACATCAAGAACACAAATCTTAAGTCGTTTTATAAGAGAAAGTCAATAATCTGCTTCAAAACATGAGTGACAACTCTACACTCTTTAAGTTACTTCTACTGCCCCCACAGATTCTTCAGATACACACTATTGGTGAGGACTAAGTGGCAAACACAAATTAATACATTTAGAACTTTCAAATAAAGTCCCCAAAATTTAGTCTCAATTTCACTTATACTCCACTTTTAGTATGACTGAGCAAGGAAAGTAGAAATAATAATTTACACATAGTTCGAAGAAATAAAATGAAAATAGTAAATCCTATACTGTAAATTATGAAAAATAATTTACTTGAATTTTCTAAACTGTTACTGTTGAATTAAAAAAAACAATAAGGAGTTCAGAAGAATTGAAGTATGACATAAGCTATACGAGTGAGTTTGTACCTTCAGTTAATTTATTACATCCAAACAATAAGATCAAAAAAGACAGACGGAGGCTGAACGCAAATAATCCGGATTGCATTAGTTAGTGCATACTAAGCACTTAACTATACTCCAAAATGAACAAATTTTTAATTAGCAAAAAAAAAATTACTTTACACTTGAAATATAGTAGCAACACTTAAAAAACAAGCAATTTTGAAAAAAAAATACTAAATTCAATTGAATTCACAAAAAAAAAATCAAAATCATTTGGACAGGAGCAAACAACTTAAACACTAAAGCAAAGTAAATGCAGCTAGGTTTTCATTAAGTTTACTTGCTTTGTGAAAATCTTTCTTAAAATTTGTGATTTTAATGAAAACCTATTTCAGAAACAGTTTTTATTTCCTTGTTTATGTAATAATATTACATGTTAAATTAAATAAAAAAATATGGGGAAAAGTTAATTACATCAGAGGAAATACAAACTGTTGCTTATTTAAATCTAACATAAAGTTGAGAATTATATGTGAAAGTAAAGTAGATACATTCTTGAGAAACAGCTGTTTCAAAAAGAGGTTAAATGGTTTTTTAATTATAATTAATTAATTAAATAATTACCTTTCATTTATAATCCTCCAATAAAATTTTTATACAAAAAAAATTGCCTAATAAATATTAAAAATAGATTTGTGAAAATTGGAGATTCAAAAGAAACAAAAAATTAAAAAAAAAATAAGATTAAAGAAGGAGTGGAGCTCTTGTTTTGACAGAATGAACTCATGTAGAACAAGTTTGTGTTTTCTGTCCCACATGTAAGTCTCGAGCTCACTCATCACTCCAGGCTTATGTGGCGCGAACAAATGTGTCTTACAACAATGAAAACACTATGACAAACATCTAATAACACATCAATTACACTCAGTACATCAAACAATTTTATAGCTTAAATGATTTAACAATCATAGGTTTTTTTTAACAATGTCTTACCTCATAATAATTTTCTGAGGGGTTTGACCGGTTTTTGGACCCCATCCATCTTCAAGAGCAACTCAGCAAAAGTAATTTTCTTATTCCTTTACATAACATCATTTTACAATGATTAAAACATCAGTTGTCAGGAGGTTATATAATCGAGTAACACAATTCACTTGGCTCAGTTGTTCTTAAAATTCGTGGGGGAGTACAAAACGCGTTGACCACCTCAGCGTAGGAGGAAAAACATTTTTAAAAAATTATTATTTAACAGAACATATATAGTACTTAAAACAACTATTTATTACATTTTTATAACAACAAAACAGTTATTCATGACTAACAAAGATTGCTAATTAAAAACATAAAATAATATTTTGGACAGTATGAAATACAAAACTACAACGAATATGATTGAAGTACAAAAATGAAAGAGCAGAAGTTGAATGTTGGAAGCGTTTCTCCTTGAAGCAGAAGATCTTCTTCGTTGAATTTCCATCCACGCCGTCTCTCAAAATCAACATCACAATCAGAATTTATTGAAAAACGTTATAGATATTGATAGAAAAAGTTCTCGTTTGAAGTAAATAGAATAACTATTCGAATTTCACAGTCAAAAAAAAAAAACCAAACTATGAGTAAATTTTAGCGGAACACTATCAAAATCGTAAAATATTTATAAATATGTTAAAATAAATTTGTAGATTGGTCTATTAGTACACAACTTAATATTTAATGATACATTATTAAAATAATTTCATCATTAATGATGACCTAAAAAACCTTATCGAAGCTATTCCACAAATAAACGCTTTTATATGCATATTCAATGTCATTATTCGGCTTATACAATTCATAAACAGAGTATTTTAAAAATTTATACTTAAGAATAAGAATTAAATTTTAAAAAATTACACTTAATAACACTTGCTTAAGAATGTATTCCTGAGAATATTTTAAATTTTTAAGACCAATGACTGAATCGTCATGGAGCATAATTTCAAAAAAGGGATATAAGACATTTAATAAATTATCTAAAAGTTAAAAACATAATTTACTAAATTATTAATTAGCTAGAATTATATTAATTAACGAAAAGACCAGGCTACGGTATAATCTTATTTACCGTCATTAGTTTAGGTATATGTTAATTCTTAAGATAATAGATATATCAGTGAAGTGAAACGTATAAGGTGATGAAAAGGCAAAATGGAAAAGAATACAATGTGGGACAGAAAATGAGCTTTGCATTTAAAAAATGAATGCTCAAACTAAAATAATAATCCAATAACTAACAAAGGAAATTGAAATTTCAAACAAGGACACCATCATTAAATGTGAATTTATTTGATTTTTGATTTTGATCACAACTAAACATATTTGAAGCACACAATTAAATTTAACAGTTCCTTATTTTATAGCAGTTAGTTGTCTTAACAAAAAAAAAGAAAAAAAAAGAAAAAAAGCACAAAAATAATTCGATTGCAGTACCCTTTTTTCAATGATAAATTAATTAAAATTTTGAACGCAGACATTAAAAAACATTGATTAAGTTTAAAAAAAATTACTTTATAAGATACATAAGCTCCAAAAAAATATTTTTTTTTAAAAACGCGCTATTAAAAAGAGTGATGCAATTGTTAAATTTGAGACACATTAACCTTCCTAGAATGTCAATTTGAGTAAATAACAATCATCTCCAATTTTCAAGAATAACACACAACGCAGCCAAAACACATTTTACAGTCATATATTTTCTACATTTTTTTTAAAAATAAAGTTTAAAAACAACTAAAAAAGAAACTTCATTTTTCTGATAACAATTGCAATTTTTTAAGTTATCAATTTATAGTTCACATACAAGAAAATTATACTCCAATTTTAATTGAAAATGAAATCTGGAATGAATTTTAACTGATTCAAAAAAAGTCACTATGTTTAACTGGATAGAATTCGATACAGAAGAAGTTCAAATTTATTACTCAAACTGTTTAATAAAATCATTAACTACTACAACATACTCTAAGAATCTATTCATTTTTTTTTTTTAAATTCTTCGCTATAAGAGTTTAATCATTTCAACTTGCAAGTTTAAATATTAACTATTTTTTGTTAATAGTTCTAGCAGAACCATGATATAAAATACACTCTATGTAGAAAATGGACTGTATTGATAAAATAGGTAAAAATATTTAATTTGTTAGAAATAACAAATAAAGGTGGATATTAAGAAATCAATGTAATTTAGGTTTCATGTGGTGACTGCACTGTGTGTTCTAAGTACAATAGTAATGTTTGAGAAATATGCCATCGTAAGGAATGTGCCAATATTAACTTACTTAAGAGCTGAAAGTATCTGAGTACACCAACGTTTCCACGCCTGAAGTGGTAGCTTCTTCATGTTTCTTTTAGTCCTCTTGAGGAATTGTTTCAGTGAGCCGGATGACATGTATTCTGTGATGAATATCACCTTGAAACATAAGAATGAATTTAATTTTCAACGAGTGAAAGGAGAGGAACAGTTTACAATTAATGAAATTGTGAAATGTTTTATGAACTTCTTGAAGATTGAAGGGAAATAAAGGAGACTAAATAATATACCTTTTTTTTTTTGTTTTAAGGGTTAAGACTGCATGAAGACTGATGGAGAGAAGATGACTTTTTGTACAAGTGAATCAACAATCTTGTGTCATTCTTACACAAAATTACTATCATAAAAATAGATAATTTTTTTCAAAATATACAAAATTAAATAAATTGCTCCTCTATTAAACCTATCATCCCGACACAAGCTCTTCTTTCACTGAATCCTATCCGATTAATTTAAGCACGATTTAACTAAATTAGCTTTGCCAACTTCTCCTTGTAGTACTACTAATAAACACTAGGTTCTACCTGGAATTGCTGGGTGATTCCAGCAGTTAATTACGACAACCTGGGCCCTCTAGTAACTGATCAACTTTAAATAGTTTGTTAATAATTTTCGGGGGTTGAAGAAATATTTCTTTCGTGTTTTATTAAAATACCCCTTAGCTGAAGGGGTTTTAAAGTAGCCAGCGTAGTTCACTTAAGACCTGGGCATCCATTAAAGCAAACTGGAGTTTGCAAATAGAGAAGAAGAGGTGCCAGAAATGATGAGATGAAACTTCCTTCCATTCGTTGGTTAACGGTGGAAGTACAGGTCTGTTTATTAGCCTATGACCTCCTAATCTCCTTACTAATACAACTAACACTCGGAGGGGTCTCCTTCTATGAAGAAGCACATCCCCGATTCCCATGTGCCTACCCATCGGCTTCCTTGCTGCGATAGCAGGCAACAGGTTACACTGACTGCGTGACTCCCTAACGGGCGGAAGGCTTTGTGGCCACTGACCTTACCTGCATCCAAAGCAGCCTCAATAGGACCTAGGTCCGGAGTGTTCCACTTGAAAACTCCTAAATCATTGTCGGTTTCTTCAGGTATCCATACTCCCCGCCAATGGTATTGGACTCGTGGTGGCTGCAGTTCCTCACCCAGGAAGGACAGACGTCCTTGGGAGTCGTTTTGTGAGAAGTAGTATCCTCTTTGGTTCCCTCCAAAGAAACAAGAGGGAGCTAAACCTTCGACCCTGACCAATGGATAGATCCATCCGTTGGCAGGTGGACTTGACAACTAGTATTCACTTAGGTGAGGCTTGGTCCCGGATTAATCGGAAATTCCCTCGGGAATACGACCGAATCCTAATGGAACAATGGTAGTCCTAAAACTGCAAAGATTATTAGATCCTGAACAGTCTACCATAATGTTAAACTCACAACATATTTATGGAAATATACCTTCAAGATATACTGAACATCAATACATATACTATACCCCTAACAATTATTTAAACTTAAATGACTGTAAAATAAAAACGTTAAAAGACCGGATATTTCATTACCCTGGGTTTGTCATTGTTCAAGTCAGTCCAATATTTGTGAAACTTGACAATGTTGGGGTGCTCCAGTTGAGTAAGGTTTTCAAACACTTGTTGAATCTTCTCCTCTTGAGCTTTGAAGTTTTTCCTTTCAGAGAACTGAACTTCATTCCAAACAACCTGCAACAAAGAGCAAGGAATTTCTTTAGTACAGTACAAGAATATTATAAGGTTGTTTAGAGCCACATAAATATATTATATAATTAATACAAATTAACTATTATACCTTCTACAATCCTCCTCTTCAGTTAGACGGAGAACTGTTTACGATCTTAATGCCATTTGTCGGGACTTAATCGAAGGATTCACACCTTCGATACAACTATCCTACATTCAGTGATACCTCGAGATACGAAATCAGTTCGTTCTAGAGGAGCTTTCTTTCATATACTGATTTTTTAGTACAGTAGGACACATTTTACAAGTAAACAACATAATTGGTTCCATCCCCCCCCCCCCCCAAACGATCCCATAAATTATAAATATTTTAAATACTCAAAAGAAATGCATGATCATCAGGTACACACAACACTTAAAATGTATGAAACTAAATTTAAATAAATTACATTACATAATCATAATTATACGCTAAATATAATAGTGATTTTTTTTCCTTCTTCTAATTTTAATTTTAATTTCTTTGTTGTAAATTTTGTTTTATGTAACTATTATGTTATTTTGCTTTTCTTGTGCAAAACTGTATTCCTTTTCTTCGAAATCAAATAAAAAGTTAGATTCCATTTCCGTTAAACTATCAACTGGTAAATAAACTGCTTTATACTGGTATAAACGGTAAATAAATAGAGAAAATAATCTTCTGGTCCTTACTCATCATGTCACCATAGTTCTTTAGAACTCTTTTTCATTTTTGGTAGAAATAGTTTTGACCTGAATCTTTCAAATATTTAACCTCTGATAAGGTACAGAATCCGCAGGTACTTGATAGGCACCAAATATTAAGCCGGAAGATACCGCATAAATAGTAAAGTGGAATGGAAAACATCAGCGAAATATTTAGGTACAGGTAATATTATCATTGTTAGTATCACAGAGATTGTTCAAAACGATTAAAGCAAATATAGCATGTTATCACTTAAATATTCTTTTTCACTCTGGGCGATATATAAGACCTGAAATCGATCGAGTGAAGAAGGGCATTTACCAGATACGATAGTAAATCTTCCTTAACTTTCTTCTTTAGTAGAATTTAAATACCTGACAGCCCACTGAAATTTAAAGCTACCTATCAACACTGAAGCAGAAACCTAACGCTCCTTTTATTGACAAAAGTAAGGACTGCGAGTCCTTAACTTATGTAGTCAAAAGGACAAAATGACTCAGCACGCAAGATCAAATTACCTTTACTTATCTTAAGATTACTTACGATCATTTACTTAAGATTCAATTACTTTTAACTACCAACCAACAACTTGTTACTTCACCAAAAAACTAACTAACAATAATAATAAAACAACAAGAGGGGGAGGTGAGAGAGAAAGAGACAGAGAGAGTGAGGAAAGGCCATCCAACCTTCCATGAAACCGTTCATAAAGATAAGGAATGTGATCCCCGCCACTCTACTGAGGAAAAAAGGCCCGACCTATAATGCTAAGAAGACCTAAGGTTTAAAATAACTTAATAAACCAATTAAGGTATACTTTTTTCTCAATATTATTGATCCGAACATAAGAAATATTCACAACATGCTGATTACAGAATAATAAGAGCGACAATGATATTTGTTTTCTACAACCTTGACTTGGTTGCGTCAGTTTAATTTTAGAACAGGAAGTATCGGTTTCTGTTCTGCATGGCTAGGCATGTGTAATATTGGGAAATGAACTGAGTCACTGAGTATATGTGGAAATCAAAGATACTGGGTCTCCCATGTATAGCATTCCATTAAAATCCAATCAGATAGGAATTATATTCTCGGTGGACAATCACGTACAAGACTTGTCAATCAAATTAGTACACTTCGGATGATCATGAAATATTATAATCTATCGAAGACGACTATCATAAAGAATGGGGTCCAGGGTAGCCCAGTGGCTTACATGCTCACCTCAGGACTGATATATCCGAGGTTCGACACCCGGAGCTTTCACGATGCCAGATACTCGGTAAGATCCCCTACTCTAAACATGCTTGAGTTAGGCGAAATGTAGAACTCTTAATGAACTATTTTCATTGTATGGTTTCACAAAGGGCTAATCTTTGTCCTACGCGTGTGTCCTCTTAGGTTGCGGTTACTGCAACCTAACTTAACCTATACATAAGGAGTGATTCAAAAATATCTACACAACTTCTTTAAAATCATAAATGCTTAACCCTTCGCCCAGAATTAGTACTGGAGACTAAGGTTACAGATCTTGACCTTGATCTAAGAAGATGTATCTACTTATGCGGTCTGTATCTAGTTAAGGATGAAACGTCGTTAGTCCCAAGCCTTGTTAAAAATCCTACATGGAAAGCAAAATTTAGGTTAGTACTATAGGATAAAGTCCTATATATTACTTTAAATTAAATATATGCCGCACTTATTTTCAATTGTAAGAAAGAAAAATTGAAAGGCAAACAAACCCTATAATGCTTCTGATATAACTGAAAGATGATTAAAATATACTTATTAGGAGAACGATTTAGATTATTGGTAAAATATAACAACAAAATTGAAACACAAAATAATGATAAATTTTGGATATTTCCATCAATATTTACAGCAGACACAATGGTAAAGTGGGGAAAGGTGTTAACTGCATCAATTTCAAAAGTACGATTTTTTTCTTCAATAACGGAGACAAATTTTTGAATACAAAAATAAATCTTGCATGGTCACATTTCCTGATAAAATGATTGGCTGATTTTTTAACCTATAAAATAAGACTTGTAATTTTTAAGCCTACTCCAAAAATGTTGTGTGTGATATATTAAACATTGCAATAAATGAAAGTATTAAAAACACTTTAATTTTGAATTTGGTTCAAATTGAAAGACTGACTTCTTCTTTTTTTTTTTGTTTTAACCCAAAAATTATAGTAGCTTGACAACAAAATCAAACGATGAAAAAAGACAAATATGAGAATCGCAACTCTTTAAATGAAATGTCTCTAAAAAAAGCATACAAATCTTAGCTACAATATATTAAACTATAGTTAAGTACAAGAAAAAACATATAGATCCAAGTTCCAAAATAAAGTGAACTGGATAACTTGCCTGCGACATTTACAATCTGCTGTCAAGGTCTTACTGGAGAAATTTGAGCTGCAAAGATATAGTATCATCTTGCTAGTAGTGTTTTGGTAGCCCTGTATCTCTGTTGTTAACACAAGTGTTTTAATTTATCTTTGTTGCAATTTGAGCCCTCTTTCATTGATTGAGCCCTCAATCTGTTTCTTTCAAACAGTCCTCCCATTATTAAAAAAAAAGAAAAAACCGATATACTTACCTGATGAAACACAGGTAAATACTATTTAATTTGTTTCCCTAATTTTTTCCCTAAAATGACACTTTAGGCACTCGGTCACTGTGCTCTGATGACATACATTGAAAGGCCTCCGAGCATTTATTTCTATTGTTTTCCTTTTTCCATTGTGGTTTAAACTTCATTGATTGCATCACGTGTTTATTTATTGAGATTTTTCTGCATACATATAAATGAAAAATATTTCAGCAAATATTTTGGCTTTTTATTTTATTCATCCGGGTGGTGAGAAGAGAAAACCTGGTCACTCGTCCCTCGCTAGGACGTCAACCCTTCAGTCGCAAGCCTCTACAATGGTAGATACCCTTTAAAGACCCCTCTACTCTAAATCTTGAGCTGGCAACATTTAGAACTCCCATTGTAGAATGTTCATTGTGTGGTATCACAAAGGGCTAATCATTGGCACATGAGTGCTTTCGAGTTTCTCGATTTCAAGTTTATTAAATTATTTTATAGCTAACTTGTATAAATAAATTGTTAAATTGTTTAAAAATAAGTATTAATAATTGAAGCAGGGAAATGAAAGTCACTCGGCCTCGGCTGTATACTTCCTGTGCCCTTGTTATTCAGGTATCTTGTACCTGTGTCATGTATCATACGCCACTCATTAAACAAAATGGTGCTCACTTTTTATTGTTATCTAAAGTCACATTGATACAACAGGTAATTACAGTTCATTTGATTGTAAAAAAGCACGACATTAATTCAGGGTCACGATAATTACTCTCATCAGATACAATGAAAACGTAAAATAGTTGAAAAGTAATTACACAGAACTGCCGGTTATATTTGCAAGAATAAAATAAAACATCAATGTAAAGTAGAAGTCAGAGGGGGACAAAGGAATTGCACAAAGGACCTGTAATTAGCAGAGCAAATATGTCGGGTTACGTGTTCTTCCTCTTAGCTCTAGATTCTAATTACACCTTCTTTTCGATAAATGTCATTCTTTTCATTTTCTTTCGACTTTTTCTAGTTGGTTCTGCTCTCCTCAATACCTGCTTCCTCTTTCTTTTAGTTGCTCCTTTAATCTTTCTTGAAACAGAATTATTTAACTTCAACTAAAAACAACAATTTTACGGTCTTTTGTTTTATTATTCCCTCCCCAAATACAGTAGCACGCCTGTGTATCACGAACAGTAAACCCTGACCATAAACTACTTGCATAACTAGACACATGAAGTCCTCACGCCTTGTATTCATTGAAAAAACCAAAGCGATTGACTTCTGTGGTCGTCAGCACTGAAGGTGTAAATATTGAGTGTTTTTGGAAGTTTCTCTAAAAACATGCGCTTCAAAAGTTTGAAAAATGAGTTTAACTCTTTTTCACAAGGCTTCAAGTTTTTAATCTTGAACATTCGATTAATTACGCTTACACCTGGTTCGATCAGTAACAAACGATCGAGGTTTAAATTTTGGTATAGAGTTCCTTTACAAACACTGTCCTCGATGGTTTTAAAAATAAATAACTACTTTTTGCCCCTGGTGCGATCAACACTGAAGCTTCGGCACCCATCTTCGTTTAATAGTTCAAAGTATTTTCGTAATGACTAGAAGGAATTGTAAAACATTGTCCATACTGCAATGCAAGGAGGACAAAAAGCTGTTAACAGTGAACGCCAGTCAACATGTTTCTTTCATCAAGGACTCCCTTCTCTGCGGTTGCTTCTTGACTCTCCATCTGCTGTAGGGTCTCCACAAATAGTTTCTTTTAACATTTTCAACTCTTTTCCCTGTCAGTTGCATCATTAAATCGAAACTGCTATCAACCCCAGTGATCGAGAGCTATATTTGCCACTTTCTATCTCTGTCTCCACCTGTTCTCTCCTTCTGTTCTATCTCTGTTTCCTGTTTCCTATTGCAACACTAATTTAACATAGCTTTTATTTTTACAACAAAATTATTTCACTTCAACTAAAATCAACAATTTTACAACCTCCTTCTTTTTTATTATTCCATCCCCAAATGCAGTAGTACGTCTGTGTAACTTTATGACATTATCAAGAAATACAAAACTCTACCACCTTAGTAAAACTATTGTAATGTCAGATATGTTTCAAATACAATTTTTTTTATACGAATAAAATATTTTTTATATGTTATATAAAAAACTAGACGTTTTTTCCATAACACTATTTCAAGTGAATCATAAACAATTTTCTGCATAGTTTTTACAATAAATTAAGAACTAGAATACCTAGTGTTATCAAATAAAAATTAGATCGTTATCAATCTAGAAACTAGAATAAAATCCAACAATTTTTTCAAATAATAAAAGAAAACGAAAGATTATTTCTTTTCGTGCATTTTTTTCAGTACATTATAAAAAAAAGAAACAACTAAGTTAAATGAATTTACAAAACTACCTAGTTTAGCGATTACAAAAACAAATAGAAACAAAATCAGAAATAATGTTCTTTTGGTTAGATTTGGTCTAGTTGCAACGCACCAATGAGTACTGAAGACTGGAGGTCTATTCACCTACGAAGTTGTTGGTAACGCAACAAGAGAATAACTGAGTACCTAGGAATATTAGTATTAAGTGCATTTTAGTGTAGATCTTGCTACTAATGCAGCCAGTGGCTACTAATGTAATGGCACTAATGTAGCTCTGGCTATATTAGTCGAAAGTGCTATGATACTAAGTATTCATTCTATTGTTCTAAAGTTGTTATCTCTACGTCTAAGCTGTAGTTGTCTATCTCTTTATATATTCTACGTTTTTTGTTATTGGTAGCCTTGTAGTTTATATTCAGTACCAAAAGGGAATTAGGTTGTAAAAGCATCGCTCAAGAAATATTGTAGTTCTTTAAGTTACATCAAGAAGTTCTACTGGAGGGATATTGACAGGGCCGTTCCTAGAAAGGTGCGGGGCTCAGAGCGACTCAACACTGCGGTGCCTCCCCCACTCACAAAATATGTATATATAGTTGTATTGGTAGGCAGCAAATCTTCTTTTAAACATGCTGAATTGAAATATGCAGCAGCCTCTGCATTACGACTTTTTTACTGACTGTCTCTAATTTTCTGATTATTCTTCTTTCATTTTGGGGTAATTCCCAAATATATATAAAGATTTCACACAAACACGTGAAATAACAATTAATGATCAAACCACAATATGAAATGGGAAAACTAGACAAAGATCTTTCAACCGTAACAAGCGGTCTTCGTCAGAGTCAAAAACCCCACTCAGTTGATGAAGACCGATTGTGACGGTTGAAAGATCTTTGTCTAGTTTTCCCATTTCTTATATATATATATATATATATATAAAGCTTTCACATAAACACGTGAAATAACAATCAATGATCAAACCACAATAAGAAATGGGAAAACAAGACTAAGATCTTTCAACCGTAACAAGCGGTCTTCGTCAGAGTCAAAAACCCAACTGATCTTAGTCTTGTTTTCCCATTTCTTATTGTGGTTTGATCATATATATATATATAATTATATTGATTATATTGGTTATATTCAACCATGGGTCTGTCAATTTGAGGGATTGACGGTTAACCTGACCTGCCGCCGGGATGACAGATAAACAAATGAACAGGCCATTTGTACGAGGTCACTGCCGTCGTCCCGTGGGCCCAGGGTGGTTGCCCCGGTTCACCCTAGCTAAGAGACGGGTCTGCATATTGATTACCCTGAGCTATTACACTTAACTATATTTCTTCTTTTTGTTAAGCTATAAGCATGTTAGAATTAAATGCGATGTTACCAAGTTAAACCCTTTTTTTCAAGTTTCAACTGTGTGGTGACTTGGATCAGTTGTTTGATGTAATAGTCCGATGCACCATGTAGTGTCGTGCGAGCCCAACTAAGGCTCAGGGACACAAAACAGGTACTTGTGAAAGATAAGTTCTCTAATAAACCAGAAAGGCTCTATTTAGAGTTCTCGATATAACTCAACTTTGTATGTGTTTCAGGCAAAATTAAAACAGGTTCCAAGCAAGAAATAAGTCACACTTCCCTATCCCAGAACAACACTGAAGGCTAATGGCATGTACGTGTGAGCGCAAGAAACAGCAAAAACAGCCATGCAGAATAAACCAGGTAATATGGCCTCAATGGGTGCCAAATGACAAAATGAGCCACCCATTTCTCCCACAGAACAGCATGAAAGCTACAGACTCATCAGTATATTAATAGCAACGTCAACCCCAGCTTGAAGGTGTTCAAAAGAAAAGCAGCAACAATGCCGGCAAGGGATCTCTTGATTAAGATATTACTACTGTCAGTACCACCCGGGTTGTTAGCAACAACAACAAAAAACAAAAGAAATAGACGTGAAGGTCTGAAGCCGGAAAATTTACGCTGAAATATGATACGTTCTTCTTTTATTATATCTAGCACAATATCTAAATGTTTGAACACTCATTTAAAGAGTTTAATATTTGACTTAAATACTTGTTTCTTTACAAACGCCAACACTGAGGGAGTTAGCCCTAAGTGCTCTTCTACAGAGGTCAGTGTGAAAGTCCACTTCGCTAGATATATCCGATAACAAATTTTGATAGACCGATTTTCCTCTACTACTTAAACTATCTATCGGGCATTATTTTTTTCTACCTATTTTTAATTTATTTAAATAACTAAAGAAATCACAAAAAACTGGAGTGATCTATATTTATCTTTACTACTTCAAGTTCGCTGAAAGTCAATTCAATTACATCATTTATTTCAATGTGACTAACAACTAAACAGAAAATATCAGGATAGCCCAGTGGGTTTCATGCTTTTCTCTGGACGAATAAATCCAATTCTCATTCTGGACCTATATTTCTTCACGCAGAAGGTGAAAAAATCGTCCGTCGGAAATGATGTTAAGCCGTCAGTCCTCAGCCTGTACGAAATGAGGTACTCGTTAAAGCCCCAACTCTGAATACACTTGGATTACCAAAAATGTTTGACTCCCAATCTAAAATCTAAGGAAGAGACACAATACTCGTATATCGTTCAGGAGTCAGTGCCAGAGGTGTTTCTAGCAGACACTCATTTCACCCCCTCCTCTCCTTACCCAAAGAAAAACCTAAAAGTATAATCAAACCAGGTGGTAAACGTCTTGTCACGCCCAATAACACCACTTTAAATAGTTGATTCATTTTATAGGTGTATCTCCAATTTGCCGAATAAAATGAAAATGTAATCCTAGTATAGCACAATCTAAGAAGTGACTACAAAAGGAATATAATTCTAACGTAGTGCAATCAGTTATTATGTGGTATTTACTCACTGTAGGGTAAAAAGCTAATGAAATGGTCTACACATATAAAAAATTTAATGGTATAAACAACGCGTTTCGAACACGTAGTGTTCTTCCTCAGGCATTAACTAAAAAATACGATGTCATCAGAGAGTTATTTATAGTACAAAGTAAACATAGTACAAATATTTTATTTCATTTTTATTTTGTACTATAGATAACTCTCTGATGACATTGTATTTTTTAGTTAATGTCTGAGGAAGAACACTACGTGTTCGAAACGCGTTGTTTATACCATTAAATTTTTATATGTGGAGACCATTTCATTAGCTTTTTACTGTACAAGGAATATAATTACTTTTTTTAGTGTAATAATTCACCCTTTCATGAAATTTCCATTTTGATAAGGTAATATTTAGTACAAAATTTAGATTTTCTAGAATCATCAGAAGGATGAGGTAATATTATTACCTGTTATAGTATAAAGTGTGATGAATATCTTTAGCAAGCTTCAATAATACTCAAAAAAAAAATACGGTTCTTTACTATAACAAGAGCTATATGTCTGTGAAATGTCATTAAAATCTCAACCAGCCATAAATAACTAAAAATGCATCCAGGTTCCCCAATAGTGTAAATCTCTCAAAATCGACTAATCGAAATTTTTTCATGCCTACTAAAATTTACCTGTAGTACGAGTAAAGTAATGCACTTATGTTATAAACATAACATATGCAGTGTTGTATAAAATTTTTTTTTGTTAATACTAAACCGTAGTAATTTGTAGATGAAGTAGTTCATCTACTTCATTTGTTGAGTTGAACAAATGTTCTACTCAACCGGATCGCAACATATCAGTGGTCCTGTTGTCTTACAAAACCTTATTTAGATCATGGCTGTTTACGGAATGTTGAACATTGTACCGACAATTCACGACTGACGTTCATTTATTTTAAGTTTTTTTTTTTTAGATTTTACGCTCAAACTTTTAACACAAAAAATCAAAAAACAAAAATAAATGAAAATTTCAAAATTAAAAAAAAAGTGTCATACTAGTTTAGTATTCAATAATATCTTAAGATCTTACTACTATTCCGTTGAAGGTGTTGACCGTCCTTAATTGAAAGACTTTTAAATGCACTCTGCCTAGATGGGAAAGTGTTTCAATTCATGGAATGTCTGAAGAAAAGAGTTATGAATGAAAAGATGTAATACTTTTTAATAATATCAGTGCAGAAGACTTTCGGTAAACCAACATCACTATACTATATAATAAATATTATTTTTTACATAAATAACATTAACTTTTATCTTTTATATCGTTTTCCTATCGCCATGTTTGTTGGGATCTTTTGCACAGCAAATAAGACAAGGGGATTCTTCAGTATGGTTTCACATCTCAAGCAAACTGAATTTTCTAGTGATGACAACGATTCCTCGAAGAGAGAGTTTCTGTAGTGTTTTCTAAGATTTTCTATTTGCAAATTATTTATATATTACAGATACACTGATACCTTGGTTCTCGACCAAAGTCGTTCGAAAAAAAAAATTCTCCATAAGAAACACATAATGGGAAATGGGATAATCCGTTGGGATTCAGCCGCAGTCAGGATTGGACACCCGCTACAAATTATGTTCGAATTAGGACGGCTTAATTTTCTCCACATCTGTGTTGGAAATTGATTTGTTCGAGTTCAACGTCATTCCAACACCAAGATACCACTGTACTTCTACCAGTATAAAATGTAATACATAGTAAAAATATACTTATTATTTTAAAATTTAATATAATAATATCATTTATAAACAAATTTACACTAGTATATATAATATATAATAATGAATAACTAAGATGTTTGAAATGGTTTCTGAAAATCTAAAAATATAAACCTCCAATATATACCATTAACTGTCATGGTATTTAATTTCATGCTCACATGTTTAGTTTTTTTCTTTATTTGAAACAGATATTAAAATCTCAAGAGAAAGTAAGAACTTTCGACCAGTAACGGTCCTAATCAGAGTTTCAAAGAGCAACTGTGTTCGTAGTTTCTCTTTTATAATAGGACATATTTATGCACCAGCGGAAACGTTATAATTTTATTAAGGATTTCAAGTACGAGAGATTAATATCCTATTAGTAATAGAAGTTTCACTCTTTGCTTCACGATTTAAATTTAAACTTCTTGTAGTTGGCTTAAAATAATTTATGACCAAATTATATTATAATTTGAAAACAAATTATATATCAGCAGCAAATGTAAAAAAATTATACACAATATGGAGGAACGCTCACAAATGTGTCTCTAGTTTGTAGGCAGTTCTATATTTAATTTATTAAAATATGTTGCTATGTTATTTCAAATAGCTCTGTGCAGTTATACTTAGTTTTGTTGTTTTAAAAGTTATTAACCAATTAATCTAGCAGTTCATAATCACTTATTGAATAACTTTTAATTTTCAGACTTCCAACCCGACTATAATCGTTTCATTTCTTTTTTAGATTCAATATCTCCTGAATAATATCGTGTTTTAGTTTCAATAAACATTGGTGAGACATACCATTTGGTATACATATGTGTAAAAATAAACCTTTTCTTTGGCATATATATTAAATAAATAAAAATAAATAAATGGAAAGTTATATTGGGTTGAAAAAATGTGACTAGCTTTTGTTACCGTAGTAGAACCCTAGGAGAGGTATTCTCCAAACAAGACAAGGTGCTGAAATAGTGGGAGTAAGCAGAATTCATAAATGGTCGTCTTTATGTAAGGGGTGTGATGATATGTAAGACTAAGTTTATTATTCTAAACATGAAAGTTGTTTGTGTAGGAATAGTAATTCCATTCCTTTTACCTCCCCCCCCCCCTCCCCCGGGTCTACAGACCTCTGCTAAAGGTGACAAGGACATCGAGGCATCACAATATAAAAACCTCTAGGAAGGCTACAAAGACTCTAAGGTGTCCCTGAATCAGAATAGTCAAAAAAAAATGTACCTCCAAAGGGTCTGCAAAGTTAATTAGAAAACCAAGAGTCGATTAATAATGCCCGGAGTTGATATTCCTAGTACTGGTTAAGTACGAGACTTCTGAGAGGTTTCCCGATCACATAAGAGGTTGTTTCTTCAAGGACCTCATATATCTTAATAATAGTTACGTACACATCCACGGGTCGGCACACCTCTAGTAATGGTTACAAGAATACAACCGGCCTCCAGAACATAATAGTGAAAAACCCTTCCCCAAAGAATCTGCAAACCTTATTAATGTCAAGTACATAACTCTCCGGAGTATCATAATAGCGAGAACAATATTACAAGTCACCAAGGACTTTTATAATAGCTACGTAGAAATCCAGGGGTCACATAATGCTCAACGGGTCTCCGGAAAGGTTCAAGGATCTTGGCAATAAGGTTACGTAGAGATCAAAGGGTTCATAAAATCCTAGAAATGGCGCTACACTAACTCCAACAGATTCCCGAATCATAGTAGTGGCAACAATGTATCAAACTTTAAAGGAGCTTAGGCATGACTACATAGACATGCAGGGGGACTATTGGGGCACACCAGAAGTCCACGAACCTTAGCAGTCACAATGGTCGACTTCATGCGGTTCGTACAACATAATAATGGTTAACAATACAACCTATAGGTGAGACCCCACAAGTCTGTACTTTATAAGATACTGCCGTCAGGTAAACATGAGTAAAGGGAAGTAAAGGATTCTCAATGTATAATATTAAGTCAGTAGTGCCATGGGTCCCAATTAAAAGACAACCCACACTTTCTGCCTCTAGAACAGCATGGAAAACGAAAGCCTCTTATTGTGAGAGTTGTAAACACTTCAAAGCTTTGTTGATTTTTCTATTGCAAAAGAAACGTTTTTATCTATATAGAACATAAAGCAAGATAGTTGAGAGGCCGTCTGGGTTTTTATCTGGATAACAGAGTCCCTGTCTGGTCCCCGCCCCATGGGGCAGAAGGGCCTACGTGACTCGGGTCACGCACTGGAAAGCCCTCATATTTCACTATCCGCTAGTCTACTATCTAGGCCACCTTTGTACAAGTGTGTAGAAATGAATTGCCACCCGCCTACTTCTAATCAATTTATCTATACTGCCTTTATCCTCTATTCAACATCCCTTTGTCACTATTATATTGTTTCTATTTAATCTAACTTCGAAGAAACGCAAATCAAAAGCATTACAAGCCACATATGATTGTAATGGCTTTATATAACTTATTCAAGAATACATAGTTTGCTGTTTATCACTTATATTTATTAACGTTTAATAAAAATTGTAACATTCATGAAGACCAGAGCACTATTCTTATTCTTCCTACCACACCTAAGCCCTTCATTAAAGTCAGTAAAGGAGTCAGTGATTCTCTAATGAGGGCCATGAAGGTTCTGGCAGTCTGCTGAAAGCAGCAGGGACTGTGAAGCCTTACACGGCAGAACTGAATGTGAGGACCTGAGAAAGTCCATAGCTAGTAGTGTCACCTGAATAGACCTTCAACACCCAGTCATCAAGCCTTCTAACTTCACCATAATAACGACTGGACACGCAGCATACAAAAAAACAGTAAGCCCACATGGCCAGGCCTCATAATTCTTCTAAAGACATAATTGAATCAAAGACAACAATAATATATATATATACAAAACTAAAGTTTATCAGGATTCGGTCAATTCTTCAGGTTCAAATTAAACTCTCATTACCAACGTTTCGGTTTTTATTTAAAACCTTTTTCACGGGCCCACACTACATAGGCAGTATCAGAAATAATTCAATCATTCAAAAATCAAAATTTTAAAATAACGCATTGGTCAAAATATTTAAGAGAACAACAACAGCCACAAAATGGCACAAATACTGAGTTAGAAGTTCAAGATAAGAAGTTTTTTTAAATTTCCATATGTGAAAGATTATCGCAAGCAATTAAAAAAGTCTTCAAAAGACACTTACCTCAAGTTCATTTAGCGTTTTATAGCAAAAGAAAAGTGAAATCTCTATTTTCAAATAAAAGAGAAGATTCCAAAGTAATTACAGAGTAATGTTATATATGCAATAAAGTGTAAAGACGGTAACAAAGTTTATTACGTAGAAACCAGTTCTTTTTTTGAAGGAAATAAATTACCAGCACCCATATTCTACAAGAAAAAGAAAATTACTGCCACTACATTAGCAGCACATACTATTAATGAAGGCCATAATTTAGATTTTGATGAAATAAAAATAATAGTCAAAGAAATGGATGAACAGAGAAGGAAAACTCTGGAAATGTTACATATTAGAAAGGACCAGTCATCCATTAATTATAGAAGTAACATTTCAAATTTAAATAGTATTTATTCGGGAGTGTTAGTCAAACATTGTTGATCGATGCAAAATTGTTTTAGTGACTTTTTGGTTTCTCGTGAAATTTGGTTGCCTTGCTTGTTTTTCACTTCAGTGTCACGTGTTCATTCAAACTAGACAGTTAAAATCCACAGACTTTTCTCTTGTAAAATAATCTTTAATGTAACACTTAGTATTTCTGTTTCAAAATGTTATACTTCTGTAAGTTTTCTCACTAACTTATTTTAAAATTTACTGTTGTAATTCCTTATTTATTGCATGAAAATCTTATTTATTTCTTATTAATTTCACCTTTTATATATGTTTGATTTTTGAATGATTGAATTACTTCTTATACTTCCCTCTGTTTTGTAGGCCTATGAAAAAGGTTTTAAATAAAAACCGAAACGTTGGCAATGAGAGTTGAATTTGAACCTGAAGAACTGACCGAGTCTTGATAAACTGTAGTTTTATCAGTTAGCTAGTTCCACGGTTGATATTCGCAGAAAAATCACAATAAATAAACACGTGATACAATCAATGAAGTTTAAACTAGAATGGAAAAAGGCAAACAACAGAAATAAATGCTCTGAGACCTTTCAAATTATATCATCAGAAAGTAAACAAAGTAAAAATAGAAGCAAACATAAAAGTGACTTTTACGTTACCTTCTCAGTTTTATATATATATATACACATATATATTTGTATAGGTAGGCAACAAATCCTCTTTTAAACAAATTGAATTGAAAATGCAGCAGCCTCTGCATTAACAACTGTTTTGCTGACTGTCTCTAATTTTCTGATTATTTTTCTTTCATTATGGGGTGGGTAAATCCCAAATTAATTTTGCCAGAGACATTTCAACTTTAATGGTAAAAGTTAATGTTACTATTAACTACTATCATGATTTGTTTTCTTGACCCAATATTTATATGATGTATTTTTTTTTTTGAGGGTTGAAGTCCAAACCCTTGGACCTCAACCCTCAAAAAAATTACATCATATATATATATATATATATATATATATATATATAAATCAAAATATTAAAACGGTCCAAACCGGACAGATATATAAATGAAAAAAGACAACAAATAGAAGAAGCGAAAACTTACTGGATCGATATTTCGAACTGAAGTTCGTCGTCAGGGAGAGAGTATTAGGGAAGAAGAAGAGGTACGTGCGTTCACTAGTACCGTGAATTACTAGTTCACTAGTACTAGTGAACGCACGTACCTCTTCTTCTTCCCTTCTAATCTCTCCCTGACGACGAAATTCAGTAAGAAAGTTAAGAAACATTGAAATTTATTTGTCCGTTTCGGATCGTATTTTTATTGAAAAAAATGCTAAAGTATTAAATATATAATTAAACTTGTTTGTTTATTAATACAAAAGGAAAAATTGAAACCACAAGGATAAATGAAAAGGCGTTATAGAATTTCTATTGTTCTATTTACTTGTACCTATCTGTTCAAGGATGATTTTATATTTACGCTATTAAGCCTGGTCCCAAAGACAGAGAAAATTGACCCCATACTTTTAATCAGAAAAGGAAATGCTTTGCTTATGAAAGGAATCTATTGAAAGACAGTAATTACAACAGAGGCCACTATTACAAGCATGGGGAAGCCTTACGTTAACAAACAGATGGCAACAATAAAAGAACAGTCTAGCTTAAATCTTCAACTAACCAGATACCTGACCAGCTGGTAAGACTCAATCACCCAGCCTCCTTGTCAACATACCCTACCGAAAGCATCACTCGGCATGTGCAACGCCTCTTGACGACCATGAATCGCTATGTAACCGTGTTCAAGCACATCCAACTGTACCACCACTATTCTTAAAACTGACACAGAACAAAGACAAAATAAATGAAATAAGAAATACATAATAAACTATTATAACAACCCAATATAATTATTGTGTCCTGGATATGATCATTGAAAGGGTAATATGTCATTCTTATGAACCTAGATTAAGAATTTCTTCCGAAGAGATCAGATTAAGAATTTTAACAAGAAAACAGTTATCAAAACTTGGTGGGGAGGAGGGGTAAATTAGGAATTGGGGGGGGGGGGGGGTGAACGTGCTAATGACGTGGGTGTGCTAAGTGAGGGAAAGTGGAGAAAAGAATGTAACGAGGATTCCGCGATCTTTAAAACTAAGGAAATGCAGAAATATCAGTATTGAAACTACTTTAACCCTCAATGAGACCGGACCACTCTTTCAGGTTTTTTATCCTTCTAAATTTAAAAACAAAACACAGAAACATGTTCAATCCTGACGACAGCATCCTAGAAGCAGTAACATGATATCGAGAAAAATCCTAGAAAAATCCCTGATATCGACTTTGTTGTACCCAAGATACAAGAGAACACACGTAGGCCGAGCATTGGCACTTTGTGATACCACAAAATGAAGATTGATTCTACAGTGGGAGTCCTAAAGCTTGTCTAACTCAAGTATATTTAGAGTAAAGATCTTTAATGAGTACCTGACATCGTACAGGCTCGGGACCGACTGATTAACGTCCTTCTCCGAGGAACGACGTGCTCAGATTTACTCACCTCCTGCACGAATAAATCGAGGGAGAGGTGGGGATCGAACCCGGTCCTATCAGTTCAGAGGCGAGTACGTTAACCACTGAGCTAACCTAACCCCTTACCCAAGAATAAATAGTATAATTTTTACAAAACTTGAAGTAGCTGATATGAAATATTAAAGATTTCGATCTGCTGTTAAAATATTAACGTTTTCTATATTTTCTTCATTATTCTTATGCCAGAAAGGATAAACATTTTTTCCTATAATAATAGATTCAATAAAATATTCTTTTGTTATTGTATGAATTTGAAATACATATATGATTGTCAATAGTTTTGCTTACGTGCCATGTAATGCTAAAAAAAATGTTTTAAATCTGACTTCTACGTTTTTTCCTTGTATCTTATTACCATACTAAAAAGACAAATTTTTATTTCCTATGATAGATGAAATTAATATTAAAGCATTTTTCCAATATACATTTTTTTGTTAAATGAAAAATCAGGCCTGACTGTCAGAAGCCCTGTTACAATTAATACTCAGCTTAGTACAAGGACAAAGAAGACAAATGGCTAGTGGTGAATATACCTCGACCCCCTCCTCCGTGTCCATGGCCAGGTAGGCGCTGTCGATACCGGGAACATCACGCTGCTCCACCTGCAAACAGACTCTTGTTAGAATATCATCAAATGACGACTTGTCTTATGAATCTCAACATCTTTAAGCAATAAAATAGTAAACAACAATTTGACACTGTTTTTATCAATGGAGTTGGCAATGAACTTTAACCTAATGAATTTATATTAAGATTTCATCTGTTTCAATGGAACAATATTTTATATTTGAATGAAAAAAAAACTACAAGCTTTGAATTACTAATAATGTGAGCCTTAGCATAGTGCAATCTTCTTAACAACATACAAGGTAAATTAAAACAGTCACAAAATGAAAATAAGAAATATCCTTTGTTATACGAAATAGTTCAGATTGTTATATGAAGTAGGGTACACATATTGGTTTACATACAAGATTTCACATAAACAAGATTCACTAAGAGAGTTCACAGCTAGCGGATAGTTTTTTACTTTTTCTTACTGTACTCCACTGTTTCCCCTCTCTGGACATTAGTCCTTTCCTGCTCTTTGCACCCTTTAAAATTCCACTCTTCCCTCCCACTCCTCTCAACCCCTCACCATGATAATATCATTTTTTATAGCACATACAAATAGAGTTATAACTTTTTCAAAATGCACACCCTAAATAAAAACATCTTCAGAAAAAATTGTTCCCTTTGGCTTTTTTTTGTATTTATACGAATTTATAAATTATTTACTTTTAAAAATAAATTATTTCTAATGTGTTCATATACATTATATATCCCTAGTACACTTGTATATACCAGGAAAAAATAGTCTGACATAGCACCATGTTTCTTTTGCTATTTAAAAATACAGAAATAGAGAAGAGAACATTCTCTTTCAACTTATTTATTAAAAATAAATATCAGAATAAATTAAATTAAGTGCCAGATTTTAGATATCACATTACATCGTTCGAACCTGATTCAATACAAGATATGTTGTTCCAAAAAATCACAGAAAATGACTCTCAACATCACGAACTTATTTTCTAATATTTCAGATATCTTTATTTCATATCGCTTAATTTGATAATTATAATTTTAATTCACGATGTCTGAATTTGCAATTTGCACTATAAATACATTTTCCTATTCATATATTTTTTTATAATAGTTTATCATTCACATATAAATTACAAATATAATTATTTGGTTGGCAACTATCGCACAGTTGGCCTGCATGAGATCCCGTTATTTTTTTCTCCTGATAATGTTTCGATCACAAATCAGAAATTGTCTTTCTTTTTCGATCTTATATGAATTAATTATTCTAATAAATAAATGAATTATAATAATAAATTATACATGCAAAGATGTCACACTACAAACAAATAAATCAACACAAAGTCAACAAGAAAAAGTTTTAATGCCGTTCAAGGAAGCTCATTATAAAGGAATATAAAACAAAAAATAGAAATAGAAGAGTAACAAAGAAAATTTTTGTTCTATTTTTATTTTTGAACTCAGTTTACTTCAGTTCTTTGATAAGAAACTCCTTCGAAACTCCTACAAATGTTTTGTTTGTCCTCTCGAATGGTGGGATTATCTCTTCGTTATCTGTCTTTTTCTTCTTAAATATATATATATATATATATATACCTTCTCTTTTTACTTTCTAGCATTTATTTCTTTCCATTTAGCCTCTTTTGTATCTTTTTCTGTACTTATTTATTTATTTTGTATTTTTTTCGTTAGTTACTTCTAGTTTGTTCTATACATTAATTTTTTAAGACGCTCATCCGTACCAGTTTCCTATTTACATCTTTTCATCTAACCTTACATTGATATTTTTTTATTTATTATTGCAGGTATAATTTTTTGTTGCATTTTATTTATTTATTTTTTAAATTGTTCTCCAATTCTCTTTTAATCGTTTATATTTTCCCAACTTGTATTGCTTATCTGAATTTCTGTTTATACTTTGTCTTAATTCTACTACTTTAAGATCGGGTACGGGGTCGCAGCATTGGCGGTTGCTGTGTCGGTTGCGTTACTAGCCGTTGCGTCTACAACGTGCTTGGTCTCCCTTTCTCTTTTCTCCTGAAGACGGATTGCGGAAAATCCGTCTCTCTCTCTCTCTCTCTCTCTCTCTCTCTCTCTCTCTCATATATATATATATATATATATATATATATATATATATTATTTGTTTCTCTGTATTTATTCATATTTATGAAATTTTACTTCTTAGTTCCAGGTTAAACAAGTACTTCCTAACTGAAAATGTTAATAACAAATATTTAAGAAAATAAGAATGGTGTTAAAAAAAATGAAATATTTCAAGAGGCATCCAATGCAAGTAATACTACAAACTTGCTAATTTGTAAGTTTAATAATAATTATATAGTACAACAGATTTATCTTCTAACAAAAATATATGAAATGACATTATAAATAAATGAATGACAAGAGGTAGATTGGTGAGTTATCCAATCTGCATACAGTTAGTGGATTCTGGCTGCATAGAATGAGTCAGACTAAATGGAATTTAAACGATAGAGGTGGTTACTGGAGCAATAGGAAGCAACACAATTGAGAGGCTAATTCATGCCGATAATGAGGAAGGTGAAATGACAATGAATTAGCAATAGAGAAGGCGATGCCCAGAAAAACACCTACTTATGGTAAGCGTCCTGGGTAGTTACACGGTAGTCATCCATTCAGATTAGAGGTTCTTGCCCTTGTAGGAAGTGATGAACTCCTCAAATGTAATCCATTGATTCAATAAACTACTTGCAATTACAATATTAATTATGCTTTTTTTAAACATAGAATTGTTCCTACTAATAAACAGTAATTTACCAATCACTTGGTAAAGAGAACAAAAACAGTTATGGGTGTGAAGTTTTTGTATTCCCCACGTACACAACCTTCAGAAAGACTGCCCTTTCTTTTCAGAAACCATTTGTTGCAAATATTAAAATTGTTTCCGAAAGATATCAATAGGGATTCATTGATGTTATCGCTAGTGGCTCTGCAAAGACTGGCTTAGAATCCTTAACACTCAGTTAATTTTGGATGAAGCAGATAGCTCAGTATTTAGCTGAGGCTATGCTTACGGTTGGTTCTCAAGACATTTCCCTCGACATATATGTGTAAAATGATCTCATCTCTGCTTCAAATAAAACCGAATCTAAGAAGCAAACTCTATGCTGAAGATGACTCCGCGGTCCTGTATCCAAACATAAACACGGATTGAGAAGTTGGTCTTAAACAAACAGTACCAACCATCTCATTAGGAATGTCATTACTCATCAAAGGAAAGTTTGTGTTCCTTGTATAACCAGTATTCAGCTATGCATGGTGTATCTTGAACAAAGCATAACTATAAAAATGCATTATTATATAATTGATTTAATGTTTACTGTAACTGTATCGTACTATTGATCTGTATATACCTTAATCAATCAAGTTATACGTTTCTCTTTCATGAAATAATAAGATTAGAATTTGGTCTCATTTTCGTGTGGGGTCGCAAAAAGTGAATCTGAAATAGGGTCACAAATGACATGTTCGACTCCCACTTCTGATTCTATTGGAATACTCAAGTAAGTTTCTCCAGAATACCTGGACTATTTTATGTACGTAAAATATGAAATTATTATATTATACAATAAGTAGCATTTATAACCACAATAAAGTGACATACCACCATAGTAACAAAGTTACGAATACAAAATAAATATTTATTCATAAAAGCAAATAACTTGTAAATTTGTGAGAGCTGAAATACATGATTTAATCATAAACAAATATCGGGAAAATACAACAAATAGGTAAGCATATAGATATAGCATATGTAAACATATGGTTTAACATGAACATCTAAACAACAGTAACCATTTCTGAAATGGTACTAAACCAAGTAACATCCCCCTCAGAGCCACATGATGAACTGAGGTGTTTGATAGAAAGCGGGGATATGCTGCTGCCTTGCGTCGGAAGGGGAATGAGAGTTATATATAAATAATATCATATCATAAATAATAAAAAAATAACAGGGGCCAGGTTAGCTCAGTGGTTAACGTACTCACCTCTGGCCTGGTAGTCCAGGGTTCGATAACCCACCTGGACTTCGATTTATTCACGCTGGAAGGTGAATAAATCTGAGTACGTCGTCCCTCGGAGAGGACGTTAAGCCGTCGGTCCCAAGCCTGTACGATGTCAGGTACTCGTTAAAAATCACTACTCGAAATGTACTTGATTTAGGCAAAATGTAAGACTCCCAATGTAGAATCTGTAGAATCACCAAACAAACAAAAGCCAGTAAACGGCTGACGTTATCACCCGCTAGGGGATCGATTTAAAAATATATATATATATATATATATATATATATATAAAACTATATCAGTTAGTGTCGCGTGTTCATTCAGACTACAGTTGTTGTTAAGAAATCCACATACTATTTTTCTTTGTAAAATAATTTGTAATGTAATACTTAGTTTTTCTGTTTCAAAATGTATACTTCTGTAAGTTTTCTCACTAAGCTATAGTCAAAAAATTTCTATTGCAATTCCTTAATTTAAACTAATTGCACTTTATGTATGTTTGATTTTTAAATTATTGTATTATTTCTTATATGAGCCGTTTATTTTGAAAGTGGCCTAATTCCATTTTCCAAAAAAATTTAGCTAGCTATTAAATAATTACATTTTTACGTTATCTTTACCTTTTGCAGCAAATTGTACAAAATTTATTTAAAATTACTAAGTTTTTTTATAACAAAAATTAGTTGATAAATAAAATGACAATATTTTTAAATTTTGTAAAACGCAAACCCTTAAATATCTCGATTTTAACATAAATGGAATTAGGCCACTTTCAAAATAAGCGGCTCATATTTCCTCTGTTTTTGTAGGCCTATGAAAAAGGTTTTAAATAAAAACCGAAACGCTGGCAATGAGAGTTCAATTTGAACCTGAAGAACTGACCGAGTCCCGATAAACTATGCTATAGTTTTGTTTCTATTCCACGGTCGATACTTTTACCAATATAAATATACTCGTATATATATATTATATATATATCAACTAGAGGCTAAAAAAGCCGACTGAAAAGTTGATATTGAAACAAAATCAAGTTTTAAATTTAAATGATCCAATACTATAAACATTAGCAGTGACTTCATCACATTAGACTCAGCAATAAAGAGAACAATAGCCTTGTGAGGGGTCTTTACATCACCTGGTAGATAATACATTTCTTATTTGGTCCTAACTCCTTTCTTTGCCCCCTTCAGACCAACCTTTCCTTTTCTTTTATTAACCTTCTAAAGTTGCTACCTTACCTTCCTTCACAGTCAATAAAATACCATATGTTGGGTTTTTCCTACACACTTCAATTCATTGTGCAATTATGACATGATAAGACAATTACTTGGAAGAAAGATCTTAGTTGCATTTCTGAATTTCTTACAAAAATGTTGGCATAAATTTTCATTCTACACATTGATTGTGAAATGTATTAATGATGTAATACGCATAATAATTTAATATGTTTAATATTTAGGAGTCTACTATTACTCCTACTGTTCAACGAGAAAAAGTGTCCGTGTCCGACACCGGTTTTACAACCCCGGCTGAATATTTACCACCGTAATGGTTAGTCAGGGTTAGTCAGTTCTGCTATAACAATCAGTTTATATACCGTTACAGAAGGGTGGTTATAACACCTCCCAGCCACGAAACAATGTTGAATCGGTGTCCATTTTAAAGAAAATTAAGGCATTTCAAACAATCTGGATTGTCAAAAATTATTGTCGAAAAAATTGTCAAAACTAAAGCTGTTTCACAGAAGCTAAGTTCACAACCATTAATTTCGACCATCAGTCCATGAGTTTTAATGGATAGATAGATATATCCATGTATACATCACATAAAAAACTTAAAAGTGCAAACAAACAAAAAGTTACTAACATAAAGCATAAATAATGAAAAAGGAAATAACGACCACGTTTCATTATAAATCGGAATCTCAGTCTACCAACTTAAGCCCTTCCTGGTCTCCAGTAGTGAACGGAAATAATTCATACAGTGAAATTAACATAATTACGATCAACCAGTTCCAGACTGAAACGTAGTATTTTTTTCATCGCACGGTTGGTGAGAAAGCAAGGAAATTACATAGCCATAAAGGCAAGTCGTAGAAAAAAACGGAAGGTTAAATATTGAAAAGTAAATTATCCATGCTGATGGAGCTTACATTACTCTATATATGAAGTTTTTCCTTTTCCCCCCGTGTCCTCTCAAAAAAAAAAAAAAAAAAAAAAAAAGCAGAGAAGTCAGTTTTGGGTTTTCCAACAAGTTGGTCGATGTTTTATCGTATGATTTGGAACAAAATATGTAATATATTTTAGTACTCTACAGAGGGAATATAAAATTTAACTTTCTAGATCAAAGGTAAAATCGTTTACTCCGACAATCAAGAAATACAAATATCAAATGAAAACACTTTATTCCATGCTTGAGTGTAAACACTCAACCAAACTACAGTCTTGTCTGTCATGAACAGAGATGTTGTTTACTAAACGGTATAAAATTACCAAAAGACGATGGGAAACTGATACTGTCGTGATCCCAGATTCTTCTGCAATTTAATTTTGAAAAAAAAAAAGAAAGATGAAAGTGTTTGTCTCAGACTAACCGACCGTTACAACATGACAGTGCAGTAAAGACAATACACCGATCGTGACCCAAGAGAGAAGAAATGACATTAAAGAGGAATTAGGATGTTATACAAGAGATTATAATGATCATATACAATATATATATACATATCACTCGCGTTCCGTCCTTCGACGTGGGGAGATCTCTCTCACTACGTCATCTCTTTTAGTGTTCTCCTGATGACGAACTACAGTTCGAAATATTTAATTTAGTAAGGGTGAATTTTATCTTTTTTCGATGTCCTGATATATATATAAAGGATTTCACATAAACACGTGAAATAACAATCAATTACCAAACCACAATAAGAAATGGGAAAACAAGACTAAGATCTTTCAACCGTAACAAGCGGTCTTCGTCAGAGTCAAAAACCCAACTAAACACTAGATGCAGAAAACATCTGGCGAGGAACCAGTTCTCAACTCCTCACCAGATGTTTTCTGCATCTAGTGTTTAGTTGGGTTTTTGACTCTGACGAAGACCGCTTGTTACGGTTGAATGATCTTAGTCTTGTTTTCCCATTTCTTATTGTGGTTTGATCATTTATATATATATGTTTTTAATTATTAGTTGAGTCGAGGTTATTTTATAGAAATATATATATACATATATATAACCTCCTACCTAAATGTCCGCAGTGAATGCCCTCACCGCTACAAGGATGGTGCAATTAAAACCTTAATTCATAGAACATACAAGATCGCATCAAACTGGGGAACATTCAACCCAGACATTAACAGACCTAAACAAGCGTTTGTCAATAATGGTTATTCTAATGATAATTTCGATCGAACTTTAAAAGAATACCTTCGTTTAAGAAGAGAGAAGCAAATTAATGAAGATAGACAAACAATAGTGCATAAAGTTTATTATAAAAACCAGCATTCGTAACAACACAAGCTTGATGAAAGAGTATTAAAAGACATTGTAAGAAATAATGACAGCTACAAAAACCTGAATGAAAAAGAAACACTGGTCACTTACTATAAAAGCCCATCTATGAGTAGCCTGTTTATAAAAATAAAAACCAAGTCAAAACCTCACCTTTAAAGGAAACAAATCTAGTGTAGATTATACATGTACTAATTGGGACTGTGAAACCCAAAAAACATATGGAAGATAAACATAACGTTAAATTGGCCCGAGAGTTGCTGGTTACAAATATTAAAATAATATTTAAAAAGGTTAAAAGTTAAAAAGGTCCCAGGATGAGGCGGTCTAACAGTAATATTTCTTGAACCAAGCAAGCGCTAATCAGCAATGGTTACTCAAACAAATATGTCGACAGCATTCTAAGACGCTACCTGGAGAATAGATTCACCTCAGCCAATAAGAGCCTAAAGACAGGCACAAACCACAAAATATTCTACAAGAACCAGTATACTGATGAATATAAAACTTATGAACGTGTCTTGAAAGGTATTATAAAAAGCCAAGTTAAATGTATTACGCTTGAGGATAGTTTGACCCTGATAACCTACTACCAAAACCCTTCAATAGGCAGTTTAATAATGAAAAAATAGTCCAAGCGTAAAAGATTGAAAAGAAACAAATCTTGTATATGAGTACTCATGTAATATCGGGAGCTGTGAGGCCCGTAAAAGCTCATATATAGGAATGACCACGACTTCATTATCAAGAAGAATTACAAAGGTACAAGAACAATATATATATATATAAAGATTTCACATAAACACGTCAAATAACATATATACGAGTATAAAAAGATTTCACATAAACACGTGAAATAACAATCAAAGATCAAACCACAATAAGAAATGGGAAAACAAGACTAAGATCTTTCAACCGTAACAAGCGGTCTTCGTCAGAGTCAAAAACCCAACTGAAGTTGGGTCTCTTAGTCTTGTTTTCCCATTTCTTATTGTGGTTTGATCTTTGATATATGAGTATATATATATGTAATATATATATTATGTAATATATATAATATATAATATGTAACAAGCGGTTTTCGTTAGAGTCAAAAACCCATGAAAATATGAATCCTTAATACACGCCTGTATACCCAGGTTTACAACTATCCAGAAAAAGAAGCAGAAATGACTGAATAAAGGATAAAGGAAACTGGTTTGTAACGTAACCCATAAATTGACTAAAATCCATATAATATTTCAAAAAAAAATAAAAAAAAAAGTGAAGCTTCTGTTAAAAGAATGATTAAGCAATGCAGTTGCACTACAAGAGTACGACCGTTTTTTCTTTGGTCTGTGAAGACGAGTCTCAGGCTGTTTGGTCCCAGCAGAGGTCACCGCTCAGGCCTATCCCCCGTACTCGGCACCTGCCTCATAGACACACATTTCACACTACATCATTAATATTCACTTTCTCTAGACATCTCCAATACCAATCTCAAGTCTAGCAGCTTTCCTTTCTCTTTATGGCCAATTTTTTTCCCGAATACATTGAAATTAGCTTAAAAAAAACTGGTTTCTATTTCAATATCAGCGAGAAGTTAACACATTTAACATATTTATCGACATCAGATGTAATCTGCTTTCGACTGAAGACAAACTTGAACCGAACAAAATCACATTGAAATGAGGAAAATTAAAGCAAATCTCACAGAATGAGCATTTAGGGTGGCAATCCAATGGAATCGCCTTTAAATAAACATATTGTTTTTCGATTCAGAATTAATATGAACCAAACATTATTGACAAACTAGAATCAAGAGTCAAACTCGAATTAAGTAGAATTAAACTTAAGTCAATTATGAATTGTTCATATTTTATGAATTGAGTATCTATGAATGTAATAGTGGTTTAAAGCGCTTGAGGATGACTTCGATGTCATGTGGAAAATTTTTAAGATCATGAGGAAAGTTTATTTAAGAATGCAAAGAGATATTTAAGAATGTGAACAGTTTTTCAAGAGTAAGGAAGGCTTTTAAAAGAGTTTTTTAAGAGAGAAGGTTTTAAGCAAAGTCTGGAGAGTTTATAAGATGGGGATAAAGGTTTTTAAGAGTGTGACAAGGGTTTTGATTTTAAGGTTATACTGAAGGTTTTTAAGAGTGTGTAAGGAATCACAAGAGAGTGAGAAGTGTTTTTTAAAAGTGTGAGACGAGGACCTTGATGAAGATTTTGAAAGGGTTAAAATAATTAAAATCTAAGATTAATTTCAAGATTATGGGAAAGTCACCGACATACCCTGTAATATAGATGTCTGTATAGAGATCTACCATCCCTTGCAAGTGGAAGTATAGGAGTGAAAAAAAAGAATAAAAAAGGCAGACACGCTTGGAGCACATGGCATGCTGTCCTCCAGTCAGCACCATTCCCCGTGGCTGCCTGCTAGAAAACCTTTCAACAACGCCAGATTACTTAAGAAATAGTCGCTTTCTCCTATTTTATATTCACTTGCTATAAAATACAAAACCTGATGTAACACGTCACCCAAACATAAAGCCTTCCCTACTGAGTGCATCACTAATGATAAAGCAGCCGACTTTATGAGGAGAAATAAACGAAAACCACATAAATCTAGCCCACTAATCAGCCAACACCACATAAATCAATCTCACTAATGGTACCAGGATATTTATAATTCTCAACTTAAAAAAATCGGCCTACACTCAACTTCATTAAAGTAAACATTATATCAAACTTCTTAGGTATATAGTATATAATGTTTCATTTAGGTATAATATAAATATCTAAATGGCAGATGTTTATTAGTATTTTATTCTTTGAGGTAGTACAGATAGTGATTGATCCACATTTCAATAAATACGCTTATTTTTGTACATCACACCACTGATACATATAATATAATTAGTATAACTACAGCGGTAATAAAACCTTTATAAAGGAAGAGTGAAAATTTCATGTTACGAAATAATCTCTTAACGGAGAACATGGCTTTTGTTCCTACAACCAGTAGATCAATTACACAGTTTATCTAACCTTCTATAATGAAGATTTAAGACAAAGTTTTCCCTTTAAAACTTCAAAATATTCTTATTTTATTTGACAAATGTAATAAATAATTATATTTGATAATATATTTATAAAATAATAAATAACTATATATAATATGTTTATAATAAACAAGTATTTCATTGAAATACACATCATCCTCTGGGTTAACGACGTGACAACTTTACGGTGGGCTGATGTTAACTTCTATATCATTTGCCCAAGAGACATACTACTTAAGTATGGGTATATGTACAAAAGAAAATCAATTTTACAGACGAAAAAACATAACTTTGTAATGTTACACAAAAATACAAGTGAATAACAACAAATAGAGAAAATAACAGGAATACCTACTTAAGTGCAGACCAGCTTAAAGGTCGTTAACTCAGAGGCTGCCATGTATTTCAATGAGATATGCTTACGCAAAGAATTACTGCCTTTTTGCACAAATAAATAAATAATAAATAAATTTTAATAACGCAGAATAGTGATAAAGTCAAGATTTATATATAAAAAGGAAAATATTTGATTAAAATTAAGAAAATGATCTCAAATTAATTTTGATAACGCAAATTCATTTGCTTAGTAAGCTATGTATGTGTTAATAGTAATAATACGATGCATTAGTTAGCACAACAACTGAAGTACTTAAAATATACTGTTCATTAAAAGAAACAACTGAATTAAACTTTTATACCGTGAAAAAAAAGAAGATAATTGAAAAATAATATATTAGTAGCAATTTTATATTTTTTTTTAATAATATACTAATTAAATTAAATTATATTATTATTGAATCTGATATACGATACATTTCCTTTAAGTTCCTTTGTATTAACAATGAAAGTTGTTTTTGTTTTTAATACAAATATTAAAACAAAAGGGTAAACTCATAATGTCAGGGAAATTATCACAATTTACCAGTCATTTTATAAGTTATGTATTTATAATTAGTAATATTAATTAAGAAACTATTAATTGACAATTAAATAAAATTTAAAAAACAAATATTACGTATATAAGAAACCTAAGGAATTACTGCATAAAAATGTTCTGACTTTTTAAATAATGTTTAAAATTAATTACTTTATTTATCAATAATTAAATTATAAGCCGTAATGAGTTTATTTAATTATTTTATAACTATTTGTAAAATATGATTAATTTAATTTAAACTGAATTTAAATAAAATAGATTTAAACTAGATTATTAAAATTAGTTTAAAAGAAAACATTGTTGTAAAAAACAAAACTAAGCCTAGTTTCTTATTGTGACAGTGAAATATTGATTAACAAAATAGTTATATTCATATTCTGTAACTGATATTTCTTTAAAGTTAGTAAAATTATTTTACAACTTTATAAATAAAGTTTTAAACAATATAAAAGTTAAAATTTTATTAAAAACTGAATCATTAGTCATATTGCAACATTTTTTCTAATATTTGTAATATTAAAAGACTGTATTTGAATTGCATCTATTGTTATTAAATATATAGAAAAGCAATTATTAATATAATAATTTAAATAGTGAAATGGAGGTAAATTAAATTATTTTTTGTGGAAATAACTTTTTCTAAATTACACTGTAATTGTATATTAATTTAAATGAGTTAGTTTTGAAAGTTTTAGTGGCGTTATTGAATTAATAATAATTTTTATGCTGATTAGTAAAGATGACTTTCACATTTCTTTGCGTTACTATAATGTAGTATATCATTTCTCAGTCCACATTTCTTTTTCATTTAATAGTTATATTTACATACAATGTACTATAAAAATAGATCATTTTGTGTACTAACTTTCTATTTGAAGTAAAGAGTTTTTTCCTCCTATCTTTTCAAACACTTATATAATCATAAAAATAATTTCACACCTGCGCATCAGTTAGTAATCTAATTAGTAATGACTTTTAAACTGGTGTATACAAATTTTTTTTCTAAACTTTGATTAAAAACACTAACACCTATAGCAGTCGAATGACACCATGTTTGAACACATATAAACGATAATTGGCACTTAATTAAGCCAGTGTTTACAATGGACAGGGAATAATCTCGAACTAAATATACCAAATATGAAATAATGCTAAACATGAAATAATCAGACCTATAAATTTGTTGAGTCGAATTCAACAAAACATAATTGTATATTTTCGATAATAACATAGAAAATTAACTTTTTTAAATCGATAATTTAGACTAAAAGAGAAAAATGGAAATAATGCATACATTATTGGAATTTAGTAATTGACTTTTCAGGTCGATGGATAATAACATGTTTTATACTTGTGTCGGTGCGCATTCAACTTTGCTAAAATTAAATATATTTTAAGTTAATTGCTAGGTATTTGATTCGATGCTTCGTTTTAATGTAATTATCTCTACTTTACTAATTTCAGTAAAATTGTAATTATTGTCACAACCTTGTAAAAAAATCAAATGAATCGCGTAGACTAATAACTAAGGCTAGAGTCATTTGCTGAGTACTGTTTTAAATTAATTTCCAATATGTTGCAAATTTATACGGTAGAGTTTACATTGACGATTATTATAAATTCAAAGAGTTTGTAAAAAACAAAGAAATAATAATACATTTAATAAGATGTATTAAATGTAACCATTTTTTAAAATTTCACTGAAAACACTACATTTCTCCACTATATTTTCATAATTAATTCTTTTCTGAACTACATTTCATTCTAAGTCATATAATTACTCAATTATCTTAAGTCTTTTACTTAATTATCTTAATATATAAATTAATTTAATTCATTTACATTATTGACTGAATTACTTTTTGCGTTTGGAATTACTTCACCATGGGACTGACACCTAAAGAAGAGAACATGTGAAAGTATATTGTTGTGTATAATAAAAAGCCCTATCACGTCCTCCTCTGCTATCATATTACATGTCTATCCGGTAGTGTCCTCATTAAAGATGCTACTTGAGTTAGGCTTACCTTCTACAACAACAAAATACAATTAAGTCCATCAACAAAATATATTATATCCATCCGTTCTCAACAGAACAACACACAAGTCACTGAATGCATACACGGATATTACATCCACATTCAGACATAGAGGCTAAAATATTAACAATGCACTATTGGGAAGTCGATATAAATAAAATGTTTATTCTGTACATTGTTTAAAACTGACTTATTTCAAGTTACCTATACGTTTCAAGCATTAGAGAAACCGAATCCACCCTTAGAAAAATTTCTATCGGTCGGTTTGTCGGTTAGTCCGCAAACTTTTGTTACAAATAAACTCAGGCACCATAAAACATAGTGAACTAAAACAATGACAGTAAATTTGCGTATGTCTAACTTAAAATCTAAGCTTTCAATGGATAGGAAATTCAACGTAGCAGCGTAGTTATGGACATTTAAGCTATCTTTGGCTAACTTGACAGACCTGTTAAATTTTGAAAATATACAGGTATAGAAAGTAGGAATTGTTAGTTGATTTCAATTTCATTTACATTTAAGCTGTCAGCAAGAGATAATTGACAAGATGTTCCCCTAGAAATCAATAAATAAATTCTTGCACTATATCAAGCTGAGGAAGGAACTTACTAGTCAGTAAGCAGAGTGATTAGTGATGAGGAAGCAGTTTATTATCCAATTGAATTTCTTGATTCCTTGACTGCTCCTGGACTGCCTTTTCATGACTTAAAATTAAAGTAGGGGCACCAATCATGTTGTTACAAAACTTGAGTGTCACAAAAATGTGCAAGGGGACACGACTCCAAATTCGTGCTTTGCACAGATACGTGATAGAGGCTGATATCATAGCTGGGTGTGGTACTGGGGAATATTCATACCACGCATACCATTGATACCTAGCAACTATTCCTTTCAATTCAAACGGTTGCAATTTCCCGCCAGCGTCTGCTTCGCTATGACCGTAAATAAGTTGCAAAGCCTAACTCAGTCTACCGCAGGAACTGCGTGACGAAGTTTTCTCACACGGTCAACTGTATGTTGCTTGCTCAAGAGTCAGAGGTTCCTCAAATAGTACCTCAAAAAAATACAATCATGTAGATAAATACTGGTTGTAACTGAGTTATAAATCTGTTTTTTTTCTTTTTTGGTTTTCATCGAATAAACTATGAAAAAGTACATTAAAACATACATTTTACGATAGTGAAAGAGAGAAAATTTACTTCCTTAGGAAGGGTGGAAAGGTAGGGGGATATACAGGGGGTGGATTGGGAAGAGGGGATTGGGTCCCAGGGGAGGGAGTATAGAGAGGGGAGGGTGCAAAGACCTGAACCGTTTTCTGGGTCTGCCTTCCTGTCACTATTTAACAACATTATATTCAGTCATTTAAAAATATAATTATTTCATAATGTACGAAGACATAGAATAATTATTTAATCCATTTTCAAACACTTAGGTTAGGATACAATGGCAGACCCACGAGGGAATACAGATAGGCCCCGAACATTGACCCTTTGTGATACCATACAAAGAAGTATTTAAAGTAGGAAACTTTAACGAGTACCTGACATCGTAGAGGCTCGGTATCGATGGTTTCATATCCTCTCCGAGGACCAGAGCGCCCAGATTTACTCACCTCCCACGTGAATATATCTGAACACTAGAGTGGGTATTGAACCCAGACCTACCAATTCATAGGACAGCATGTTGCCAATGAGCTAACTTGGTTCCCTTATTAAACATTAAAAATCTAAATAGCATCCATTCATGAAATGCCCTCCCTTAGCACTTGACCTATTATGCCTTATCTATCCCAAACAACAGCAGTGTCTGTCGGACGTAAACTATTACTATGGCTAGTAAAAAAACTAACCACTGTGGTATTACAAATCTTAATTGCCATAAAATCAAAGGAGAAAAAAGAAGAAGAAAGCTGGACGGCCTCTTAAGATACTTTTCAAGACAAGAGAAAGGGTAATCAAGCGTAAGAATGCTTTCAAACAAGTGGAAAGTACTGAAAGGCTATTACAAATCTTGTTGGCAATCAGTATTTCTTATTACTATTGTGCTTACCAATGCTAGTAATGCAAGCTGTTTGATAAACAATTCAATGAGTAATATTATTGTACTGTCGACACCAAGGCTGTTTACAAAAATTTCGCTTATGAGGACGATGGCTATTACTCATGCCATTGTATCACTGATGCTATTATTTCCACAAGTACAGAACTATATTATGATCAGGAATGTATATTTAGCCAGTTATACAGCGTCCATTATCTTCATTACATTGCCATTTAGAAACCACTTTTATTACTACTCTAACTATCGGAAGCATAAGGTTATGACTGTACAATTCAGTCCATAAATTGTAATCTCAGTACATTTGCCAACAAAGGAAAAGGGAAGCCAGATAGGTCACATACGGTAGTGAGCACAGGAGTTTGATAATCTCAGCCCCCATCGGTCTGAGTAGATACTAATGTTAACATCTTGTCTCATTGTCCTAGACCAATGATTTAAAGCTTCTTATAACTAAATTTGTATAGCTACAATAAAAGAAATTAAATCATTAGATTTATAAGCTAAAAATTAAAAAATATTTTAGCAGAAGATATATTATAACTACATCACGTAGTCACATTAAAATAAAACAGAAACTCTCCTGATTATTAACGAATTGAACATGATGATTACTTATAGTAAAGTTCATTGTAGACCACACCTGATTTTTGTTTTTTGTTGTTTTTTTCAGGAAAACCTAGTGCACGAAAATTCGTTATGCAATCCCAAAGATAAGATATGGAATACATAAAGAAATCAGTTGAAACCATTTAGGGTCGAAACATTTACCCTTAAATGTCGGGTGGTTAGAGAGTGAGGGACATTTCAAAACCTCTAAGCAAATAATCGTGCCAATGCTATAGTGAGGGGTCTTCAGGCTTTTTTACATCGGGACCCCATTTTTGACCCAAATTTATTTACGATCCCTTAGTGAGAACAAAAATAACAATTAGCTACTAATAAGACAGGGGATATTAAATCAAATTTGACCAAAAGGAACTTTAATGAGATTGCTGTACCTGCATACTTTGGCATAAAAGATCAAATCTCGGTTCTATTTCAGTGATGGAAGATCTCAAAACCATTTCCATATTTTTCAGTTTTGATAGATGTTTTGATTTAATGAAAGTTATTTACAAAAAAGCTTTTTCACAAAAATAGAGACAAAGCGAAGAAGAACAACCCCTTGTATTCTGGTTTGTCACTAATACAGAAAGAATTGAAGTTCTTTTTTGAGAAGTCCATTTTTAAAGTAAAATCAAACGAAAGTTGTGCAAACTCATCTTATGCTATCAATGAAAGATGGCTTACGTTTTCTATTTCACCTCAAAATGGACTTTGGTTGGCACGCAAATTATACTTATAATAATCTGTTGACCGATCTTGTTTGTTTTCTTGCCACCGTGGAGATCTGAAGAAATAATAAAATATATGGAATTTTGTGGGAATCAAACCCACGACCTTAAGAGGTCCCACGCGCTAGGCTCTGGACCAAAGGGACCTGCCTTACAATAGGCTTACAAAACCTGATATAAATAACGTCAAGTATACTATAAAAACTAAAATTTTCTTTCGGAATAATAAATCATCTTCCCTACTGGTCTGATTTGTTTGCATTTATTTAGATTGTTTACATTGACTTAGATAAGTGACATAAAATTCTTATTTAGAGAATTAAAAAAATTTGAAATGTTCTAATGATTTAATATATGTTAGAAGAATAAAATTATTAAATGAAAAAAATTAACCCCAATGACACACATATTCCGATGCATTCCATGGTATGATGGATGGTTGTCGAACAAAGTGTTTGACTAAACAAACAAAACACCACTTCGCTCTTAACGAAGTTAACTATAATTTATAATAATCTAATCAGTTATTACAATTCAATAAGTAAATAAGTTTACTTATAGTAAAGTTGAGTTTAGGTAACTCCAGATACTCCAAATTTTAACTTGGTTTTTATTCATGTTCGAATTGAATATTTTTAGATAAAGCAGTACAACGTCTGTGAGGTCAGTTATTACGTTAATAATTAAATACTAAATTACTTTTAGCTAAAGATAACACAGATTCACTGACTGTTAGGCGGTAGGAAGTTCACCGGGTCAGCTAGTTCTGGAATAAAGTATTTCTCAAAATTATTTTTGAGCCTTATCAAGAGTTGAGGTGTTGTTTGTTTGTACACACTCAAAATTCAGTTAACTAACATTGACGAAGTTATCCATACAGGAAAACATCTTATACGAGCTATAATTTATAAAAAACAATAACAAATACAATACCATAACAAATAAATTTATAAAAAAAAATATATCTGAATGGGCGAATCAATTTTGGAACCGAATAGGGAATTACAGGAAAAAAACTTCTCTCCTTACGAAATTTGCACGTTAGAAGACTTTCAGAACGAATTAATTTTCGTAATCAGAGGTACACTACTGAATCTAACTACATCTATATTTAATAAATTTATTTTAGACACCTTTCAAAATTTATTTTTAAGATATTTATTTGTTTTAATCTTTTATTTTATATTTAAAAATGAACAATTTGACACACCATTTGAAGCTTTCTGCGAACCACTTTGGGGTCGGGACCCATCGGTTGGAAACCCTAGGCATAATGACTTCCAATGTAGAAAGAACTATACGGGTAGACGAAAGTAAATAATCTGTTTCAACTAGATCACTCATGTTGGACTAGGATGGGTGACATCGCATGCCGTTGGCGCCCTGTCATGTACATGTGATTTAATGTACGGTGCCAGAATTATAAATAATACACACTTCAACCCCTTGGATAGGACAAAAAGCATTCAACCTAAAATGTGAGAGTTGGACAAAAAAAAATCAACCCGGTAACCCTGCTCATAAGTAACTAAAATGGGTAACAAATAAAAAATCAACCCGGTAACCCTGCTCATAACGTAACTAAAATGGGTAACAAATAAAAAATCAACCCGGTAACCCTGCTCATACGTAACTAAAATGGGTAACAAATAAAAAATATGTTTCAGTTTATGGCAGAATGTAAAGCATAATACCTGAAAGCTGTAGGTAAAAAAAAACGATAATTCTATTAGTTTAGATCATACAAGTCTGAACAATTTTTTTGATTTGATTTGAGAAGAGCAAAGACCCTTGCTTCCCAAACAGCTGCCAACAACCGTCCCAACAAGGCTCACCTCAAGAGTCCCTTTAATATAAACTCGTCAAAGAAATCTAGCATTTCTTGTTATTATTCAGATACACGAGCCACTTTTGCAGAGACTAGACAACAGTCAGCAATTAGTACATAAATAATTGATATAATTATGATTAATGATCATCCAACATAACCCTCCAATTATAAAACAGTAGAGAAATATATTTATCTAAAAAATTGGAACAAGTTTGTTGTAAACATGTTGAAATCCGATATCACTTGCCAAATGATAAACGAACATGAAATAGGAAAAAGACAACTCAATCATATTCATAAAAACTATTTTAACTAAATTATTAACTAATTTTTCGAGAGTTATAAGGGAACTTGGACGGTAAGTTTTGCGAGAAAATGGTTTTTAGAAGTATTTCTCTAAAAACACACGCAAAAAGAATGGTATTTTTAGGAATAATCGCATACTATTTAGTAATAACGCACTCTTTGAAGCACACTATGACTATGAGGGAATGGCACTCTGATGACTGGCGGAAGGGGTCCACGGGGCAAGCAAGGTTGAGAAGCCCTGATGAAGCAAAGTCCATCATCTAGGAATTTCAATGTTTCATCACCTCACTCATCTAATGTTAAAGCACCATCTTCTTGGTTCTTCAAACTAAAAACATTACTGCTTCGACTGCAGAGACATTGTTCGTGAACTGGTTGATTGATCATTTGTTCAGTAAGCAGCCAATAGTTTCTTATATACAATGCATTCCCATCCCAAGTCTAAACATCCACGGGCAATGTTAACAAAAGGATGCACTTTTTATCTGAAGCTTGCTTAGTAGGCAGCAGCTGTTTGGTTGCATTTCCATACAGAAAGAGCTTCCACTGTTTCTCAGTGTATTCTATTTCAGTCCTTTTGTTGATGGATGTTCACCATTAGTTTACTGGTTTTGACTGCATTTAGACATTAGCCAGTGATTTATCCCTGTCTACCTTTAACTGTCTCTCTTTATTTTTCTGTTTCTATTTAACCTCTTAGAGATGGTTTAAAAATACCATAAGGAAAAAGAGTTAAGCTTGGAAACCACTTAACCTTAATACGCTAGATTATGCAAGACTGATAAATGTATATTTGTCATGCACTGTTTCCAAGGTACCAAACATTCGTTTACTATCTAGCAAGGCATAATGAGATGTAAATCCATCAGGGTAACAGTGCTCAGATATACATGGATTGAGGACTTTTCCATTTCACCCACAAGACTACAACACTTCTGAATCAGATAAGTACTCCTTGTTAGCACTTATAACAGCTAATGCCTTAGCTAGGACTTCAATGTCCACAACGTTAAATACTTACATTTCTATTTCAATATCCCAAATGTTTTAATGCAATAGGTAGTACTTTTTATGTCTAGAATGTCATAATATTTCAAGTCATCAATGAATGTCCAAAATGTTATAAGTTAGTAATTTTAATATCTGAAATGCTAAATACGATAGTTAGTACATTTAAAGCCTAAAATATTGTAATAAGTTAGGTTTTATTTTAATATTGACAATTTTAAACATTTTAGGAAGTATAAAAAAAATTTTAGAGTCCAAATACTGCAATATCTTAAATGGTATTTTTAATGTCTAAAATGTTATAATATACTTAAAGTAATTGTAATTTCTAAAGAGTTACAATAAGTTTTGTGTAAGCGTTTGCCTCTTTTAGCAAGCCAGATTCTTAGACCACTTACGGAAAAAATTTAGTTTACACTGCATACTGATATCTTATAGTGTCACTATACTCCTTGAGGAACTTCATGTTAAAGAACAATGACAAAATCAACAGACTTTAGTTGTTAAACACACTCAATCGTGACTAGGAAAAGCAACAGAAGTTACTACTGTTTTAAGACTTTATATTATACCATCATCCCTTAAAATATAGTTTACTGAACCGGATAATAAGTTATGATATGTAAAATAACTTTTGTTGTCCAGTAAAAATATCTTTAATATGAATCGAAACCGAAATGGACAATACAAAGTCTAGTACCTGACGCGACCCGGAGGCGACATTTTTTACACCTTTTCCAAAGCTATAAGGGATATTGATAAATCTGTTTTTGAAAAATATTTCCTATTTGTCATTTAACATTTTCTTCATGAATAAGAGTTTTAGTTTTCTTCATAATAAGAGCCCATGGTGTAGTAGAGGAATTGATTCTGTAACGATATCTTTACTATATTGATATGTCAACTCTAAAAGGTATTCACTTTTTCCTGGATGATTATTCCAAAGATTTATACGGTAGAAGACATTTCTCAGCTTGTGAAGGTCTGAATTAAAAAATAACAGAGCACCTCCATTAAAAGACAGGTGAAGACTAATAGCCGATATACAGAAATTACAGAGCGTTGACTCTGTCTAATAGGCCTGATTGCAGCTGCTCTGTGATTTCCTACCCTCCCTATTAGCTAAACTACTTCTAACCAGCCTTTGCCTTTAAACAACTCCCATCTTCCGATGGCATGCTCGGTACTTTTCAGCTTAACTGCTTGAAGTAATTCCATGTAGGCTGGTTGATGCTGAAGATACCTATACTATGAAGAACACTAAGCGACGTTTGGAGTACATCGCTCCATTTCATCAATGAATATACAAGTTTTATGACATACTTTTTACATCAGAAATGCTTCCTTTTCCTCTCTCATAGTCATCATCTTGTTCCTGTCAGGGGGGAAAGTTTCAATGACTTAAAATCAGCCTAATCAATCACATAGTTAGTAAACCAAGGAAAAATGTCAAACAGACTACCTTGCAAAACCTGTATCGCCAGAACTAGTTTTTGTTTTCAGCACTCAACCAACTAGTCGAAAAGAGTAGATGGCCTTCTGGAAGGAGTTCAAAGCAGGCTTTCACTCTTACTGGGATCTAGGCATTTAAAAGGAAAATGTCACCTCAGGTTTAAAAGTTCACACTCGACTAGACATTCTTCAAGAAGCAAGACGGCTGTTTCATAGCTCACAAAACATCATTTGTCAAAAATAATCAGGACATGTTTCAAATAAATTCGTCAAAGACTTGACATCGGAGGTAATTACTATCTCATTAATTTCATTACAAACATAAAGAGAAGAGCCGGACTGTCATGGGCACACGAAACAACAACATTTTACTAAAGTTATTCAGGAGAAATATTAGTTTATAGCAGGGATATCCCATGTCTAACAGGATTCTGGCATACAGATTACCTCTTTTGCGAGAAATAACACATTTTATTATACGAGCCCCTAAACATCAAAAACTGTTTAATTTTAACGAAAGATAAAATCTTAGAAGGAAGAATTGTTCTAAGCACAAATACAGATATCAAACAACTCCAGAATACAATGAAACCTTAGATACAAAAAGCTCTGTACAAGAAAAATTCAAGATACAAAACAGACCATTTTAACAAAAGAATTAAAAATATGAAGGCAAAAATAAGAACATTGATAACAAACAAATAATAATAAAACAGAAATTTAAATTATAATAGGAAAAAATCAATGTCAAATTTAGTATACAGTTCTGATTATGTAATGTAATTCACTTCAATTTAGTTTGAAAAGTTAAGTATGATTTCTATCATTTATGAAAACTTCGTAAAGCGATTCTTCATCCTTCTCTTCATATACACCTGACCCCAAAGGCAGGGTTCCCCTGATTTGTAGCACCATTGTATTATTAAAATTAATTAGTTTTATTGTTTTTATAACATTATTTTAAAAGAGTATGTTGTATTAAATTTAATGATTATACTGAATTTCTTTCGAGTTTTTAAAATTTAAATATAGATTATAGTGTTGTTTTCGTGGGGTAATGAAATATGCTGTTTTCATGTCAATTTTGTTATATTATACAAAAAAGTAAAAAACTGCGGAGCGGATTGATTTCGTATCTCGAAGTGTACACTGATAGTGGAATATTTGTATCGAAAGCATGGATCCAGACAAGTGGCGTGGAGATCGTAAAAACTTCTCAATGACTACTAGTAAAAACGAAAAAAGTTGATAATAAATAAAGACTAAGATAACTGCATGTCCTATCTTAGACATACTTTTCCTACAACGAATCCCCCAGAGACTTACCATTCGTAATTCTAATGGAATGTATTCTTCTGAAAAATACTCAAATAGAAATTCAAAAAGGCAGCAAACTTAAAAATTGCCCTAACTTAACTAGTTTTCCCTGTTAACAAATGACAGTTAAAGCTGGAATTTACCTCGTTGAAAAGCGATAAAGTAGTATAACAGTCAACCTCTAGCGTAGGTAGAACTGTTAATTCACGCCTTCTTCAAGTTGCCGACCTTCGGCCGAGGGCCTTGCACTCTGTTTCTTATTTTCTCAATTATCTCAACCTTCTACACCAAATACAATCTTACTCTCATCCTTCCTGACTAACGCATATATATTTCTTCCACGGCCCAAAAAGACGACTAATACTTCATTGTCAGTTATTTCTTAATGTTAATAACAGAAGAACAGAGTTAAATTACTGCTGATTTCAATGTACAGAGTTTACTACATTTCAGTAAGAGGATCTACAACAAAGTAAAATTAATATACTTCAGACTAATAAGAACTACATATTTGGTTTGCCTTAGTTTTGAAGAAAATGACATTTACAAGAGTCAACATTTCGAACGGTTGTTCGTCGTCAGAAAAATACTGGATGACCAGCGGGAGAGGGTGAGTGAGATTGATATCTGTAGGTGATTAAACAGTGTCAGGACTGTTATTTTCCCTTGTGATGAATACCTAGAAGGTTAGGTTGGGTTCTAGTGGCAGTCTCACAAGGGAATACACATAGGCTAAACACTGGCCCTTTGCAATACCACACAATGATTATTCTACACTGGGAGTCCCACATTTTGCGTAACTCAAGTGTATTTAGAGTAGAGATCTTTAACAAGTAACTGATATCATGACCAACGGCTTAACGTCCTCTCCCAGAGACGACGTGCTCAAATTTATTCACCTCCCTCGTGAATAAATCTAGGGACAGAGTAAGTATTGAACACCGGAACACCTGAGTTCGTGCTCTGCACACATACGCCATAGAGGCGGACATCATGACTGGGTCGTGTACTGGAGAGTCTGTGTATACCACGCATACCGTTGATTCCGAGAGCCACTATCTGTTTCCATTCAAACGATTGCAATGTCCCGTCAGCGTCTGTTTTGCAAAGACGGTAACTGAGTCGCATGGAGAAACCCTATCTACCGCAGGAATTGAAGTGAGTGAGACCAAGTTTTTCTCACATGGTCAACTGTAGTTTGCTTGCTCTAGTCAGAGATTTCAATTCTTTGTTCTCCCATGAACCTGAAGGACAGACAGCTAATGTAGTGTATATAGAGCCATTTGCTTAACACTGTACTAATAATGATATTTTCTACTATTCTATAATTTCTAATGATATTTTGGAATAGCACGTATAATCGAATTAAGACGGGCACGTTTGATAGTATATACTAATTTATTACTTATATCTAATAATAAATTAATACACATAATGTTAAAATATAAATATTATATATACATATTTTTTCACCAATCCTAGGAAAAAAACAGTTTCTAAACACACACCGCAGAAATAAAAGGAAGTAAAAACGTAATCACTTCTTTATCTGTTGTTCGAATAACTAGTTATATAATTAACTATATAATTATTATAATTATAATTATTTTTGACAGAGTGAAAAAGATAAGTTTGTGGCTGTTTTTCAATGTTCAGATGTTAACTTATGGATTTAAATTCTGATGGAATCCGTTTTAAATCGCCAAGCCGATTGCAGGGAGGGAAAGCAGGGCTGACTGCTGAGTGCCTGGGCAGAGACAGCTAATCGTTAAAGATCCTCACTCAACTACACTTGAGTGAGGCCAAATTTAGTACTCTCTATGCAGATAAACCGGGTAACTTGGCTCGCTTTTAACTAAAATGCTTAATAAATAACAAATCAATTATATTTCCACTTATAGAGCAGTCTGCAAGGCGTAGGACCCAATAAGTGTTGATATTAAGACCTGTTGCTGATAACTATGCAAATAAACTGTAGTTGACAGAATTTAGATGTTTCTATGTAGAATTCACGTGACCTAATTCTGCCTTTGCTTCCTAAATACACTACACTAACAATATATAAAGTCAGGAATAAATTACAAGGCAGCATTGCATAGATTAAGGGGTATTTTGTTCCGGTATCTTCTGGTTTAAATGAAACTCAATCTTACTTTCGCACAGTGTCGATAACCTAGCTATAAAAAGACAACAAAGCAAGAGAATTAATTTCTTTGTTTTTCTAAATACGAGGTGTATAAATAAAGTAGTGAGACTGGCAACGTCGCTTTCGATCTGGCAACGCTGGAGACGCGTGGCCTTGAGTAGCGTCAGGTGCACGTGTGATGCGCCTCCAGTATGAATCTGAACTCGCCACAGTCATTTGTTTGTCCGTAGCGTTGGTTTTCGTGAAATGGTTTTTTCTTGAGCGTTTTAAAAATGAGTGACCTCAAAGTTGAGCAGCGGTGTGCAATCAAATTTTGCTTCAGACTTGGAAATAATGCAACCGAAACTTTTGAAAAACTTCAGGAGGCCTATGGAGAACGTGTTTTATCAAGGGCACAGGTTTTTCGGTGGTTTAAGGAATTTTCAGAAGGAAGAGAGTCGATTGAAGATGAACCACGAAGCGGAAGGCCTTCAAGTGCAAACACCGATGAAAATGTCAACAGAGTACGGAACCTTGTGCGTTCAGATCGACGCTTAATCAGCACTTCTACCGTGAGGTCCTTGAAAGACTTCGAAAAAGAGTCCTTCGTGTGCGGCCAAACATCAAAGACAAGTGGGTGTTGCATCACGACAACGCGCCCTGTCACACTGCCATCTCAATAAACGAGTTTTTGGCCAGTAAAAACATTCCTGTTGCTCCTCAGCCTCCTTATTCACCAGACTTGAGTCCTTGTGACTTTTTCCTCTTCCCGAGATTGAAAAATCACCTCAAGGGAACTCATTTCGGGACACTACAAAACATACAAACTGCTGTAACCGACCAGCTGAAGGCCATTCCAGAATCCGAGTTCCAGCAATGCTACAATGATTGGAAGGACCGTCTCCAGCGCTGTGTGGCTTCCGAAGGGAACTATTTTGAAGGTGACAATATCACATTGTAATTATATTTGAATAGAAAATTTAAAAAAAATCAGTCTCACTACTTTATTTACACACCTCGTACATCATGATACCATTTCTTTTGTATATTCCTAACTACACAGTCATGACAGCTGACACATAAAAACAACATTTTAGAAATAAAAAACTACAATAAATTGAAATAGTTAAATCCAATTGAATTGAATTGAATTTTACAAGAAAAATGCAAATTTTATTGTATCAAACAATGTTTCCTACTGAAAAATGTTAAAGCTAGTAAAAAAAAAATATAACAGTAAAATTCTTCTTCTATTTACTTAAGAGTGAAATATGTAGTTTTCTAGTTTTCTTTTGTTTTGAAAACCGGAGATGAATTTTGTTGCAAATATGCAGATTGAATGTATTTAAGCTTATCTGCATAGGTGATACGAACCTAGTTTTCAAATACACTAAAATGAAGAGACTACTGTCATTTTTCTAACAAGTATGTTTATAAACACTCTTTTCTTCTTCTCGGAATTTTGGTCAGGGTTAATATAATGAATCACCTTTTCGCCAACGTTTTGTCTATATCTAAGAAATCCTCAGGGCAATAAACTAACAAAGACAATGGACATTTGTCATATCTACTTTGCATCATCATAAAAAATTCATAAAACTTACTCAAGGCTATCTTCTAATACCCAACCAACAAAACCGTTATCTGTCATTACATGTGCTGCTACCCAGCGACATTTATTATATTATATATTTGCAACACTATAATTAATAAATAAATGTTGTTGGGTAGCAGCACATGAAATGACAGATAATGGTTTTGTTGGTTCGGTATTAGAAGTTAGTCTTCAGTAAGTAAGATTTTTGAATTTGTTATGATGATTGCAAAGTAGATATGACAAATGTCCATTGTTTTTTGTTGGTTTATAGCACTGAGGATGTCTTAAAATAAAGACGAAACGTTGGCAAAAAGGTGATTCCATATATTAACCCTGACCCAAATTCCGAGAAGAAGAAAAAAGTGCTTATTAGTAATTGTGGTCAAGAAAAAAATTACCTTAATTATTTTTATAGCTATACCTATTGCATGTAGAGAAACAATTTAGAACTGTAAAATAACTTTCTGTATGACTAATTTCGACAAATTAAAGATAAATATGCTAAATAAAGTAACTAAAGGATTTTCTGTTACAAACTCAAAATTCATCTAAGAAGAAAAATATGAAATATAAGGACGACGGTCGAAGGGTCACGAAAAGTCTAGTCCTTAATATATCTCAACAACAAAAACAATTCATCCACTTTAATTTTGATGTATTCAGTTTTAACTAAATCAATAAAGGCTAATATTAAAAAATCGCGCCTGTTCCATGAGAACCTGATGACGGTAGAGCAGGAGAGGCGAGACGACGGGTCGGTCGGTGTTGCTATGACAACAAGTGGGAAGACCTCGCATGCAATACCTCCACCAAGCACAGCCATTCCAACCATGGTCAGGGTCGATACCCGGAGCCTTTGCTCTCCAGCCGCTAGGCCGAGCCACATGCCTTCAACTATTGATAAATTTTGTACAGGCATCCTGTCTGGCGCTGCCGAGTCATAGACCCAGCCTATTTATATGTAATGCCTTATGTGCCCTAGAAAACAGCCCATTAATTCCCCTACAGTCGGCTCCTTGCGCTCACAACACTATCCCCTCCCTCCTTCACGGCAATAAGTTATCATCCTTACCTGTTTCCATAAAATAATCCACAAACATACCCATTCTCTCTACTGCCCATTCAACATACCATATTAAATGAATAAAGGTAAATTCTGAATTTCCTCTGAAAACCCCAGTTACAGCAATCATCTTTATTAAAATCTGATAATAACAGGGTTAGTTTGATCCTCAATGAATACAAATTTTAAAAAGTCCTACTACAGTGACACATAATACGAAAACCCTCTTTGAAATCCATTCCACGTGACTCCAAATTATGAACGATAAAGAACAAAACTTCAACTTATCAACAAAATATAGAGTTAGCCATATTTTTCATCACCCATATAGCACTTTCACGGCACATATGTCAATTTTGATTACAAAAAAAGATATGCTGGCTGTTGGCTGCTTCATTTTAAAATAAAAACAAAGTTTGTCATTTTGTTTTCATAATTTTAATAGGCACAAACACGAATAACGGAATTAACCAATTGTTTTTTAAGTTTTCCTAACTAATTATTCTTATGTTTTAATAAAATATAATAAGATTTCGCAATAAAACACAATCAGCATAGGTTTTGAATTTTACGAAGACCGCTTGTTACGGTTAAAGATTTTAGTTTTTTTCCCCATTTCTTACTGTGGCAAAAACATGGATTTTGGGGACGCAAGGGGTTAAAATTGCTTCTTAATACGAGTAAAACACAATATGAGCTCGTTCTTGGAACACTGCGAGGTTCTACTGTATTTTGTTTGTATTGTAGATGTAACCTGATGATGACCACTAAGTGTCGAAACGGGTTTGATTAAATCATTTTTGTATGTGAAGACTTAATGATTCTTTCCTCTCTAATCATAAACAAAATTTGTATGATGTGTGCATGCTTTTGTCATTAGGAAACAAAAGGTTTTTAAAAATATGAGCAACACATGGCAGTAAAACTACTTTGTAAATGACTCTAGTGGGGGGGAGACTGGCGGAGATAGTGACTGACCGGCAAGAATACAGGAAATGATGTGGGAGCTGGGTTATCTGGAGCCAGCCAGTGATCCCCACGCCGCATTATCTCTCCAGTCCTGGAGGGTCTCCAATAATCAGGATACAAATAAAACCCACCCTTCTACACAGCCACTGCAACGATTCACCGACCGTTTTCCTTTCAGTCGAAATTAATTGATTGACTCTTTCTTCTTTTGAATTTCAAGAAAATATATTTGTATTTTCTTAAAGTAACTCAAAAGAAAAAAAAAATCTTCACCCTAAGGTTTTCGTAACTGATTCATACCCTACTAGTCCATGGACAGGTTTTTCGTTTCTAATCAAACAATTAAACCATTGGAAGTTAGATAAAATGTTTCGTGCTTGGTGTAAAAAACCTGTAACTAATGTACGTTGGAAGGATCAACAGTGGTTTTGAAGTTCCCCGACTTCTCATCTCACTGTCACATTTGTTTGGCTCTATAATCATTATATGTAGGTTACCCATTTTTATATAAATAACTACAAAATCGAAGAGAGTAACACAGAGAGTAAGGAAACATACTCACTAACTCAAATTTTAAGAGAGTCCGTTTTGAAGAGAAAAGGGAGACCGAACACGCCGGAGACGCTACCGGGTGGTAACCCCTAAAACTGAATTTTGTTTCCATAAATATGTTGTGTTGAACCTCAGTGGCGACTCCTGACCTTTTTCTTTAGGCATGCAATTTTCAAAGAATAAAGGAAATACAGAGAAATACCCTTCTAATTCTCATGTTCAGTCTTTTCATGTTGCACAAAAGGATAATGATGTATTAAAAACATTTTATGGGGATTTGAATCAGGTTTTATTTGGAATACTTTTAACATTAACTTTTATTAACCAATACAATAAAAATAGGCAAAAAATGTTTTTATTAAAGAAAGAGATACACAATACATCATTTGAATAAAAACTTCTTGCAAAATTCTTCGATAACAAAACCATAAAATATAGTTAATGGGTTAGTTCCACTGAGGTTAGTAATATTAGAATTAGTAATAATACATTCCGTCATACCTCGTAAAGTCTCTGTAAAGCTCGACCGGTTTCGGGTCCGCCTGGATCCCATCTTCAAGAGCACCTAACTGACTGTGAGTGTTGTTTTCCTATAACCTACCTATATATAGTATTTACATTGTATAATCAGTGTTGTGTGTGTAGGTAATTTTTTTTTTTTATTTTATTTCTTTAATTGCTATGTTTTTTTTCTTTTATTGCTTATTCTTTTATTGCAAATAAGCAATAAAAGAAAAAAAACATAGCAATTAAAGAAATAAAAAAAAAAAAAAAAATTACCTACACACACAACACTGATTATACAATGTAAATACTATATATAGGTAGGTTATAGGAAAACAACACTCACAGTCAGTTAGGTGCTCTTGAAGATGGGATCCAGGCGGACCCGAAACCGGTCGAGCTTTACAGAGACTTTACGAGGTATGACGGAATGTATTATTACTAATTCTAAAACCATAAAACTTCTCTCTATCTGCCATGAGATCTTTAAGTAAATGTCTTTCAATTGAAATTAGAGATAAATTAGACAATCGTTCTTCACTTTGGGAGCTTCGTAAATAACGTTTAATTCTTTTGAGGGCAGAAAACGATCTCTCAACACTTGCTGTTGTTATGGGAATAGTCATAACCAAATTCATGAGTTTATAAATTTCCGGAAGACCTGTGTGCAAATCACTTTCCAGTATGTATTTGAGGAGCTCAGCAAGCCTGAGTTGCAGTGTATGCAAACTTCGTTCTTGTTTCTCTTGGCAATTAAGACCATTTTCATTAACCAGAAATGATAAGAGTAAACCCCTGCATTGGGAAGCTTAGCGCAATCATAGAAAATGGTTCCTTAGCGTGTAGTGGAATAAAAAAAAAGGGGTTCCTTTAAATATTTCGAGTCTCGAACATTTTGGTTTCTTTAAAGATGAATTCTATGCATGCAATGCATGTGTTGCATTCCCTGAGAAATCGCCACTGTTGAACCTATTTGTAAAATTGTATAACTCTGTAATACTTAGTATTAACTTAACTTATTTAACAAGTTCACTTGTGTTTTTGCACATTATTTTTCTCCTAAAACTACTAATTTCCATTATTAAACTTGAAATTTTTGCATCATCGAAGTAACACATCAAATACGTTAAAAAATCTTCAGAGTTTTAAAACAACTGGAGACATTTGTTTTTTCAATAAAATGTACAATTTCTGATTTATGATGGAATCTGAAACCTTATGAGGAAGATATAAGGGTTACAAAATGAAATTACACATAAAAATAGACTATTATACAGGGGGATGAGTAGGGGTATTTTTTTTTCAAATAACGTTTACCAGTCCCATGTATCCTACATACAGCCAGTTTACGCAATGTTCCTCTTTTCCCGCAGTAAAACGAATATGATTCCCTTGAGAATCGCCATGATGCCTAATGTTCAACTAACTTCACATCTTCATTTGGTTCCATTAGCTTCAGTACTAAAGCCATCATATTTTTTATTTTCAGTAGAGTATCTTCTTACGGTTTACAGTTTCTTTACAACTTCTATACTTTTAGCTATCAGTGTCTCTCGCACAGACACTACCTACCGGCAGATAAAACTTCCTCAAATATTAATCCAATTATTTTTTTTTTCTTTCAAATGCATTTCTCTCTCTAAAAGCTTTAACTGTTCCAGCCCTGTTATAGACAAAACTCCCGGTCCAGTTTTTCATTTACATTTCTCAATTCTGCATCCAATATATTCTACATTATTTTACCCTCAATTTATATTGTTTCTGATCTTATAGACTTAATATTTTTAAACTATTGATATCTGGGAGAAATGTTTTAAGCGTTTTCTTTTTTAGTTTATCCTCCATACACGAGCTATCCCATTACAAAGATCAGAAACATTTGATAGATGGCCGTTCAGAAGGAATTTTCAAGGACAATCAGTCAAGTTCCTATTACACCTCTTCAGACCCACACAAGTTTGCAAGTTAAATTTATGCGACAAACAACGCAGGAACAATTACAAGATCCAATTAATCTTGACTAATTCAAAACAAAACACGGAAGTTCACATTCAAGGCTGTTTGTAATTCAATTCAACCTCTTCATAAATAACAACAACAAAGAATGAAACCTTTTGCATAAAATCACCCCTTCTAATGCAGTTTTTCTCGTATTAAGTTTAAATACTGCCTTCCTTTTACACATTTTTAGTTTATTTCCTCATACACTAAATCATAGATATTATTGGAAACAGCAGCACAGCGTAAATTTGCAGACAGATTAATCAAAGCCATTAATTAATGCATCAATAAGATCATAGTATTAAAGTTAAACTACAATAATTTTACACCAACAAATACCTTAAATTATCTGCAGTTACTGCCAAAAATACTACCAACCCAGAATACTAGGTTGTTTTGTCTTGCAAAGATTTCCAAGGGAAGTAATATAGCTGATATAGCTCTAGCCAACTTTTTTTTGGTCTTGAAAACGAAAACGATCTGGAACTGTTTACACTCAATTATCGACTATAAGAAAACAAATTATCATAAATAGTGAACCGTCATTAAATTCACTGATTTCAATGTAGCTGCTAACTTTTTATAATTATGAAGATATGGACATTTAATGTTCGAACGAATTCGACATGTCTTTGGTGCCTGTTTTAGATATACTGAGCAGCATCTTTACACCGATTCGGCTTGACCACTTCTAGTGAGGACTGAGCTTCAATACTGTTAATATCAATCGCTAAGCCATAAATCCCATATTTACTGCAAAAGGTCTAAGATAATATAAAACTAAAAGAGCTTAAGACCTTTCTATCCAAATATATTTCTACTTTTCCTTCGTATAATGTCAAACAAAGTGCTCTTTCTATATACACTGCTTCATAAATTTACATAACACCCACGTTAACGAATTTTTCATAACTGTTAATACTTCTGATTAAAATTGTAGTATAGCACACACAAAAATGACAAAATTCAAAGAACGAATATAATATGATGGGGGATCAACTCAAAGAAAAGTCTACGCTGAAACTAAGGTTGATTGAAGTTCAGGGTGCTGAATATAACCAAAGAAATTAGGATAAATAGAAAGAAAAATGTAATTTTTGCCTGTATTCCAGTTTTTATAAGTCTTCTGAAATAGCGTAAAAGTCAGTTTAAGAAAAAAGGAATGAAAATAAACTGTTAGATAATTGTGCTTATAGTATGTTTTCTTATATTTAATGTTGGTTTGTGATAAAAAAAAAAGAGTTCATTTGACACCAATAGAATCAAGAGATTTATAATCTAATAAACAGATAATTTATATGCTGAAACATAACTATTATAAATTATCTATTTTTGGAAGGAATTTGAAATAAATTTGTAAACTGTAATCAGAAAGTGGATAGTCAGTTGGAGTGAAAATTATCACTAGTCTAGGCCAGCTGCAGAGAGCCTCGTGTTGACTGGAGAAGAGCACGCGCCTGATGATAAGCTCTGCCCTGGCTTCTGACCTGACGATAGGACTCCCATCAACTGTCCAAGACCCTGAGTCACACCCGACCAACAACAGTTATCTTCAGCGAAGAACTCAATTTACAGCTATTCGTTACACAAAAGACATTACCCAATTCCATGAAAAATCGCCATAAAAAATGGATTTAGCATCAGTTTAAATGTTCCTAGTTATTTTATCTAGCTTGACTCGGACAGATTAGTTTATAACTTGCAATGACAAATTAATCACGGCTTACATAAATGTTTTACGATGAGTATTAAGTAAAATGCCTGGGAGTTTCATGTTTCAACGTGTAATTAAAATCTACTAGTTATTGCTTTGTACTCCTTATCTTCTTGTCGGCCTCTCTACCTTGAGTTATTTTACTTAATATCTTCTAACACTCTCAATTGCTAGTCCTATTTCCCTATCTTCGGAATTTCATTTAATAGAATTAAAAAAAAAAACAAATCCAAAATCTTTCCTTTATGAGTATCATCGACCAAAATTAATACAGTAAACCTTTACGCGATATAAAAGACGAATGAAAAGTTACAGTTGAATGATGTCAGCAACAATTTTAGGAGGATAGTGATGTGTTTTTCTGAATGCCACTTTAAATTCTCGTTATTTTAATCTCAGGAAATAGTTAAAAATTTTGAATTTTGAATGACAAGCAAAAATGATGAATTACTATCAGGGAAACCCTTGGAAATTCCAGATTGGCAGTCCTAAACTCAGGCTAACTGCAATGTATAGAGTAGGGATGTTAAACGAGGACCTGACATCGTACTGGCTCGGGACCGATGGATTAACGTCTCTCCCTCCCGCGAGAATAAATCGATGGCCAGAGCGGGTATTGAACCCCGGATCTACCAATCCAGAGGAAAGTAAATTCCCCCTGGGCTAACCATGTCCTTTAACACACAGAGAAACAACTATATGAGAGCAAAATATTATGACTATATTAAAATCTGTTAACAAATATTAAAATAATTTAGGGTCTTAATTAATTTTAATGATTACTTAAAGCGATAAAAATGGGATAAAATAAATTTCAACAATTGTATCCCTTAGAAGCAGGGTTGCAAAATACGAGTCGTAAGGAGGTCAGACGTTTCTGGTGACGGATTCGAAAAAAAAATATGAAACAGTAGTTTTTTTTTATTAATATTAAATATGTACTTTAATCGTATGTCATAATCACAGGTATGCGTTTGTTTTATATTGTGTTTGTATATACTTCTTATATGTCTTAAAACAATTGTTAATACTTTAACACTATGGTATGACTGATAACACTAATGCATCATGTAGGCAATGCGATTAAAATAACAATGAAAAAATATTGATAGCTTGATATCTTCTTGAGGCTATGATGGTTCACTATAATAATTGAATATCATTAATAACCAATTATTGTATTACACCCTAATATAACACTTACATATTACGAATACATAAAATAGTTTAGGTATATAGTAGAAAGGTGTGAGAGTACGGGGTGGGGGGGACACTCGGCGGAGTTTGACCCTACGAGTCCGGAGCAGAACTATCACCACCTCCATACAACTACTAGCCACACCATTAGGCATTAGTTGATTAAATATAAAATACAAATCTGATATAATAAGATTGCAGCAGTCTGTTTGTTACCAAAACCTTAAAGCTTTAAAGACACACCTCATTACCATATATATATTCCCAAACTGTACATATAGTGGTCCCTCTCTACTTCCCACTTCAATGTATCGCGAGTTTTTCAAAAAAAAAATCATCGAAAAAAATAACTAAAAAAGAAAAATATGAAAAGTTAAGAAAAATTGTTCCTAAACGTCCTTCTCTTTTAAATTACCTGAACAGTTCCAAGAGTATATTTCTAACACTTTATTTACGTCTTTTGCATTATTTTTTTAATGTTTACTTGTTATTATAGAGGCCTTTAAAGCGACGAATATATATGTAATGATATTATATGCACATATAAGATCTTTCAAAAACAATCAAGTGATGTTCATCAGCCTCATTCATGCCCAGTATGAGTGAGATTCCGATGAAGAAGAGTTGTTTTGGCCGAAACATCTTATCTGTCTTTTTTTCATTTTCTTATTTTAGTTTAGATGTTGATCTTCATTTCAGGTGCTTTCCTTGAGATCTTGTCACAAACATGAACGGATACGTCTGTCAGAAGGTCTGTCTAGTTCGTGGATATTCACAGTTTACGGAGAGTCTCAGTCCCAATTAAGACACGAAAAGTGATTCTTCATTGTACAGGCTACACGGAAATGTACGTTTTATTTATATATAAAACGAATACTTTGTACTAACATATGCAGGAATTTTCATAACAATCTGTAGTTTTATCCGTTTGAAAAACCACTGGACGAATATCTGCAGGTAAGAAAACTGTAATTTATAAAAATATACCGAATCGAGTTGTGCATAGTCGGTTATATTTACTTTTGTCGATGTATATTATTATTATGATTATTATTATTATTTTTGTTTAGAATGGTTTTACTTTGTCGATATATTAATATCATATTATTAATATAATTATTATTATAACTATTATCATTCTTGCATAGATTTTTTTTATGTAAATAACCTCTTGATGCTCAAGTACCTGTTTGAGGTAGAGGTACACTTATAATAAAAAAAACAGAAGCTGCTTTTTGTTCGGATTATCAGACATCGCATAGCCAAATTATTTTTGGCTATAGTGATATTAATCAAAATACATTTAATAACTATCTGCATATCACGTAAATGATTCCAGGCAGTTTCACTTGAATAATTAAGACCTTATTACAAAAATAGTCTATTTTATATTTTTCCTCCGTTGACAACACCATTAGTCTTTCACAACACTGATAAGCTTTCATTGACACCACTCAAAAAGCTGGTCTTTTGAATGTTTGGCAATTCAATGCCATTGAATGATTTCTCGCCTGAGGACGTCAGTCAGGGATTAGGAAATAAAAGCGAGGATTCTGTGGCAATGATCCATCACTTTCTAAGACCAATTAAATCCCAAGAGTATGATATCATCAATAAATTTCGAAGGTATTTATATATTATAAAACAATTTAGTTCAATCATTGTAGGATTACTAATTTGATGATCAATTAACGAGAATTTGATTTCAGGTGCTCTAAAGGTTAACTTTCTGAGTTTAATATCACAACATAATGCTTATTACTAAAGAGGTAGTATAAAAAATAGGTGTCCAGGGTAGCCCCGTGGCGTGCTTACTCACCTCTGGACAGGTATCTTCTCGGTTGGATTCTTCGGCCCTTATTTTTTTTATTATTATTACTATTTCACCACTATAAAGTTGATTTTTTAAATTTTGCATTTTTTTCCATATCATGGTATTAGAGATAACTAGCAAGCATTTGAAATAAGATTCTTATTTCGTACCGACCATTAAGAATTAACTGACAAGTCTATAAGAACGTTAGGAATCTCTCATGGAACCTAATAAGACGAATAGTAGCCCTTTGTGATGACACACAAAGATTATTCTACAACATTGGGAGTCCTACGGCTATCTCAACTGAATTCAGAGTAGGGATCTTCAATCAGCGCCTGACATCATAGAGACTCGGGACCGACGGCTTAACGTCCTCTCCAAGGGACGACGTCCTTAGATTTATTCACCTCCCACGTGAATAAATCGAGAGCCATAGGGTTAACCTGGTCCCTTTGGAAATTTAATCAAAACATGTATACTTTTGTTTAGTTATTTTTAATAAGCTACTTAACTGGAGCTAATGTAAAAAATAATAAGCTAACTAGAATAAAGTTGTAATTATTTTATTTAGAAGAATATGGTTCATTGCCAAGTTGCCACTGGGCTAACCTGGCTCCTGAAGAACATTAAGACCCGACAATATTTTATTCCTTTGCATTTCTTCAACTAGTGAAATGAAGAATTGTAAATTAATTGAAGGAAATTTTACTCTTCCTTCAAAAAATTACTTTTTTCTAAATTCACCCATATAACTATAAACCCATAGATAACCTTTTATCTAATAGCAAGATTTTTTTTCAATTTTATAGTTTAATTCTAGCAGATTCGAAAAAGAACTTAACATACCGGAGATGTCAAAAGACGTATACCAGCATTTTAAACACAAAAAATCTCTAGTGACCTGCGGGTTGAAAAGTAATTCATTTAGGAAACACAAATAACAAAGAAAAAACAACTAAGATAACAGAAGTTATTTAGATTAGATACTAATTCCGTCACATCGGTGTAAAACTGAAAATCAATACATGTTGTATCTATGACAGCCGTGCTGCTGAAGTTCCATTATCCCACTAGTTGACAGTGGTCACTTAGTCTTCAACACACTGCCTGTCAATTACTCTTGGAAAATAAAATGCACGAGAAATTAATTTGTAAATTGTTTCACTAGTTATCATAAATCCATTCAAAATAAAAGCAAGACTTTTTCATAGCGTTCATCACTTTGATTGGAAGAAGCAAAGATCACTGAGTGACCGTCTCTATTTAGGTTAGATTATCTTTACCTGAATTAAATTGGGTTGGTTATCTTTGAATAATTTTGAAGTCAATTAAAAGTGTTAAAAAGTAAAATTATTATTATTGGTGTTTACTTACTTCAAAAATGTAACCCTGTATTCATATGATACTTTTAAATTCATTTTGTAATAATATCTGAGTTATTAGAACATAATTTTATATAATATAAACATTTTGTCTTTTTTTATTGGAATAAAATTTCCAAAGAAAAGAGAAAAAATGGAAAGAGAAGGTGAAAGGTTAGGCAGCGAGGTCGTGCAAGGTTTCTGGGGGGATTAAACATCGATCAAACGAAGAAACAACCAAGGTAAGAAACTAGGCTTGAAGTCCAATAAAACTCCAAAACTAACATCAATAAAGCCAGATTTAGGCTTTAAAAAACTCTCCTTACAGTTATTCCATGAATATGTATGTCTAACTTTCTATTAGTATTATTATATGCTTTGTAATATTTCAGAAATATTAAAATATCAGATTTCAAAAATCTGTTTTTCAGAATGTCAAGACACTGCACCCCTAAACTCCTGAACGACGATATTAATAACTAGTAACAGAAACCCATCTAATAGCAAACCTCAAAATCTTAGTATATCTTGAGTTAATGACGTTTTATGAAGTTTTTTCGATGATGTCTGTGTGTGTGTGTGTGTGTGTGAGTGTGTGGGTGAGTGTATTAACGTTGCTTGTTACCACGCCATGGTTCAGAATCTTTGATGGATCATGTTGATATTTTACACAAAAATAGGCCAAATAGTGTGGATACGCTGTATAGTTTGAGAGCAATTATGCCTGAGGGGAAGTCACTTTTTTTGCCAAAAACATGTTTTTAGACGTGTTTTTTTCTCCTAAACAACTAATTCGAGAGTCTTGAAATTTTGGTATTATCTTTAAAGCTACAAAAGTAATAAACGAAAAATAACTTCAGATTTTCTAAACATTAGAAAATATTTTTTTTCAATAGCATGTTAAAATTTTGGTTTATAATTCAATTTGAAAGCTTCTAAATGCGATACAAGCCATACCGTTTGACGGATGAAAATTAAACTATACTTAAAAATAGGGGTAGTGATGGAGTGATAATGCACCTCTAATAGCCTCTAGCGCTCAACTCCGACTCTCAGCCTTCGCGAGGTTGCAGGCTGTTTGTACCTGCTACATGCAGGGATAAATGAAAGAGGAGGAGAAGATGGCCAGTGGCTGGGCCTGACCGCCTTCGTATCACAATCCTTCCAACTTCCCAACAAATCCTCTCCTTTTACCCCAGCCCCAATCCAAAGCGATATGTGATCCGTGCCAAAAGATGGATGATACAGGGATTACTGTATTACGAACGGAGCCTCAAGGGTACCAGGCGACCCCCTTGAGTAAATAGCCTTACTATGGTACCACCGATAGAGCTTCAGGGTTTTTTCCCTGTATGATACTAAGGAGAAGGAAGTCCAGAGACCATCGGAGCGCTCCCACAAGTGATCTTAAGGTCCCGAAGAAGGAGAAAGAAAATCACTCGTTTCTCCCCCAACTAAGGGAGCCTAAATGGGCATTATCAATGATGGTTTGTGCAGATTCTACAAAGAAGAGGAAGAAACACCGTCGCACCTGCTGGCTGACTGTCACACAACTTTGCTGCACAGAGGTAGGTAAAAAAACTTTTACCTCTGGACCCAGCAAAAGTGCTGAGCTTCTTGGAGGCGTTGAAGCAAACTGCTGGGGTATTTTGAATATTTTCAAATATTCCCCCTGCTGGGGCCAACTACTTGAATATTTTCAAGTTTTAAATGGGAAACTTTGTTTTAAAGCTTCAATGTAGAAGGAGGTCAGGTAAACTATGTGAGAGATCCACTGGCTATTGGGACAAAAGCCATGTAAGAGATTTTTTCGTAACACGAAATCTACACTTTCGCTTTTCAAAAATATTATTACTGCTGTAGTTATACTAATGATGTTATATACACAGTGGTGTGATATACAAAAATAAGTATATATATTGATAAGTAGATCAATCACTATCTGTACTAACTTCAGGAATGAAAGACTAAAAGAATCTCCCATTTAGACATTTATATTATTCCTAATGGGATATTATACATTATATACACAAGAAGTTTGATATTATGTCTACCTATAGTAAAGTTGAGTGTATGCCACTCTAGATTTTGATTAGTAGTAGGTAACTACTGATTGGTAGTCTATTTCTCCCTTGCCTTTTGCAGCCTTTAAAATACTTCTCTTATCTCCCCCTCTTCTCAATACCACATCGCATGTACGCTGTCACTTGTCAGTTTGTGTGGCTACAACGAGACCAGTTATATTGCTAGAAAGAACTTAGTCGTATTTCTGATTTCTTACTGTGGTTAATATGTTGATATTTATATCGTGTTTTGTTGGTAATACTTGTTTTACATATATAGAGTGTTCTTAAGTATTTACCCACATAGTAACCATTATATAAGGGATGGTAAGGGAATAGCGAAGAGAGGTCAGAGTCCTTGTTCTTGCGAAGGACAAAGCAATTAGGAAAATTTCCGAATGAAGAGCAGGGGAAGCAAAGAAGGCAAATGACTGTCTACTACAAATGACTCTACCATTACTAAACGTTTAATTACAAAATAAATGAAACGACCTCGACCCTTGTTGAGGCAGCAAATTGCACAATGTAGATTTGGAGAATATGTTGCGAGCGCGTCAGGGTGACTGGGGGAGGCAGGGCACGTGTCGCACTCTCGAGGTCACCGACACCTTCGGCTTCACACAACCTCTTCCCTTTTAGGGCAAAGTGTATCTCAGATTTACGTTTTCAACTTACTAAATTCAACTAAACCGAATTCATACTTGTTCGTTTCTAATGCACATCTCTGTGTTATTCTATGGGACGAAATTATGGTCCATTTCAGCACTCACTTTATAGGTCACCCTCATACCTCGTTGATTCTACAAATAGAGTTCTAAATTTTACATTAGCCAAGTATTTTATTCTTACTTGCTTTCCTAATATCTTCCTTGTTCTTCCAGATAACGATGGATGTTGAAATATCGTAGTGTATTTGGTAAACTAATGCTAGATCGTCATTCCATAAAAATTAAAAGTGGAATTTTAATTCTTATACATGCTTGTAACGAAAAATGTTAATTATTATATTTATAAGTAACTAACTTATACCTTTCATATTTGATTCTATTATTTATCTGGAGAAACTCAATAAGTATATAACACAATCACGAAAAGAGAAAAACATTAACAAAGGCATACAACACCGACTCCTATATTATATCGACAGACGTCGCCATCAGGCAGACCTACTCCTCCGGAGCAGCAGATGGCAATATATTTTCCTCTTTCCGTTATTGAGTTAGTAGTCCAGACAGACCTTTTACTTTTCTTTATTATATATATATATATATATATATATATATATATATATGTTGAACGACCTTTGTACTGTGGCATGAATAAATTTCATTGTCCATCTTTCAATGAAATTTATTCATGCCACAGTACAAAAGTCGTTCAACAAAACATGTATAAAAGAAGGATTACTCCCCAAATTTACAAATATATATATATATATAGCTTCTTCTCTATGTTTTTTCTCTGTAATTTCATATATATATATATATAATGTTTTTCACATGTTTAAACTACTTCGATCTCCTATATAATATATACAGGTCATATAAATAAGAGTTATAACGAGGTTATACTTATACTTATATATATAAATAAATTATCAAACCAAAATATGAAATGGGGAAAAAATACCAAGATCTTTCAACCGTAACAAGCGGTCTTCGTCAGAGTCAAAAACCCAACTGAAACACTAGATGCAGAAACATCTGGTAAGGGGTTGAGAAGAGTGGGAGGGAAGAGTGGTATTTTAAAAGGATGTAAAGTGCAGGAAAGGACAAATGTCAAGAGAAGGATGTTTGGGGAAACAAAGGAGTACAGTAAGAAAGAGTAAAAAACTATCCGCTAGCTGTCAACCCTCTTTGAAGAGGCTATTGCCCTCGTCACGAAAGTATCAAGCTTGAAGAACCCGTTACTAATGTTTATAATATTTGATCTATTAAATTTAATTAGAGAGGATTCGATAATATTTCTTAACATCAATTTTTCGTAGGCAATAAATTTAGCTCCTGTCCAATCAATATGATGGTTTTCATTGTTCATATGCATGAATAAGGCGCTACTTTTTTCCTGTCTACTTACATTGTATTGGTGTTGTTTTACACGTGTCTTTAATGATTTTCCAGTTTGACCAATATAAATTTGATGACAATTTTTGCACAGAATTTTATAAATACCACCGAATATATAGTACAGGAGTGTGATTCGCAAAGTAATAATGCAAAGGGATGATCACAACTTCCTTTCAGAGGACACGCAACATGTACTCGTATCTAACAGCGGAGCACTAGAAAACCATATGGAGCATATACTTAACACCAAGCCATTGAGGGAAATACTGGTAGTCAAATCAGAAATAATTAAAGAGAAAGAAATCATTACAGACTAAAACTTCTAGAAGCTCTCACAAAAACAAAAGTGAAACATAAATAATCAATTAGAAAACAGTAACAAGATTTCAAAACTGTTTCGATCTGCCCAGTTAATCTCTGGAACCAGTTAGACCACATACCAACCTCGATTTTGAACAAACAACTCTATCCCCTAAATCTCTTAATACTCACTAGATTTCTATATAAATTACTTATATCATATCCTGATGTTGAAAGGTAAACATTGAAAGGTATGAAGGTTAAAAGGTATATAGGGTAGGCAATAAATCGTAATAAATAATTATTTCTCAGCTCTTTACTTATTCCTAGTTTATTTTTCTTATTTCATTTGAACCAGGCAAGGGTGTGACAACACTGTTGGTCTCCAACCGTCGCTTCACAAGTGCGAATGGTTCCCTATCTCAACTCTCCTGATGACGGTTCAACGGAAAATTATTGACAGTAAGTGTGTTCGTATCTTTATTCTGTGTCTATAGGTTACTGTGAAACGTTTGTTGTCCTTTTTGGATCGTTTTTCTTTTAACAATATATATATATATAAACACTAATAAATTCTCGACCGTGTGACAGATATACAACTAAAAAATGATTGATCGGGATGCGGTCAGTTTCTTCCACTTTCAATTAGTAAATTATTACCTAAATCAAGGTAATATATTTGTAAAATTTTGTCTTTTCCTCTGAATTTCTTTTAATCTTTGACTCTTTTTTCATGGTTTTGTAATTTGCTGTGTTATTACTGTCTGTTGTGGTTTTTGCTGTTTTTGAAAATGTGGTTTTTTGGTATTCTGAATAATTAATAATATGCAACTAGGTTTAAACGACAAATGTCTGTTTTTAAATAATAATAATAGCACTAGGTATTTTATGATACTTTTGTGGTTCTCTGGGTACTTTAATTGTTGTTTGTGTCGTTTGTTTTCTGTTGGATGGTGTTCGATGATGTATTTATCTTGCTTTACTTATGTCGTTTAATAAATTGTTTTTTAGCCTTGAAAATGCCAAACAACTTTTGGCGAAACGTCGGCTGATCATCAGGAGTTGTATGTTTTATGACCAAAATCCTCAATAACCCCTTATGTGAATTTATTTATATTATATATATATATATATATATGCCAATGCATTAGCTGCACACAGTATTAATGAAAGCCATAATTTTGATGAAATAATAATAATAGCGAAAGAAATGGATGAACATAGAAGGAAAACTCTGGAAATGTTATATATTAGAAAGGACCAGTCATCAATTAATTATAGAAGTGACATTTCAAATTTAAATAGTATTTATTCGGGTGTGTTAGACATTGTTGATAGATGAAAAATTGTGCTAATGTCTTTTTGGTTGTCTGGTGAAATTTGGTTACCTTGCTTAGTTATTTCAGTTCAGTGTCGCGTGTTCATTCAGACTACAGTTGTTATTAAAATCAACATACTATTTTTCTTTGTAAAATAATTTGTAGTGTAATACTTAGTTTTTCTGTTTCAATATTTATACTTCTGTAAGTTTTCTCACTAACCTATAGTCAAAACTTTTATTGTAATTTCTTAATTGTAACTAATTGCACTTTTATGTATGTTTGATTTTTGAATGATTGTATTATTTCTTATACTTTATCTGTTTTTGTAGGCCTATGAAAAAGGTTTTAAATAAAAACCGAAACGTTGCCAATGAGAGTTTAATTTGAACCTGAAGAACTGACCGAGTCCCGATAAACTATAGTTTTGTTTCTATTCCACGGTTGTTACTTTTTATTTTTAGGCAGTCGCCACTCAGCCTTCCTGCGGGACTCTTCGCCTCCTGATGACGACGATGGTCGAAATAAAGAAGTGAGTTATTGTTATTCCTGTGTCTATCTGTGTGCTATCTTCTCTGTAATTGGTATATATATATAAAATAAATTCAAAACGAAAGAAACACACAGAAAGACACAGACATAACTCACATCGATATTTCGACCATCGTCGTCACTGCCCTGCCTTCCTGCGGGACACTTCGCTCTTCACACCTCCTGATGACGACGATGGTCGAAATATCGGTCAGAGTAGTCACTGACCAAACTCCGAGAAAAAGAAAAAATGTATATATATATATATATATATAAAAAAAGATTTCACATAAACACGTGAAATAACAATCAATGATCAAACCACAGTACGAAAATGGGAAAGCAAGACTAAGATCTTTCAACCGTAACAAGCGGTCTTCGTCAGAGTCAAACACCCAACTGACTCTGTTTGACAAACACCAGTTGGGTGTTTGACTCTGACGAAGACCGCTTGTTACGGTTGAAAGATCTTAGTCTTGCTTTCCCATTTTCTTATTATATACATATATATCAATGATTAAACCACAATAAGAATGGGAAAACAAGACTAAGGTCTTTCAACCGTAACAAGCGGTCTTCCGCTTTATATATATATCTTATATATATATATATATATATATATAATATATACACGAGTTCAAAATCGAAGAAGAATAACACCCATAATAAAGTAACACTTATAAACTCAAATTTTTGGTCAATCTATCTTCAGGAGAAAAGAGAAAGGGAGACCAAGCACGTTTTAGATCCAGCGGCAAGTAACTCATTGCGGGTTATATATATATACATGATTTGTAAATATACAGCAATCCATTTAATTTGATAAGAGAAATGCATCACTAAGTATGGGTTTTATTGTGATTGAAGGCAGTGAGGTGGAGGACCAATGGCCGGTCAGACAATAAAAAGGTTTCAGGACTGCCGTTAGAGACCAAGACAATAGCCTAACTGTGCAGAGCACAATGCACCCAGCCGCCAACAATACCAACTGCAGTCATTTTCCTATTGCTATTTTGCTATCGGCCAACAAATCAGGCAAGCTGAAACTAGTATAAGGAAAATCAATCCAGTTGAACACTTCATTCCTGGGACAATAAAATTTAGGTCGTATACTATTGGGGTCAAGTTTTTTTTATTTAATAAAGAGTTAAATATTCATATATTTCACTTCCACATAACAATACAACTTCAACAAATATAAAAACTAAGGAAGGCCTATAGACGTACATCTACATACACAGTTGCATAAACTCAACATTTGGGAGCCATCAAATCAAAGGATATCAAAACTGCATTTTCCTCCTAAGTTAGAACAATAAGAAGAAACAAGTCTCTCACTGAATCATAAAGGATTATGAGACCTTTCAGAAAACTGTAATAATACATGGAACAGAACCTAAAGCACAAGCTGACTGTGATGCCTAGGAAGCATGGAGAGATTTATATATCAATGATATATTTCAAAGATGGATATATGATTCATATATTTATCCAACTATGAAGTATTATTTAAACCACAACTCCGATAACTACTAAGTACTAATTTGTATGAGTATTTTAGATATTGATAAATTGATTCGTTTACCATCAATCATTACAACTTCTTAGTGACTGTTACGGATACAATATTATTCCATATACACATTTATCATTCACGTAATGTAAAATGAATAGTTTTTCATTTTTAAACATTCTTCTTTTTCCTATGAAAAAGACGTTAAGTAATGAATACATAAAAATTCATAAAACACAAAAAACTGTCTAATTTAAATTATATAGGAAAATAAGTTAAAACCTAATTTAAATATTCTATATTGATGACTATATATTTCATGTACAGAAACTCTCTACAAATTAGTGATTAAAATTATATCAAAAAAATTTACTGTATATGTCAAAATTGAATGGTAAACAGGTATTTTCAGAAATACATGAAACATTCGTTCTGAGTACCTCATCGTATTAAAATCTATCAAATATTCTGTCGATTATATGAAGTTGGTAATATGTTTAGAGAGACATGTTTTAACAGGAAAGACAAAAGATAATGGTGTTGAAAGTAGAATCACATTAGAGTAGTAAAATCTAAACCTGATCCCACTTTCTTAATAATAACTTGGATATAATTCAGAATTAGAAAGAGAGTGAAGTCAGTTGAACGCTAGTTACTAATTTTTTAAATCATATAATAGAGTATATTTAATTAGAATAATTTAAGAGTATTACTATATATGAAATGGAACATTAAATTCGGTTAAGGATATGTTAATTAGCGAATTAGAGGACATGAAGGGACATTTATCTTGTCTGATTAGCAAGAAAATTGCAAGGAGAGTAAAACGGACATAAGGCCAGAGAGGAAACAAATCCAACTTATAAATAGAGTCAAATCTAAATCCGTCAATTATGTCTAGGTGCGTACTCAAGGCGGAATTCATTGTCAAAAGAAGAAGAAGAAGAGAAAAAAAAAAGTTAATTGAAGGTCGAGGGAGAAAAGCGCAAGGAGAAGTGAAATGAGCCAAGAGATGAAACAGTGAGACTAAGCGAACTTCAAAGTAAGAGGTGAGTCAAAGATAGATGGCATCTGAGAGCAAGGTCAAGGCGACCACATCGCGCTTAGCCACGGCTGATTACTGCTAAATAAGACCAACCACCGACCAATCTCAACACTTCTAGAAATCTATCTTTCACTCGACATTCAACTTTATATGGGGCAATAGTTTAGAAATAAACTTGCGAAACAAATGATCCAAAGAGCTTTACTTTAAAGTCACTAATTTTCGACTTCCTGTCATCAAGAGTGAGAGAGAGAGAGTGAAGAGGAGGAGAGAAACCCACCTTCGGGTTTCCCAATAATCGCTTAACAATTATATATTGTCTCTCACGATGACAGTATGACCGAAAATTAGACACTATTAAGGGAATATCTATCAATTGCACTTACTTGCTTCTTAAGATCATATATATGGATGCACTTCAACAAGTAAGGACAAAAGTAAACAATGTCAAACCTCTTGGGTATATAATAAATATATAATATCCCATTAGGCATAATATCAATGTCCAAATGGGAGAGGTTTATTAGTCTTTCATTCCTGTAGGTAGTACAGATAGTGATTGATCTACTTATCAATATATATACTTATTTTTGTATATCACACCACTGTGTATATAACATCATTAGTATAACTACAGCAGTAATAATATTTTTGAAAAGCGAAAGTGTAGATTTCGTGTTACGAAAAAATCTCTTACATGGCTTTTGTCCCAATAGCCAGTGGATCTCTCACATAGTTTACCTGACCTCCTTCTACATTGAAGCTTTAAAACAAAGTTTCCCATTTAAAACTTGAAAATATTCCTATTTTGCCAGAAAAATGTCGTTCTAAGATAATTCTTAATTTAACATGTAGGATAATTTCATTTTTTATTTTTCAAACAATGTTTTCAAATTTGAAATTCTTTGCCTTTTATAAAATTATTTCGATTAGAAGAGTGAAAAAACTGGATATTTATCAACAATATAATAAGAAAGAGTCCATTCTTCACACTTCAATATTACTCAAAGTTAATATAATTCACAAACAAAAAACATTTTACACGATATTAAGTTTTATTCAAGGGTGCAACATACAGATTGATTAGAGCATTTTGTGAGACAAATCTATCTGTCATTAAACTATTTAAACATTTAATCATTTTTCACTTAACCTCTACAAATCAATTTCATTTCAGAGAATTCACTCAAAAACTGTCTAGGTCAATGTAAATAATGTAAACAAATCTAAACAAACACGAAATCAGTGTTGCCCACTATTAATCAGTAGTTACCAACCACTATTAAAATTTATTTGTATATTTTGTAATATGTATTTATAGTTGCTCATTCCCTTATTATTTATTTTCAATATGCCATATTAATTATTTCATTCTTCAGTTCCTCACTTGCTTAGTTTATTTTTCTTACTTCTCTTATGAGTGCGATCAAAATGACGAAGGAACGAGAAAGGAGATCAATATGAATCAACGAAAGAAAGAGAGTGCGAAAAGGAGGGAAGGTAAAAAGAGAGAAAGAAAGATAAACAATGTATCAATGTATAGTGTTAGAGATTCTGAAAGGCTTTAAAAAGCTGCATCCCAAATGAACTATAGAACCAAAATGTGTTTCGTCTGCAAGTTCATAAAACACTATAAATATACTATTTGCTGTATAAATTAAATTAAACTGTATCTATTCAAGAATTTATTTCCATGTCATTACTATTATGCATTAACTAGTTGTGCGCTGTGAAACACTGATTCTGGTAACCTATATATTTAGATTAAACAAACAACAAACGGATTATTCATAATTCCCAATGCAAATGTTTAAAAGTCGTTCCCATACTGAGGAATTTATCAAAAACCTATCCAATAAAAATAATAACAGATGGCTTAAGGAGTAATAGTCTTAGCGTTATTACAGTATGCCTGTACTTAAAAGTGAATTCTAGATATAAAGTAGAAATTAAAAAACTGCTAGTTTGAAAAAAAAGGGTTTATCTACTAGTAAAGGTAATGTATAAATCAAAAGTTTAACACAATAAATCAAAAATATTGCAAATACATAAAATTGAAGACCAATAGGCTTAGGTGAACTAAGACAAAAAGAAAAACGAAAAATCATAAGCCCAGTAGTTGATTTGTTGAAACTCTCCCTTGTGACTAAAGGTAAGATACAGCCCGACTAGACCAATGCACCAGGGTATTAAAGAGGATAAACTCCTATATATACCCGAGCCCGATGGGTTGGCTATATATATTGAAGTTTATTCTCCACCAAGCAAATATCAGTCATCTGTTTTATTTTATAACAAGTTATAATATACAAAATATATAAACATATATTTATGAAAAAAAAGTCAACGAGAAGAAGTCCTGGCCCGACCCAACCAGAACGTAATAATTGAAACTTTGAGGTGGGTCGGGCACGGATTCGGGTTCAGGATTAAGATCTCACCCACCTCTCCTTGTGATATCATTGAATCGAATTCAAATAACCTTTCGTATTAGTAGAATTCAGAAAAAGATTCCTAAATATCTGTTTTTTAACAAAACATCAGTCCTTATGGATTACATATATCTGCTGTCCAAGCAGGAAGGGCTTAGATTTTACTGAACAACAACCGAGGGCACCAACTGAGCATGGAATCACCCATGGAAATTGTAACCACTCCCAATGCAGTTCATCTGCGGCGAACTAATCAAAGCTGGCGTAATCAATACTCACGGCAGTTAACTTAAAAAAAGAAGAATTATGAACATCTATAGGGTAAGGGTAACCTATAACATCAAAGTACTGAATCTTGAAGCAATTTCAATTTTTTATTTTTATAAATTTAAATGTAAATAAACAAATTTAAATCTCTAATACGTGATTACTTATTAAATGTTACTTAATACGAATTGCATTTATCTCGGTGATGCAATGTTTTTAAACAGAATGATAAGTGGTTGCCACACACATTCACTCTATGTTTACACAGATTTTTTAATTAGTGATATCACGAGGAGAAAATTGGCAATCCGGTATGATACAAAACCAAATCACAAATGCTTACCCATCTTACAATCAATGTAACTTGCAATACTGATATAATCAGTATAAGGCATTAATTTATCATCAGATTCCACTGCATTCATGTTTTACCTTAAAAACCCATATGCTTAAGATTTAAGATAACATCGACTGACAATCATTTCGTGGAATTGAAGAACTGAAGACAGCAAATGACTAGAACAACAGCCCCTACTGAGTGTGAGCATTACTCAATGGTTTTTGAATGAATAGATAACAAGGATGTCGGATTTTCCTCAGATCAAAGGTTGGTGGATAACACAATCAGTGTTTTCCAAGATTGAACTAATCGAGGGAATGGAACATACTTATCAGAAGAGTGCGATAACAAAATTCTCGATTCAGCTGCTATTAGGAAATAACATCTAATTATAATTGTCAAAGACAATAAGGGCTATAACAATGGGGGGGGGGGGGGGGGATATCAAGAGGTTCTTCACGCTGATTCATCCACTCTTACGAGAGTAACAACAGATAGCTTGCTTTGTGCATCTTCACAGAAATCTAACAACTTCCACGGAATCAAGCCTTATCACTATTAACTTCCAGCAATCATTCTTAATTACTTCATCACCACAGAAATAATTCTTTTTTTTCTCCTTTTTTTTTTCTCACTACAATTGACAAAAATGAGGTCACATTGTAGTTCGTTTCAATTTCGATAACTTACGAAAGAAAACTTACAATGGTTTATGGTTTTATTTTGGATAACGAGGAATATCAGGCCTATGTGTCATAGCAGAATCAAGGAAAAAAATCATAACCATGTTTCACGATAAAACGTCTAATTATCGAGTTACGTCGATACTTTGCCCATGCCAGTCGATAGCACATCCTTCACTGGAATAAGGAAAAATATATCTCGATTTCACAGGAAAAACATCTTATTCTAGAATAAGAAAGAATACCTCATGATTTGTCGAAGTGAACATTTTATTCCAGAATAAGGAGATAATCTGAGAACTTACGTTCAACAATAAGGAAGAAAATATACCAATCTATCATATCTGGACATCTTATCCTAGAACAAGGAAGGAATGAACACATGCTCATCGGTAGAATCTTTTACTCCAAAGAAAGAAGATCATCTCCCTTGTACCACACAATATCGTAGATACATCCTAAAAAAGGAAATAATATCACCCTTAAAGTTCGGCAGAATACTTATTCCAGTGAGTCCGTTCTACTAATCCGAACTACGGTATGTGGTTCATTTTTCTGAATTTCTAAAAATATAATGTCATAACGACCTAACATGAAAGTAATAATTCATAGCTTCGTGTCTATTAAAAAATTAACCCCCTAACAACAGATCCAATGTTAAAGTGTAAACACCTATCAATGACATTAAAGCACCATTCACAAAGATATCCATATGAATATATACACAAAAATTAAGGTTTGAATTTATTTAATTCGGATTTACTGTTTACATGGAGGCTTGTGAAGTTAAATGACACACCCTCTTGAATTATTTTTAATAACTTGTCGAAACTGTTGTCAAAGTTGTAATGATATATATGTTATAAAGGAAAACAAAGGAATTTGATCTGTTATCTTCTAAATGACAAATTCCAAAGATTAATACTTAATGGTTTGTGAGGGGAAATAATGAGAAGAGGTTCTGATTCATTGTTTGAAAATGCCATCTTTGAAAATCCAATAAATCACAATCTTTTTTAAGCTACCTTCTCTATACGGATAAGCTACTGTTATGTAGCTTAATTAAATATGAGTCAGTTTTTTCTCGCTACTGCAATTCATTCATGCAATTTGATGCAAACTTATTGTTATTGCCTCTAACAACAGTATACTTTCAACATGGAGGTAGTGGTACCTAGACTTACACCAAGTAAATTTCGAACAAAAATTCGTCTTAATATACGAAGATTTGTATGAGACAACGATGACCTTCGCATAGTGATAATAATGAAATGAGTGGAAGTGAAAGAAATAAAAATCCTGAAGGGAGTAAAAATGAATAAGGTCAAGAGAAAATTAGAAAGAAAAGTAACAAACATTAAAAAATAGAAATATTTCCTCTCTTTACAAACATAGTGAAATAGATTTCGTTTTACGTTAAGTGAAGCACAAAATTTAAAAGAAGAAAAATAAATAAGTTAACTTACACAGTGTAAATTAGACTGCAAGTTACGTTCGGCTCCACGTCCCTTCTGTTCTCCTCTACCTCTACACACACTCTGTATCCTCCGACCTTTATCGGTCAATCTCTAAGGTAAGGCGATGTTCTATACTTTATTTCTAATTTATTATAATTCATTTGTTTTAAATCTGCTTAAGTTAACTGATTCTATTTATATGTATGTAACTGTTATTTACACCCAGATTTATGCAGTAATTATTAAGGACTCATCGTAGATGTTGGACTGTGGAAAAGATTAATAGAATTATAATGTGTTCTTCTGGGAAAATTCTTCCCGATACACGACCATTTCGATAGGAAGTCGACTCCCGAGGTACTACTGTAATTGTTATTTTATAATCACGTTGGCTACTTAAATAAGGTAATGTCGATGACGACTGGTCACAGAGAAATGTTTCCCACACTGACACCTCCAGCCTGTAGCTTACTAACAACTATAGTTTGATTTCATATATATTGAAAAGTGTCTCAAGAGTTTTAGATTAGAGGGCCCATGACATTTTTTTAAATATAAAGTTACTTTTAAGTTTATTAAGTTCCAATTCCGACCATCTTTAAATGTGGTAAGAATCGTCAAGTTGATTGAAAGCAAAATATCCCTATAAGAGGAAATGAAACTACATGAGTACAATCTTACATTCTGAAAAGAAAAATATTCACTTTCAGAAATAATTACAAAAAATTACATGAAAATTATCGGAAAACTCATTCACTATTTCATTCTACTTCACCAATTAACTAAATTACTCGCCAATCACTTAGAAAAGATTAGTTCAGGAAAACTTGTTGGTATTCTAAATTTGAGCTTACATCGGATATTCTGTGTATTTTCTCTATTCTTACCACTAAGTGAAGAAGGAAAAGCCTAATATAGAAAAACTAGGAGGACATATAACAAAATAAACATTTGTAACTACCCACTTTTAATAACAGTTCGTCATCAGGAAAAAAATAAGGAAAACTTCTTCTAGTATTCTACTCATGGCAAACTACTGTCCGGAATACAGATCATACTAAATGTTTTCTTGCGAGCTGCGACTTACAATACTTTATGTATATATATAGTTCCATAGTCTATAATATTTTGTTAACTTCTTCGCTTCTTCACTCCATTGAAATCTTCAAAACTCCTGAACACGGTGTACTACAAAAATTACTAAAAATTGCGAGTGTTTAGAATTCTTTTGTTTTATTTCTGTTTTGTGTTTTTTTCACTATATGTGAAAAATATATCACAATATCACAATACTATATTGTAATTTACAATATATATATATATATATAGTTCAATATAGACAAAGAAACATAGAGAAATCAAAAGAACACACTTACAGTCTCTAATTTTCGGTTTGAACCGTCTTCAGGAGAGATAAGAGAGGGAAACCAAGCGCACTGGTTCAGAGACGATTGGAGACCGTCCGTTGGGTCTCCCAACCAACCCAACGGACGGTCTCCAACCGTCTCTGAACCAGTGCGCTTGGTTTCCCTCTCTTATCTCTCCTGAAGACGGTTCAAACCGAAAATTAGAGACTGTAAGTGTGTTCTTTTGATTTCTCTATGTTTCTTTGTCTATATTGAACTATATTTGTCCGTTTTGGATCGTATTTCCAACGAAAAAAAGTGATATATATATATATATATATATATATCAATGATCAAACCACAATAAGAAATGGGAAAACAAGACTAAGATCTTTCAACCGTAACAAGCGGTCTTCGTCAGAGTCAAAAACCCAACTGAAAAGTCAGAGTCAAAAACCCAACCCAAAAATCAGTTGGGTTTTTGACTCTGACGAAGACCGCTAGTTACGGTTGAAAGATCTTAGTCTTGTTTTCCCATTTGTTATTGTGGTTTGATCATTGATTGTTGTTTCACGTGTTTATGTGAAATCTTTTTATCGATTTTATATATATATATATATATATATATATATATAAAATAAATTCAAATATGATTCCCTCCTTAGCATCTCTAAATTAAAGCAGAAATACTCCGATGACCGATATTGATAAACCTAAACTATATGTATACAATACAAAACAAACAAATGAAATGGTTCCACAAACTAGATAAACTATAATCACACACAGAAATGAAATCACAGAAACTTACTCTATGTTTCGATGGCCTCGTCATCAGAAAGATAGGTTTGAGTCGCTCCGAAGACAGGTAAATCACCTGTAGAAAGGCAATTCGTTACCTGTCTTCGGAGCGACCCACACCTATCTTTCTGATGACGAGGCCATCAAAATATAGAGTGAGTTTCTGTGATTTCATTTCTGAGTTTTCTTTATATATATATAAACTAGAATTTAAACAAGAACACATAGAAAGGAAACCACTGAACTCACTACTATATTTCGATGTCCTCGTCTTCAGGAAAAGAAGTGAATCGCTCCAAAGGCTGATAACGACTGACTTGGCGTTCGAACTGAAGCACTCAAACAGTGTAGTCAACTTTCGGAGGAAAGGTAGACAGGGAAGATAAAGAGATAAAAGCCAAATAAAAATTAAAAAATGAAAACATTTAACTAAAATAAAATTAAAAGCTGATAACAACTTTAAAAAAAAATAAAAAAAAAATAAAAAAAAATTATAAATAAAAAAAATCAACGATTGAGGTTAAGCCCAGGAGCCGATCTACCGCCCAGAAGACTAATAAGTGCTTCTTCTGAAGCTCTCAGAGTAACTTTCGAATTAGTCTGATCAATCTGCCTCAGGACCTGTACACGGAAACAGTCATTAAAACTGAGTCCGTGAGAACTGGCATGAGTAGCAACGGGAAGGTCACTGCGTTTGCCAACGGATGACCTGTGATTATTCATACGCAGGCTTAGCTTGGTGAAAGCCAAACCCACATAAAAAGAATCACACTGGGTGCAATCCAAACGGTAAACGCAGTTACCAGAGGTACAAGAGGTCTTGTGAGAGATAGGGTAGGTGCGTTTACTATGGACAGAGGTAAAGGAAGGAACAGGATTGATGATAGGACAAGTAAGACATCCACGACGTCCACATTGAACCATACCACCAGCAGTTTTTGGAGGCTTAGGAGAAGAGATGTGAGAGAAGATAGATTGAAGATTAGCAGGTTTGCGATAGGAAATGGAAGGTGCCTCACTAAAGACTGAAGAAGTACAGGAGGAAGAAGAAAGTATAGGGAAAAACTCCCTGACAACTGCACCCAGCCTATGAGCACCAGGAAAATAAGTGGTGATGAGGAAATTAGAGTCACTGCGATCCCTCCTAGGACCTGAATTATGATGAACGTCTGCAGGGACTATACAGTTGTTAATGAAATTAGAAGGATATCCTCGGTCAGAAAATTTCTGTTTCAATAAATCTATTTGGAAGGAACGATCTTTTATTCTGCTACAAATTTTATGGAGGCGTATGGACAATGATCTGGGGATAGCTTTTTTTACGTGGGAGGGATGACAACTATTGAAATGAAGGTACTGCTGGGCGTTAGTAGGCTTGATATGGACAGATGTAGAAAGATGACCCCCATCGTAGGTGACGCTGACATCCAAAAATGTAATAAGGTTATTGGACACTTGATGAGTAAAGGAAATAGATGAAGAGAAGGAATTAAATGACGTATTCACTTCTTTTGCTGAAGACGAGGACATTCACTTCTTTTCCTGAAGACGAGGACATCGAAATATAGTAGTGAGTTCAGTGGTTTCCTTTCTATGTGTTCTTGTTTAAATTCTAATTTATTCAGTTCGAAGAATCGTTTCTTCTAATTGTTATATATATATATATAATGGGAACTTCAAAATAAAGATGAAATAAAAATAAATACTTATTTATAATTTTTTCAAAATCTAAGATTCGCCAAAAAAAATAAAAAAAGTGTTATATTTTTTTTGAAATAGATGATAAATATTTTGCTTTCATGATGGTAAAAGAATTCAATACCGAAAAGATTTCTGTCGAACATCTCTCGCACCGGAATCTTCTAAATTCTGCAAGAGTTTTTTGATTTGTGATAGTTTTGGTGTGATTCACAATTAAATTTCCCCCTGGGATCAGGAGTTCAGAGTTCCATAGAGGCGACACTCAGGGATAAATATAGCGTGCCAAAGGCGATTGGTCGGCAGAATGCTAATCAGTGGCCTCCACAGCTATCACCTTGGAGTTGGCGCCGCTCTCTCATTCCGCAATATCCCCTTCTTCAATCACTGAAATCAAACTGGTACCTCGCAAACAAAATTAAACCTACAAAGCTTTTGGAAACATTTAATTACAAGGACTACTATGATCCGAACATCTTGCACTACGTCTGTTAAGATCAAGTCATGATGGCTGTATGAGCCGATTGAGCAATGTTGAGTAACATGACCCCAATAATGTTATAATCTTCAAACTCAAACGATTTGTTGTAAAGATATTATGCTGTACGTATCTTTATGGTTGTCTGAAAGCACCAAAAAATTAAAAATCATCTAATCTGATTTATCCTGACCACAAACAAAGATTCACTTATAAGTATAAATAGCAAAATTGACAGCAGTAAACAAATTTATCTGCCTTATTTGGCCAAATTTGTTTGATGATTCCCTTAACTTTATTTTGTATTAATTTTGTAAACTCCTAAGTTAAGTTAAGTAAGTTTCTTCGATGGTTTTTGATAAAGACTTTTTTCAATTATAAAAATTCTCAAACAGAAAAACTTTTTCAATTTTTATGAGATAAAATGGCAAAAAATTGGCTTGCTTCCAATTTATTATACGATTCATGTTCTAAATGTGTTGGAACAAAGTACTGTACTCGTTTCTTCCTCACTTGAGACTGAATATTAATACTTATCTGCTTATCTCAGGGAAGCAGACTCATAACTGCTTATCCCATATAAGTCAGTCCACAAACCTTCATGGTACCTACTACAAAAACAACTTTCTTTTTGAGTTTTTTGATAATTTCTTAATTATTATCAACATTACTAAAAACAATTTTTTTACAATTTTTTTTTTTTTAGTTTCAGAGAATATGAAATGACTAATAAATATCTTGCAGAGATTTCTACTTCATTTCTTGACAGTAGTTATAACTCAGCTTTCTTCTTAAGGATATCAGTATGTATTCTTTGATATCTTAGTAACTATACTATCTATTCGTTGAAGCTTTCGACTACGAATTTTGAATGCTGTATGGAGTATACCTCCCAAAATCGGTTTTCCAACATGGATTGGGTGAGCAGAGAACAAATAAATATAGGAGGAAACATGGGTCGATCTTTTATAAATACTATACATTAACTAAAAATCATATAGGACACAGAACAGAAAAAAAACACTTACTTAGCTTACCTCAATCACGTCGTAAGGAAAAGATCTCTCGGAAATATGACCCAGAAGGGAAGTCAGACGAATCAAGCTGACTCATCTAGTACAGAATTACGAGGTGTTTCAAAAATTTCATCTCCACACAAACAATGCTTGAAATCCCCAGATATGAGTGCATACCACATACAACAGACTGCAGAAGTAATGAATTATCGTATGTCCCTCAATGGCTCTTCTTTAAGAAGAGAGTAGCGGTAGCCTGAGCAAATAGAAGGTATTTAGGTTTGGCCTCTAAGCTGATCCCGAGTATGAATTGCCATAGGGCTCCGTTGGTCAGTACACCAACCTTCCTACTGCTATACATGAAACTCGAACGCACTTCATTCAATGGTTTCCGAGGACAAATGTTTAAAGAGATCTCAGATTCCAAAACAAATGACCCTTGAGCTTCTGATATGAGTCTAAATATCAGCCTTCATGCTGCTACAGTAATTTCTGGCCTCAATCAAACGTTAGTTTATTTTTTTATTATTTTTTATTTTTTTTTAATTATTATTTATCCCTATTACTTAGCTTTTTCAATTCAGTTTTTGTATTTTTATTTTTCAATTTCTTTACTTTTTCTTACTTGTTCTTGATTTTTTTTCATTTGATCCACTTTATTGTTTAAATTTTATTATTTAGTTACTCTATTCATTATCCCTTCGTCTCCCTGCACATGTCAGCAAGATATTCACCCACAACAACCACGAAAAAGGAATCCTTCAGTGTGCTTTATCTCCTCCAGAGAATCAGATGACTTCTCCTAATAACAACGAGTACGAAATATCCAAAGTTTTTTAAGTGCTTTCTTTTCATGTTAGAAGGTATACTAGAACACTAGAGTCATATATTACTAGAAGGTATGTAGGAAATATACAAGGTTAGAAAAAAACAAGGCATTCAACAAAATGCACAGAAATCACAAAATGAAAGCTAGGACTTGCAGGGCAGCATCTTCTGATATTGTACTAATCACGAAATATTGATGGTAGAAAGCGCTTTTTATATATGTATATATAGTTTGAATGATGTATCAAATATGTACATACAATGATGATTTCTATTACTATAGAATAAAATACTAGGGTTTTGTCCGTCTCAAATGAAACTCTACATTTGCCAACGAACATTACAATAAGTATGCATTAATATGTAATAACAATGTAAGCATACTGAGTCTTATTGCAAAGACATCTAGTTCTCAGTAGTATTAAAAAGACAAAGCACATAAATATATAAACATATAAAGCATATAAACAAATTTAAACAATTGGAAAAGAAAACTGAATTGACATTTTTAAAATATTAAAGTCGAGTGAACATTTAATGCAGTTTAGCACTGCTAGCTGGTGAAACACGTGTTCTAGACGACCCTGTACATTTACTGTTATATAATATAGTAACGGAGGATTGACACTGGAACTGTGTTAATTAATTGAATGTGATGAGAAGTACAGAGCTCGGAAGGAAAGTGGAGACGAAGCAGAGAAGGCCGACACTGAATACGGGGAGTGCCAGGACCTTGTCCAATCACCAGCCCGTGTCTTCCGCATCTTCGCCCACAACCCGGCCTTCCTCAACATAAAGCTCCTTGTCTCACGCATGCATCAGTAGACATTTGTGTAGCATTCCGTCTTTAACTTCTCTTAGCTCACATTTCAAAGGACAACGTCCTTCCAGCCAAGGTAAAAGAACTGGAATCGAAATGGAATGGCTTGATATTTACAAACACTATATAGCACTATGAGTAATGTTAACCTTCTACTACGAATGAATATGTGTAAAACGAAACAGAAACAAATCGTCCATTGTTGTTACTAGAAGCTGCTCGAACTCATGTTTCAATAAAAAATAAATAGGAAACCATGCAGGTATCACAAATAAGTGTACTTGCTTAAGTGTACTTCCCAAAGCTGGGACACTTTGGTTTTCAGGAATGTTGATATTTAAAGAGATATCACATTTAACTCGACTGGTAACCAATAAAGACTTCAAAGTTCCGTTCTATCCAGTAAGTGCAAAGCGTATATCTCAGAATAGACTATAATATCCTCCATAAAATATACCACAAAAAACGCAATTTGGATTAGTACATCGCATGACTCAACACTCGTAACCCTAAGAACTCGATGAGCACAAGATTGGCTTGGGTTACTCCAGTGGCATCCCACGAGAGAACACACATAGTTTAAAGATTAGCTCAATTGGTAGGTTAAAATGCACCTGATTCAAATGTATTTAGAGTACGGATCTTTAACGAGTAACTGACATCGTACAGGCCCAAGATCGAAGGAGTAACGCCCACTCTGTCGATGTTGAACCCTCGCATGTCCCGTGGTGGGATGACATGCTCAGGTGAATAAATCAAGGACAAGAGTGGGTATCGAACCCTAAATCTGCCAGTCCACAGGCAAGCACGTAAATCAATCGGCTACCCTGGCCCTTGATGGCCACTAACGAAGCTTATTACCTGGCGAAAAGCTAGTCATTTACTCACTGACCTCGATCTCACACATAAACATAACGGTGCAATTCAGCAGCCATGGCACCTGCAGTGCTAATTACAACGTGCACTCCAGTGCACGGAAAGATTTGTTATTAAAAAGAAGGAGAGATAACTTCAGTACATTTCATACGGTATTTCAGTAGAATATTTATTCAGATGACATTTATAATTTCAAATAAGAAAAAATACTACTATGTAGTACAACATATCATTAAAAATAATAACATATACTATGGTCAGTAAAATGCTGAAATCCATAAAATGTTGTTTCCCCCTAGACACATATTGAGAAAACATTATGAACATATTATGTTGATTACAAGTTACATTATATTCTTAGTACGATATTTAATAAAATAATATAATATATTTTATTTTAAATAATGTATTATATGAGTTTTACGGTACAAATGGAGAAAAAACATATTTTTTGACTTGGTCATCAAATTTATAACGGTTGAAACTCTGGAGGAGATAATAATCATGAAGGGATGAAAGAAACAGCAGTGATTAAATAAAAAAGAAAAAGTTATAGCCGAAAAAAATAATATCAGAGAGCTTTAAAATTTTGTAACGGTTTAAATGCAACACCAAATAATACTAAAAAATGTATGTACCAAACAAGGAATATCCGAAATGTAAACTTCATAAAAAGTGATAATTCCATATATACCAATTACTAAGTATATATACCTGGTTTTTGACAGATATATAGTTTATATCTTTTATATCTATAAATTATATCATTTTAGGGTTAAGGTAGTACGAATATTTAAGTAGCACCCAATAAACTTAGTATATACTCTTTTTTTCTTTTCCCTCAGTGTTGCCAACAAGTTGACAACCATAGTATAACCAAACTATTATGGTACCACTATTATTTTTTTCACGCAAATGAATTTTATAGCTTTTATTGCTAATTGCAAACAGTGATGTAAGGTCAGATATACATCTTTCTTACTGTAAGGCACTAGAGTTCATATCCCAAAATCAGGCACCCTCGGGACCTAAGGCCTGTCTGAATTTGAAGTTGATAATCTCGCATGGAGGACTCCTTACACATTTAAAAAGAACTCCGTACTAAAATTCAAAAATAAATAAAAAAAATCTAAAACATATAATTTCGTCAAAATCTTGAGATAGAATTTTTTCACGATCACTATACTTTACTTGTAGTAAAGTAAAAAAATAAACACTGAAAAGCGAGTGAAATTTTATTATTTACGAACTGAATAAAATACAGTATTAAAGAATTTTAATAAAACTTAATAACATACTCCCTACTATACTTCTTTGGAAAAGGGCTAGACTGTATTGCACTAAAGCGGGAAATATGAAAATACGTTCCCGAAATCTATCCAGGATATCTAAAGACCTCGGATTTAGGGATTTTTTAATGTTAACCGGTATTACTAAGCTAGAGATAAGCGTACACTGAATTAAATAAATAAATAAATTATCTTACAATGAGAATACAATGATGTGAAATATCCAATATTGACTCAAGGGTCAGGGTCAGTCTAGTATTATGTGTTGTAGATATAATCTTTGGAAATAACGCCTTTATCTCTGATGTATTTAACACAATCAATTTCATTCATATGTACACTAAGAAAGTGATTTTCCATCAAAATCGATATCCTTAATACACATGAACAGTAAGGCTTGTTGAATATCGAAAAGTAAGTCTGACTACCGATAATGCGGACTACATTGTTATCAAGCATTGATAACTGATAAGAGTAGTGTGTCAAATGATTGTTTACATCAAACAAATACCTAACGGTAAGACGCTTTCTTAAAAATGTCTACCAAGGACAATTCCAAATAAGAACCTAAAAATATTTACTTCTTTTTATTTATTAAAGTTATACTCAATTTTTACTTTACTATAAGTAAAGTATAGTGATCGTGAAAAAATTCGATCTCGAGATTTTGACGGAATTACATGTTTTGAGGTCCCAGAAGTCGTTTTATGACGTTTTTACGATGATGTCTGTGTGTGTGTGGGTGGGTGGGTGGGAGGGTGGGTGGGTGCGTGGGTGGGTGCGTGTGTTAGCATTGCTTGTTACCACGCTACGGTCCAGAGTCTTTGATGGATCAAGTTGATATTTTACACAAAAATGGGCCCCATTTAGACGAAGATCCCTATTGTTTGCGAAGAATTATGCATTATGGGAAAGTCACTTTTTTTGCCAAAAACCGTTTTTTTTAAAACATTTATTTCTCCTAAACTGATAACCCTAGAGTTTTGAAATTTTGACATTATCTTTAAAGTTACAAATCGAAGAAACGAAAAATATATTCAGAATTTTATAATAACAGGAAATATTTTTTTTTCAATAAAATGTAAAAATTTTGACTTATGATTCAATCTCAAACCTTGTGAGAGCGATACAAGCCATACTGTTTGACGGACAAAGATGAAACTATGCCTATAAATAGAACATTATATGGAGAATGAGTTGAGATATTTTTTTCTAAAATTACATTCGCTAAAGGGGCGTTACAGTACGATTTGTGTTTTCAGAAAATGTTTTTTTGACGCTAAACGGCTCGTTAAAAAATAATGAAAATTTGACCAAAAATGGAACAAAAAATTAGCAATTCATAAAAAAAAAATCATGAAATTTCAGTTACGGGAAAGAGCAATAACGATATAAAAACTCTTTGTTTACCCTAGACCAGTGGTCTTCAACCTGGGCGGTACCGCCCACTAGTGGGCGATTTCAGATTTCGGGTGGGCGGTAGAATAATTTCATTTTATATCAAAAACATCCAAAATATGTATCTTTAGCATAACGCACCGAATCCTTCAATGGAAACCGATGGAACGAAATGTCACTATCCGCAGTTTTTCTGTTCGTGCTGTTGTAAGCTGAACATGAAATGACCATGGTATGATGCAGAATGACGTCACTGAAGTCGCAGAATCAAAGCACGAAGCATCGTTAAATGACAGCTCTCAACAAGAACGGTAGGGCTTTTGCCATGCAGCTACACTGCTCGCACGGAATTAGGGAAATTCAACAAGGACCGGTGGTTGTATCTCAGGTTCGGTTCGAACTGCTAACATTTTAGCAGGTACTACAGGTTCGGAGAATTTCTTCAATTCCCAGAACTTTTAACAGTAAAAAAACACGTAACACCAGAGGATATTGAAAGATTCGGTATTCATCTCAATGAACTGAAATTAGATATGGAAAAACGATTTTGTGATATTTTGAACTTGAAAGTGTATGACTGGATGATAAATCCTTTTACTGCAAATGCTGCCAATGTTGATGTAACATTCCAAGAGGAGCTATTAGAAATGCAGTTTGATGAAGAAAGCAAAACTAATTATAATAATGGTGGATACCAGAAACTCTGGCAAAATAAGAAAATGTCAGACCGTTAACCAAATATGTGGAAAATGGTAAGGAATTTGTTGCTGCCTTTCCCTACATCATATTTAGTGGAATCAGGCTTCAGTGCCGTGAACAATATCATCACCAAACAAAGAAATCGTCTGAGAATCAATGAAAGGGGAGATCTCCGCTTGCTGTTGACAAAAATTGAACCAGATATTCAATATTTAGTCTCACAGCATCAAGCTCAAGGATCTCATTAAACCATATTAACCCGTGTCAGTTTTAGGTAACGGTAAATAAAATGCACTATTCATACTTTTTATGCTTCGATTCCAAATTTTTATTTCTGTTGCTTGATATTCAGTTTCATATGTCGAATGGAATATTGTTTAATACGCTGAATAAGTTTAATATGCTGAAAACGAAGCTTAAAATGTGAGTTTAAAACAAGCTAGTTCTAAAAGATTTTGTATTGAATACTTCATTTGTTAATTGTATGAGTATATTTTGTAAAGAACTTTTTACTTTTATGGTATATGTCACAAATCATACAGCCAGTTTAAAATAAAGGAATTTCAATCCATTACATTGTTTTGCCTGTCTTATGTAATGTATTTATTTTCGGGATCAAGGTGTATCAATGATGGGGGACTTTTTTGATAAAATTTTAGTGGGCGGTGAGAAATTTTACTTTTCCAGAACTTACAAAAATGGGCGGTACGTGGAAAAAGGTTGAAGACCACTGCCCTAGACTAAGGATCACCTGCTATACTTGTCGAATTTTTTGTATTTTTTTACATTGTTTACATTGACTTAGAAATTTTTTGAGCGAATCCACTGAGATAAAATTGATGTTTCTAATGGAAAAATGAAAATATATTATTAACTTATAAGAGATGTAAGAGGAATAATATTGTGCAGGTAAATGATAACACTCATTAAAAAAAATTCGTATATATGTTATTTGACAAAGGGGATCGAAAATGATCTTATTAAATACTAAGAAGCCATAAAATTCCCAGTATAATAATTCTGTTAAAAACCAAAAATGTAAAAGATAATTCAAAATATAAATCTTGCGTTTAAAGATTAATAACTGTAATTATCGTACATCTTTAATTAACAAATCACCTTAAAACAACATTTTCTTCGCTGTTTAAGATGTTTTTCAGAGAAAAAAAGGGTATTTTACAGTTTCAAATTTGAAAATTTTACATTAATATTCAATGTAGAAGGATGTCAAGTAAACGATGTAAGAAATCTACTGGCTATTTGAACAATAGCCATGTTCTCTTGTAGGATAATATTTCGTTTCAAGAAATGTTCACATTGGTTTTTCAAAAATGTTATTACTGCTGTAGTTATACTAATGAAATTATTTGCAAATAATAAATTATTTGTGATGTACAAAAATAAGCTTATAAATTGATATGTCCCTCAATCACTATCTGTACTACCACACGAATGCAATGCTAATAATTATATCCCATGTAGATATTTATGTTATGCTTAAATAATACGTTATGTTTTATATACTCAAGAAATTTGACATTGAGTTACTTATAGTAAAGTAGAGTGTAGGCCACTCCAGATTTTTTTCTACGTCACCATAAGTAAACTGTTTGATAGAGCTGATGAATTTACACTTAATTTGAATTCAAACATAAATATCCAGTGGCTGCACATGTCAGCTTTCAATAGAGAAATGCACAAATGGTATCTCATATGAAGAGGACAGATTTGATTATTTTTTGCAAATTTTCCCAGTGTAATATCGATATTTGAATTTGAAAAAAAAACCAAAACATTACTACATTTATAATTTAAAAATATATTAAAAAGTATAAGAAGTTATGATTTTGATCACACATTTTCCTGTCAGCAGGTACTCAGGTACAATGATGCACATCTGTATTAATGAAAAATGTATCTATACGTTCCTAATGTTCCATACCTGTATCGTTAAATAATGGTATTTATTAATTAATATGTCTGTAGCTACTAATAGTTCTTATCTGTATTGCTAATTAATGGTTATTGTTAATTAATGTATCTGTATCTTCTAATGTTCCATAACTGTATTGTTAATTAATGTGCAAAATTCAACAAAATTGTAAACAAATTAACTTTTATCGCTTTTTTTTGTCCAGATATGCAAAGCCCTAGCTGGGGCTACAAGAATAATCAATACTTCAGTAAAATGAAACATATTTCGTTGTTATTTTTGCTGATGTTATAAAAAGTTAAGGAAATAAAACTAACTACATGGATGAGCTGGTCGAAACTAAACAGCCTTGTTGTATGGGTGAGGGAGACAAGGAAGAGGTCAGTGTACAGTTCACTACCAAGGTCCATGATATTATCACAAGCCCAATAATTATAAGCGAGGCGGTGATTACTGCAAACTGGCCTTGATATGACATTCCGACCAGCTGGAATCGCCTTCCCTTCAGTCGTCACCCACTAGCCCAGCGCTACTCCAAGTGGGGTACACAACATTAACAAATCAGTCAAGTGTCCTCAATAATTAGCTGTCAAAGCAACTAAATCAATGAAAATTAATAGAACAGAAGACATCTCAATATTCTGAAAAAAAAAATCACCTATAATCAAAGGAAAAAGGAAAAGTAAAAGTTAATGGTACTTCGTGTTAGATCAAAGCCAGGGATCACAAAAGTGAGAGTAAGTGCTCCTTTTATCGATTGGATTAACTTTCAATGTAATGCTTTTCATGTGGGTTTAGCTTTCCACCAAGCTATGCTAGTGTATGGATTATCACAGGTCTTCCGTTGGTAAGCGCCTTCATATTCATACCATTTCTCACGGACTCAGTTAAAATGACTGCTAACGGATACAGATTTCTTAGGCGAATTCTTGATCTTAACCCAATATTACTTTGAGAGCTTTAGAGGAATCACTTATTTGTCTCCTGGGAGGTAGATCTTCTAATGAACCTAACTTCAACCTCAATTATTTTTTAATACCATTTATTTAGAATGATTAAAAAATGTTGTTTACGTAGTTTTCATTTATAGCTCGTTTCTTCCGAGTGACTGACATCTTTCTACCTGTGACCAGGTAGTGACCAAATAATAAATCATTTGGAGAGCTAGTGTTTTTGGTACCGGAAAGATTCAAAGCAAGTGTGAGAAAACTTGAAAGATGGTCAATGAAATTCATTCATGCCGTAGTACAAAGGTCATTTAACAAAACATGTATAAAATAAGGATTGATCCCCAAATTTACATATATATATAACTCAATACAAAAAGAGAAAATCATAGATAAAGACATACAACACTCACTACTATATTTCGACTAGCGTTGTCAACAGGTAGAAGTACTCCTGCAAGCAGCCGCGGCAGAATGTGCGAACTGTCAGATACGACAAACACGCGGCCCTCTGCTGCCTGCCTTGCACAAATTAACTAATATATATATATATATATATATATATATGTAAACAAAGATAACTCTTACTCTACTTTTGTTTTGCCTTATATTGTGTAATATAAAAAGAGGCAAACAGGATTATAATATTTTTACTAAATCTAAAAAGTAACCATGACTTGTGTACTCGCCTCTGGAATGGTACATCCGGGTTCACTTCTCACTCTCTCCGTCGATTTTTTCACGTAGGAGGTGAACAAATTTGAGCACGGCGTTCCTCGGAGAGGACGTTAAACCATGGTGCCCGAGCCTGTAAGATGTCATGTAGTTGTCAAAGATCTCTACTTCAAATACATTTCAGTTAGGCAAAATTCAAGGCTCCCAATGTAGAATAATTAGGGAGACAATATTCCCTTCATATATCAGTGTGGGAAGTGTGACTTTCTAGTAGGCCCTCAAACTCAAGCTCGACAATAAAAGTACTAAACTTAAATTGAGGTCGATGAGAATGCAAATATTCTATGGAGATTTCAAAGGGTTAAAAAGTTTGGGATCTCCTGTTCTAGTTCAAGAAATCTGTAACCAGTTGTTTGAAAATAGCAACATCAAAAAGACGAGGGCTTTTTCGTTTTCCCCTTTGATTTTTTAGTGATTTACTTGATTATGGAGCGTCATCTAATTGATTACGGCATTTGGCATATACATTTTACAGTATTATTAACAATAAGTCATTTAGTTAGTAAACGGCAATGCATGTACGGTACTTGCCAAGGAGATAAGATATAATCAAGTAAAAGGTCTGCTTGATGTTAATATTGATAATTCGAGGTTCCAATGTTGTTAATAACTCTAACATTTAAATAAAGGAGGAGAAAAGCATGTGCAAACTTTCTGTGAGTGGGTGTAGTGTGAACAAATGTAACCGTCAGAGATATGAACTTTTAAAAAAAACTTTACTAAAGAAACAGAAAGGACTCTTGATATAAAAACAACCAAATGTGGCTCAACCAATACAAGAATTGGTGTTAATTAACAAGTGAAACACACTTTTCTCTAGCATAGCACTTAATGTGACAGAATGTCTAAAGTGTAACCAATGGAAAGAAGCAGCATTTTGTCCACTTCACTGAAATTGACTCTTTTGATGGTTTGAAAAGACTGTTTCAAAAACGAAGTGGAAAGTGCAATGTGGAAACTCATATATGATCCCTTAGCAAAGCCACTTTCTTTGAACATCTTTTAAGAGAAATAAAAACTCGCTGATGGCATAAATCCCGACCAGTATCAAATTCAATAAAAGCTTCAGAGATATACTATTTTCATTTATTTCCAGTGGGGATTTCTCCTATAAATCTTGTTCTTTATAACACGAAAAAAATAGAAAGAATTGTTTTAGGGTGTAATAAACTATTCTTTTATGGTGGATCCGGTCAACGGCGGTTGCCCTTATTCTGGAGCAAACTCTACAAGAATGAGTTACAATAATCCCTAGCTGCCAAAGTATATAGAGGTGGTCCAATTTCCACTGAAACTGTATAATAACAACAGGTTCAAAACATATATAAGAATATTGATTGATTGTTTGGAATTATCAATGGAAATAGTAACCGTAAAACATGAAAGAAATAGTGAATAGCTGAAGGATATAAGTTACAAACATTGTAACTAAACAAATGTACATTTAAGTTATAAACATTAATCGAAACACCTAAGAATTAACGCACATTATATTTAAGTTGTTACACAGGGCAGATCTAGGATAACTAGTTAGAAAGGTTAGGTTACAGTGGCAGTCCGCACAAGAGAACGCACATAGGCCGAACATCGGCCCTTTGTGATACCACTAAATCAACATTTACAGTAACAGTCCTAAATCATGCCTAACTGAAATGTATTTAGAGCAGGGATATTTAACGAGTACCTGCCATTGTAAAGGCTCGGGGCCAACCGGCCTCTCTTGTATTATGGCGGTAAGCAGAAAGTCAAAGTAGGCTTAACGGCCTCTCCGAGAGACGAAATACTCAGGTTGATTCACCTCCTGAGTGTTAAGTCAATGATCAGAATGGGTATTGAACCCCGAATCTACCAGTCCTAATGCAAGCACGTTGCCACTGTGATAACCCGGACCCCAACTAGTTACATAACCTGTATGATAAATCAATCTCGCCCTAAACGCTCAATGTTTTGATGAGATGTTTAAAATAAATATCTGGTACTTCAGTTTTATTAATGCATTTGAAGTCTGCTGCTTGTTGAACTGTAGTTATTAGGTTCGGTTGCATGAGATTCATTTCAAAATTCATTTTTCTTAATCAAGTCGGAAAAATTTTCCCATATCTTGTTTTTTCTTTTTTTTTAAGTTATATATATTGTCAAAATCTCTTAGAGATATGGAATATAAAAAAATACAACGCAACAATGTGTTATTTAAATAAATCATGACTATTTTTATCCAATAACTCTCATTGGCTGGCAGAGGAATACCAAAAATTAATTAAAAGCTGTAAAGGCATACAAGTATTATGACCGTGAACTTAAACCTTTTGGCCAACAATAAATTGACCTAGCGAACAACCCCACCTTGAATTTCATCACGATTAATTTCATTAAACCGTTTGTAAATGCATACAACCAGAAATACAAATATTCTACCAATTATAAGTAAATGAATTTTGGTGTAAACTTTAATAAGCAATCTTAATTAACAATCTCCCTATGAAATTTAAAATTTAAAGATATCAGAAGCTATATTCTTTAGAAAAGAATGGCAAGAAGATCGCACCTATCTGATAACAAGAAACGGAACAACAAGCTAATTATCGTTATGAAGTTTTTTATGATTGCATCATTATACCATGTTTATTTAACATGTTATCACCTACTATTATTGGATATTATAATGTCTAATCAAAACTAAATGACTCAGTGTGACAACTTCTAACCTGAACAGAGGTCTAATTACTTTAGTAATCATTCATTTGAATTTATTATCATTAATAACACAGAGGTTGTTAGTGTAGATTGAGTAAGATCAATAAACCTTCAAGCCAAAGACTTTCAAGAACTTAAGACTCTACTTCAGGTTATATCTGGTTATTGAGAGGTGAAAGACGAAATTACAAGATTGCCCTGTGAAAATTAAAGAAACGAACTAATGTTCACTTAAAGAATTTCTTTTTTCTTCAGATTCATTTTTCTATTGTGAGGCAGTTGCTTGGACAACTGATAACTATTATTATTAGCGGTCAACTACGCTTAGGAAACGGACATTTCATAGTAAGACAACATCACTCGACAAAAGTTAATATCGGTTAATCCAGGGGTTATCCACGTGGTTCATCCTTGAACCCGTTATCCACGGGTTTACAGAATATCATAGGGGGCCAAGAGTATAAATCATAGTAATATCGTAGTCTATGGTACGAAATGGTACCTAGTGGTTCATGCCAAATGCACTTATATATACAATTATATCATAACGTAGCGAACAGACTGTTAGAAAATTCAAACATTAGCAATAAAACATCAGGCCCAATGTTATTCAAATATGACTTTTTTTTTACAAATTCTTTTATAAAATTTTAATAAAAATATTGATGTTTTCAAAATACTAATAGATATTTTAATTTGGAATTTATATTGCTAACATAATGGCTTTATTTCATTTATACATTCTAATTTACCTATAATGAAACATTTTTCGAGAATATACATAAGAAAAATTAGATTTTGCCTAACAGGATGTGAAAAAAGTTCAATAAATAATACGATATGATTATTATTATCATTTTTTAATTACAGTTTTATTTTATTATTATCTTATTTTATTATTATTATTTTATTAGTTTTTAATTTCACAGGATTAAGATATTCTTTAAGCTTGTTAGAAGAAATCCGACTGTTTTCGTGTTCTTGAGTATATTTCATATCTTGGGTTATTATTATAATTTTTTTACAAACTGGAAAAAAAGTAATAAAATTATAGCACTTAATTCGAAGTCTGAATCTGAATATTATTTTGCATATGTATTTTTTTTTTGTTTTATTTATCCTTCAGCATAATATAAATTTCACATGGTATGAGGTTCGTGTGAAATTTTTTTAGGTACAGACAGATAAATAAATACGTCTGAAGTGTACTGTAGGGAGTGCAAAAGCATGAAAAATGAAGGGGACAAGAGAGGCCCAAAGGACTGAGTCGCCTTGAATTGAATGAGTCAGTAAACTCAATTCCAGCAAGCAGCCCAGTCATGACCCTCCTGCAAGTTTCACAAGCCCCTACTTCCGGCGCTGTTCAAGGTTCATAGTTACCTCTCCCACTACGTCATAACGGATGGTCTTAAACGCCTCTCGAGAACCGTTCATTCAAATCCTTTGCAACCGGAAGACATTTACTACAGTTTCTTGCTGGAAATCCACCCAGAACTGTTATTTAAAGTTATTAACAATTTGCATAAGGTATTACAAAGCCTTCAGCAGGAACTAGCTGGTAAACAAAAACCATCGTAATAACACAAGATTCCAATAAAACTATATCATCTATTGCATAAAATGCAGTGAGACCCGATAAATCTATATAAATAAAAGAAAGGTTTTGTCTATACATTGCTTAGAACTGACTCATTTCAAGTTTTCTTTACGTTTCATAATTTTTTTTTAAATTTTTTCAAGTAATTTAAATTATCTTTAAAATTGCAGATTGACAACCCCTCTCAAGAATGGTATAAATACCAAAGTGCAACTCGCCATTTAGTTCGCTTTATAACGATAAATAACAATGTAGATACCATATCAAAGCATAACTCGCCCTTTAGTACACTTTACTCCAACGATAAGATAACTAATGCTAGATACCATATCAAACTTGCATACTCGCCCTTTATTACGTTCTTTAATCACCAACGTATTAAATATACAATGTAGATACCATATCAAAGCATACTCGCCCTTTAGTACGCTTTATAAACGATAAATAACAATGTAGATACCATATCAATATGCATAACTCGACCCTTTAGTACACTTTATAACGATAAATAACAATGTATGATACCATATCAAAGCATACTCGCCCTTTAGTTTTACGTTCTATTTTTTTAATTTTTAACGTATAAATAATAATGTAGATACCAACTATGTAAAGCATACTCGCCACTTTAGTTCGCTTTATAACGATAAATAACAATGTAGATACCATATCAAAGCATAACTCGCCCTTTAGTACACTTTATAACGATAAATAACAATGTAGATACCATATCAAAGCATAACTCGCCCTTTAGTACACTTTATAACGATAAATAACAATGTAGATACCATATCAAAGCATAACTCGCCCTTTAGTACACTTTATAACGATAAATAACAATGTAGATACCATATCAAAGCATACTCGCCCTTTAGTACGCTTTATAACGATAAATAACAATGTAGATACCATATCAAAGCATACTCGCCCTTTAGTACGCTTTATAACGATAAATAACAATGTAGATACCATATCAAAGCATACTCGCCCTTTAGTACGCTTTATAACGATAAATAACAATGTAGATACCATATCAAAGCATACTCGCCCTTTAGTACGCTTTATAACGATAAATAACAATGTAGATACCATATCAAAGCATACTCGCCCTTTAGTACGCTTTATAACGATAAATAACAATGTAGATACCATATCAAAGCATACTCGCCCTTTAGTACGCTTTATAACGATAAATAACAATGTAGATACCATATCAAAGCATACTCGCCCTTTAGTACGCTTTATAACGATAAATAACAATGTAGATACCATATCAAAGCATAACTCGCCCTTTAGTACACTTTATAACGATAAATAACAATGTAGATACCATATCAAAGCATACTCGCCCTTTAGTACGCTTTATAACGATAAATAACAATGTAGATACCATATCAAAGCATAACTCGCCCTTTAGTACGCTTTATAACGATAAATAACAATGTAGATACCATATGAAAGCATACTCGCCCTTTAGTACGCTTTATAACGATAAATAACAATGTAGATACCATATGAAAGCATACTCGCCCTTTAGTACCTTTATAACGATAAATAACAATGTAGATACCATATCAAAGCATACTCGCCCTTTAGTACGCTTTATAACGATAAATAACAATGTAGATACCATATCAAAGCATACTCGCCCTTTAGTACGCTTTATAACGATAAATAACAATGTAGATACCATATCAAAGCATACTCGCCCTTTAGTACGCTTTATAACGATAAATAACAATGTAGATACCATATCAAAGCATACTCGCCCTTTAGTACACTTTATAACGATAAATAACAATGTAGATACCATATGAAAGCATACTCGCCCTTTAGTACGCTTTATAACGATAAATAACAATGTAGATACCATATCAAAGCATACTCGCCCTTTAGTACGCTTTATAACGATAAATAACAATGTAGATACCATATGAAAGCATACTCGCCCTTTAGTACGCTTTATAACGATAAATAACAATGTAGATACCATATCAAAGCATAACTCGCACTTACATGGAAGATCACATTGCGGAATATATCTCACTATTTAGAAAGCAATATTTAGTATAAATGGCAATTTAAATAAATAAAAGGCAATGTAGATGGCATACCAATGTATGTTTCATCATTTCTACAAGATTTTGAAGGTAAATTACAAGTATTAACAACCATTTATTATGTACGCTAAAGGAGAACTGGAATGTGGACAATACCTAAAGCATTAATGACCACTTTTACAAAGCATAAACCACCATTTATTTGCAATTCACAATTTACGGGGTCGTCAATACAGGCTTATCAAAGAGTAAATCGCCATTTATACGGCAAGTAAAGGTAAATGAGAATGCAAACGACATCGGAAAGTTTAAATACCATGTACATCGTGTACTAAAGGTACAGGACTATGTACACGACACTATAATGTGTAAATTTACTAACTAATGCAACACAAGAATATAAAATAAGCACACTGAATATAAAACGTTATTTAGATACATATTATGGTTTTTGGGAGTAGGTAGATGACATCCTTAAAGGTAAATATCTAATAGTCTAATTAATAAGTGTTGTGCCAAGTCCATTGAGAAGAGACTGGGTCTTCAAAAATTAGAAATGTTAATCTGAGAGGTTGTTCTCTTGGAGAAGTACTGGAGGTGGAGTAGCAGGTAAAGGACACAAGGAGGAGGTGAAGGGCAGAGGCTGGTGGAATCGATACGACTGGGCAGACACGTAACAGGGTCACGTGGCAGTCTGGCGGGCGCCACCCTCCCTTCCTGGCCTCCGCCCAACTCTGGGAGTTGACACATTACAGCCACGTTCTCTCAGCCTCGCTATGTGCCCGTCGAGAAGAATCATGCGTACATTCAAATCAGGGCCATATTCATTGGATTACTGTATTCACTGTAGTCAGCATAAAAGCAGTCTTACCCTTAACCATGTGCATCACCATAGTGACGCCATCGCGAACAACACATTGTTACCACTCACCATATGCATCACAATAGTAACGCCATCGCGAACAAGACATTGTTACCACTCACCATATGCATCACAATAGTGACGCCATCGCGAACAACACATTGTTACCACTCACCATATGCATCACCATAGTGACGCCATCGCGAACAACACATTGTTACCACTCACCATATACATCACAATAGTGATACCATCGCGAACAAGACATTGTTACCACTCACCATATGCATCACAATAGTGATACCATCGCGAACAAGACATTGTTACCACTCACCATTTGCATCACAATAGTGACGACATCGCGAACAACACATTGTTACCACTCACCATATGCATCACCATAGTGACGCCATCGCGAACAACACATTGTTACCACTCACCATATACATCACAATAGTGATACCATCGCGAACAAGACATTGTTACCACTCACCATATGCATCACAATAGTGATACCATCGCGAACAAGACATTGTTACCACTCACCATTTGCATCACAATAGTGACGACATCGCGAACAAGACATTGTTACCACTTACCATATGCACCAATACAACAAATTTGCTTTAATTTATCTTCCCTCCTTGACATTGCCTCTTGTCCTCTTGAAGACAACAGCTGTTGAAATTTAGAAGCGAATTGAATTATTGTCTTTTTTTTGTAATTTCCCTGAAGCATGTAAAGTCATGTGAGACTTAAGGCCAGAAATTTATTATTTCAACATAGAAACAAATTAAATAACTGCTTCGTTTTACTTAGTTTCATTAGGTGAGTTATATAAAATTTAGCAACAGGATGAAGATCTGGGACCTTTTGTTTATACGTCTTCAATAGAGCAAGTCAACAAGTTAAAGTAAATAAACTAGTTTTAGTTAAATATCCGGGATAGGAGAATTGGCAGCACTGTCGAAGTATAACTGCATTGTAATAGGAGAAGATCCTACCTTGTTTAATAATTCTTACAATGAGCTAGCTTGCTGTCCAATTAAAATAGTTCAGGGTTATTGTTATCATATTCCCATAGCATCTCTTTATCAATACACTTATAATTATATTTCTACAAGTATTTATTATGAAATCTATATAAAACACTATTTTTCTTTCTTTATCGAGGTTTGGTCTAGCATCAAACAGAAAAAAACCCGTAAACTTTATGTTATTAAAGTTCATAAATATATATGGTTTTTGGATGAAGAAGAACAAGTGTTGGAAACGCGTTGTTGGTTTTGACAGCAACATCTTTTGTGTGGAGAAAAAAATTTTTAAATTTCCCATCACGCATAAATTTTATTAAAATATATTTCATTAAGTCATTTAGCATTAGGAACTTGAAATATTTACAGTCATGTAGGTCAATCATAATATATCCCTCCTTTAGTGAACCACTACAGTGTAGGGTAAACGAAAAATAAATTAGGGACAAAAAGTTTAACCTTTCTCGGCTTTCTGTTCTTTTATCAAAGTTCCTAATATTGACTCTGTTCATTTTTTAGTTTTAAATATGTAGCTACCACACGAAAACATTACAAATATACTTATTAAAACATATAATAAAAGTATGTATAACAAACAGGCAGGTAACCAAGCCAACTTTTCAGTTCTTCACTATCGAAAACAGATAAATTTTCGTGAACCCCCGGCTTTAGAATTGTGAACATTTTTTTGTCATGCTATAACGAAGACTCCCGTGGACTCCTGAGGGTCCACCTGGACCACTTTGGGATCCACGGCTCTAGATAACACGACTGTCAAGTAGAGCGCTACATTGAAGTTGACGCATTCAGCTGAAAACAGTGCTAGTTTGAAATTCTAAACAGTAATTAACTTGTAATAGTCTAGACAAAGACAGCACTAAACTGAACTTCTCAACTTTAGAGCTTCAAAAAAAAACTTCTTCAGAAGAAACTCAACACTTGTGATCCTTTTAACATTTCTTTTAAATGTTCACTTCAAATACAATATTATTATATTTAGATATGCTAAAGAATTAGCATTTACAAATAACAGTTGAGATTAAATAACCAATGGTTTCTACGGATGTATTCTGAGAAAAGGTCCCGCGGCTTTTCAACCCCATTGAGGAGATGTAACCAAAAGATCACCATTGGTATGAATGAATGGCCATATTTACTGTTTCCTGTTAGATCAATGAAAGTTAAACAACATAAATCGTGGATAGGACTTGGATAGGTGACATCAAGTGAAGTAAACGGCTTTGGTAATATAGCTCTCTCATGCTTTAAATAAGGGCACTAATTAGATCAAAAATACGTTAACATTCTCTCAAGAGTTGGTATTGAAAAAAAAGAGATTAATTACTGATGAATATTGATCATATTACTAAATAAAATCATTAAGATAATTCATATTAGAAGTAAAGAATAAGAAAACTCATAAACTTATCGGTAGTGACGACTGAGGGGATCATTACTTGGTAAGCAGGGCCCGTTTTTTAATCCAACAAAAAAGGAGTCTGATTATCAATTGAGAGAACTAGAAAATAAAAATCATATTGAGCAACAAGAAATAAATAATTATTTTCAATACACAGGATCCCGTCTGATCACCCAAGTCAAGGAATATCGGGCGTGGTTACCACTTGAATGGGTGACAGCAGTGCTGTTGGTGCCGCGGTAATGTAGGTCCGAATAAAAAATGAGTCAAACGTTCGCCCCTTTTATAACCCAAATTATGTAAATTTAAAAAATTAATAAATATAATTTGAACTAGAAATGATGTACATATTTTTAATGCCATCCCTAGCAACAAGAGGTGGCATACTAACATACCATCTTATCTCACGATTTGAAGCTGATTCTACAACGGTAGGCACAGATTTGCCTTAGTTCAGTTTATTAAAAGAACCGCTAACTAAGAATAAGAACTTAAGTAAGAGTTAGCTCTATGTAACATAAGAACCTCTGACATAAGAGTTATGTTCTCAATCTTACCTATACAGAGGTTCTAAGTAGGAGTTACCCCTGTGCAATATAGAATCTCTGACATCCAAATGTATCTCGACGGACGGATTTCTGTCATCTCCACAAATTTCCCATCTCATGCATGAAAAAATGTTGAACCACTGTATATTCAACTATGAATCTGTAAATTATTTCATCATCATATGAATTAGAAAGGAAATTATAGTAAGTAGTTGAGATTTTAAAGGATCTAGAAGAATAAACTTGCCAAGAGAGCGAGAACAAATTACCCATCACATACATGAAAAAATGCATCTTATTAGTACTAGATGAGGGCAGGCTAACCCAAAATAGTGTTTATAAATAATAAAAGCACTAACTAGGTTAAAGAAAAGAAGACATTACGAGAACGACATGTGTAAAAGAGCAACATTAAACAGGATTCAAAGGGTGTTACCCTCTGAGAGATTTATAACTCAAAAAATTGAGATCGAAGACAGCGATAAGAGTTTTTATTCGTTGAGAAATGAATATATAGACCTATCCAGGAGGAAAGAAACACCTTAGAGAGCACGTTACGATGGCGACTAGCCAAACGTCTTCCTCCCCTCTCCATCACTCTCTATATATAATGCCTTTGGTTAAATCTGTTAAGCATTCAGACTATTAATAAAAGATTTTAATTCTTGTTTTAAAATATAACAATGACTTGTAGAGTATGCTATAAAAAAAAAAGTATAAAATACCTCGCCTCGATTGGGCATTCGTCTTTAATTGTTATAAATAGCATCTTAAATTGCAAGTCAGCGTTAGTCTACTTACGTGGTACCAGGGATTCACTGTTCGTATCTCACTCTAACCCCACAATATTTGATTGCAAAAAAAAATTGTTCCGACAAAACGAAAAGCCTGTCTATATTGCTTCATTAACGCATAACCTGAGCTATTTCGGTTACAATTCGAAATAACAGAAAATCTGTTGCTACATTTTTAACTTCGAAGTTCCCTCCCTCATCCATAGTTTTTTGTTTTTTTTTATGAGTTCTGGAAAATTCTGCTTTTCAGATCCGTGAACAATTCACTTGCTCAGGGTATGGGGGTCCCGACCCACTAAAAAGCCACATCCTAATACCTGGCAATATCCGACACGGAAACCGTTTTGACATTACTTGGTACCGGTGCAGTCAGTCCCCCTAAGCAGGAATCACCGCGTCGTCCCCATTCCTTCGTCTAAGAATTATCGGTGTCCTTACCAATCACCTTCATTATTCTTATGACGGAGGACATCCACAGTATATAACTCAAACCTGACTTAAAAAAAATGTATAGGTACGATATTCCCACGAGGAAAAAGATGCTGTTTAAAAATAGAAGATCCGTCTGTCCCGAATGAAAAAAGATGTGAGTTACTCTTACAAGACGACTATTCTGAATAACCCGGTAAATTATATTTAGGATTTAAGACGAATAATGACGTTACTAACGCCAGTAGCTGATACGCTTTACTATTTCATCTGATTTTGACTCAACAGGACGGGATTTCTGAATTGAACAAGCTCTTAACACAGAACTTGGCTCGCATAAACAAAGGTATTATAATAAATCTCTAAGCTATGCATAGTCAACTATTCACAGAATTCAAAAGATCTGCGAGCGAACAAGCAATTTGTGACACAATAACAAATCTATCTTTAGTTGGATGACCCAATTTTAAGGAAACGTTATAGTCTATGGGCACTTTGTTAACACAATAAGGAAATATAGGTTGCTAAAATTTAAAATACGATTTAAACATTAATCGTTTTGAAATAAATAAAATAAAATAATTAAGAGACAAATGAAATGGGTGTTTCAAACGTTTGATTTAAGGACAGCCTACGACCTAATTATATACGTTTGTTTAAACATTTGCTAACTGGAATAGACCAAAGGACATTTCTTATTATAACACACAGGTATATATATATTGTCGACTCGCCTAGACGCAAAATTAGACAAGTCTAGAATTAATCTGATTTCACCTAGGCTCAAGCCTTGGTGTCAATCTAACGCCCTTCAGGCTAATCATAACCCACTCAGATTTCATTTTAAAATGCACATGCACACGCCTCGTCTTCATGCACATTCATTACAAACACCAACATCTTTCTAAAAACTTATTCCCTTATAGATCTATTTCATTCTGAAGGATATTGATCGTTTGCAAAATAGAAGTACGAACTAATATTTAATTCAAAATTATATATATTTCAATAACGACTCCCTAACATTGTTTTTGTTACTTCCTAACCTTATTAAACTTATATAAATAAAAATATATAAATAACGGTCTATTACTTATAAAAACGAAGTAATAGACCGTTACAGGTATAAAACATAAGAAATAAATTGTTTGTACAGTTTTCCGATTAAAGTTGTTTCTCTAATCGGTGAGGGATGAGTAGCCTAGGGCAGAAACTTATGAAAAACAAATTTCGACTAAATATGATCTAATTTTCAACAATGTGTGTACACAGGAAGGACTGCTACCATAATTTACAATTATATATATACACTTAAAATAAACTGTGACACATAGAAAGAAACACGACAAAGACTCACTTATCGATATTTCGACCATTATGGCGATCGCCCTCTGGAGAAGAAGTGAATTGATGGAGGGACGACTGTCAACTAAAAAAATTTCTGGGTGAGGACTAAAGCAGTGCTGCCGCGAAGGAGAAGAATAAAAAAGGAACCAAGGAGTCAAGATCAAAGAAAAAAAAATTATTAAAGGAGAATAAAGGAAAAGAAAACAAAGAATAAAGGAAATATATAAAAAAATTTTGAAAAAATATAAAATAAAAAATTGTTAAGATAATAAAAAATAAAATAAAAATACAGTAACAAAATAATAAATAACTAACGGTTCAAATTCAAGCCAGCTTTTGAGCGTATATATATATATATATATAAAAATATTTCACATAAACTCATTTCATTAATTGTGAAACAACAATCAATGATCAAACCACAATAAGAAATGGGAAAACAAGACTAAGATCTTTCAACCGCAACAAGCGGTCTTCGTTAGAAGAGTTGGTTTTTTGACTCTGACGAAGACCGCTTGTTACGGTTGAAAGATCTTAGTCTTGTTTTCCCATTTCTTATTGTGGTTTGATCATTGATATATATAAATATATATATTGTTAAATAACCCCCCATATTTGGCTTGTATCTGTTTCTTACACAATTTCTCCAGTTTCCGGAATTCCTTGCTCGTCTCTTTATAAAAACTATAAAGCTTATCACCAATATTGCTAGTCGACATGTTTCGAATGTACCACATTCATCATCAGGACAATAATGAGAGTAATAGTAGGATTGTTAGTTTATATATGAAGAGACGGTTTAATGAAGAGACGAGGAAGGAATTCCGGAAACTGGAGAAATTCTGTAAGGAACAGATACAAGCCAAATATGGGGCGTTATTTAACAATAAATGTTTAAATGAAGGACTGCTTCCAACTTTTACAAGTATATATATAGATATAGATATATGTGTGTGTGTATATGTGTGTGTGTGTGTGTGTGTGTGTGTGTGTGTGTGTGTGTGTGTGTGTGTGTGTGTGTGTTGTGAGAGAGAGAGAGAGAGAGAGAAAGTGTGTGTGTGTGTGTGTGTGTGTTAAATCATTGTAAGAAATTCAGAAAGGGACTAAGATTTTTAGTCCAGACAAAACTGGTTTTGTCTGGGTCACACCTCGAACTAACTGATTTCGAGTCTTACGCGTCAATTTTTATTTTACGTGTTTATTGTGAAATCTTAATTATACAAAGGAACAGATACAAGCCAAATATGGGGCGTTATTTAACAATAAATGTTTAAATGAAGGACTGCTTCCAACTTTTACAAGTATATATATAGATATAGATATATGTGTGTGTGTGTGTGTGTGTGTGTGTGTGTGTGTGTGTGTGTGTGTTGTTAAATCATTGTAAGAAATTCAGAAAGGGACTAAGATTTTTAGTCCAGACAAAACTGGTTTTGTCTGGGTCACACCTCGAACTAACTGATTTCGAGTCTTATGCGTCAATTTTTATTTTACGTGTTTATTGTGAAATCTTAATTATATGTACTCCCTGTAATAAATAGAAAATCAAATCGATCCAAAGTGAACAACAAAATTACTGAAAAGTCCACTATCGTTCTACCTGCGCTTTGTCTCCCTTTTCTTCCTCCTGATAATGGTTACGCTGTTAGTCTGTCGTTCATTAAGTTATGGCCCACATGAACTCACAGAGAATTACTGGAGGTCCAAAAGGAAAAAATAGTGTTTTGAGGATCCATAACATTCAGTTACTGCTCCATGTTAATTTTATGAGGATAGCATAACCAAACCCATATCAAAGCGTGACGACCTAACCCTTAGAATATTCAAACATAATAATTAAAACATAACATGCAATATCTTCCTCAGTTTGTTATAATGTTCCAATGTTCCAAATTCTCTATTAATTTTTTTAATTTTATATCCAAAATAGATTCTTTTAAAATTCATGTCAGCATAATTTACAAATGTTATGTTAATAAAGAAACATTTTGTTACTGTTTTATAAAGATGTTTGTATTTTGACATCACGTAAATAATATGAGCTTTTTTCAATCAAACAAAATGAATGTTTGTTTGAAAATTTACATGCGCATAATTATGTTTTTTGAAGAACCCCGAGAGTAGGAGGAGAGTTTAGTCCACAGATGGCAAAACAGCTCAGAGAGGGTTTAAAGCAAACAAAGGTTGAGAACAAATGCTGTAAGTGTTTAAATCTAGTATTTAGTCTACATTTGAGAAATTCTACACATAAAAACTTAAACACACCGTAAGTAGTTCCCTGAGAGTTTTCTCAATATTATTTAGAGACTTTCACCAGGAGTATAGAATTCAGGTTTACCGAGAGAAAGGCTTCAATGACGCACATTGATATTGACATTATTCATAAACTATCGGACCGAGAACAACCTAAAGAAATAAACATGAACCATTAATAAGAATTGTGTATGACGAAAAGTATTTGTACATGTTGAAAAGAAAAAGAAGTGGAATAAAAAAATCAAAATTATTTACGATAAAAAAAGAAATACGTATAAAAGAAAACATCTTTTAGTTTTGTCAATGAGTGGACCATAAAAGTAAATTTCGTAAATAACTGTTTGGTATTTTATGGAGAAACTGAAAATAGATTTAGGTTTAAATTGTACATTGTAACATTATCCAAGGCAGTTTGATAGTGCAGTAGATCATTCACCGAATCCTCAAGAGGTCAGCCACCCTTTGACTGAGAACACTGTTTACGACCTCTTCCGCAATTCGACCAGTCTCAAATACCCTCGTATCTCTCAAATATCTTTTACTCTCATAACAACCCAGAGAAAAGTTATTTTTATATCACCCTTTTTTTTCTTTATAAATTATATTTCCGTGAGATAAACGGTAGCATAGTTTATCAGAGGTCAACCAGGAACTAATACTGTAACTGTCTATGGCAAAAGAGGATACTATTAGGCAACTCAGAAGTAGTGCAATCAGTTACCTTGTAGAATTCATCCATGTTGGGAACATGGTTAGTTAGAAGAAATAAATCAAATACTTACATGTGATATTTCCACCTAACCGAATACGAAAACAGATAACCTCCCTCATTTACATCAGGGGCGCTCAGACACTTGCATGCGAGTACTTATCAAACGAACAGTCAAGTCACAATCATCTAACACTGAATTTACTTAGACGTATATTGAGGATTCTTTGAATTTATCATGATGTATGTAATATATCATTATAAAATCTACTCTTCCCTTTTCATATGAAAGGATACGTTTTTTTTCTTCTTGCCCGATTCATTCTTATATTCTTTCTTAATTTTAAAAGAAAAAATTAAAAGTAGAGACTAAGAGGCAACTTACTGACTAGCTCATTAGCTACACTGCACTTAAGAGCCACTTTTGCCGCGGCACTGTAACCTAAGCATCATTCGACAGTCCTGTGATCAATCAGTGACAGGATGAATTATTGGCTGATGTTAATTTTCTTAATGCGTATTGCCAGTAATGCCTTGGTAAATAGACATGTCGAGTATCATATCAATGCTTTCTCCTCTTTAGCTCAGTGATATCAATAACTACATTTCCTGTTTCTCATTTGCATTATCATCCCACTAGAGCATTTCTCCTATTATATAACGAAAATAGAATAACTATATACTGCACTACATGAAAGCCAAGTATCAAGAACACTTGAAATAATCAGGGCACTCGAAACTCTCTAAATTGGGGAAAAGAGATTCAATTAAGTGATTGTGACACCACTTACAACAAGAATGAAAATATTTAAAATAAAATAAAAACAACACCTTAGGACACGCTACCGAACCTCATCTAACAAAATCTACTTCCCTACCTGCTTTTTCTTGCTATGACCAACTCACCGGGTTAAATATATCGACAAAAGAACACTGTGCATAGATAAGTGACCTTATTTTCCTTAGAAATATATATTTAGCGTATTTTGATATACTTTTCCATACTATTTGTAAATGTTAATGGGAAGTAAAAATCAGTTGTAATGGGGATTTAAATGGTATTTAAAAGTTATACATACATCTGATAACACAGGGATTTCATTCAGTACCCATAAATTCAGGGAAAAAATTTAATTTCATAACATCAAACACATTAGTTAGGATTTAAAAAAAAAATATATCAGGATTTGAGTTGACAAGTTGACAGTATGTTGTTTCCAAGAATTCAATCGTGCTAAGAAAAATAAATAATTGTCGATTAAAGTTAGTCATTTAAGAAATTAAGATATACAAATACTAACTGTGTTCTCCAAATTGTAGAACCGTACAAAAGAAAAAAGAAAGTTCAAATTATATAGTAAACTAATACAAGATAAACTAGTTTCTTCATTGAATTGATACTGCAAAAAAAATTAAATTAAATAAAAAATAAAGGAGAAAGTTATATTTAAACTTGATATAGTTTCTCAACCACTCAATAGCCGAAGCACAAAAATTAGTTTAGATGGACCTATTTCCTCGAGAACCAATTCAGTACTTTGCTATATACTTAACCATAATCGTTTTCAACAATTAGATCAGTTCTTCTTAAAGAACCATTCGAACATCTCGCCAACACGTTTATTCTTGTATAATCTAAATTATACCAACTTCAACGGTAAGAACTATAAATAAGTCAAGGTAGAAAGGTAGATCCATGTTCAACTCTCTCCTGGTCTTCGATATTTTCAATGGGATGTGTAAAAACTTGAACACATCGTCCTTCGGAGGGCCTATATGATGGTTAAAGATCCCCACTCTTAACAAACCTCGAGGACACGAAAAAAAGGACTTCCGATATATCAGGTACTGTCGCTCAATCATTACTAAAATGAGTTTCAAACAATAAACTTCACCCCTAGAGTTGAAAGCCTATGAGTCCAGCCTTTAGAAAACTAACGAAACAAGTAGAAGTACTTGTTTGTAAAAAATTAAAAATTATACAACACTTTGGATGAGTTAATTCAAGAGCACAACAAGTAACCTATACTGGGTAACACCTAATCTCCAGCCTTAATCGACACTCCTATCTTGAGAAAGGTCTAGCATATTTGTTTTGGACAATCGAAGGTATATTAAACTGTTAGACGTCTAATTAGATTAAAAAATTAAAATCCTTATGAGAATCAATGAGTACACGAAACCATGTGGTGACGTCTATGACTCAGACGAATGTTTCAGTTCTTGATAGATTGCCAAGAGTTTTCATGAAATAAGATAAAATTGCTTTTTATAAAACTTTGTATTTCAAAAACGGATACATAAATTTGGGATAAAGTAAATCATGTCTAATTTTTTTTTTTTTTTTTTGTAAGAAGGTGAAATGCATTTACGTACATAGTGCTGGGTACAATATATTAGGGGAACTTCAAAAGAAGTTAAATGAACATGTGAAAGAAGTCATGGTTTAGAACCGGAAGTGAGAGATGAGTGAAAATTGCGAATTTTAGATAGAACCGGTTTCAAAGGAATTACAGCTTCACGGCCCGGCTCTGCACTTCAACAAACTGTTTTAATGAACTCGATAATATGAAATTGAATGTTCCTATTTTATATTTAGAAAGCAATGATAACTACCGAATGACCTGGAACCGGAATAAAGGTTATAGCAGTACCCATTTTTTTCACAGATTGAAAGCCAAAAAACAAAATATTTCAATAAAAATTAGTTTATTAAAATATAACGACAAATTCCTCAAATAACCTAATTCACCTATAAATATAAAAACTGGCTATTTGTCTCTGAATCCGATTGCAAAATGACAAACACAATTAGAAGGAATAGGACACATTTTCATAACAAACAATAAACACTCTAAGTTTGGAGTCTTCAATATCACCTAACTCAAGTGATTTTAGAGTAGAGAACTTTAACCAGTACCTGACATCGTGCAGGTTCGGGACCGAAGGCTTAACAACCTGTCCGAGGGAAGACGTGCTCAGATTGTTTTTAAGTACTTACGATATGACAGTAAGTACTTTGAAAAGCATAGTCATATATATCTTGATAAAAGTATCAACCGTGAAATAGTATATGAACAAATTTATCAGGACTCGGTTAGCTCTTTAGGTTCAATTCAAAGTGTCAATGCCAACGTGTCGGCTTGTACATAAAACCTTTTTTACAGCCCTACACAACAGAGGAAATATAACAATTAATCCAAACATCGAACAACTAAACTTACAAACAAAGAGAAAAAAATACAACATGGAAATACAATAACAATTTCAAAAATACCCTTGATCATTTCTATATTGCTTAGTGCCTATTTGTTTTGTATAGTGAAAAAATTTGGTGCCTTGCTTGGTTGCAGTCCACTGTTACATGTTTCTTGAAACAAGTCAATTGTTGAAATCTGAAATATGTTTTATCTGTTTCGAAACGTTATACTTGTGTAAGTCCTTTGACTTATTTCTTGTCTGAAATCTATGAGCATGACGAATCCTTTCCTTGTATGGAGTGGGGGTGGTGGGGGTTCTTGAACTCGTCATAGAGGTGACTTCATAGAAGAGATGCTCAAAGCACGAGGCTTTCATTAGAGCCGGCAACCTGCAACTGCAACAACCCCCACAAACCCACTCCACAAGAAGAACTATCAAGTCATTTGGCCATGAAACAACCAATCATATATATGATATAAATGTCAAATGTCATTCAAACTAGGGTAGCGAGTGACTCGGCACCTTCTAACAGCCGCATACTTAGATTCATCTAGACCAGTAAAACTCCACACTTCTTGGAAATGTTTCATTTATCATAACAATTCTGTTTTTTAGTTACTGGATCACGTTAACGGGTACCACTTCCAGTATAATATTTAGTTAAGTACTGAAGAGGTCTGCAAAAAGGACTTATCAGATCGAATCTATAACTAAACCCGTCAAGGTTGTAAGCAATACAAGATTTATCGCAAAATGTATAGATCAATATTTTTCAAAAAGAAATGTTATACTACCTTACCGGGAATATAATAAAACACATTCAGTTATAAATAATTCCCTAAAACTTTTAATTGAAACATTTTTCTCTATAGTGATCGAATGTGTATTTCTTTTCTTTTTTTTTTTTTGAAAAATATTTCCTAAGCCCTCGAAATCATAAAAACTGCAAAAGTGTAAAATCACAGTTTGACGTATGTTACATTTCGACACTAGCTTTATCACTGAAACAGGTATTAAGCTGATTATTTTAATCGATTTCATGTTATTTTACGATATCATAATATTTCATTAGTTTACTAATGTTTCATTTTGGTGAAATTAATAACAATTGACAGGAAAATATAGCTATAAATTCCTAGATCATAGCCAACTTTATATCAAGCAGTAGCAATTATAATCATTTTATTTCATCGTATAACTGTCACAAAATCTGGTTCACTGGAAATTTAATGCATGTATTCTACACCAAAAAATACTAGTATTTCAAACAAAATAAAACTAGAAATTAACCACAGTAGAACCTCCCAGTGGTACTTTATTTTGTTCCCAGATCGTGATGGTATTGTGATTTACTCGTACTTCGAAAAAATTTATCCTATTGAAATTAATACGAAAATAAATAATCCATTCCACCCCCATAATGCCTGTTTTTAAGTTTATTTATATTAAACAGAAAAGATACAATTAGAAAAAATCTGGAGTGGCCTGCACTCAACTTTACCATAAGTGAACTTAATATCAATGTTCTTGGGAATATAATATATAATGTCTCATTTAAACATAATGTAAACATTTAAATGGGAGATGCTTATTAGTCTTTCATTTCTAGGGTAGTACACATAGTGATTGATCGACTTATCAATATATAAGCTTATTTTTGTCCATCCAACAGCTGATCCAAATAATCTCATTGGTATAACTACAGCAGTAATAACATTTTTGAAAAGCCAAACTGAAAATTTCTTGATACGAAATAATCTCCTACAAGAGAACATGCGCTTGTTCAAAGAGCCAGTGGATTTCTTATATCGGTTACTTGACCTCCTACCACATTGAATATTTAAGTAAAATTTTCAAATTTAAATCAGAAAAATACTCTTATTTTCTCTGAAAACATCAAAACATCCAAGAAAAAATGTCGTTTTAAATAATTTATAATTAAGGATATACAATAATTGCATTTATTAATCTTCAAACGAAAGATTTCCTTTCAAATTATGTTTTACATTATTAGTTTTTTATAGAATTATTACACTGAGAATTTTATGGCTTCTCAGTATTTATTAAAATCATTGTCCTTCCCGTTTATCGAAAATCATATATACCAATTTTCTCTGCGTGAGTGTTATCTTTTTCCTGCGTCATGTACTCTATTATAATCTTGCTATGAATGTATATTGGAAAAAAATGTATCAGTAATTAACCAGTTTACATACTCAACCAGTTATTCAATATAATTTATATCATTTATAGTTGGGACCTTCTAATTTTTGAAAATAATAAATATGAACTATTAGACTAGAAACTAGAAAACTTGTCTCAGTGGTTTTGCTCAAAAAATTTCTAAGTCAACGTAAACATTGTAAAAAAATATCAAAAATTCGACAAGAATAGCAGGTGATCCCTTAGTCTAGGATAAACAAACAGTTTTTACAGCTTTATTGCTCTTTCCCATAATTGAAACTTCATGAATATTTCTTTATTAATTGCTAATTTTTTGTTCCATTTATGGTCAAATTTTCATGAGTTTTTAATGAGCCGGTTGGCGTCAAAAAAACATTTTCTGAAAACAGAAATCGTACATTAATGCCCCTTTGGTGAATGTAATTTTGAAAAAAATTATTTCAAATCATTTTCCATATAATGTTCTATTTTTAAGAATAGTTTCATTTTGATCCGTCAAACAGTATGCCTTGTATAGCTCTCACAAGCGTTGAGATTTAATTATAAGTCAAATTTTTTACATTTTATTGAAAAAAAAAATATTTTCCTCTGTTTTAAAATTCTGAATATATTTTTCGTTTGTTCCATTTGCAACCTCAAAGACAATGCTTAGGAGAAAAAAATGTTTTCTAAAAAACGGTTTTTACCAAAAAAAGTGACTTTCCCGTCATGCATAATTCTTCCCAAACAATAGGATCTTCATCCCTATGAGGCCCATTTTTGTGTAAAATATTAATTTGATCCATCAAAGATTCTGGGCCGTAGCGTGGTAACAAGCAATGCTAACACACTCACCCACACACACACACACACACACACACACACACACACACAGAAATCATCGAGAAAACTTCCAAAAACGACTTCAGGGACCTCAAAACATGTAATTCCGTCAAAATCTCGAGGTCGAATTTTTTCACGATCACTATTCTTTACTTATAGTAAAGTAAAAAATGAACAATACGGTACATATAATATGAATAATAAAAATGCTGAATAGAATTAATCTACTAAACTTAAAACGGAGACCAACTAGGCATGAGGAGGCGGTCGCTTGTACTACGAATGTTTACTCGTCGTACGAGAAAGAAATGTGTACGTATGGCTGCTCGTAAAGTGAATTGTTCGTACAACAGGAGTAAAGCGAGTGTTTCGTCACCCCTACAACTGGCATTGATGAGTGCTGAGTCGCGATTACTTCACGCTTTGCCGGTTTTTCCTCCCGTCGCAAGGTCGCCCGCTGGGCCTTCGTCAGGTGACCAAGGCGCCAGTCGCAGCCAAGTCGCTCTATATATAGAGTCACACTCTCAGGCCCAAACAGCCATTTCGCTTGCTTTTATTTTTCATCTAACAATCTCTTCAAGGTACTCCAGTGAAAAGATTACCAAAAAAAATTAACGAGGTCTAACTCAACTTTCCTACAACCTAAACGTATTACAAAAGTCATTCACAAATAGCTTAACTGCATTATTGATTTTACTATATTTCTTTATATTTTCCTAATTTTAACGAAAATGTAATTATTGATACAAGAGCAGGAAAGTGTTTAGCTCATTTCTGATAAGATTTGTAAGTTAATGTAAATAATCAGTCATTCTAAGTTCGGCTCGGCGTTTTTGGCAGTTCGGCTCGGAGTTTTTGGCCATTACCTGTTGCAGTCATTCAATATCCTTGAAATCGTTTGACAACACTCTATTTTTATGTATACGCTGTATGCCACATGAGACGGTTGTAGCACAATACGAAGCAATAGACTGGCGAGCATGTCTAACTCTTTATGCCTCTTCAGATCATTTTAATTAACAATTAATGAACTAATAAAGATACCAGGACTGAGACAAGTCAGAAATGATTATGAGCCTCTCATGGGATAGGAAAAAGATTTCATTGATGTCATCTGAAAAAAAAAAGATCCGTCTTCCTGGTACGCTGGCAATATGACAGTTTGTAACGGGGGTTAATATTTTACATTTAACAATATTATTCTTCTGATATATTAACTCATTAGAACATTTAAAATTTTTTTAACAAACTTATAAACAACAATTTTAACACTTAACACTTTTAACAATTTTAACACAACAAATTTCTAAGTCAAGGTAATTTGTTAGTTTTCTTAGTTACTATTACTATTTATTATTAGTTATTTATTATTATTTATTAGTTACTAACAATCCAAAAAAATTGTTAGTTTTTATAGTATAAGAGGTTATTTATATCAGGTGTTGGAAGCCAATTGTAAGCAGGTCTCTTTGGTCCAAACCACAGCGCGTTAGTCTAATATAAATGTCTTGGGTTCGATACCTCAAAATTTCACATATTTTATTATTTATTCAGTTCAGATAATGCACGTTGGCAAGGAAACAATCAAGATCGGTCGTCAGAGGTTTATAAGTATACCAGATATTTGATTAAAATTTTATACATAAGAATTAAAACCACCAATAAAATTTCACTATTTTCTGTTTAAAGAAAAGGAGACCGATAATCAGTGAACGCTGCTTATGGTGTGACTAATGTAAACTAATAACAGTGGGAAAGTGCGATTTACAGTTAAATCAATATAAATGTTGTGGAGTTGTTAATATCAAGAAATTGGTCATAGATTAATAGGATTGGACGTGAATAAGGACGAGTCGCAGATGGTCGTGAGGCCAGGAAGGTATTTTAGGTAAGAGGTCGAGAGTGATGCAAGTGGATGGGCGGATAAGGAGATTGGTTGAATGAATTTAGAAGATAATGCCCTGTTATTTATGACGGCTGCGGAGGGGGGATGAAGGCCAGCACAGCTCTTGAAGCGGACGACGTAGTAGCGAGGCCCGGCTGATGTCGGTGGATGCATCAGACCTGGAGGCGTAACACTAAGAAACACACCCAAGTCCCAACAGCTTAGAGCCATTGCCTTAGCCTGTCATTGGCTAATGGTACAATAATCTGCCAAAATACCAAGTCTTCTTGACAATATCCTTACACGCCATACTTCCATCAATTCAAATACGAAAAAATGGATTTTTTTTTTATTTTTTAAGAGCTATTAATGTTTTATTCATATCTTCACAAATCCATTTATGAAATTAACAACTGTAATGGTCTTATTTCCATCACCAACAATTACAAGCATTCACCTTAGAACTCTACTAAGGACGGAATATTTCGCCCATTTGTTATTCAGCATCCATTTTCGTTATGACAAAACAAGGTAAAAACTATTTCACAGAAATATGCAAAAATTGCTCTTTTTAATTAAATTCATACATAACTTTTATTTCAAATAAGATATTGTTTGTTTTTGCGAAATTTGATTCTCTTGAAATTAAGCTACTCATGAAAAAAACACGTAAATTTTAAGTTTATTTCTTTCAGCCTGAGTAAGCAGGAATAGGCTCTGAGAGCACAGTTAGTTAAACTTTTATATATATATTAAAATATTATTAAAATATATATAATATATATAAATTAAAAACACACGAAGTCTCTACTTTTCGGTTTGAACCGTCTTCAGGAGAGATAAGAGAGGGAAACCAAACGCACTATTGGACGATTGGAGCCAACCATCTCTATACCAGTGTGCATGGCTTCCTTCTCTTATCTCTCCTCAAATATGTTGGACACAAATTTCATTAATACTTTACTTGTTCAATCTGTTATAGCGTGGTACTTATTCATATTGGGGAATTTCAAAAAATACGTCTCCACACAAAAAAAAATTTCAATTTCAATCAGGAAAGGAAAACCGTTAAAAGGATCGAAACATTTAAAGTGAGTGAGTCATAATTAAAGTGAGTCATAGTATCTGTTTTTCATTCTTGTTTCTCAAAAGTTTTTAAATATATACATATAAAAGAAAATATATCATTTTACCACTTAAAATTGATCGTAAACATACCATTTTTTCCAAATTTTTCATCTTTCCAAGCGATCTAGAGAGTCAACGATGTAGCATGTTACATTCTTTTGTAATGTTACTAATAATCACTGTGGTACTAACAATGACACAAAATTGCATATCTGTATATAGATATGTCTTCTACCACAGCGCTAGCAAATCGAATCGATAAACCATTAAAAAGAAAAGTCCGATAGACGACAAATATAAGCCTGAATCGATAAAAGAAAATCACATTGACAAAACGGAAAAGAATTTGAGTCATGGAATCAATATTTCAGGAAAAATCACCCTCTAATAGATACTTAATTTACTTTCCAGTCCTGTTTTTTTTGGAATAACGGTAAACTTACTAATCTGTATGATATACAGTTACTAATCTGTAACTGGCTTATTGTCAGTCCGAGTAGACAATAGGAAAACTTCATTCCGACTGAAAAAGACTTTTCTTCTTCATTTTCTATTTGGTTAGTTTAAAGCAACCTACACTAATTTGTTTATTTAACTTTACTATAAGTAAAGTATAGTGGTCATGAAAAAATTCGAACTCGAGATTTTGACTGAATTATATGTTTTGAGGTCCCAAAAGTCGTTTTATGAAGTTTTTTCGATGCTGTCTTGTGTGTCTGTGTATGTGGGTGGGTGAGTTTGTATGTTAGCATTACTTATTACCACGCTACGGTCCAGAATCATTAATGGATCAGGTTGATTGTTTAGACAAAAATTGGCCACAGTGTAGATGATCCCTATTGTTTGAGAAGAATTATGAATGACGAGAAAGTCACTTTTTTTGCCAAAAACCGGTTTTACATTGTTTTCTCCTAAACTGCTCACCCTAGAGTTCTGAAATTTTGGCATTACTTTGAGGTAACAAATGCAATAAACGAAAAATATATTCAGAATTTTAAAACAACGGGAAATACTTTTTTTTCAATGAAATGTAAAAATTTTGACTTATAATTGAATCTCAAAGCTTGTGAGAGCAATACAAGCAATAATGTCGGACGGATCAAAATGAAACTGTGCTTAAAATAGAACATTATATGGAGAATGCGTTAAAATATTTTTTTTTTTAAATTACTTTCACCAAAGGGGCGTTAAAGTACGATGTCTGTTTTCAGAAAATGTTTTTTGACGCTAAACGGCTCATTAAAAAATCATGAAAATTTGACCAAAAATGAAACCAAAAATTAGCAATTCATAAAAAGAAATTTATGAAAGTTCAATTACGGCACAGAGCAACAAAGCTATAAAAACTGTTTGTTTATCCTAGACTAAGGGATTACCAGCTATATTTGTCGAATTTTTGATATTTTTTTTACATTGTTTACATTGGCTTAGACATTTTTTGAGTGAATCCATTGAAATAAAATTGATATTTATAATTGAAAAATTAAAAAAACTCATTGACATATGTGAAATATAAGAGAATAATATTTTTACGTGTAAAAATTCACTTCCAATAAACATAAATGTGTGTTGCTTTCGTTAGTATGATGGATTTGTCTCACAAAATGCTATCAGTCTATCATTCCATATATTGTACTCTGGAACAAAACTTAAGATCAGTTGTAAATTATTTTTGTTTGTGAATTATAGAATCATTGGGTAAAATTGATGTGGGAGGAATGGTCTCTTTCTTAAAGAAAGAGCAGTTATGTTTGTTGATAAGTATTCAAAATTTTCACTAATGAAGTCCAGTAGATCATATCTATCATTTTTAAAAATGTCAAGCTTCCAGATATACAAGTTTTAAATTATACTAAACAACTGGCATCAACTTTGATTTGAGTAATTGCTAAAATTACTCAAATCAAATTATTAGTAAAATTGACTAATTGCTAATGTATATTTTCTCAATATACATTCACAGCAACCATATAACAGAGTACAATAGGCAGGAAAAAAATAACACTCACTCAGAGTGAATTAGTATATATGATTTTTGACAAATGGAAAGAGAAGTGGCTTTTATTAAATACTAGGAACTCATGAAACTCCCAGTATAGTAATTCTATAAAAGACCAAAAATATAAAACATCATTCAAAACTGAAAATATCTTTGAAGAAAAATAAATGAAATTATCCGACATCTTAAATAAAGAGTTATCTTAAAACGATATTTTTTGTTAGATATTTCCAAAATTTGTCAGACAAAATAGAAATATTTTCAAGTTTTAAATGGGAAAATTTGTCTTAAAATTCAATGTAGAAGGAGGTCAGATATTACTTATGATATTATATGCATCAGTGGTGTGATATACAAAAATAAGCATACATATTTATAAGTGAATCAATCACTATCTGTACTACCTCCAGGAATGAAAGACTAATAAACATCTCCTATTTAGACGTTTATATTATACTTAAATTAAATTATTTATTATATACCCAAGACGTATGATATTATGTTTACTTATAGTAAAGTTGAGTGTAGGCCATTCCAGATTTTTATATACAGTAATCTCCCTTTATTATCCTAAAATGTCTAAATACCACGTAATCACTGGTGACATAATTTTTGAGATAAGGCAATTGACTACTGTATTTGCACGCTTACAGTAACCTGTCAGTAACTGCAGGTTTTTATTTACGGAAAAGTCTTAGAGTAATCTTACTTAAGACTCATTCACTGTTACGTACAAATATTGAAGTTAAATTCACTTTTCCAAAAAGAAGCGTTTTTAGTTATACAGAAAATGAAATTGTTTTACATAATTTAAAATGTTTAAGATTGTAAGACTATTTTTAAAATAATTAAGAATCCAAATTCTTTTACGCGTTCACTATCGGATATCCTAGGTCTAGGGTCAGCTCCAGATGAGACATGAATTCATTGAAGAGTAAATTACCAAGCTTACTAAACCTTACCAAAACTAAGCTTCATCATCTCTATAATTACAACCATCATGAAGAAGAAGACGCCATTATTCATCACGGTCATCATCACCACCACTACCAGTATAATTATCGCAGAACGGTCCTCAACATATATCTGCTTAACGCTACGATGAGTCATACGATAAAAAGAGTAGTTACATTTATAAATTTCAGTATCGACTTCATGAGGCTAAACAAAAAAACAGGAAGTTATTATTAATTTTCCTCTCTTGTTTAACTGTTTTATTTCTTATTTAAATTAAAACCCTCTTGTAAATTCACCAGAGTTTTTATAATTTCATTAACACAACTTCCAACCTTTCGACCTACAATTCGTCTTTTTTAGGGATATAAATATATACTTCAGACATATAAATTACTTCAAACATGCAGACAAACGGCAAACTCCAATTTTACATTTCTACAATCTTTTATGATTTAAGGACTTCCATCAATCATAGACAATTTCTAAACAAAACTGCAGAAAATAATTATATAAATGTTATATACATCAGTGGCGATTTTTGCATACATAGATATATGTATCACCTGAAAGGTCTTATAAATAGAATTCTTCAATAAGGAAGATACAGTATCTTTTCATTTTTCAATACCTTACTCAAACAGAGCACCAAGGAATGTTATATGTTCAAAAATAAGGAACTGTTACCCGAAAAAGTACCATATCCCTCCTTTGGTTAATGTAATTTTGAAAATAATTACCTTAACATTACTAAAAATGTAATTCTTTTTAGGTATAATTTCATTTTGATCAGTCAAAGGGTATGCCTTGTATTATTAAAAGAAATCAAAGGATTTACACATTTATTTAAAAATGTACGTAACTGTATTATTGTAGTTGCACCGTGTCCAGCATATATTATATGCAACTGGACGAGTGCCATCATGATAGAAATTATGAGGTTGATGGCCTCCAATACACGGCTTTTCTTTCCAGTAATTTATATGTTTCTAATTCCGTGTTGATGCGAAACACCTTTTAGCATTTTCACAGTTCACAGAAAAATCCCACTCACATAAAATAATACAATTATCACGATTTCAAAAAAAAAAACAGATTCTGGAAGATTTAAAAACCAATTTTTCTCAAAAATTTGCAATAACATTGATAAATTTTTTATCATACATACTATTGTTTGATAATCATATGATAATTGTTTATATAATTAGATGGCAAAAAAAATTAATTCTTTCAGAAAATAAAAAGAAAAAAGAAAGTTGGGACAGAGCGAAAGCGTTACTGTACACCGCACGACAAATAAGAACCACAGGAAATTCCACAATCCTTATACGTCACAGGAACACCTAGATTTCTATTTTGGAAAGCATTCCTATCACTATACAACAAATATTACTTCATTTAAATATATCTAACAACAGAAATGTATTTTGAAAATATATTATATAGTGGACCATTAAACCTAAGCTTTTTAGGTTTTACAAAAAAGAATCCTATCTGAGGTATCGTCGAATAAAACAGCCTATTTCAAAAGATTATATTCCATTGGTAGTTTATTCTCAAATAAGAAATTCAAAATCACATTTAAAAACATAGATAATTTCTTTAAAAAAAAACATACATCTACTAACCACAGCAGTGCTTTTCTCAGTCACTGGATTCAAAACAAAACGATACAGTATTCAAACAAAGACTTATCGTAAGAAATAAGTCTCATTAAATCATTGTTTACTTTGTTGTAGACAAAGTATTATAATAATCACGAATAAAATTGAGTATGTGTATAGAAAATGTTGTAAACATGGTTGCACAATTTTAAAATCATAAAATTTAACATATGATTACACGAGTTGTGTTCAAAAAGTATCGCGGCTTTTAGAATCTCGCGCTACTATGTCAGTGTTTCAAATTTTTTTATACAATTTTTTTTGTTGAAGTTTATAAAACTAGGCACACTGAATTAAACTATCAATAATATTTTTATATAAACTCAAAGCAATGTTTTGTTTATTATTATTTTGGGAAAGCCAGTTTTATGCTGCAGTTTTCCATTTCAAATACGATTGCAAATTAGCAACAATAACGCAATTTTGGGATTGCTTATAAACAGTATTCATTTAATGCCAGATGTTTGCCTTGGAAACTACACAACAATATTGAAAGAGAGTATGTCTATTATTAACTTTTTTTATGACACAGTGCGATGTGTTTTAAAACCGTTAAACCGAGAACCTTACAAATCACAGGAACAACAATCGTGGAAGAGTCATCCCATTCAAAAAGATTTTCCTATTACGAGCGCAACTGTAAACAATTATTTTACTATTGTAATCTGTGGTTGCATTAGGAATTACTGGTAACCCAGTGAATAATAGTAAGTAATTTGGAGGCAAACAGCAAGAAACTAATAAATACAGAAGCTGCTGGATAAACAAGAGATACTCGTACATAGGAATTTTAAGATTTATTACTGGATTTGGACATTAGAAAACAGTTGGAGTTGGAGTACGGGTAAAAGACCCCTGGAAGTTAGATTCTTGACTAATCTTAGTATAATTACAATGGTATTACTTTGTTTCCCTAATGTTAATTACTGATAGTATTCGTAAAACATTGATACTGATTTATTTAAAGAAAACGTAAATCGGCACGATGTCGACTAGACGGTGGAAATTATAAAACCCTGAATCTCTTGCTGTTTTAGTTAAGGAGGACACAGCCTGTGCAAGAACTATGAAGACTTACTAACGGAGCGGTCCCATTAAGGCCAGGGCCTTTGTTTGACCTCCACTTAGCACAAATCCTCTTTCTAATTGTCCCAGATTTAAATATAGCATTGTTTTTATTTTATGTTTTTTCTTAATAGCTTTTATTATTACTATAACATCAATGTAACGTCTTAGCTCATATGAAAGTCTCTTCACTTTCTATAACTGTAATGAAACTTCAGTTTACAGAACAAAGAAATCATTAAAACCAAAAATTTACAGGTGATATGCAAGGTAAACTATAATAAACTTTCACTAACTTACTCTAAAACACATTCGGTTATCATTACACCTGAATAAACGCTGTTTAAAATGCTACATCACTTCTGCAATTATGTAGATTTGTAGGCTTGTGAAAAATCTTTGGAATAAAGATCGAAACGTCGGTACTCAAGTATAATCTGAAAGTGAGAAAGTGGCTAGATATATTCTGATACATCTACTATATATATATATATATCAAAATAATTATATATATATATATATATATATATATATATATATAGGTATATATAGGTTAATAAAATTATGAACGGTGAAGTAGAAACAAAATGAAAGTTTATATATATATATGCAGAAAAATCACAATAAATAAACGCGTGATGCAAGCAATGAACTATAAACCACAATTGAAAAAGGAAAGGCAACAGAAATAAATGTTCTGAGGCCTTTCAATTTATGTCATCGGAGAGTAAACAAAGTAAGAACTGAGAAGCTAACATAATAGTTACTTTACATAACTGATGACATAAATTGAAAGACCTCAGGCATTTATTTCTATTGTTTTCCTTTTTTCATTGTGGTTTAAACTTCACACACACACACACATATATATATATATATATATATTATATACCAATTAAAAAGACGGTAGCACACAGATAGATAAAGAAATAAATCACTTCTATATTTCAACTAACGTCGTCATCAGGAGGCGAAGAGTCCCGCCTGAAAGAAGTGGGTGGTAAACACAAATGAGTTAAACAGCGCTTAAGCTGTACGGAGTGAAAAAAATATCCCATGTGTTATGTGGATTGGTGATAACTACAATGGGTGGCAAATATCAAGGGAGCTAAACTTCCCACCCCTAGAACAGCAGTAAACATGAAGCCTGAGAGTTCAGCGTTTAGAAACAACACTACACTACGGTTATTAAGATGACTTTATGTCAACCATTGAATAAGTTTAACAAAAAAACAAGGAAGTTTTAAAGGATTCAAACGCAGAACCATGTGTGGGTAAGCAATCGACGAACCATGCATTATGCAATTGAGTTTCTAAATAACAAAGTCGAGATAAAAAGTTATATTTCGCCACATAAGATATCAAGTACTAGGCTCAATTCAAGTTGACTTTGTAATAAAATGATAAGAATAGAATATTCATTTAACAAACTCTGAAATTAGGTCACTGTTCACTGTCTCTATCATATACGATATAATAAGCTTCGCCACAGTTTCTCAGACCATGTCCCTCAGAGCATGGCGCTTCCAAGAAGTCACATCAAGTAAATAAATCAAATAGACTGTCGCAAAAGGCAATTCAATCAAATCATAACTTATGTTCACACGGCATTGAAATAAGCAAAACGTTTGGTAGCCTCAGATACACTTCATTGTTATGAAAAATATGGCAAACATCACAACTTCTTCGGGTTAATTTAAAATAATACAAGTTTAATTTAAAATAATCCAAGTTCAATTTAAAACGATCCAAATAATCCAAAAGTAGTCCAATGTTATTTAAAATAAGTACGGTTAATCCACACTACACAAACTTATTAATAAACCAAATATAATATAAAGGAATATAATTTAAAGAAAAACTTTGTCTTCCATATTTTCATTTTTCCTTGGTCATTTTAAGGAACATAATGTTATAAATACATCTATGATAATTTGTTAAGTAGCATCAGGATATATATTTAAGATATATTTTATTCCTTCACTATTTTTTAATTAGGAGCTTAAAAATAACTTCAATATATAATCACAATACAAATTTAGGTAATATTAATCAAGGAGGTGAAAACAAAGACGAAAATCAGGAGATCAAAGTAGGTAACATTGTGATCCTAACATTGAAGGAAGCGACGATTTATGCAGTTTTTATTAAATTAAATTATTTTATATTATATATGGTCTATTAATAAGTTTGAGTCATGTGGATTGACCGTACTTATTTTAAATTTAACTTGGACTATTTTAACCCCAAAAAGTTATACACTAAGTGATCCAGTCAAAGAAATCCGAATCATTTTTCAAAAATATTAATAAAGAGATCTGAATAACGAATAGGTAAGTAATTGAGCACCTCACCGCATATCTATATAAATAAAAAAAAAAGGTTTCCTCTGTACATTGCTTAAAACTAACTTATTTGAAGTTATCTTTACGTTTCATACACCAGATAAACCAAATCCACCCTTAGAAAAATTTTTGTCTGTCAGTTTGTTTGCATGCAAAATTTTGTCACAAGTAAACTTAACCACCATAAGACATAGTGATATGAAACTGACAGTAAATTTGTGTATGTCTAACTTAAAATATAACCTTTAAATAGATTTCAAATTGAACGTAGAAGCGAAGTTCAATTTGGACTATTATAAGTCCAAGCAACTGACTACACTCAGCCACTACAAGGCATAGAAAGCAGAAACGTTGAAAGCAGGTTTGTGTATGACTTAACTTAAAATCTAAGCTTTCACTGGATTGAAAATTCAACGTAGAAACGAAGTGTGGACTTTTAAGCTGTCTTTGGCCAACTTCACAGATATGTTTATTTTGAAAATATACAGGTATAGCAAGTAGGTGTTGTTAGTTCATTTCAATACTTCCAGCAAGAGATACTTGACAAGGAAACTCTTTCTACCGCAGGAATTGAAATGAGTGAGACCAAGAGCTCTCCCATGATCCACTGTTTGCTGCTTGCTCAAGAGTCGGAGCTTCCAGCTGTCTGTTCTTCCATGCTCCTGAAGGACAGACAGCTAATGTGGTGTATACAGAGGCATTAACTTAACAGTGTGATAATAAACATATTTTTTCTATTCTACAGTTTTTCTAAATATATTTTGAAACACTACGTATATCTATGATTTTATGTAAAATACCCGTCAATGACGAGCACGTCTGCTAGTTAATTACATTTCAACAATGAAACATGGAACTCGAGACAAACTTAAAATGAGTTCAAATTTTCATGTATTGTACCATTCCCTTGTCACCCTCTTCTTTATCTAACTTCTTTTCTTTGTTTTTCCCATCTTCTTTCTTCCTAAACTGACTCCCATCAGACAGGATGTATCCCACTTCTTTGGGGCTAAGCACAAACTAGAAACTGTGCATCTACGGTTTGCAAAGAAAATAAACCATAAATTATGAAATTCATCAATACCATGACGACTTAAGAACCTACAAGGGTTATTTCAAAACCAGTATCATGGAAATGTAAAAAGAAATTCTGAATGGCAATAAATTGAAAGGTTGGCAACACTTACTAGATTGATCTAGACTACAGAAGCCTGTAGAGAAACGTGTTGAAGCTCTGTTCTCTTCAACCAAATGGTATGACTACAAGAAAAAGGCCCATTAAAAGTTATCTATAAATGATTCACTACTGTGGTGTCTCTCCTCCCAAAATTATATAACCAGCGGCCATCATTATGTCCAAACTTGGATGACGTTAAAAGAAAAAACTACAGGTGCGTAAAAAAACATCTAAAGTGTTTGTATTAGACTGTAAGAGCCATATAGGAGAGATCAAACGGGGAGGAGAAGGATATGCCGGGTTAAGCTGGAATGGCAGTCTCACAAGAGACATTGGCCTTTGTGATGCCAAACAATATAGATCCTACACTGGGGGTCCTAAACTTCGCCTAACTCAAGTGCACTTAGAGTATGGATCGTTAACGTGTTCCTGGCATTGTACAGACTTGGGACCGACTGTTTAACGTCCCCTCCTAGGGACGACGTGGTCAGATTTATTCACCTCCCAAGTGAGTAAACCGAGGGCCAGAGTGGATATGAACTCCTGATCTATGAGTTCAGAGGAGAATACGTTACCACTAAGCTAACATGGCTCCCCTGGGAGGAAAAAAAGAAATCGGGACGTGATTAGTGATAAAAGGAGGACACTACTCAGGAATTATTGCCATATATAGCAATGTTGTTTAGCACGAAAGAGCAACGCTAATATTCCTCAAGAGGTGCGAGCATTGCATAATATCTGGCTCAACAAATATCTCCGAATGAATCTGGGTTTACAAAAGCGGTGACGATAGAAAGAAAACTAAGTTTGTTTAGTCGAAATAAGAAAAAATCGAAAGGAGTGAGAGAAAAAAGAAAGCTTTTGAAAGAGTTTAGTGGAACTGATCAAGAGGACTTACAAAGAGTGTTGCAGAATGATACAGGAGGTGACTCAGAGAGCTGACGTCTATGGACGCAATCGGTCTAGGTCTGTCAGACGGGTAGTAGGAGAGATAGGCAATGCACCAAGCATATTTGTACAGTGTTGTTAATCTCCTTCTTACAATAAGTTTCGTAAGCAAATAGAAGTATACAGCGAGAAGTCCGTTGCGCCACGTGAATGATTACCTTGGAATGGCCTCTGAATTAAATGGTTCATTTCAAACATTATAGCATCTCCATGACAGTAATTACAGTCTAAGAAAAAGAAAAAAATGCCGACATCTTCACAGAATTGTAGCGCAGATTGAACAGGAACAACTCCCATTCAACACGCACTGGTAATAACTTTTTTTTTTTAATAAGCACATTCACGTTTTGAAAACTCGCGCTTTTTCAATTTAAATTAAATTTACGCTTTGCAAATTGTAAAATCAGTTATAAAATTGTTACTAGTTAAAAATGAATTTGAAAATCAAATTGGCGGTTTTGATTTCAAAATCACCTCTTTTCACCATTCAAATTCATCTTTTACAAATCTAATTCCTCAATTATGAATTTCACGCAAATAAAATTTCCCTTTTTTTTTGCAAATCAAATTCAACCTTCTCTAAATCAAATTCATCAGATATGAAAATTTTGCAAATCAAATATAAATATTCATTTTATTTTAAAAAAAAACCTATATCCAAATATATAATATATATAATATAATATATAAACATATATAATAACATTTATATATGTTTATATATTATATATATATATAATTATATATATAATTATATATATAATATATATATATATAATATATTATGTTATTATAATATATAATAACATTTATCATAAATAGAAGTAATATCAAATATTTATTTTCAGTCGTCTACAAATTCATTAAAACTTTCACATAAAAAGATGTGCACGTATATAATTAATGTCTACTATAATTATATAAATTGAAAACAAAATTATATTAGTAACAATTAGATTTTTTAATGAATTATTAATTACAAATGAATCTTAATATTTGATGGTGAAATATTGGATCTGGAGATGCTAATTAATATACATTTCATGTTATTACAAATATAATATGTATTTTTCCAAAGGGTTCTAATTTCCAAATGGCCAATTTGATTGGTAAAATCTGAATTTGACATGCAAGAAGACTTAACCTACCAAGGGTAAATTTGACTTGCAAAACTTATATCTACGGTGTCATAGGAAGTCAAACATAGTAAGCCTAAACAACAAGAGTTAAGTGAACCCGTAGATCTACAGCCCAGAAAAGTGAAGTACGTGACGAACCACTGACCAAATAAGTTGATTCTACATCGAAAGTCCTAAATTATAACACACTTAAGTATACACATTTAATAGGGAGTGTATGAACAAAACTATACCATTATGTCAGTATTAATTTAGAGAAGAAAATTGAAATAATTATTGTTAATTTGTAATGTGGTTACCCGAAAATTAATATGGGCGCCAAATAACAAATGAGCCAACTCCGTCTCAACTATAACAGAACACACCTTTCTATCAAACGGTCGATATATTATTGAATCTGTTATATATATATATATATATATATATATATAAAAAAAGATTTCACATAAACACGTGAAACAACAATCAATGATCAAACCACAAAAAGAAATGGGAAAACTAGACTAAGATCTTTCAACCGTAACAAGCGGTCTTCGTCAGAGTCAAAAACCCTCAGTTGGGTTTTTGACTCTGACGAAGACCGCTTGTTACGGTTGAAAGATCTTAGTCTTGTTTTCCCATTTCTTATTGTGGTTTGATCATTGATATATATATATATATATATATATATATATACAATTGCTACAATAACATGTGATATAAGTATTCAGGTAACTCACCACAAATAATTGAAGATAATCGCTCTGAGGCCTTTCGTTTATCACGGCGTCAGAGAGTAAGTGAATACAAGTTCAATGGTACATATCTTCAATTATTTGTGGTGAGTTACCTGAATATATATATATATATATATGTTTTTTCTCTTTCATGTGTTAACTATATATATATTATATATATATATATATATATATATTCACTGATAAAACGAAATACGATCCAAACTGGACACAATACGAGTTCGAGATTAACAAAGAGCAACACACAAAGTAGGGAAACACACTTACAGACTCAAATTTTCGGGTAATCCGTCTTCAGGAGAAAAGAGAATGGGAGACCAAGCACGTTGTAGACGCAACGGCAAGTAACCAACCCGGCAACCGCCAGTGCTGTCAACCGTACCCGGTCTTAAAGTATAGAATTAGGAGAAGATATAAACAGAAATTCAGATAAGCAGTACTGGTTGGGTAAAACTATAAATAGGTGAAAAATTATAAGCAACATAAGATAAAAACAAACAATAAAAAACAAAAATAATGATAGAGAAAAGGAGAAAAAAATAAATAAATAGAAATAAATACAATACAAAAAACTTGCATTGGTTGTTTTAGAAAATAATAATAATAATAAATAAATAATAATAGTAAATAATAATATTGGAGGCTCACATCTGGTTGCTCGGGGCGCGCAGTGCACCTGGACTTAACCTTAAAAGATAATTTTTTTTTATGTATTTATTTTCTAGTATTCTTTATTCTCTAGTACTTATTTCTTTTTTCCTCTTTCGTATATTTTGTGTATATCTATTTTGTCTTCTTCACTTACTACTAGTTTGTTTTATCCTATTTTATTTTTCTAAATTCTTATTCTTAACTAGTTTCCCATACTTACCCTTTTATTCAGTCTCTATCTTTTATTTACTAAAACAACCAATGCAAGTTTTTTTGTATTGTATTTATTTTTATTTATTTATTTTTTCTTCTTTTCTCTATCATTATTTTTGTTTTTTATAGTTTGTTTTTATCTTATGTTGCTTATAATTTTTCACCTATTTATAGTTTCACCCAACCAGTACTGCTTATCTGAATTTCTGTTTATATCTTCTCCTAATTCTATACTTTAAGACCGGGTACGGTTGACAGCACTGGCGGTTGCCGGGTTGGTTACTTGCCGTTGCGTCTACAACGTGCTTGGTCTCCCATTCTCTTTTCTCCTGAAGACGGATTACCGGAAAATTTGAGTCTGTAAGTGTGTTTCCCTACTTTGTGTGTTGCTCTTTGTTAATCTCGAACTCATATATATATATATATATATATATATATATATATATATATATATATATGACAACAGCCAGTCACCGCCCAGTATTCAGACCAACAACATCTAAGATGGTATTTGAGACAAAATGCCGTAGGGAAGAATCGAAATGTAGAAAAATAAGCTCTGAGGCCTCCTAGACTATCTCGTCAGAGAGCTACTACAAATAATACATATATAATAATATATACATTGACGACAAAATGGTAAGTTAAAAATTGAAACAACTAATACCCGATGGTGTCCTTGGAGATATCATTACCAATGACTAAACAAACAATTCGTAGTATCCACTCATCAGTCGAATTCCGATTAGGAAACCCTGAAATAAATGGACTAAGGACAACCACACTTTCTCATCCGCATAAGCTAGCAATCAAATCAACTTTTAAACTGAAATTCAGTTTAAATACAAAAGCCTAAAAATGACTGTTACCTATTAAATTAAATATATATTAAATAATAAAAAAATAGGAAGTAAGAGGACGGCTCATGAAAGGTCAGCTGACTATAGTAAACCGCTATACTGTGCAGTTAATGTCAAACATGGAGACCTGGGGAGAAAAAGAACAAAGACACATGGTCAAAGAAAGTAGTTTAGAGAAAATTAAAACATAACAAAAATCAAAAAGAATAGTTACAAAAAAGTTTTCAGATGACATTTATAATACAATATTATTCTCCGTTTCTTTGTGCATCTCTCTGTTTTTCCTTTAAATTATATACTAGCGCAGCTAGCTTTCCTGTTAGTTTTTTAAACAGAAAAGATGCTATTAGAAAAACTAAACAATACTGTAAATTTAATATGAATAATAAACATGCAGGCAAGAAATAATCACTTTTATTAATCTTCTAAACTTAAAATTGAGACCTGCTGGCCATGGTGAGACAGTCGGTCGACGACGAATTGTAATTGTCGTACGAGACAAAAATTCTTAGGAATGGCTGCTCGTAATGCGAATAGCTCGTACAATGAGGCACTTGCACTACGAGATTCCACTGTCTCTAGCTTTAAAATTAATTTTTATTTCAGGTATTCATTGTGAAATCTCCTTTCTCAAGAGTACCAGGCGACCCCTTTGAATAAATAGCCTTACTCTGGTATGCGGTGCTCTGATGGAGCGCACAAAATACCACCGATAGAACTTCCGAGTTTTTCTCCTGTAAGGAGAAGGAAGTTCGGAGACCATCCTCCGGAAGCGCATACGGTCCAAAAGCGCTAACTAGTGGGAGCCAACCACCCACAAGTGCACCTGAGGACCCGAAGAAGGAGGAAGGAAGTTACTACTGTAGGGAGCCTGAATGGACATTATGAATGATAGTTTGTGCAGATTCTGCAAAGAGGAAGAAACACCGTTGCACCTGCTGACTGACTGGTAACTTGCTGCACAGCGGTAGGTGCTTCGGGACACTCAACAAAACCATAGAAAACCTTTTACCGCTGGACCCAGCAATAACTTCCTTCTTGGAGGCGTTGAAGCTAACTGCTGGGGTACTTTAGTACAGAAGAGGGGAAGTTCAATAGTTTTTTTTTAACATAGAGTGCTATAGTCACCCTAAACTAATAAAAAAAAAATATAAAATTGTTCATCTGTTAAAGCTTTTTTGATACAATCCACTAACTACTATTCGTAGGTCCACTCAATTTAAAACCCACCCTTTTGGAATCTTATTTTTCTTTAATATATTACAAAAGATGCGACTTCCTTGTTGATTTTGCAACACGAATCTAAATTTACGATTTCTTATATAAAAATTATCCTGTGAAACAAGTTTCTTCTGTTAATTCTACTAATACTAAATAAGCATTCGGATACTAATAATACACAAATTATGTTGTTTCAAAGAACTAAAATTAGCAAACACGAACCAAACTAGATTTGTTTTAATTAGAATGCACAGTCAGGGGAATTTGGAATGAAAAAGAAAAGCAATACAAGCAATCTTCTAATAACAAATGTGCCTTTGTCCTAAATATTAACAAAATTGTCAAGGCTATCTAAAGGTTGACATTCTCTCACGAATCTTAGCCATGTTTAAAAGAGGTATTACCGAGATAATGTTGGGAGATCGTATGAAAAATCAGAAAATTTGAATACTGAAAGGAGCTCCAGAACAGAGAACTACCTTGGCACTTTCTTTCTTGGCAAACAATAAAAGTGTTAAAGGCTCTGATAAAACTCAAATATTGTATTTCGATTAGATTCAACAATTAATCATTATAACAATTTATCAAGAAGTTCACATATAAATTTTGTTTTTCTTAAACACAAGTTGTTTTATGTCGTTTTGATTGCTTGAAGGGGACACAAACAAAAAAGTTATTGAAGCAATGTTCTGGAATAACTATCCAGCGATGGCTATTTATTGCCTCACTGTAATTAATAATTAACATAAAGTTATTATTGAAAATATTTTGTTATTCTGCTGAATTTATAAGTTTTAAAATCCTTTGATTCCTTTTTGTCATTGTACTGTACTACTGGAAAAGTATAATTGAAAAAATGAATTTTGATATTTGGATGAATTTATATGTTTTGAGATCACTCGAATTCCAGTTTTGTATTATACTGTGCTACAATAATATTAAATAAATATATAAACAACAATTATGGAAAAATCTATTTTGAGACTAACAAATTTATACAAATATTGATCACCTTAATCCATTTTCAATATTTCTGAAAATCTTGATTTGTGGGTATATATGTATATAAACTCAAATATGTGCTGCAATAAACTTATCAACGTGTTGTAAACTCGTTACAAGTAACACCGTTTAAAAAGTGAACTCAGAATGAAAAAATTATCTTTTTATTAGGAGACAAAAGGGTTCATAGGAGTCCTGATCGCAAAACAACTTAGAAAAGAGAGCTGAGAATGAGAAAGTCAGGAAGGAAAATCCACCGAAGAGCAGTTCAGTCATGGTTTTTTGTTATAGATGATCAAAAACAAAATAAATGAAACAATTTACTAATTATAAATTAATGTTTATTGTAGGTAGATCTTTTGATCAGTCAGTTATAAGTAGCTCACAAGTTAGCACACTGCTGGTTTAAACATGGTTAATTGACTTTTCAGAAAATCACCTCGTGACTTATTCACTTTCTCGTTTCACATTCCATTCGAATAGCCGGCTCAATTTCCCTTGGATTTCCTTTATTCAGGCTGACCTGGTTGAGCTGCAATCGAAACTGCTAATAGGAGAAACGAGCCGCCAAACTGCAGTCTGGTGGAGAATGTAAGCGAGACCGCCTTTCACACCCTACACTTGATCACCTTTCCTTTCCACCAACACCTCTCACAATATCTTTCTCAGTTTTGCAAGCACAGTGGTACCTCGGTGTTCGAACCACTTAGATCACCAACAAATCGAAGATTTCGAGAAAATCAAATCCCCAGAATTCGAACAGTCGTCCAAATATTTAGTAGTTTATATATACAGAACTAGAGAAGCATACAATATTTCAAAAAATAACACCTCTATATGATCTGACCAAATGGATTCCCATTTCCCATTATGTATTTCTTATTGGAAAATTAGCTTCGGTTTTCGACTAAATCGGTTGCCAACTAAAATTCTAGAACGAATTAAGGTCAAGAACCAAAATACCAATATGCCTAAATTATTAGGAATATCTAACAACTAACTTCACTCCTAGTGGATTAATTCAAAGTTCACACTCAGGTAGAGCTGTGGAGTCGGAGTCGAGTCTAATTTATGGACTAGACGAATCGCAACAGGACTCGGTAAATTACCCCCAGACTCCGAATACTCAAAAAAAAAATATTAAGAAACATAGGCATTTGTGTTATGCCTAACTGATTCACCTGGTTTAAGGTCAAATTTACAAAAAAAAAACTTGAGGCTGAAGACCTACGCCATTGAATTTGAATACATCTGCACACTATATTTGAACATTATGGTTGCATTGGTTACAGAGATATCATACAAACAACCATTTTTAAAAATAAATAGGCGAGGAGATATATGATCTTTCTTTTTAATTTAAACCATGAATTTGTTATGATTACTACTCTGTCCTATAGTAGTGTGCATGGAAATTAAGTTATTATAATGTTATATTATAATAATCCAATATTGAGCTACTTAATATATTTTTTTCAATAAAGTTGATACAAAGAAGCCAAAAAGTCAAAGCTGTTGCCATAAAGTCATTTATGACTATATAATTAACCTGATGATCCACTTGGGTAAGACAAAATTACATTTTGGTTGATAACATGCAACACGACTCTGTTATATGCATAAATATCCAGTTAAACCTGCTGTAAACTTGATTAAGCTTATATTTAGGTCTGCAATATGTAGAACCAACCCTACAATGTGGCTCTCTCATGACAAAAATTTGTCCAATACCGAATGAGATATACAGCAGCATAAAAATGTATAAACATACAGAACTAATATCTTTATTTTCAAAACATGATGTTTTCTAAATCCAAACTTCAGAGTATCCCTGCAGTACTGTTCTATGGGAGGAATACTTACTGATTTACGTCATCTACGAGGGATAGTGAACAAATGTATACCAGCCCTCAGAAGTAATCTAGGATTATGCCCAAGATTTGAACATTCCATCTCCAGTATTAAGAGTAAGGATGTATACTGTCAGATAATGTATAATAATATATATTATTGTACTGCACTACAAACTAAAATTGTTGGTCAAACACTTCACTCTGTCTTCCGACGTTTCATAAATTTATTAAAACCTGCAACAGTTAACGCCTACACTAAGTGCAAGTGAAAGTCTTGACAATGAAAATATAAATTTATGAAACGTCGGAAGACAGAGTGAAGTTTTTGACTTTTTACTGGTTCTTAATAGAAGATGAACGTATAAATGATTGTATTTAACCATACCTAAATTGGCAAGTACTACTCTAGTATCGTAATGAACTTACGTGTTCCTAATGTATTTTGTAGTTTTGAGTTTCATCCATAATAATAAATGAAATGAGAAAAGTAAATAACAAATAAAAACTTGAAATGATATGCGGCATAATGTGAATAGTCTGCGAAATACATATAAAGTTATTTAAATTATATAGGTTGAGGGATGTTGGTTACTTTGTTTTGTAGGCTTGTACAGCATTGATAGATCGGCAGCACACGGCCTAGTAGGGGAACAGGTCAGTGGGTAGGAGAGTCTGACGTAGCTCAAATACGACGGCTGATAACGCACCTGTGCGTCACATCTCAGCCTTCACAGGCTCAGTGAATCGATAAAACCAAATATATGTAGTTATACCTCCAATAAAAACCCTGCTTTGGCGTCAATCAAGACATATGACGTAGTTAAAACAAGACAGTATTGAACACCCAATCTCAGATAACAAAACAATTCAAATATCCATCAAAATACAGGTAGTCCCAAAATTACAATAGAATTGTCTTATTCTACTACCCGTCAAATTATTGTTAAAATATGTGAGGATTATATCATTATATAGCGTTCACTTTGCACCTTTACTTTAGTATAAATATAGTATGATGAATAAAAACGGGATTTTGACGAATTCACGCGTTTTAAAGTTCTTTCAGATGATTGTTGAAGTTTTTTTTTTATGACATCTGTGTATATATAAACAGATGTATCTAAAATTTTGCGAATACGCTACAGGTGCATCGTTTCATGGATCAAATTTATATTATTTTCAAAATTGCCCTTATAGGGTAGATGAGATGTTTTTTCTGACAATATTGCAAACTTGAAGTTACCTTTTTATCTATTATATGAACTTTCATCTGCGTTTAATTTCATGGGGATACACCCACTCACAGGATCATCACAAAAAAAAAAACAAATTTTCCATTTCTAACATAGCATATCCATCTCTATCAGCGAGTATCAAACGAAGGACATTAGGTAACTAAGCAACTGAACGCTACTACACTTGGTAACATGTTAGTTATGTTGAACCATATGTCACTAACAACAAATATTGTCGAAAAAATCAACCAGTACTTTCATACTTAGTACTTACAGCCAATACTAAGTACTTTAGTACCAATTAGAACCAGTTGTACTTGGTATGAAAAGAGAAATACTGATCATAAGGTCGAAAAATTTCGTCTGATGTAAGAGAATTCCATTTCCTCTCACACATATGTTACGATATATGTACTTATATGTAAAAAACTAACTTCAGATATTCATTACTTGTGCAATCAGTTTTTGTGTGGTACTTACACATACTGGGGAATTTGAAGAATTACGTCTCCACACAAAAAAAAAGTTTAATATGAAACTAACAACACGTTTCAAACACATGACAGCATACTGAAACATAATCAAGTTTATAAGTAAGAAATTAGGAAGAACTGAAGAAAAATTGAAGGAGTGTTGGTAGGGGCGTGATAGTGTGATGGTGTTTGGAGGAATGTAGGAAGTCTTGGCAGGTATACGTATTTACCTAACTGTACAATAGAACATGGCTGTTTTGTAAGAGGACCTACGTCTTTCAAATTAGATAAAAAGGTTAAGAAATTTCAGACATCTCGGTATTTGTTCGTTTAGACATAGAGAGGAATTCATTCTAAAGAATTTATTGATTTCGAATGTTTCTAAGCCTGCTGTTTCAAGAAACTTATCATTAGTATGTATAAATTTTAAATCGGTATTTGGGTCAAAACTATGGTTGTTAGTTATTAATTGTTTGGCAAAGTGGGAAACGAATTGATTACTATTTTCGTTTCTTACTTTGCCAAACACTAAATAACTAACAACCATAGTTTTGTTTAGATGTTAACCTGAAAAAAAACACTAAGTGTTCGAAAAGCGTTGTTAGTTTCAATTAAACTCTTTTTTTGTGGAGACATAATCCTTAAATCCCCCAATAAAACTTGAGATATTGTGCAACATTGTTTCCAACCTACGCACTTTCATGTTTTCTAATTCAGTCCGGTTCAAATTCGAGCTTCTTGAAATGGTAATCTGCAAAAAATAACATAAGAGGAAGAAAAAGGAAATAGAAATCTCCAATACCAGATTTGTAATTAAAAGAATTGAAGAAGTTTTTGAAGAAATTGCATTGATGCAAATTTTCAACTTCCTAAGTTACCAAGGAAAGATAATGATATTGCAATGCACATTCATTCACTGGTAATGAAAACCACCATCTTTTCCATATTCATTTCTAAACGCGCATACATTTTGGTTTGCAGCTTCAATTGTCTTTAGAAGCAGTAAAGAGTTGCTCTAATGAAATTGGCTCCCATTATAGTTATTTGTAAGCCACATTAAAGAATTTATTATACATCAGGAATCCTAAATACTATCTTAATAAAGTTTATTGGATTCGAAATAATTAACTGGTATAAAATCCTGCGGGATTATGTCACTCGGCTTTACGATTTCCCTAAAGGGCATAGTGTACAACACTTTCTATACGTTGAATAAGCAAAGCACAACCCAAATTTAACTTCCAATCTTCTTTTATTTTGAAAGTTTTTTCTAACGTCAACAGTGATATAATTTTACTTTTAGTTTTACTCTAAGGGTGAAGTGTATGGTTCATTTTTAATTAGTTATGGATAGACATACCAAAGAGTTAATTCAACATTTGAAGTACTAACTTTTGCCTTAGAGAAGATCCTATGTAGGGGAATTGCTCATAGGTATCAACTAACCGAAGAATAACGTATAACCTAACACACTACGAGGGACGTATCAAAAGTTATAACCATCAGAACAACTAAATGAGATAAAGAATTTGTAATTATTTAGTTTTCAAGATAGTCACCCTCAAGGGCTGAAAACTTTCTTCCCCGGTGCTGGAGCACTTTTATCCCAGGGTAAAAGAACTCTTTTCTTGGGACTGAAGAAACCCCTCGACTGTAGTTCTGACGTCATCATCACTGACAAAAGTTTCTTCCATTTGGGGGCAAAAGATGGAAGTTGGAGGAGGCCAGGTCTAACTAATAAAATCGACTGAAAACAAGTTCGAATCAAAAATCGTACATTTTTGTTATGGCAACCAGTGGACAGTAGCTTAATGGCTAAAATCTTGAAGTAGCCATTAAATTTGCCTATTTCTCGTAATATAAAGTTTGTTTAATAAGAAATTTTTATTTTATTTCAAAATCAGAAGCCCAGTTGACCAGTTGTTTAACAGTACTGTTTATTCCGATTGGAGGACAGTGGTCCTGACGTCACAAGTCGTCACAACTCTGAACAACGCCAATATTCAACTAACCATACTTCAAACACAATTACACTGGTAATTGTTACATTCATATAAAAAATTAAACAGATTAAAAAATTAAGGTGCAATTGTTAAATTGATTTACAGCTAAAGGAATGAGTTCTTAAACAGTTAATGCGACCTATTTATCCCCGCAATACTACTTCTAATGTTATATTAATAAATATAACACATATATATCACAAATTATAGAAAACATCTTGCCACTTTCATCTTACAAATAGAAAACTGGGCTTATAAGTTGACGTGCAGTGGTGTGGGCACCTCTTTTGCTGCCCGGGGCGGTCACAAGAATTCCCCCTCCCACCCCACTGGTCATTGTTATCTGTTAACCTTCAAAATTAAAGAAAATCTCCAAAATATCCATTTTCATGAAATTACAATCAAGGATTTCATTTTAGACTGCTGTTTATTAGTCCCAGACTCTCATCTTATTACAGTACTCAAATACAAATACAGTCATCATAAAGATTTTTCAAAACCGAAACATATTATTATTCAAATAATAAAAAAATTGTTAAATTAACTTGATTCGCAAACAAATGTAATAAATTTTCAACTCCCATTAAAAAACTTGTTTTGAAAAATTTGAAATAAAATTATTTTTAAATTACATATAAATCAGTAGAAAAATCCGTTTAAAAACCGTTAAAACGGATTAGACACATAAAACATAAAAATAATTACGATCTTAAAAACTCAATTTAGTATAAAATTTCAGATTTGTTGTTAGCTTTTTATTATTTTAATTTTGTTTTCTATTTTTACTACCTCAAAAAGTTGCCCTCTCCCCTTGCTACGTCACTGTTGAAGTGTAAATGTTGTCATAAAACATCAAGGTTAAGTCAGACAGATGAATAATTAAAATTGCATGTAACAAAGCATCAATGATCAATTGTAACTTTGGAACAAAGGACAGCTATATTTTTGCAAAATAAACAATGATAATCATTATATACATTGTACAAAAGCTAAAATCTTTACATAAAGTATGTCTTTGGTTAAAAAATATAGATTATTCATTAATTAAATCCAACAGAATAAATACTACAAATAATAGCAATGGTTTATTTAAATTATGCGATATTAACGAATATAAACATTATTGATTTAAATAATATTTATCTTATTTGTTCTTGAAATCCTCTGTTTACCCTGAATAGAAATTATTCGATTACTTGTAATATTTTATTCCATATATATATTTAAATATTTATATTTAATAATAATTTTTTTTTAAAACACGTTCAATTAATAATGAAATTGTTTAAAATGATCTCAGAAGGTATCTTTTAATTTTGCTTTAATTAGAATAGCCCTTGGGTTTCCTATAACATGTGACTTTCTTGAAAGACGTTTACGATGACTTGGAGTAAGTAAATAAAGCAAACACTAGGAGCCAAAACATAATATCTCAGACAAATCTGAAGACCTTGTTTTGTGAACGACTTCAAAAGATGGGCAAAGTCATTTGATCGGATTAATTTTCTATTCATCTCTTTTGACTTTGAACATGATCTTTTTGCATAATGGTTAATATTATAAATATTGTTATGCAAATAAAAAAAAATAAAGAGAATTAAAATAAATTTCAATGTTTTCTAGAAATAGATTCTAGTATTTGTAGTCTATTAACTGAGTCCTTCATGCAATTACAGCGTAAGACATTAAAATGTTTATGTTTGTTTTTACATCATCCGTGAGCAACACTGAACTCCTTGCCAAATCTATAAAGACATCAATTAATGCATTTAGAAACATTAATTGAAGTCATTATGTAATTTGTTTATCTTAAGGTAATAAAAACTTAAAATAAACTAAATGAGTGATGCTCAACAGCTTGCCGATTTATTCTTTGAAACACTGTTACTGTTTGTGTCCGGAGGTCAATACTACATGGCGAAAGCAGTGGAGAGCTGTGTTCATTTGTAGAGTAATGGTTAGGTAGTGCCTTTGCATAGTCATTCAATGCTGCCACTGCGATGTCCCTCCACAGTTTTTTTTCTTTCACAAGGAGGACTGGGGCGGGATTAAGAGTCTGCTGGAAAGCTACACCTTTGCCGCAGATTCCTCAAGGAGGACTGGGGCGGGATTAAGGGTCTGCTGGAAAGCTACACCTTTGCCGCAGATTCCTCAAGGAGGACTATGTGTCTCCCTTATGATTCTACATTGAAAGTCCTAAATTTTACCAAACTCAAGTGTATTTAGAGTAGGAATTTTTAACGAGTACCTTAACATTGTACAGGCTCGGGATCTACGTTTTCCTTACCCTCCCAAGTGGAAAATATTGAGGTCCACAGTGAGAATCGAACCCCGGTTCCACCAACCAAGATACGAGTATACAAGCCGAAATACAAATTCAGGTAATATTCGATCAAAGAAGTAAAAAAGAAAAAAATGGAAATATGGAAGTCAAAGTAACTGAAACATTGTTACAACAGTGAAGGAAGCAATTTATACAACTTTTTCATTAAACTATATTATATTTGGTCGATCAATAGCTTGAGGAATGTGGATTAACCGTACTTATTTTAAATTAACTCGAAAAAGTAGTAGACTGCTCAAAATGACTGTGTATTTCAAAATGAGTTCCCATCTTTCACCAACAGCAGCTGGTTTCAACTTCAGTAAAAACTTTCTTTTTAAATAGACAACGGGACATCTTGTGCATACCAACCCTTGACATCTACTTCGTATGGTTAAAGACCACTGCAATATTCTGGTTCTTGAAAATTGAAACAGATTGGTAAAAGAAGAATGCTTGCTGATCCAACCAAAATCAGAAAGATCAAAGATTCTTTTAAAAAATGAGTCATGGACTCTTGAAGGTCTTGAAGCTGTTAGTAAATGATGGGAACTGATTTACGATTTTGAAAGAACAATTGCTGAAAAAAATCATGAATGCAGAATCTGCTCTGCTATTTAACAATATATATATAACAGATTCAATAATATATTGACCGTTTGATAGAATAGGTGTGTTATCTAATCGGGATTCGGTCAAATTTTCTAGGTTCAAAAAACGAACTCTCATAGCCTTGAGAGTTTGATTTTCGAACCTAGAAAAGTTAACCGAATCCCGATTAGGTAACAGACCTATATATATACTCTATACATGAAAGAATTACAGTAGCTATTTCACAGGGAATATTTCTCACTGCACCCATAACAGTGTATATGATTCTAAAATCCTGTACCATCCATACTGTTTTATGTTTGTTTCACCCAGTATAGATATTTGGTCTAATCTATTTTTAAATAATTTTGCAACTAAATTTTGTAAGAAAAACAAAAATTAGTAATGACACTAAACTTACTTCTAAAGTACCCATGATTCTAGAAATTTTCCCAGGGACTTCCAGCAGACTGCTGGAAAGTCAATTCCGAAAGCAAATTAGCTAACACTTAAATAATGGTTCCACCACTACAGTAAGGTACAATGACTTCAAAAAATTGTACAGGTAAAAAAAATTAAGGTGGACTTGTTATTCATGACAAATAAATGCTCTTTTGGAGGTATCTCCGGAAACGAATTCATTAAAATTTTAAATATTTGTAATGGCTATAGCTAACTATAGACTGCTTCAGTTACACCATTTCATTCTTCCAAAGGAAATAAATAGAGGCCTTAGAAAATTACATGCTGCTAAACAAGTTTTAGAAGGGCAGCGGTTGAACAGCTGCCTGACAGCAGGACATTGACTCCCGCCTTATGGCCTTATATATACAGCGAGTTCTACACGGGCCTTTATCGGCTGCCATTGACGAACAAACCAGCAATAATAATGATATGCACAATCAGTGACCCACTAGCTATCTACAATACCCTGTTATCAATAAAACAAACCAAACTGCTCCGTCCTAAAGCTATTTATATCCAACCAGTTGACAAGTTGAGATATACGATTAAAACTGAAACGTTACCAAGTCTACATTCAGCAACTTCAAAATAGAGATTCTAAATGTAAAATAACTATAACCATTATTAAGTAAAACAAAAGTGAAAACAAACAATATATACTGAAATAAATCTTCAAGAATTTTCAAAAGGTAAGTAAATAATAATACCTATAGCAACAATAATGTGACTATTATCATAAAATTTATTTCTGGAATATGTGGATTACATATTTCAAGGGAATTAGATCATCTAATTTACTATACTTTGCAAATTATCACTAATAGTTCAATGATACATATTAATGTTAAATTAATACAATTCACTGAGGAAATTGAGCAATTTTTGTTCACAAATAATATTCATGAGCCAACAAAAAATATTCAACAAGAAAGTATTCACGATTACTAATAACGGAAATACAATAGAAGGTTAACCAAAGGAAAGCTAAAACGTTTGTAGTGTATACGAATAAAAGACATACATTTATTTCTTAAAAAAGATATATAACAAGTCCGTAACATTACATTAGATATTAGTAAAATAAATTTTTCTGCCAGCTGAAATGTTTTAAAGCAAATGTGAGGAACCACTGTTTCAAATAGCTGACAATAGACGAAAGGAGTTAGTAATCTCTATTGTTTAGTTAATTCTTAAGAAATTTTCAACACAGAAATACTTAGAACAAAGAATTGTAAATAATAACTTGAAAATAATATTCTAATAAGTAATTAAAGCTGTCTGTATTATTAACTACTTACTAGAAATATAATAAGAAAATAAAATGTATACAGACAGAATAAAGTTAAATAACACATTAAAGGAAACGAGAAAGCAATCAATCAAAAAAATAAAATTGGTCAACGTTATAATTTAATTGTGGAAAAACAATAAGCTCATCAGCTTGTTCAAAATAATAAAACAATATTTAATAAATACTGTGTCATTACACAGTAGGTCAATTTATATTACTAAAATCATAAGCTGAAATACAACTATTATACCTGTCTGAAATGTATATACTACTACTATGACAAGAGCTAAATAGATGTACAAAAAAATGAAACAAGATGCTTTAGTATTTCTGAGTCAATTATTATTTTTCAGAGTCAATTACTAAATGAAATCAATAAACTCAAAGGATAATTCTTCATGTAAAAAAGGAAAAAATTATAACATAAAAAAATACCTGGAAAGACAAATACCTCATACAATTTGTTAACAGTTCCAACTTCAAAAAATGCATTTATAATTTTAAAAACCCTGTTCAAGCAATACCACAATTAACAGCAGGAAACAATATAGGAAGTAAAATCAAAAAATTAAAAAATATAGGATACTAAGTGATTAAACTGAAAACAAAGGAGAGTAATAATACATGTAACCTTTCCACTGATACAGATAATCAATAACCTACCTTCGAATATAAGGCAATGAAAATAAAAACATTGATTACTACATCGACTTAAAATGACATTTAAGCGAAAAGGAAAACATCATTTGACTCAAAAATGTCTTTACACTAGTAAAACTTATATTAAAACAAACAATGACTAACCTCTTCCCTTCTTTTCAGCCAACGACCACAAGGGCTTTCCTCCAAAATTTCGCTTTCATCCTCTGAATCTTCACCACTTTCTCTGGCAGTTTTTCTCTCTGGTCGTTCATTTCCAGCCTTGCTTCCAGGCATTATAAACAGATTACTAAGAAACAAGTGTAATCAGATAGACCGAACAAACACAAGTTATTACAAAAGAAACAATGCTTCGAATTCATGGCCGGCATAAAGAACAAGTTGTATGAAGTATAAACCCATTATGATAATTTATATGACTTAGAAGCAACTGCAAATGAAAACAACACTTCACAGCAATATAGTCAACATAGTATTTAACAGTTCGTAATTGGAGCTCTATTTGGAAAAAATGGTATTCTGTACCAAATAAACAAGTTTTAACAACCAAATCTAATGTTAACGAATAGCAAATGGAGTGAAAATTTCACAAACAATTCCCATCAACAGTATATATCGACTGAGGCATGTGACGGATACAAAGGTCGGCAGAATGCAGCACCATCGTACCAGTGCAGCCATTTTTAACTACACTAAACATACATCACTAAAACATTTTAGAAATATCCAGAATGCCTGTTCACCTGCAAGTTTCCTTGTTGAATTGATGAAGAAAATTGGTATGAATATAATTATCAACATTATTTAAAATACGGGAATGTATAAGAAATAATATTGAATAGATTTGTATATTATATTATACGACTGAAAAATAATGTAACTGGTGATTGGTGTTAGTTAAATTTTCAATACATATACTTAAATCTTTGACGTTCTTCAGAAGTGATGATTGATTGGTGGTATTTGGGACAGCCAAGCTTGAAATATTTATGTAGGAAAACATTTAACTTAAATTTAAATTTAACTTATTACTTTATATACATATGCAGTGATTTAAACACAACACATTGAATTATTCCGTTGTTACAATTTCGCAATCTTCCAGCACCATAAACCCTCTGAGAGATAAAAGAGAGATTTAATTACCTTTAAGAAATGCGTATTGTTTTGAAGATCTACATTGGGAAATTAAAAAAAAATCATAGTCCCCATTTCAAAAAAAATTGTTAATATTTAGTAAGCGCTTTAACAAAACTCTAAATGAAATTATAAACTAATTTGCCGTATAAGACTTTAACAATAATTTGTGTGAGAAGTGACACAGAAATTAATTGAATATTGTGTTTCTAGCAGTTATGTAATCAGAATAACGGTTTTCTCACTTTGACGTCACCTGGAAAAAATATCAGCTCTCCATTATTTCAACATATCATTAATTAGTGTTGTTTACATGTATTAAGGACCTGAACAACATAAAAAAAATTATAAATTGGTCAGTATATATTAATAATATGCACCTTAAATGAGTAGGGAACACTTACTTCATATTAAATTAATATTTAATTTGTTCCAAAAGCCAGTGGATCTCTTTCATAGTTTACCTGACCTCATTCTACATTGAATATTTTAAAATTTAAAACTTGAAAATTTTCCTATTTTGTCCGAAAAATGCCAGAAAAATCTAAGGAAAAATGTTTTAAGGTAATTTTTAATTTCCGATGTAGGATAATTTATTTATATTATATATAAATAATTATCCTATATATAATATCTTCAAAGAATGTTTTCCATTAAAAATTCTACATATTTCTACATATTAAAAATTCTACATATTAAAAAGTTCTACATATTTGTCCTTTTACATAATTATTATACTAGGAATTTTATGGCTTCCTAGTATTTAATAAAAATGACTTTTTCTTTCCATTTGTCAAAAATCATATATACCAATTCACTCTGAGCCAGTGTTATCTTTTCCTGCGTGCTGTACTGTTCTGTACTCTGTTATAAGGTTGCTGTGAATGTTAATGTGATTGATAAAAAATATACTATTAATTAGCCAATTTAACATACTCAAATCGCAGTCAAAGCCGGCTATTCAGTATAATTTAAAACTTTTATAGCTGGAAGCTTCTAATTTTTGAAAATAATGGATGTGAACTATTAGACTAGAATAGTGAAAAAACTGGAAATTTGTCAAGAAACATAACTCCTCTTTCTTGAGGAAAGAGTCCATTCCTCACACTTCAATATTACTCAATCATACTATGATTCATAAACACAAAATAATTTACAACCGATGTAAAGTTTTGTTCAAGAGTGCAATATATAGATTATTTAGAGCATTTTGTGACACAAATCCATCATTCCATGGAAAGTAAAAGATATTTATGTTCATTGGCAGTGATTTTTTACATATAAAAACGTTGTTCCACTTATATCTCATATAAGCAATAAATTTTTCAATGTTTCCATTATGAACATCAATTTAATTTCAGTGAATTCACTCAAAAAATTTCTAAGTCAATGTAAACAATGTAAATAAATATCAATAAATTTGACAACAATATCAGATGATCCGTTAGTCAAGAATAAACAAACAGTTTTTATAGCGTTATTGCTCTTTGCCGTAATTGAAGTTACGTGAATTTCTGTTTGTAAATTGTTAACGTTTTGTTCAATTTTTCATGGTTTTAAAATAAGCCTTTAGCGTCAAAGAAATATTTTCTGAAAACAGAAAGTGTACTGTATCGGCTCTCTGATGAATGTTATTTTGAAAAAAATTATCTCAACTCATCATTCCTCACAATTTTCTATTTTTAGGTGTAGTTTCATTTTGATCCGTCAAACTATGTGGCTTGCATCGCCCTCACAAGATAACAGATGAATTATAAATAAAAATGTGTACATTTTATTGAAAAAAAAATATTTCCCGTTGCTTTAAAAATCTGAGAATATTTTTATTATATTGCCTTTGTTGCTTCAAAGATAATGCCAAAATTTTAAGACTCTAGAATTAGTAGTTTAGGAGAAAAAAATGTAGCCTAAAAACGGGTTTTTGGCAAAAAAAAAGTGACTTTCCCATCTTGCATAATTGCTCACAAACAATAGGGATCATCTACACTATGAGGCCCATTTTTGTGTAAAATATCAATTTGATCTATCAAAGATTATGGATCGTAGCATGGTAACAAACTTAGATCATCCCCTAAACACACACACTCACACAGACATCATCGAAAAAACTTCATAAAAAGACTTCTGAGAAAATTTCGAGATTGAATTTTTTTACGCTCACTATACTTTACTTACGGTAAAGTAAAAACAAATAAAGTAAATGTTTAAAATGAATAAAATACAAACTATTTTAGTTAACTAATCTGTTTTAGATGAATGAATAAAGAATACTGAACAATTAGAGTTAAGCCCAGGAGCAGATCTATCTCATAGGAAAAAAAATGCTTATTCTAAAGGCCTCAAAGTGATGAGACCGAAAGAATTGAGGTCAGGAATCTGCTTAAGAACCTGTACACAGAATCTATATATTAATACCCTTGTAACTACCTACGTGTGTCACGCTTTGTCATAATATTGATAATGGGCATATCTAATTGCTGTAATTGAATGACAGCTACAAATCAAAGGCATCATAATTAGACATAATTATATTCTCTAATTAGCATTTAATGGACCAGAAGTTAAATAGTCTATTTACATACCTTTACTTTTTATTCCTAAAAATATCACGTTATATGAGAATGAGCTCAGTAATTTTTTTTATAAATTACATTAATAAGAAATGGGGTTATAATGCTTTTATACAAATTAAAACATCACTTTTATCTTTAAAACTATAACAATAAAATTTTGTTAAAAAGTTGAACCTAAGATTAACAATTTATTAAAAAAAATCATAAACTTTCCTTTGTTGCATTGGGCAATATACTATGAAAACTGAGATTTTGTTTTGGAATAATGAATCACCTTCCCTACTGGTCGGATTTGTTTGCATTTATTTACATTTTTTACACTGAGTTTTTTTTTATAGTTTTGGTTATTTCGACTACAGTTTCATGTAGAAGTGATTTTGTTTCAGGGTTTGTCCTTTAGTTTTTTGATTTTGTAATGGAATTCGGGTGGACACCCATTAGTGGCACTTCATAACTGTATTTAATATTTATGAAGATAGACAGTCACGTGGACATTGCCGTTTTAGTCGTGTTTGGGGGCTTTCAGCGACCCGCCTCCGCGAGGTCCACCTTGGGCACATGAGCGGGCTCGGTCGCATCCCTCCTCCAAGAGGACTGTGGTGTGCCTTCTCATGTGGCTAAAGGGTCTCACTTAAAAAAGCATCGATCTGTTACAAGCTTTGTTCATGGATTGGGCCGAAAGGCCGAGAACATGACTACAAATAAAAACAGGATTACTAGTAAGGAAAGATTTTGAGCAATTGGGTTTGGATGAGTTGAGAGTTTACTGTGGAATAGTTTGTAGTAATATTTTGCATAGTCGTGAACAAAGAGGACTTCAAGATCTCAATGAATGATTATATTTGGAACGTAAAACGGGAAATGTGAGATTTTTCTAAGTTTTTTTGCTTGAATAGCTTCTACAGGGCGAATATTTTATAGTTTGGCAGAACCCCAAAGTTCTATGATATAAGAACTAAGAATATGTCATAGTTCTAAGATATAAGAAGCCCATGAAGGCTTCAAGATTGTGTTGTATATGTGGAGTCTGTCTGTTACTATGAGTGTTTGCATTGAGTTAGAAATGTTTTAAGTGAAATATAATTGTTGTTTAGAGTTTAGAGGCATATATAGAAAAAATGTTAAATATTTTAATGAATAATGACGATAAAATTAATCCCAATCAAACATATCTTTTCTGATGCATTCCATGGTACAATGCATAGTTGTCAAACAAGTGTCTGACTAACAAACAAAATATATGTTGGTCGTTAACTTGATATTATGTTTATTTATAGTAAAGTTGAGTTTAGGCCACTCCAGATTTTCCCACTTAGACTTTATTCCTGTTCGAATTGAATATATTACAGGTAAGGCAGGACATTTCCTATTGTGTTAGCTATTATATTAATAATTAAGCACCAAACTAAGCTTATCTCAAGCTAACAAGACATCCACTGATAGTTGGCGAAGTTCGCCGGGTCAGCTAGTGAGTCATTGAAACTGATTCTGTGAGACCTGCCACAATTGTAAGTCAATTGACCAACATTTGAATTTCAAAAATTCGTTTTATAATATTCTTAAATATGTATTCATATGTTTTACTGTTATAAATAAAGTTCAAAATATTTACATATATTATATTCATTATTAAAAATTACTCATCTTAAAACATTCATTATATAACATTAACATTAACATATATATAACACTTCATCTTATATATTTAAAACTTAAATCACTCATTGTCATCAGTTAAGTTTTTGACGAAGACCGCGATGATTACGGAAAGATCTTCGTCTTTTTTCTCTCTTTTCTTATTATGCTTTGAACATTGATATATATATATATATATATATAAAGATTTCACATAAACACGTGAAACAACAATCAATGATCAAACCACAATAAGAAATGGGAAAACAAGACTAAGATCTTTCAACGTTGTTGGGTTTTTGACTCTGACGAGGACCGCTTGTTGCGGTTGAAAGATCTTAGTCTTGTTTTCCCATTTCTTATTGTGGTTTGATCATTGATATTATATATATATATATATATATATATGAGCGTTTGAACAACCATAGAGCTTCGGTAGGTCAGCGCAAACAGCTTCCTGTAGCTATCCATGCCAACAGCCATAACCTTTCTTTTAATGACTGCTTTACTGTTCAAATCATTAAGCTAGTGACCACTGATGACCGTAGTTTGACATTAAGAGCGTCTGAGGAGGCCCACATATGGTTATTGGGGGCCCGATCAGATCCCGGTTTAAATCAGAAGCGTTAACTTTTATTTGTTTTTCCTTTTATTTTTAACTTATTTATTCATATTCATATATATATATTTTTTTTTGCTTTTTTTCTTTTTCTTCTTTTTTTATTATATTATTTATATATTTATTTTATTATTATTTTTTTATTATTTTCTTTTTTTATAATATTTAATTTATAATTTTTAATTTTATATTTTTATCTATTGTTTTTGCTTTCTCCGTTCTCCGACGTTTAGTGCCTAGCTCCTTTTTTAGTGCTGCTCTCTTCGGTTGACTCTTTATTTCTTCATTCGCGCTCCGTTCTTCGACGTGGGGAGATCTCTCTCACTTCGTCCTCTCTTCAAGTCTACTCTCCTGATGACGAACAACAGTTCGAAATATTGAATTCTGTAAGTTTTCTTTGTATTGTCTTTTCTGTGTCGTGCTTTGTGTAATTTAAAGTTATATATATATATATATATATATATCAATGATCAAACCACAATAAGAAATGGGAAAACAAGACTAAGATCTTTCAACCGTAACAAGCGGTCTTCGATCTTAGTCTTGTTTTCCCATTTCTTATTGTGGTTTGATCAATGATTGTTGTTTCACGTGTTTATGTGAAATCTTTATATATATACTTTAACACATAGAAAAGAACACAGAAAGACACTACAGAACTCACTTCGATATTTCGACATCCGTCGTCATCGGGAAAAGTGCGAAGTACTCGCGTTGAGAAGCAAACTGCTACTGGCCTCCAGAGTAACTCGTGGAACCACCGCAATGCTGCCCCCCAGCGGAGGAGAGGAAAAATAGAAATCCCTCCAATATTTATTTAGAAAACAAGATAAAAAATATATAAAATACGAAATAGTAATAAATAAATAATAATAATAATAAAATAATAATAATAAAATAATAATATTAATAATAATAATAATAATAATAAATAAAAAATAATTAACGGTACAGGTTGAGACCAGGAGGAGAACGAGCCCCAAGGAGGCATATGAATCCCTCTTCGGATGCTCTAAGGGTGACATGGGAATTATACTCGGGGATTTGTACCCTGAAACAATCATTGAAAGGGAGGTCATGGGAATTAGCATGGAATATATATATATATATATATATAGTTGATGAATATAGACAAAGAAACATAGAGAAATCAAAAGAACACACTTACAGTCTCTAATTTTCGGTTTGAACTGTCTTCAGGAGAGATAAGAGAGGGAAACCAAGCGCACTGGTTCAGAGACGGTTGGAGACCAGTTGTCTGGTCTCCATATTTGGAAACGGTTGTCTCCAACCGTCTCTGAACCAGTGCGCTTCGTTTCCCTCTCTTATCTCTCCTGAAGACGGTTCAAACCAAAAATTAGAGACTGTAAGTGTGTTCTTTTGATTTCTCTATGTTTCTTTGTCTATATTGAACTATATTTGTCCGTTTTGGATCGTATTTCCAACGAAAAAGTATATATATATATATATATATATACAAGTTTGATTAAATAATACGCCATATTTACGGTTGACTAGTTTCCTTGTGTATTTCTCAAGGGATCTGAATAATCTTCTTGTACAAACATCTAAATTGAATAGATTATTTCCAATGGTTCCATTGTCTTTAAAAACAATTTAGATGTGTGTACAAGAAGATTATTCAGATCCCTTGAGAAATACACAAGGAAACTAGTCAACCGTAAATATGGCGTATTATTTAATCGAACCTGTATAAATGAAGGACTGCTTCCTAAATATACCATATATATATATATATATATATATATACATATATATAAGTGAATTATGTCTGTTTCTATCGTTGTTTTAAATTTGATTTAGCTCTTTATTATTTAAAAGTTCTCTAGAACGTTTAATTTAATTGCAGTAAATATATACTTTAATAACTTTTAGAAATACGGGAGAAAAACAGACGAAAGGAACCACAATCAATATTTATTTCGACTCTGAACGGTCGTCCTCAGCAAAGGCTTAAGACTTAAGGCCTTTGACAGCTTCACAGAATATGTACAGTTTGGTCACAATGAAAACGACGAAAGTAACAGAAATAGCTGAAGAATAATAATAATGGAGAAAATAAAATAAAAAGGAATCTATACATATAAAATTTAATTGAATAAAAAATTGATAAATTAAGAAAATTAAAATTAATTAACAAATTAACAAAAATAAATTTAAGAGATAAAAAAAACCTCTGAATACTACTTAACGGTTCAGGTTGATGGCTGAATTTATATATATTCTTCAATATAGAAAAAGAAACATAGAGAAATCAAAAGAACACACTTACAGTCTCTAATTTTCGGTTTGAACCGTCTTCAGGAGAGATAAGAGAGGGAAACGAAGCGCACTGGTTCAGAGATGGTTGGAGACCATTTGTTAATTACTTTTTAGTTTATTAATTTATCAATTTTTTATTCAATTAAATTTTATATCTATAGATTCCTTTTTATTTTATTGGAGACGGTCTCCAACCACCTCTGAACCAATGCGCTTGGTTTCCCTGTCTTATCTCTCCTGAAGACTGTTCAAACCAACAATTAGAGACTGTAAGTGTGTTCTTTTGATTTCTCTATGTTTTTTTTTCTATATTGAACTATATTTGTCCGTTTTGGATTGTATTTCCAACGAAAAAGTGTTATATATATATATATTTATATATAATTTTTTCCTTTATCAACGCGATTGCCTGGCATTCAAGTAGAATGTGTTCAAAGGTTTCCGCCTCTTCTAGTGAAAGTGTGCATTGTTCGTAAGATGTTAACTGCAGCTTACGTAAGTGGTGGGTAAGAGGATGTCCTGTTAGATTCCTATATGCGTTTTTGAATCTTTCCTTTCAAAATTTATTATTTTTGTTTCTAATCAAAATCAGTTGAAATGAAGTTATAAGATAAACTCAGACCCAGTTATTCTAGCCGGTGTTTATCTGCTTCCTGCTTAAACCATTCATCAATGGCACTCTTGACAATACCGGGGCGAGTTGGCAAAAAGCATCGAGGCTGCAGATGCTTCGTTTACTCCAACCTCTTCCAACCGGTCCACTGGCTTACCCCCTCCGTATTCCCTCGGGCCCACGTACCACCTCAGAGTTATCTTATTTGTGCACTAATTTTATAATCAATTTTTGAGCCAACACTATATCAGATAAGTGCCTCTTTTTTGAAATGTTGAGTTTTTGTTTTCCAACGCCCACACTTATAAGGCTTTCGACTTTTACCGCTGTTCTAGGGGTGGAAATTGTAGCGTATTTATTAATTGGCACCCATTTTAGTAATGGACAAGCCATATGACCTCTTGATTCTACACTAGGAGTCCTAAAGTTTGCCTAACTCAAGTGTATTAAGAATAGGACTCTTTAATTAGGGATTTAATTATTCACCTCTCGCTTGAATAAATCGAGGGCCAGGTGGGTATCGAACCCCCGAGTTTCCAGTTTAGAGGCGATTACGTTAACAAGTAAGCTAACCTGGTCCCTCCTCCTTTTTGTAATCAGAAAACCTTCAATCCAGCTCATCAATTATGATTACATCGGCGCGCTCTGTAAAATATCCTGTGAGAGGCACTGTATCTAAAAGCCCAACAGCGTATAGACAAACTATTAATATTTATTAACATTTTCAACATTGTATCTTCAAGAGAGGCGCACTCTGGCCCTTGATTTAATCACGTAGGAAGTGAATAAATCTGAGAACGTCGTCCATCGGACGTTTCACGGGACCCGAGCCTGCATGATGTCAAGTACTCATTAATGATCCCTACTCTAAATACAATTGACTTAGGCAATATTTAGGACTCTCAATGTAGAATCTATCTTTATTGTGTGGTATCACACAGGGCCCAATATTCGGCCTATGTGTGTCTCCTTGTGGGACTGCCACTGCAACCTTCAGTGTTACCTACTACTACTCGAGTACCCACTAGGTCATCCGCAACTAATCACCACAGTTAGGGATATACCACCACTCTTTGAAGATAGCCCTCAGTAGACACATTTTAAGTTTGATAAATACACTAAACATTCTTACGTTAGATTGTTGGAATCCATTCTATTGTTCTCGGGTTCAAAATATCTACATTAGTTTTGATTCAATTGATTCGAAGGTGTACATTAAAACCTTCTTTAATACTTAAAAAACCAACCCAAAGTGTTTTCGATAGGACTAAAGGAGTCATCCATTTCATTAATTAGAATTTTGATATGTAACAAAATGATACAGCAAATGATTCTGTTGATTACATCTCCTGAAAGGAGTGTTGTCCCTACAGTTGAAATGTAATAGTTGTCATTTTTAATGTTAAATTACTCTTAATCGTAATCGCCTTTACCTTAATCGCCATATTGAAATATTTGCAGTAAGACACACCTAACAATATTTTAAGTTATTGAAGCTCTGGAAAAGTAGTTTAAAATATTAGCTGTTTTGTTATAACGAACAAAACAATCTTTTTTATGAAACAATATCACCGAAAAACAATGGGGTTCATAAATACACCATTAACAATACAGCTGACATTGAACCTTGTTAAAGAATGCAAAATGTAGATTGTGTTTTGTAATTTTCAGAAATTTAAAGAAATAAATCTAGTTGATTATCATATAAATTTCTTAAAAGAATTTCAAACTTCTTTAAATTTATCAGTGTAAACAAATTCAGCAAGTACTGCAAGTTGTCCTTTATTCCAAGTTGAGTTTTTAATACATGAACTATATTATCTTTTGTGCTGTTACCAGAATTTATTGAAATTTTTTTTATGAAACAATGATTTGTTATTGATTTTTCTGCAACTACTCTTTAGCTGTGAAAAAACATTTATATCAGTTAACCTACCTGCCAGCCAACCGGTAGCCGGTGGCACTGCACACAATGCCCTGGGACAGGGTATTGAACCCCGGATCTACCAGTCCGGAGGCAAGCACGTTGCCACTGAGCTAACGTGGCCCCTCTATACTTTTTCCAGGTAATCCTGTTGTCAGTGCGATAATGCTTAATCTGATAGTGCCAATCAAATATTGCAATGTTATAAATAATGCAAATAAATCACATTTTAAGATAGTTTGTAACTATTAATAAGTAAATTGGTAATTCGTTTGAAATTTCAAAATTAAAACAATTCTTTCTTTCAGCACTGCATTTATTACCAGCTGAATAGAAAAATTATTTGCCAAATTATTTGGGTAATTTACTTTGTGGCGATTTGGCAGCTTTTCATATGGCCGCTTCACTTAATTCTACTAATTTTAAAGAGCATAAGTAATAGTGCACTTGATACGTCATCAACTGCTTTAAAACTTTATTTCTAATGGATGAAAAACTAAATTTATCCTCTTAACAAACAATTTTACCACGAAACAATTTTTTTTGTTAAAATGTATTTTTTTATACTACCATTTTTTATGTTTGGAACTTTGGCATAATTTATACAAGTTTATAACAAGATTTCATAATAAACACATGAAATAACAACCAACGCTGAAATCACAATATGAAAGGAGAAAAAAAGACTAAGAAACTAGCTAGTTTCTTACGTAACTAGCTGGTTTCAAACGTAACTAGCTATCTTTGTCAAGTCAAATCAGTTGGGATTTAACTCTGACGAAGACCGATTGTTACGATTGAAAGATCTTAGTCTTTTTTCTCCGTTCATATTGTGGTTTGAACGTTATGCAAGTGTGTATATTCTGTGTACTTAGTACTAATACGGAGTACAAAGTACGAAGTAAACTAAGTGCCATACACAAATAAATTTTAGGTCTAGAGATTGAAATAATTTAAGAAAATCATACTGGAAGTAGGTTTGATAGGAGGACACTATAAAGATGAAATATTGCAGTAGTAATGATTGATTTCAAGATATGTTGTGCAGACTTCAATGTATGATAGGAGACAGGACATGGTGTTTAGAATTTTCATACAAGCACAGATATCACAGTATCATCAGTGTGTCAAGTAGACTATGATATCGCCAGATATTTGAAAATATGGTTGTGATGTGAGTACTTGTTATAAGTAATTCAAAGTCAGTTCTCTTGTCATGTAGGCATCAACATCATGCCTATGCTGAGTAAGTACATCAGCATTCTGACGAAATATGGTGATGAATTGTAGCAATGGCAGGAATAAGTTGGGTTATGATTTGTTATGAAAAGTGGAGTAGTTGATTTAATACCATTTTAAAAGGTTGTGGGAAGGGTTGCGAAGTCAGAGAATAGTGACCGAGGAGGAATGAAGGTGGGCATTTCGAGGACTGTTAGCACTTGTTTTAAGGAGACAGCCTACTGACGTGGTCCTTGACAACTTCATATAAAGGGCTAGATGGTAAGTATAAAAGTTGAAGAAGTAAAAGAACTATAATTATTTCCAACTGAGAATCTAATTTTTTGCATTTTTTGAGGGTTTTATGAATATCACATCGCCATAACTTGCGGGATATAAGCCTTTATACAGTGCACACTCTCATACTACCATCTAGAATGTGCATTTAACAACAGGTAGCCAGATTGAGGTAACATTTTTTTTGTAACCAAAACTCTGGTACCTCTTTCACTGATCTATTTATTTTTTCTATATGGGTGGACTACAACTTCACTGTCAATTTGTAACTAACTTTGAAAATATGGAGTAATAGGGGTGATTTTATGTTTTGTTCTTCCTCTCTTACATCAGCGCAAAGCACAACAATTTTATAAATAATGATTTATATCTAAATGAGGGAAGATGTATAGAAGAATTGAAATTAGACTCACTGGGAGATGGCTGGCTGATCATGGAGAACATGGCCCTCTATGGTGATAATGCTACTGTCACTTTCGTAGCATTTGCAGGGCACATTGCTATTGGCCAAATATGTCTCTTTTTTCAGTGTCAACAGGTTGTTAACTGAGGCAAGAATGGTGGGTCAGCTGGGGAGAGGTTCAGGACTCCCTACCTGATTAAGGATCTGTTAGGGTGACGGGGTGAGCCTTGACCCACAGCAGGTAGCTTGCTTAGTACTGACACAAAGCAGAGAGCCTGACTGTGACCCATTCTCATATCACTGTCCCAAAATACCGCCAGTTGTTGAATTAACCGTCGCCGAATACCAGAATACACCATAAACAAAAGACTCGAAGAGCAGATTCAATCTTCACCACAGACCTCTCACCATACTCATTTACAAAATAAAAAATGTTATCCAACTGCTTATGAAATTTGGAGAAGAAATAAAATAAACCACAAATTATAACCCTGAATTAAGACTTTTTTAATTAAATAACGTTGAAGCCTACTTTGTTTTACTCAATATCTATATAAATAAAAAAAAGGTTTTGTCTGTACATTGCTTAGAACTGACTGATTTCAGGTTTTCTTAACGTGTCATACATTAGAGAAGCCGAATTCACCCTTAGAAAAACTTCTGTGGTTTATCGGTTTGTCCGCAACATTTTGTCAAAAGTAAACTCAGCCATCATAAGACATATCAAGCTGAAACTTTGACAGTAGATATGTGTATATCTAACTTAAAATATAGGCTCTGAATGGATTGAATATGTAAGTGTAGAAGCGAAGTTATGAACTTTTAAGAAATCATTAGCTAACTTCACAGACATGTTTATTTTGAAAATGTATAGGTGTAGCAAGTAGGTATTGTTAGTTTATTTTAATTTAGTTTGCGTATATGAATATATTGCATGCATTATGCCTTACTGGCAAGGTGTTTCAGAGTTCTGAAGATATCTATTCAGAATTAATGGCTTTGTGAACAAGCAATTCTCAACCCTTAATTGCTATGAATAGGCAAGAAAAATCAACAGACAAGTTCTTAAGCTATGTCAAGCTGAGGAAAAAACTTATAGGTCAGTAAAGAGTGTGATGAGAAAGCAGTTCATTATCCAACTGAATTTCTTGACTCCGTGACTGCTCCTCGACTGCCCGCTCATGAGTAAAAACTTCAAGTAGGTGCTCCAATAATGCTCTGATTTAGAATCAGTAATAAATTTTATATTACGAAACGTGAGTGCCCAAAAAAATGTGCAACCGAACACGACTCTGAGTTCGTGCTCTGCACAGATATGCCATAGAGGCGGACATCTGTAATGGGAATGGGAGTCTGTGTGTATACCAAGCATCCAATTGATTCCGAACCACTGTCTGTTTCCATTCAAACGACTGCAATGCCCCGTCAGCCTCTATTTCACAATGACGGTAACTAAGTCGCAAGGGGAAACTCTATCCACCGTAGGAATTGAAGTGAATGGGACCAAGTTTTTCTCACATGGTCAACTGTAGTTTGCTTGCTCAAGAGTCAGAGGTTCCAACTCTTTGTTCTTCCATGAACCTGAAGTACAGACAGCTAATGTGGTGTATTCAGAGGCATTTGCTTGACACTATACTAATAATGACATTTTCTACTATTCTATAATTTCTTCCTCAAGAATGAGGAGTTATGTTTGTTTACAAATATTCAGTTTGTTCACTATTCTAGTCTAGTAATTCACATCTATTATTTTCAAAAATTATAAGCTTCCAGGTATAAAAATTTTAAATTATACTGAATAACCAGCTTTGAATTTGATTTCAGGATGTCAAATTGGTTAATTACTAACATATTTGTTATCAATATACATTCACATCAACCTTATAACAGAGTACAGGACAGTACTGCACGCAGGAAAAGGTAACACTGTCTCATTGTGAATTGGTGTATATGATTTTCGACAAATGGAAAGAAAAGTGATTTTTAATAAATACTAGGAGGCCATAAAATTTCCAGTATAATAATTTTGTAAAAGGCCAAAGATGTAAAACCTAATTAAAACTTGAAAACATTTTTTGAAGAATAATATAAATGAAATTAATTATCTTACATCTTAAAGTAAAAATTACCTTAAATCTACGTTTTTACTTTACTATAAGTAAAGTATAGTGATCGTGAAAAAATTCCATCTTGAGATTTTGACGGAATTACATGTTTTGAGGTCCCAGAAGTCGTTTTATGACGTTTTTACGATGATGTCTGTGTGTGTGTGGGTGGGTGGGTGGGTGGGTGGGTGCGTGTGTTAGCATTGCTTGTTACCACGCTACGGTCCAGAATCTTTGATGGATTAAGTTGATATTTTACACAAAAATGGGCCCCATAAGGACGAAGATCCCTATTGTTTGGGAAGAATTATGCATGATGGGAAAGTCACTTTTTTTTGCCAAAAACAGTTTTTTTTTAAAACATTTATTTCTCCTAAACTAATAACTCTAGAGTTTTGAAATTTTGACATTATCTTTGAGGTTACAAATGTAACAAATGAAAAATATATTCTGAATTTTAAAACAACAGGAAATATTTTTTCCAATAAAATGTAAAAATGTTGACTTATAATTCAATCTCAAACCTTGTGAGAGCAATACAAGCCATACTGTTTGACGGACAAGAATGAAACTATGCCTATAAATAGAACATTTTGTGTAGAATGAGTTGAGATATTTTTTTTCAAAATTACATTCGCTAAAGGGGCGTTACAGTACGATTTCTGTTTTCAGAAATTTTTTTTTGACGCTAACGGCTGATTAAAAAATAATAAAAATTTGACCAAAAATGGAACAAAAAATTAGGAATTCATAAAAAAAAAATCATGAAATTTCAATTATGGGAAACAGCAATAACGATATAAAAACTGTTTGTTTATCTTAGACTAAGAGATCACCTGCTATACTTGTCGAATTTTTTATATTTTTTTACATTGTTTACATTGACTTAGAAATTTTTTGAGCAAATCCACTGAGATAAAATTGATATTTATAAAGGAATAATTTAAATTCTTTATTGACTTATATGAGATGTAAGAGGAATAATATTGTGCAGGAAAATAATAACACTCACTCAGAAAAAATCGTATATATGTTATTTGACAAAGGGGAAGGAAAATGATCTTATTAAATACTAAGAAGCCATAAAATTCAAAGTATAATAATTCTGTAGAAAACCAAAAATGTAAAAGATAATTCAAAATTGAAATCTTTCGTTTAGAGATTAATAAATGTAATTATCGTTCATCTTTAATTATAAATCACCTTAAAACAATATTTCCTTAGCTGTTTATGATGTTTTTCAAAGAAAAAAAAGGGTATTTTCCTGTTTTAAATTTGAAAATTTTACTTTAATATTCAATGTAGAAGGATGTTAAGTAAACGATGTAAGAAATCCACTGGCTATTTGAACAAAAGCCATGTTCTCTTGTAGGAGAATATTTCGTTTCAAGAAATGTTCACATGGGTTTTTCAAAAATGTTATTACTGCTGTAGTTATACTAATGAAATTATTTGCATCAGCTGTGTGATGTACAAAAATAAGCTTATATATTGATATGTCCTTCAATCACTATCTCTACTACCTCAGGAATGAAAGACTAATAATCATATCCCATTTAGATGTTTACATTATGCCTAAAAGAGACGTTATATATTACATACTCATGAAATTTGATATTAAGTTACTTGTAGTAAAGTTGAGTGTAGGCCACTCCAGATTTTTATTTCTTTGTTGTTTAGAAACTGTTTGAATTGATACTAATTATCAACGTAAACTCTACGGCATAAATTTGCAGCATATTGGAAATTAATTTAAAATAGTACTCAGCAAATGACTCTAGTCTTAATTATTAGTCATCGTAAATCATTTGATTTTTAGAATGTTGTGAGAATGATTACATTTTTCTGAAATTAAGAAAATAGAGATAACAGCATTATAAAGAAAGATTGAATTAAATAACTAGTCAATTAACATCATAATATATTAAGTTATAGTTATGTTGAGTGGACACCAACAGAAATTTTTTTAAGTATAAAACATATTATTATCGATTGACCTGAAAAGTCAATTACTAAATCCCACAAAAGTATTTATTATTTCCTTTTTTTGTCTTTTATTATAAAATTATCTCTTCAAAAAAGTTTATTTAATATTAATATCGAAAATATGTAATAATTTTTTTAATACAACTACCAAATTTATGTGTCTGATTATTTCGTATTTAGTATTATTTCATATTTCATATTTAGTATAATAAGTTCAAGATTATTTCCTGTCCTCTGTAAACCCTGGCTTAATTAAGTGCCAAATCTCTATTATATTTCTTCATCATGGCGTCATTTGTTTGCAATAAGCACTGGTTTTTTTTATTCAAAGTTTAGAAAAAAATTTTTACATACAGTAGTATAAAAGTTCTTTATTAATTAAATTACTGAGTAATGCACACGTGTGAAATTATTTTCCTGATTATATAAGTGTTTGAAAAGAAAGGATGAAAAAACTCTGCACATCAAAGAAAGTTAGTACACAATTTAAAATAATCTTCTATTTTTATATTACATTGTGTGCAAATATAACTATTAAATGATGAAAAAGAAATGTGGACTGAGAAATGATTGAGTACATTATAGTAATTAAAAAATCTTAAGTAAAAAAAATTAAGTAAACATGAAAGTCATCTTTACTAATTAGCATAAAAATATTATTAATTAAATAATGCCACTAAAACTTTCAAAAACTTTCAAAAATAACTCATTTAAATTGATATACAATTAAAATGTAATTTAAAATAAATTATTCTCACAAAAAATAATGTAACATACCTCCATTTCATTATTTAGAATATTATATAATAAATTACTTTTCTATATATTAATAACAATAGATGCAATTCTAATAGAATCTTTTAATATTACAAAAGGTATATAGTAATATTAATAATTATATTTATAGTAAGAAAGATCACAAATATGTGTAAAATATGTTGAAATATGACTAATGATTCAGTTTTTAATGAAATTTTAACGTTTATATTGTTTACAACTTTATATATAAAGTTTAAAATAAGTTCAACGACTTTAAACAAAATCAGTAACAGAATATGAATATAAAGATTTTTTGCAATCAATATTTCAATTCCAACAATAAGAACTTATTTTACAACCATTTTTTTGTTTTAAACTAATTTTAATAATCCAACTTAAACTTATTTCTTAAAATTCAGCTTAAATTAAGTTGATCATATCTTGCAAATAGTTATAAAATACTTATTAAACTCATTACTATTATAATTTATATTATTGATAAAAAAGTAATTTATTTTAAACATTATTTAAAAAGTCAGAACTATTTTATGCAGTAATTCCTTAGGTTTCTTGTATACGTTATATTTGTTTGTTTAATTTTATTTAATTGTCAATTAAGAGTTTCTTAATTAATTAGTAGTACTAATTATAAATAGGTAACTTATAAAATGACTGGTATATTGTGATGTTTTTTCTGACATTAAAAATTTACCATTTTGTTCTAATATTTTCACCTTTCATTGTTAATACAATGGAATTTAAAGAAAATATATCATATATCAGATTAAATAATAATATAATATAATTTAATTGGTATATTATTAAAAAGAGTTAATTTAAGAATGCTAATATTATATTATTTTTAAATTATCTTCTTTTTTTTCACGGTATAAAAGCTTAATTCAGTTGTTTCTTTTAATGAACAGTATATTTTAAGTACTTCAGTTGTTGTGCTAACTAATGCATCGTATTATTACTATTAACACATACATAGCTTACTAAGCAAATGAATTTGGGTTATCAAAACTAATTTGAGATCATTTTCTTAATTTTTATCAAATATTTTCCTTTTTATATATAAATTTTGACTTTATTACTATTCTACGTTATTAAAATTTATTTATTCTTTATTTATTTGTGTTAAAAGGGCAGTAATTCTTCCCGTAAGCATATTGCAATAAAATACGAGTACGTGGTAGCCTCTGCGTTAACGACCTTTAAGCTGTTCTGCACATAAGTAAGTGTTCCTGTTATTCACTACATTTGTTGCAATAATTCACTCGTATTTTTGTGCAATATTATAATGTCATGTGTTTTCTTCTGTAAAATAATATTCTTTTTACATCTGCTCATAATTAAGTAGTATGTCTCTTGGGCAAATGATATAGAAGTTAACATCAACCCACCGTAAAGTTGTCACGTCGTTAACCCAGAGGATGATGTGTATTTCAATGAAATACTTGTTTATTATAAACATATGCAATGAAATTGCAAAAAAATAAATATAATTATTTATTATTTTATAAATATATTATAAAATATATTTATTTATTACATTTGTCAAACAAAACAAGAATATTTTCAAGTTTTAAAGGGAAAACTTTGTCTTAAATCTTTTATATAGGAGGTTAAATAAACTGTGCAAGAGATCTTTATGTGGTACTGGGGAATCTGTGTGTATATCACGCATACCATTGATTCCGAGCCACTATCCGTTTCTATTCAAACGATTGCAATGCCCCTTTAGGCTCTGTTTCGCAATGACGGTAACTTAGTCGCAAGTGGAAACTCTATCTACTACAGGAATTGAAGTGAGTGGGACCAAGTGTTTCTCAAATGGTCAACTCTAGTTTACTTGCTTAAGAGTCAGAGGTTCCAACTCTTTGTTCTTCCATGAACCTGAAGGATAGACAGCTAATGTGGTGTATACAGAGGCATTTGCTTAACCATGTACTAACAATGATATTTTCTACTATTCTACAATTTCTAATGATATTTTGGAATACCATGATCATCGAATTTTTGATTCCGTCAAAGACGGGCACGTCTGCTAGTTATTTTAATAAAAATATAAACATTTTATGTAATTCTGAGGTAAAATGGATAAACCAACAAAAGTCTCCACACAAATGAAGTTTTATTCAACGCGTTTCGAACACTTTGTGTTCATCATCAGGAAGACACTATAATACAAATTATATCTAATTAGTTACAAAAATTAGAGTGAAATAATAAAATTCAATTAAGAGAATTCAAGACATACCCAAGGATGTGGTACTGACGGGTTGGTCCAGTGAACACAACTAGTCGGAAACAAATCCGTTGCGAAAGAGTGGGGATAGGCAATTTAGGAGATAAGGGACAAAGGCTTCGGGAATGCTTGAAAAACCTTTAACTGAAATACAGAAGGCAAGATTCAGTTAAAGGTTTCAGTTAAACATCTAGTGAGTTTACTGTATGGCAAGTTACTTTCAAAACATGCCGCTAGGTGCTTTATCAGTTCTCACAGCTTAGGCTACACAAATTTATGTACAGATCAAGTCTTGATAGTTATTTTCAACACAATAAAATGTATGCAATATAAATTCTTCTCTATTTAATAAATTACATTACTTTTAAATAAATTGAACAGAACACACAGCAATTAATATCCAGTTTTTTGAGTAGCCTATCAAGCGATCGCCTAGGCAAAAAGTAATAATCAAATGAAGCGTTTTTTTTAAAATCTGATGAAAGTATTTTTTACTTTACTATAAGTATAAAGTATTATTATCGTGAAAAAATTCGATCTCGATATTTTGACGGAATTATATGTTTTGAGGTTCCAAAAGTCGTTTTGTGAAATTTTTGTATGATATCTGAATGTATGTGGGTGGGTGAATGTGTATCCAAAGTTTGTTACTTTGCATTTATCCAGAATCTTTGATGGATCAAATTGACAAAAAAATGGGTCTCATAGTGTATATGTGCTGTATAGTTTGGGAACAATTATGCAAAGAAAAAGTCACTTTTTTTCAAAAAAGTGTTTTTAGACATTTTTTCTCCTAAACTACTAATTCTAGAGTCTTAAATTTTGGAATTATCTTTTAGCCTAGAAAAGGAATAATTAAAAAAACAATCATATTTTTAAAACAACAGAAAATATTTTTTTTCAATAAAATGTAAAATTTTTGACTTTTAATTGAATCTAAAAGCTTGTGAGTGCGATACAAGCCAAACCGTTTGACTGATCAAAATGAAACTATACCTCAAAATAGAACTTTATGTGAAGGATGAGTTCAGATAAGTTTTTTCAAAATTCATTGACCAAAGGGACCTTAGACTACATTATATATTATATACCCAACAAGTTTGATATTATGTTTACTTATAGTAAAGTTGAGTATAGGCCAATCCAGATTTTTTAATAAAATCTAATACTATACGAAAAAATTAAGAAATATAGAAAATAAAACTTATCTTCATTTTGCTTCTTGTTGTTGTCAGAGAAATATGACTTCGATGAGACTCGGCGTCTTCTCCAGTGCTAGGGACTATGCTTGTTAGGGATAGGGATGAGCTCGCATTTCTTCTTCAATTCATTCAAATGTTTTTGTGTCTCGCCTGTTTTGACTAAGAATGATGTTGTTGCCAACCATAGAATTTTGCTCCCAGTGATGAGCAAATGTTGTCTTGCAATTGGTGAAACAAATTCGCTGTGTATATAACCTGTTTGCGGAGAATAGCTGTTTTTTAGAAGAACATCGCTGTTACTTATCACTCATAATAATGATGTGTTCACAAAAGGAGATATAACTGAGGTATGGTAACTACTGCTTTATGTCTGGATACATTATTCTGAATCACTCAGGGACACCTAGAAATCTTATAGTCACTATGAGAACGTTGAGTTCTATAATGTCACATACTTGTGTTTTATATACAAGTCAAACAAGGTATTATAAGTATGACATGGAAGGTAACACTAGAAAGACTGAAACTTAGTATATACCTATACTACCTCAAAGCAGTGAAAATGACTGCATTGTGAAAGAATAACTAATGTGTAAAGAAATTTGTTTAAAATTAATTATTATTTTCATTTATAAAACAAGTTATTAGTAAGTATTAACAATGGAAAAATTACTTGTGTTGAAAAAAGTAATTTGGGCATTATTTGTACATTTTAAGCAAATGAAAGTGGAAATCTTTTTATGTTTATATCTTCCGCAGATATACTGTTGACATTTTTTACATATATTATTCGTTTTGTTGTTGTGGCTAAGTGAAAAATGTTTCTATTGTTAGAATCTGTTTTATTTGATGATGCTGCAGTTAGTCTTTGTGAGTCTTCATGTTCTGATGAATTTTTCTGTCTTGCAGCTCTTTAGTCGATGGAAAGCTGTTCTGATAATTAAAATAAGAATTGCTTTCGTTGTATTTGTATTCCTATCGCTTATTTGTAAAAGATCCAAGCATTTATACCAACCAAATCTAAAATATTGAAAATATTTGGAGGGACCATATATGAGAACTAGATTTTACTGTATATTTTCTGGTTGTTTTTTTTTCACCTCTAAATTTTGTTTTTTTATAAAACTGAATATAGTTTGGTAACATTTTTTTATTACTTTTATCAATTTTCACAAATGTATGCCGCAAACTTAGAACAACTACTCTTTTATTCGGTTTGCTTTTATATATTGTAAGGACACAATTTTCTGATTTATATAAGAGAGTGGAAAAATGAGGCATGTTATCCTTGGTTTGTTTGGCTTCTTTGAGTAGTTCTCTTTTATTTCCTCTAATAGTTTCAAGTAGTGTTGTTTTTTTGCCACTTTTCCAATAACTCTCCTCCATTGGACATTTCTTCCAAGAATTAGGTGCAAAAGCAATCAATTGAGCAAACATGTTAGAACGACTGTCACTGCATAAAGCCTGTCTGGCCAAAGTCTACACGTGTGAGGCAAAGCGTATTCCCACTGTGTGAAAGCGTATTCATAATTCGATTATAGTATGTGTATATACCTTCCCCCAGGACTACATTATGGCGCGTTCAAGAAGAGCTGCCTTTATATATTGAACTGCATTTGTCAACTCATTTGTATGAATGAGTAATCAAAATAACAAACATTTTTTATATTAAAAAAATAAAATAAATATAAATAATAAGTATATGTTAAAAGTATATAATTAAAACATGAATTAGTTCAGCATACTTCACAAAGTAATTTTCCTCTTTTTTTTTCACTTCCAAACAGACCTGTTATATATTAATAACTTTATTCTTTGGAAACATCTCTTGTATTTGTTTTACAGATAGTTTTGTTAATAGCTCTTGTTCAAGAGAAAACCAAAAGTATAATGAACACCTAATATTTTTTGACGTTTTTATAGGTTCTTTTTTCGTTTCATAAGAGCGAAGGATGAAGAAAGGATTGCATTAATTTTAATGATCATTACTAGTATACTTAATTACCACAATGAGGTTGGTATATGATTATAAAAACATAAAGATGTGTACCAAACTTTATTTCATATGATAAAATAAGAATCAAATATGATTTATGTGACATAGTATGCTATAATGCTGTAAAATCATCTAAAATTATCATGGTATATCTAAAAGCCCAGAGAGCATCCTTTTCCGATTCAACAACTTCCTTGTTGCCTCAACAAACTTCTCACATCGGTAAAACCTACTTTGAATTAGATTAAATAATAGTTTTAATTTAATATTGTACCTAGCATTAATAGCGATACAGAAAAAAACAGTTTATAAAAATGAAAACTATACTTCAAGGAGAGTATTTATGCAACGAAAGTTATCAGCATTTAAAGATAGAATTAGAAACAATAGTTAATTGTTGATTATCGTATTGATAAAAGAGTGTTATACTCGTAAATGAGTGGTTTAATTTAGAAACACATGCTTCACAATTCTTAAGATCAAGGTAACATTAAGGATTCGTTTTATTGAATCATAAATCATGGATTGTTAGCCAGCGATGATGATTTTTAAGCTCAAGAAATCTGTATATTCTACTTTATGTATATTAAAACCTTCTATTACTCATGATAGCTCTGGTATTAAATATGAATCTTACTTTTTTGTTTATGCTTTACCATATTATTGTTGTAACTTATAAACTGAGAGTTAGTTGTTATTATTATTAATATTAACATTAGTTAGTTATTATTGTTAGTTATTATTATTACTATTAATATTAGTTAGCTATTATTCTTTTTACCAACTGGACATTTATCAAGTCCTACTCTGTCATGTTGTTCCAGATAATAAACAAACAATTAATACAAAACAAAACATGAAAATTAAGATAGAGAGAAGGAACTGTAGAATAAGCATTTCAAATGAAATAAACTATCATGATAGAATAAACTATCAAATGGTTTAAAATATTTTTTTGATATTTGTATAAATTAATGATAATTATTAATTTTTTTCTTTAACATCTTTTTTAAACGTCTTTTTTCTTTAATCTTTTTTCTGATTACACGATACCACCTATCACTATATATAAATACATACATACACACATACATACATACATACACACACACACACACACACACACACACACACACACACACACACACACACACACAACATATATATATATATATATATATATATATATATATATAAAGATTTCACATAAACACGTGAAATAACAATCATGTTCAAACCACAAGATTAAATGAGAAAAGAAAAGAATAACATCTTTTCTCATTTCATATTGTGGTTTGAACATATATATATATATTATATATATATATATATATATATATATATATATATATATATATATAATGATCAAACCACAATAAGAAATGGGAAAACAAGACTAAGATCTTTCAACCATAACAAGCGGTCTTCGTCAGAGTCAAAAACCCAACAGTTGGGTTTTTGACTCTGACGAAGACCGCTTGTTACGGTTGAAAGATCTTAGTCTTGTTTTCCCATTTCTTATTGTGGTTTGATCATTGATTGTTGTTTCACGTGTTTATGTGAAATCTTTTTATATATATATATATGAGTTAGCTTCAGCTACTCAAAGGGACTACTTCTACCTGATGACGACGACTGTCGAAATATCGTTGTGAGTCTTTTGTGTGTATCTTTATTTGTTTTTTCTCTTTAATGTGTTAACTATATATATTATATATATATATATATATAAACTAGAATCTAAAAAGAACACATACAAAAGAAATCACTGAACTCACTACTATATTTCGATATACTCGTCTTCAGGAATAGATGTGAATCGCTCCAAAGGCTGATAACGACTTATATATATATATATCATTGAAATACACAGCAGCCTCTGCGTTGACAACCTTTAAGCTGGTCTGCTCCAATTTCCTGACAACTCTACCGTGTGCTGGTGTTCACCTCTATAACATTTGCTCAAGAGTCATCTTTTCATACAAGAGTGTCTCATTTCAGAGGAGTATGTCCATGTCTAAAGTTTGCAGAGAGTAATGAACTCTAGGCGACGGCTTGCTATAACATTGTCATTCCAAATTAGTATTTTACCAACTTAGTTATTTCCAACTTGGGCATTTATTACAGTCATAATTATATTAGATATTAAGGTGATATGATCAGCGGATTTATGCTCTTCTAAAGTATTTAAGATTGTATGAATTAAAAAACTTTTACTTACTTTGTTGTCTAATGTTACAGCTAGCTCTCCGTTATTCTATTTGCTTCCTTTACACCTTTGACCTGTTTGTTGACTGTTTTCTAAAGAGGATGTAGCTTTTGTTGCTCGGCAGTAGGATTTGCCTTCTACTACTTGATTCTTGTAAAGAGGTGACTTTTGTTGTTTTTTCATTAATTCATTCATTTATTATGTAGGCTTTGTATGACTTACAGCATCTATAGTTAGTTGGATGTTCCTGTCCACAGTTGCAACATTTTGTTGAAATATCCTTATTTTTTTGTGGCATCTTGGTTTGAGGTTACAATACTGTTGCACATGTCCATATGCCTGACATCATTGACATGAAACATTGTGGGGGTCCTACTCTCCTTTTAGATTTTTCAATTGCAGCTTTCAATCCCAGGATATTTGTTAGTTCTTTGGGCCCTCAGTAGTTGATAGGAATTCAAATATTGGTAATTTTAGTGGAAGGTTTATCTTTTCATCTGTTTCTTTTAAAGAAGTCAACTCATTTATATTTAATACATTTATTCCATGTTCACTTAATTCGTTTTTTAAGTCATCGGTATTTAAGCTTATAAGAAGGTACTTTCTTACATAATTCCTCGTTTTTGCATTCCAAAAAGGTTTGTAATTATGGTATTCGATATTTGATTTTGATAATGCACTTTGCAGTGTCAGGAAGTCTTCCTCATTGGATGTTTGTAACCTGATTTGTTTTCCACCAGTTGTGGCTGTATAAAGACTCAGTAGCTATCCTATTCAGTAGTTATCCTGAATTTTGTATATTCGGCCATAGATTGTAGAAGAAATGGTAGGGGAACTTTCTTAATGGCTCTATTATTTGAGGTGAGAATGTCACAGACTTAGAAGCACCTTGATCAGTTTTCTTTATGGGGGGTTCTGCATCATTGTCTTGAGAAAATATGGCAAGTTGATTGTATAATTGTAACGTTGCGTTTGTTGATGAGATGTAGGTCTGTACCTTTTTGGTTTTCTAACAGTTATAAATTCATTTTAGTCATTATTGGAATCAGTCGGGAAGTTTTCAGGAAATTTTCGATTCAATTCATTTAGCACTAATGAGGTATTTTCTGAAGTAATCTCAACTGTTCGTGGAATTGAATAAACTCTTCGGTTGACATATTAAGTCGTAATAACTTGGATAGAAATAACAATAAGTTATGAAGTAATACTATTGAATTAATCAATTCAGTTTAGAGGCTTCTTATAGCAAGTTAAAAATCTTACTTATTGCAATTTTGAAGAAATTTAGGAAGAATAAATAGAATCAGATAAGGTATTTAAAGTTAATAGGTTGTTAAACTGCAGGTTATAAACAAACACGAAAGATTTACTAGAAGTCCTTTTTCTCTTGCTGGTTACCGCCAGCAAAACTTGCATTTGTAAACACACTTTCTCGAGTCAGTTGGACCTACTCTTAGACACACAACAATTATTAATAATACCTACGTTCAATAAAGAAAGAGCACAATTGTACACAATGTCAATAGATTCACTTGCACAGGTGGTTGTTTAAAATGAGATGACATGACTACTCCTACTAAACGTCTTTTTTTACAAAAGTATGTACATTATGAATACATTTTTTGCATATATGCATAGGCACTGTGACTTGTCCAAGGTTGGTTACCCTTGGAGGGGTGTCATTGGCCGTCTTTATCGAAAAATCTACGTTCATTAAGTTTTTAGGTTTACAAAATAAAATTAATTAGAATAGACATAAATGAAAATATAAGTAAAATATATAATTGCATTAGAACTAGACAAAATTTGATAAAAATATTTACATCTTATCTTATGTTATAGTTACATATAAGCAGAAATAGAGGAGATATTGCAATTATTATTTTAAGTGAATTGAACTTGTGTCTTCTTGCGCTGTAATTGTCCAGAAGACTGCACCAAAGAAAGAATGCGAGCCTATTAGAATGTGCAAATTAAAAAGACAAGCGAATCAGATTGCAGGATCAGATCAACTGAGTTCACCATTTTAGATAACTCTGTATTTTGGTTGACTGCGCTAGACAGCCTGACCAAACGTCCAGATTCTCAGCTTATTGATCGATGCCGCTTACCGATGCAGCTAATTGACTCCTATCCATTATCAGTTTGTAAGAATTATCAAAATTCCTGCAACTTCATATAATATTCATTTCACAAATTTGAGCGTTTAAAGCAGGGTTCAAGTCATTTATGTAGAGGGCTTCAAGCATTCTTAATTTGTTAACGTCACTGTTCTTTTGTAATAATCTTGTCGAAATCTGATCGAGATATGAAAACAGCTTTGGAGAGTTTAAACGTTCACTTATGCCGTCTTAGAACAGAGTATCCAACCCCATTATGACTTGTTTTTACTTCATTGTGAGATTAAAAAAAAATTGTTAAATATTTCATAAAAATTTAAATTTTCTTCATAGTTATTTCATTTGAAAGTTTTCTTTTTACAGTGATCAGTGATAAATTTTATACTTATAGCTATATGGTTTGAAATAATAAGGAATTGGGAATAATAATTATAATTTAAATTTAAAATATGGCATTTTTTTAAATAACTTCCAGAAATAAGTCATTACAAAAATAATTTAACAATAAGTTTAGGTAACAATATTTTACTTCACTATAAGTAAAATGTAGTGATAATGAACAAATTTGACTTTGAAATTTCGTTCGATTTAAAAGTCTTGATGCTCTAAAGCCATTTCTGACATTGTTTTGATAATGTCTGAGTGTATGTGGGTGGGAATGATTCTTACAAGCTTAATAACAAATTATGAATTCCTGATACAAATAATTTCCCATCAGGAGAGGAACTGCATAGTTTTTGTTTATATTGAACCTTGGTAAAGGTGTTTATGGTAATTTATACCAAAACACAAACTATTGTTTCCTGTTCTTTTGGAAGAAAAAAATTAATCATTTTGTGCATAACATCATCACAATATGAAGTTCAATATTAGAAAAGAAATTTGGTTTTAGATACTATGAAGATAAAGAAAGTCAAATATAACTTTCTCCTTTGATTACTTGTCAGAATCACAGATTCTTACAAAGTAAAGTATTGATAACCTTTACTTTTTATACAAAAAAGAATCAGCAAGAATCAAATCAGCGCTCAAACCAAAATTAAAAAAAAACATGGGGGTTATTTCATTTATTAAACATATTACATTTGTAAATATGTTAAAATAAAAATATATGTATAATACATTGAATTAGACGAGTAATGTTTGACTACTTCATATAAAAGATTGTACTATAGAAATAATCTCGTTAAATGGATGGCTATATACAGAAATGTTGTGTTATAATCAGTACACAACATAAAAAAACTGAAGTAGTATTCATTCAGTTTTTACTGTGATATATATTTTCAGTGATTAAATATATATCAAACTCATTTATAATCAGTTTAATTAATTGTTTTTTAATGGCTCTTTTCATTATTAAAATTATAAAAAGAATATAAAATTATTATAGAATTCGTACAAATATTGATGTCCCTACCCGCAGTAGAGTGATATTTATAACTTAAAAATAAGTTGCACTAGGGACCTCGCTTGTAGCGCAACAATAATAGAAAGCTTATATTTCAACTGCTTTATTCTAATAAAATGAAAATCATTTTAATGGTTGTGATGAAAATGTAGTCAATAGTTAAAGCTGTTAAACAAAATTGGTGTAGCCATTATTAAACAATGTTTAACACTCTTGTATCAATACCCATTACAAAAATAAAATATCTTCCTTATTCAAATTACAATCGCAGTACGAAATTTACTACTTATCAAGTGAATATTTATTGTATTAAGTTATACGATCTTAATTTGCAATGAATATTTAATTAACATAACTCATTTTTAGGGCATCTAAGTCGTAATTGGAGACTTAATTATCTAAGAAAAACGTAATTATCTAAGATAATTTATGTAATATATAATGTTTATTACCATATTATTTATTTAAGTGTAAATCTTACTTAATAAATAATCTTAATTAATATTTGCTTAGATAAATATATCTTAATATGATATATATCAAAAATATTTAATTAAGTCTACTAAATTATAAGAATGATAGCTTTCATAATTGATTTAATAATTTAATGGAAATGTTATTTCTTCATTCATCTTAAGTTACAGGAATTTTCTAAAATATATTAAGAAAACATTTTTAAGTTTATATTGAAAATATCTTAATTTCAAACATATTTCTAATAAAATAGGTTTAATTATTATGCCAAATAATCTGTGGTAATATGTGCTGTTAACAAAGTAGGTAATTATATTTCACAAATAAAAGATAAGAAGCATTTTAATTTTTTTTTGTAATATTGTGTTTCTCCACAAGATTTCATTTTAGCAAAAAGATACAAAATATGTTAACCAAAAAGAATGTAAAATTGTACCCACCATATTCATTGAAAGTAATTATTAAGCAATAATATTTTTCTAATTATTTTCATATACCATTAATATATATTTATAATTAATAATGCACAAATAAGTTGAAACGATAATCGAACTTATTGTTTGAAGTTATTATTGTATGAAATATCAAGTTGAGTGAATACAGTTCTAAATTATTAAAACTTTATTTAATTGCACTCTCCAAAGTGTAACACTTAATTGTAGAATAATGGCGAGTTTTGATTCACTTACAGCTTTCTTGAAGTAGAAATTATTTTCTTATAGAAATTGATTTGTCTAGTTAATTTTTAAATCATAAATAATCAATTAAACTAAATGATTTGTTTCAAATGTGGCAAGCATTATTTTACAATATGATGAAAACCTAATAAATACTAATAAAAACCTAATAATTACTATTATAGGGCGTCACATTAATAATAATGATGATGACAACAACTTCTCATCATTCTACTAAGTATAACTTTACCTTTAATATTAAGTTAAAACTAACTTTGCACTTGCTTCTATGAAAATTGTACTTATCTTCAATGCTGGCTTGAATGATTCATCTGACAGGTTTATTTCTATAATCCAAAATATGCACAAAAAGTAACTTAAAATTCCTATTGATATGTACTTCTTCTCACTTCAGCACTACAGTTCAACTGATCCAGAATAGATTAGTATGACACTCCTGAGAGACCAAGGGAGTCAGCCCCATGTGTATGGGATATTTTAGTTATATATATTATTAATTGTTTATAACTGTATATATATCAAATAACTATATTCATTTAACGTTCCATAATGTTGTTTTAAACTTGCCCGAATTCACCAGTTTAATTCTTGTTAAACAATATTTTTTCTCAGTATACATTCATAGCAGCCTTATAACACAGTACATCACGCTCAATTGATATATCAACCATTTGATAGAATAGCTGTGTTATCTAAACGGGATTCCGTCAATGTTCTAGGATAAAAAATCAAACACTCGTTGCCGACGTTTCGGTTTTATTTTAAAACCTTCTTCATAGGCAGAAGTAAGAATTTTTTGACAAGAAAATAAAATTTACATTATTTAAAGGAACAACAATCTTAAGAGGACAAAACCTTCGACTAGACTGAGGTTTAGTCGAAGGTTTTGTCCTGTTAAGATTGTTGTTCCTTGTTGTTTGGTTGAGATATGTTTATCCGTGCACATAATGTTGATTAGCGTATTGAATACATTTACTCTTCATTCGCCAACCTACAAATATTGTTCACAAAAATTCTATATAAGTTCAATTTAACGAAACACACAGTGAAATTGATTAATCATAGGTTGATTGAATTATTTTCTTGGAGGATTTAAACAATATCTGTCATACAACTCGGTTTGTGTAGAAACAGAACCCACACATTAACCTCCAGAATTTCTTGACTCACGAGAGGTGTCTGGATTGCTCCAACATAAACTAGAACTCAAAAAGGAAGCTCCTGTCATGTTGTATGTATGAGAAACATTGATCAACCGCGCTTATGTAATGGAATAAGACTAATAACTGAGGGACATTATGATAATGTCATTGTTTATAAAATTATCGCATCACGGTGTCAAGAGGAAATAGTTTTAATTCTAAGATTGAAAATAGTTTTGTCTAAAGAGGAACACACTCCTTTTTTAAGGGTTTAATTTCCAATTCAGTTAGCATTTGCCATGACTATTCTCAAGTCTGAAGGAGCCAACTACATGTTTCTCTCAATAGGTCAACAGCAAGAAAGCATTAAAGTTTTTTATAGTTTCTCATTAAAAATTCATATTGTACAAACCAGGTAAATAAAGAGAACTGTCTTAAAAATATTTCCATTATCCTCTTTATTAGAAATGAATTAACTTAGAGTTTATCTGCATTTATGTGAACCTGATTGCAGTAAAAAGGAAAGAATGGAAGACCCAAAGGGTCACGGGTATTTATTAACAGAGAGTTTTCAGTTACCTGCTTATCTACAAGTTATCTGCAAGTTCATTAATATGGTAGCTGATCGCGTGATTGTATCAGCTTTTAGTTGGCGTTATGGAAGAATAAGGAAACCTTGTTTGAAAACAGACTCAGAGAATATGAGTAGTAGTTGTTTTGAAGGATTTTCAAGGACTGAGCCATATTCACTGACAGACGTAGCGGTCCTCGAGTTTAGCAATGGTTAACGAACAAGTAATCCGCGGAACACTCTGCTTTTGACATGGAGACTAGTGAGTCTTAAGCAAATCCAGCCAGACTCTGTCCAATTAACAAAGAAGAGAGTGAGTGAGAAGAAGAACGTGGGAAACAAAAAAAGAAGAAGAGCGCTTGAGGGAGATTAAGAAGAACAGAAAAGGAATAGGAGAGAAAAAGAAAAGTAGAATTTTAGAGGGGGATGGAGGAGAGACATAAGTTAAGAAGGAGGAGTGGTGAAGGAGATTGAGGAGAGAAGTTGAGAAATTGGAGTTAGAGGGTAGTGTAAAGAGAGTGAAGGAAATAGATTTAGAGAAATAAAAGGAGAGAAGAAGGAAAAAGGAGTGAAACTGAAAGAAGGGAGCGAGAGAGATTTCAGAGAAAGTAAAACAAAACATGTGAAGTTTCAACTAAACTGAATGGGCACTTACATTACATTAGAATAATATAATATTAGAATAACATTATATTAGAATAATAATATATCACAACAACATAGTACATGGGAATATGGTTATAGTAATAATGAAAAAAAGAGAATATTGTTTTGCATTTATACATATATGTATTTATTTCAGTTTATACATAAGTAATAAATGTATATTTGCTTAATGTAAGAATATTATATGACAGTAAATGGTGTCTACAAAAGATACATATAAAGACTAGATGCATCTGTTTATTATAATTATACTTCTAATGTATTATCCAAATGTATGAGCTATGAATTTACATTCATACAGTTAACATTATTTGTAGCACTGAAAAGACATGTTATTGTGTCCTGTGTAGTCTTTTGTGTAATATCTGAAAAAGGGGAGGGGAGAGTGTGTGAGTGTGTGGGAGGGGAGAGAGACGTAACGTAGAGTTAGGAAGTAAAATATATGATTTAGAAAATAAACAAACAAATAACTTGGAGTTTAATACAAAACTATAATTTATCAAAATAATCCTTGCGCACTGACCTATATGCCTTAAGTACAATAATATTAGTCTATTTACTGCGAGAGGTCACTAAAGGAAATTAACATTTTTGTTTGATGGTTGTAGACATGAAAGGAGTCAAACATTCCAACAAAGAACTTCACTTTTTAGGAATAAATATTGTTTAACATGTACAAACACAAAACCAGCCTTTTATACTTGCTTGGATCACAGAAATTATTATTTACACAAGGAAGTAATTTTTGAAAGAACCTGTTTACTATTTCAAGAGATAAATTTATAGATAGGGAATCGAAATATCAAAACTTGTTAAATTCCAAATTTATCAAACTGAGAATTAGGTGAAGGAGTTGTATGAATCACACAGTTGCTGCGACCTCACTGACCCACTGAGTTGCTGCGTCACAGAAAGTTGTAGGACTTTTTTCACCATAAAGTTGGTTTTATTATTACTCAAAAATCCTCTATGAGAATTTATAAGCTTTTCTCATCATTGTGTGACTACTTTGTGCTGCCTGGAATGACAGTATGTTGGCTTATACTTAACTTAATTTATAGTAAATTAAGCCTTAAGGCTGATTAAATCTTAAATTTCATAACGATTTCACTTAGCTGTCTGTAGTAATTATGCTTGAAACACAAACACATCTGGCAGCAACCCATTTGAAGAATGAGAATTATTGACTATATGTGTGTAACTCTTTTTAAATAGAAAATTGTAATCATATTATCAAAAATACATTTTGTACTAGCATTAACATGCTCCATATTTATGTTTTATCAAACACTTAATAGTCCTTATTTCTGTTTGTTTTAATAGATAGAACAAAGCTTATTTCGGAGGATATGTATTGTCAGAAATTTATTGTATATATACGAGTATGTCACCGGCAAAGTATGAAAGGCCGGCATTCTATAAAAAGCCTAGGCATTATATATAATACTTAGTCAATGATCAAACCACAATAAGAATGGGAAAACAAGACTAAGATCTTTCAACCGTAACAAGCGGTCTTCGTCAGAGTCAAAAACCCAACCCTAGTTCTTTGTTATTATTGTTATTGTTATTGTGGTTTGATCATTGATTGTTGTTTCACGTGTTTATGTGAAATCTTTTTATATAATACTTAGGCATTCGATAGAATGACAAATGCAATTTAGGTAAAGTATGAAAAAAACTTACTCTTCGGTAAACAAGCCTCATCATGTTTGCTTAGTCCACCATAGTCTATAATCACTCTTTTTTCTTGCGTAATCTAATTAGTTTTGTTTTTTTCCCTTGTTTGGTCGCTTTCTTTTACCTTTTCTAGGCACTCCTCTGTATTTATATCTCTTGAAACATCTTCGGGTATAAAAGACGTTTTAAAGCCTAATTTAGGTTTGCAGACAATTAATAGTCCCTGGGTTCCTTTTTTAGTAGTCATTTTAGTTTTTTGTGTATCATTTATAACTTCTGTTAAGTAGTTTCGGTTAAGAAAACACTATTTTATGCAGCGTTAACTCTAATTTTGCACAGTTCATTGTTAAATCATTGTTTAATGTCTATAGAATAAGACACTTCCTCTAATACTACAACTTGCTTCTCCATTTTCATACATCACAGTAAAAAGATAATTTTTTTGGAATTTACCAGGAACTATTTTATAATTTACTGGTTTATCATTTGACTTTCCATAGAATGGCTAAGGAATGTGCTAGTTTTAGGCATTATATGCAATGCCTAGGCATTCTGTAGAATGCAGGATTTCAAACTTTGTCCGTAACATATACAACCCAAATGACGAAGGTTAAGAGAAATGAAGCTCTGTGTCCTAGAAATGCCCACTCCCAGTTATGCTATCGTGACGCCCTGTTTAATCTTTGTTTCAATACAGTTCTTCTTCATAACGGTTTTAAAATTGAGAACATCAAATATTCTTTAAATATACGTATTGGTTTGGATCTTGATATTAAACACTGAACCAGACATGCAATAATTACAGGCAAAACAAAAGTAATTAACAAAAGTAGTTGAGGTTCTTTTCTTCTTTTTTGAGAATAAGATTCCTCTAGAAGTATACTATTTTAAAACACGTCTGACCCAATTATTTCATTTTTATGATACTGTTGGTCGTTTTGATTGACCTGGTAACATGATGTAATTTTATTTACATTTCATTTTTAATAATTAAAAAAATATTAAACATTCATAAAAAAATTTAAAAAGAAGTCAAAACATAAATTGTTTTGGCTGATAAAATAATGACTCGAAAATATTTAATTTTGAGTTACTTTTCATTTTCAAATGAAATAATTTTGTTATTATTACACATACTAGTGAAGTTAGATGACACTTGTTGTAGCGCCGTAGTTTGGTTTCTTCAAAAGATGATCTGCTGGCTTGAGCACTTCGTCGTCACTGGTGCTTGATTCACAGCCGCTGATGATTCGGATTCGCTTGTGTGGACCGGGATCCTTGTGGAAGCACAGGAAGCACGTTGTCAAGACGAGCTGAAGCAAACACAATATTACTATTTTAGTACCACAGAGCTTCCTAATAACAATTCCTTCCTAAAATTCCTTCTTCACTAAATTGATTTTGGGTCTTGACCACATTTCTCAATAAAACTATTTCAGTTTTCAGCTGATTCTACTGTGTTTATAACTTTTATGGGCAATTCCAATTTGATCATCTATCCCATCATAATTAATTATTCAATTCATTGAGTTCTATCTGTATATTTTTACTAGACTACCCGTGACCCTTTTGTGTCACTCAGAAATTATAACAATAGGTATTGAAATTAATTCGCTGAACATGATTGACACGGATAATTTTAATTGTTGTTTCTTGTTATTAAGGCACGGAAACAGATTCTTATATGGCTCAAGCTTTCGATATAGTATTCTTAACATGATTCAAGATATATAAACAGAAAGTATATTTAGCAAAATAAAAATAATTTAATAGTAAAAAATCATTTATTTTATCATACAAATAAATAAAACATCAATTCAGGTTATATACACAATGAAATATAATTAAACAAACAGAATTTGTAAATTGAAATATTTAATTTATTTACCGAACATGAGATAAAATTAATGAAAGGAATGTGTCTTTATAATATTACTTAAGAACATTCGTTTCAATCTGACATTTCTGTTCAAGTTTGTTTCTAAAATTACTCAAAGAAACAACTCCATCTTCACAGAGTGACAACTAAGTATTGACTAGAGCACTTCAGTGGAAACAAGTTGCCACTGTGTGAAGGTGGAGTTATTCCAAAAGTGTACGAGAGAAGTGAAAAATTCACGAGGTAAAATAATTTAAAAAATAGTTAACTTGCTGCAAACTTTCAGTTTTATTCTAAAAGGTAGACAAGATCCGAAATTAGTCGTATTGGGTATACATATACTTGTGACATGGTCAATTGGGCTATAAACGTGAAAAGATGTTTTGAATTTAACTGAGGGAGAGAAAGGTCTAAATAATATTCCTAGAACAAAGATTATAATAACCAGCCTCAGCTATCATCACTGTATCCATTTTTTTTTTTTTGAAATGATATTAAAAGTCCAAATTTATTTGATGTAATTATGATTTATGAACATTTTGTTATATAAATTTATTTTTCCTATACAATACAAAAGATGAACAAAACAATTAAAATAAAGACAACACCCTTTTTATGTTGTACATTTTTCGCGATTGAATCAAAATGACTGCATTTTTTTAAAAGAATCAAATTGTATAATTTTTTAAATGCATTAGGAAAAGTTATTTAAATGAAATTACTTTTGATAATTTCGTCGTAAAAATACCGAAGGAACCTGGGATTTTCAATCTTTTTTTATGTACATAAAGAATGTTTATGTTTGATTGATAGGTTCATATTTCCTATCAATTATGGCAGAATAAAGAAATGACATGGAATGACATTTTTATATATGGTTGGGTGCGTTTTCGAATGAGCAGACGACTTAAGAACTGCAGGGAAAAAAATTGAAGAAGAAAGTTGACTGACTCACTTATCTAAATCGATAAAACATGTTGAGATAAAATATAAGAGATACCAGAACTGTATGGACTGCGATGACGAATAGAGTCCCATAACTGAAGCCAACTAGATCGAAAAGAAGTCCTGATATAGAGGGGCCTACGAAGGCTCCTAAAGCGAAAGAGGACGACCAGAGACCGGATACCAGACCATAAGTAGTCAAATCATCGGGAAAACCTCGATCTCTGTAAAGAAAACGTATATTACAGAAAGACACAAACAGTGTTGCAAATAACAGGATTTCATAATCAATGAAAAAAAAAATTATTAATAAGACGTCAAATCAATTGTTGGCTAACCTGCAATCTTGACTAGAATATGGTATATTAAATGGAATAATAACTACCAAACTAGTAACTATAAATACCACTAAAATGAATTAAATATTGGGGTATTCAAAAGAGCATTTTGATCATGAAACAATTTTTTTAATTTCCGTCGTTTAGTTATATACCTTACCACATCATTATTTACCAAAAAAGAGATATCATTTACTTTTGTTAACCTGTTAAATCTATTTGGATTAAATATATGATTTATTGTTTATACTGTACTACCTTTTATTTTAAATATCTGTAAAATTAATGAAAGATTAGAAAAAGTATGTTTAAAAGTGTGTTTATTTTTATTGCAGAAAAGGTTTACAAAACTTTGACTCTGAAAGTTCAGTTTTATTAGCAAATGTATAATTACTAATTCTTATGTAAATATTAAATCACCAATACAATATTCAGAACAGTGAATCAAAATCATATAATTAGATTTTCCCTGAATCGGAAAAATGATTTATTTTTATACAATGTACTTCCTAAAAAAGTGAAATATTTGTACTGAGCTTGCTTTTGCCTTTTCTTGGCTAACAGCTAGTTAACTATGTTATTTAGAGATGAAAGCTCCTTTTGGTTTTAGGATATTCTCTACACATATAGTACAAGTAAGCGTGTGAATTCACACAAACTTCTACACACATACATACATACATACACACACACACACACACACACCCCTCACACACACACACATTCGTAATCACTCTAGTCTCACGCTAACCACATTTTTTTTGTTCAATTCTTTAGAGATGCTAAATTGGTAATGGTCACAGTACTTACACGGATGTCCTGATTATTGATATGAAGCTAGGCGCCATTAGACCAGCCAGTCCAAGTCCATGTATAATTAGCCCTGTGATAGTGTATCCCAGAGTTCTGAAAACATTCATAATCTTTTCTTTTTTTCTGCAGAATAGTTTCTTATACGGAAAATAATTACAAAAATCCATTTACCAATCAAACAAATAGAAATAACTTTCTCAAATCTTTAATATGCGAAATTAAAGCTTTTTATTTATACAGTTAATAATCATATTTCAAATAAATTAATTTTCTATAAAAATATAATCTCTCTTAATTTATAAACAACAGAGATAAATATGACTTAATATTTTGCACAATTGTTATGGTAGTAATGATTACATAGTCTATTTAATCTTAATTTCTTTGTTGTTTTTGAGGAACAACGACCAGCCCTGGACCAGCTGTATTCCACGAAAAGCTTTCAAGTAAAATTATATTTTTCCTAGTTGTTATGAAATATAAATAATAGTTTAGATTTTTAGGTTTTCTTTTTCTTGGCTGTTATGAAGCACAGTGATATTTCGGTGTTCAAACGACTTTGAACTTGAACAAATCGTAGTTCGAACAGAGTCTATGACAAAATTATGCTCATTATGTTCAAATTATGACAGAATTTGAACATAATTTTTGAACTCATACAGTCGTCCGAGTTACATTAGAATTAATAATGTACTTTTCGTATTTTAGACATTTTGTATAAGGAAACCTACAATGTTTAAAAAATAACATCTATATATGATCTGACGTAACAAATTATCCCATTATATATTTTTTATGGAAAGATTAGTTTTGGTCTTCAACCAAATCGGTTGCGGAAAAAAAATTGTGGAACGAATTATAGTTGAAAACTAAGGTACTACCGTATAACTAATAATTTAGATTTAATAAATATTTATTTAGATTTTCTTATTTTTAATTATTTTCAGATAATTTAAAGTGAAAAGCAACAAATATATTTTTATTAAATACTTACTATGGCTTTTTGAAATGCATATAACTTTTTTTGTTCATGATTTACCAAAAAATTATCACTCTAATATATGGCATGATAACGGAATCTGTATCACTTGTATCTAGGTTATACGGAATAAAAAAGATAGAGTATTCCCCTATTCTACCATATTATGAATAACATTAAATATAGTGTCTTTCCTTCTTTCAAATTTAAACCTGAATACGAAATGTAGTTTTAGTATATATTCTGTGGTGAAAAGTCAACATATAATGAATAATTCACATTTAAATCTCATTACGTAATGTATGGATATGGTCTATATATATATGGTTTATATATATATATAGGTCTATATAAAACGTTGCGTCAGATTATAAGGAAACTGCTGATGCAGAAATCAGAAACTAGTCAAAAAAAAAAAAATAAGTTTAATTAAAAGAACTCCACGTTTCAGTCGCTCACTGATATTTTCCAGGTTACATCTGCTTTGAAAATTTGAGAGGTATGAAAGAACATCAAGTCACAAAAGAACGTACTGAAGAACAGTAAATGTTGGAAACGAGTTGTTTTTTTATAAAATAAATGTCGTTTGGAGACTAGTTTCTTTATTTTGCTAAATGAGTCAAGGATACCACACATTACTGATCATAAAACACTGAAGCTTTAACTATGACAAAATGACAGAAGCACAGCTGATGGTTGCTCTATATTAAAATCAGGTCATGTTAATTTAACTTTCAAACACATATATATTGATAATAACTGAGTACAGATTGTTAATATTCATGTAAAGTATACTGTTAGTAATAAACGAACTTCGGTATAGGGAGGAAGGGAAATGGTCCGACAAGTGTGTAACTGGTGATGATCATAAGCGAGCCGAAAGCAATGGCTAACTTAGGTTGAATGATTTTGTCGCAAAGTCTGCCTACGAAGGGGGCACAAATGGCGTATGTACCACCTGACAAGATGAACATGAGTGACGTGTATACTGGGGTCAGTTTGAACTGAAACAAAAAACATCGGTAGAACATTAGAAACAAGTTTAAACTACCTTTCTTACTACCTTTAGAACATACTACCTTTCTGATGTAGTTGACTTTAACTGACAATTCTCAATGGCAAATAGTGTTCAAGTAGTCACTTATCCAAGTTTTCATAATACCCAACTTTACCTAACTTTTCTGACTTCATGGAAACCGGCATATTCAAAGGACTATACATATACACAATGGTTAAAGAAAATTATTCCAGATATAGTTTACATGTTATATGCAGAGTTATCAAGTTATACCTAGTGCGATACGTGCAGTACAAATAAACATAACAGGGTTACTGTTGTGAGCAAATAAATACCACACAATAGACTGTCGGTTTGACGGTCATCCGTTCCTAATAACTATTGTAGAATACATCAAAGAGTACATACGTAATGGTATAATAAACGCCATTAACAATTTTTAGGTTTTACCTATACATACACTACTTTCATGCTAACAACATTTTGGGAATTTTTCACAGGGAATTACAATTTTTATCAATTAATAGATCTTGAGGCTTATGACATCAGTTAATTTATATCTAACTCATACTTTTGCCTTAATCTAACGACATCGAGAAGTAACTCTAATCGGTAGTAGCATATATATATATATATATTTGGGCCAAGAGTCCAAATGACTAGCTTTGCTGATCTAACGGGATCCTATATTCTATATTCAACCCGTGGCAGTAGGTCGTGTTAATAGTATGTCAAGTACGATTGTAAAATAATCCAATGTTGATAATGCTTACTTCATGAGTCTGTAATGAATGGAATACTTACTTCTCTAATATGTGGCTCCAAAGTGCTAGCATAGAATCCCATGCTGATTGCAGAACCAACTATGCAGAGTGCATCCAACAGGATACTGGGGATCTTCAGGATATCCAGCATAGACCCTGTAAACATTACCGTATCAGTAAATTCATAAAATATTGAATATTGACAGTCAATGATGCCAATCTTCATACAACTTTAAATCAAAATTTATAACCTGCCCACAACTTGTATTCACTTGCTCTCTGACGACGTGATAAACGAAAGGCCTCAGAGCGATTATCTTGTGGTGAATTACCTGAATATTTATATCACGTCTTACTGTGACAATTTTGTATATATATATTATATATGTGCGCGTGTGTGTTTGTATATGTGTTCACTAAAAATATAGCTATAAGTTGCAGAACTTGCTTATTGTTTCTTAGTCTTCCTCAGTAACGTTTTTCCTATGGAATCTAAACTAAATAACATACTTCCTACTGTCAACATAGTTTAACTATTTCCTAGAGCTATCTTCGGGACGAGAAGAAAATCAGAAATGTGACTAAAATCTTTCAAACAAAACAAATGGTCTGCGTCATACTCACACAGTATAGGTGAGAGTGTGAAAAAAGTCACTTGTTTCACTTGAAAGATTTTTGTTACATTTCTGATTTCCTATTGTTCTTTGGACGTAGATTTTTATTTTACTAGATACCATAAAACCTTATTACATATATATCAAGTAATAATTACATATGTTTAAATTATACTATTGTACTAAGAGAGCAATAGCGTTGTTTACCAGGTCTGACAGCTAGTATCTTTATGATTCCCAAGAATGAGTAACTGCCCAATTACAACACAGTAACTAACTGCACAATTAATACTATACACTTACTCTATATTCTACATAAACTATAGTAATGTATATACATAAATTTCGAATATAACTCAATGGGTTCATTGATAATAAAGTTTACTCTAATATAGTGTTTTAGAATGGAGCCAAAGAATTTTTTTTAATACATGTTCTAAATTGCAGAAGAATTATATAAGAGGAATTGCTTGATTTTTTTCTTTTACTCTGTTTCCATGATTTCTTTTCATTCATTACTCATACAATAAGTTATGGTGTTGTATTTAATCATGATGGGGATTTCAAGAGAATTAAGTCTCCAAAAAAAAAGAGCTTTATTTTAAAAACTAACAAGGTCTTTCGAACACTTAGTATTCTTCTTCAGGGTTACATCTAACTGTTGAGGGTGGTATAGCAAAAGAGGTCTAGCAAGGACTCAGGAGTTCTAGGAGTCCTTGCTTGGTCTCCGTTCTCATAGCTCCCTCAATAGTACAGACGTAAATCTGATGAAGAACACTAACTGTTTGAAACGCGTTGTTAGTTTTTAAACTAAAGCTCTTTTGTGCGGAGGCTTCATTTCTTTGAAATACTCCATCAATTCATTCAATACCATTGGCTTATTTCTAAAAGTTCTTTAGTATTTTCTCTTCTTTCATTACTTCAGTTATTAATATTTTATGCCTAATTTGTAACAATCATTTCTACATAGTATTTACTAGAGTAGGTAAACGTGCTAAATGCCACAACATAAAATGTTTTAAGCTCATAAACAAACATAAATGTTTTTAACATAAAAACAAACAGCTCTTTTCAATCATACATGGCGATGCAACAGTACTTTTTCATCCACAACTGTTTGTGTAACCTGAAGAAGAACATATGTGCTTGAAACTTTTTGTTTATGCATTTTTGTGTGGATACTACAATTTAATTGTGAAAAAAATGAATTATTAATTCTATTTTTCTTTATACTTCGTATTTTAACATTTTTCGATATGCTTGATTTTTTAATTTCTTCCTCTTTTTTTCTACTTGGTTTTGGCTTTTTATTCTTGATCTATTAATTTGTTCTTTGAATCTTCACGCTTTTATTCATTTAGTTAATCACTTACGGCAAGTACCTTCGTCTGCATACAAATCCTCGCTTAATCAATCATTCATGTTTCTTATAATTACCTGATTCCTCTTTGCTCTTTGTTTCCTGAGCAAAAGAAGGTAAAATGCAGAAAGTAACAGCTCCAACTAATAACATAGTTACACCCATGACAATGAAAGGTAGCATGTATCCTCCAACCTAAACAGAAAAGTCAAAAACATTTTTCAAAAGTTAAATTCTCACAAAAATTATAATCTTGACTAGAAATATATATTTTGAGTAATAAATAGTTAGCAATGCCTAATAATAATATTATCAAATTAAAAATTAGAAATTTTACTTAAGTGACTTGAATGATCACACAATTTATTATGATTCAATTTTTATTCTATAAGTTATTAAATAATAATTAATAACATAACCAGAACATAAAAAAAGTAAAAAAGAAAGTTTTTTTCTTTCTCTCTGAGGGTGCTGCCAAAAAGATAAGACACCTTATTTCTTTATTATTAATAAAAACAGATTCTTCGATTTAGAGCAGATTGAGACCATTCAGATCAAATTTAAAATGTTTTATTTATTATTTTTTGTCTTTTGATATGCTATCAAGTTGATCAAATACATTAAAAAGTTACCTTGTTAAAATAAAAGTAAATTGTTATTTTACAATTTTCAAGTTTTTTACCCTGGATCACAATTTTATAAGTAGATCGCATACTGCAATACATATTAAATTTAACTCAAAAATGAGAACTACACTGATTTTAATGACAACCACGTAAGAAATGGCAATATTGTTTCCGAAGTAACTGCGCCATCTCAAAGTTACTAGTATCTTAATATGAAATCTGCTCATTTTATCTTTTGAACATTCATGTCACATACATACATGCAGACACAAACGCAAACACCAAGTCCATAGTTTTGCGAAAGCTGTATTTCAGAATGTGTATTACTGTTGGAAACTTAATTCAAAAAATATTAAAGCTATGTTTTGTACAACTATTGGAAACAAACAAAACCAATCATCCGACCGATAAATTATTTCAACCACTGAAAAACTATCGGGCATTTCAAAAATGACAAAGAAACAGACAAGAGACGAACAAAGTTAACAGTGATAGTAAAAATTTCAAAATAAAATAAATACATTTTAAGAATTGTGAAAATATTAAAAAAAGAATTTGTTTGTGGTGCAAGAGATAGTATAAAATAGTCCTCGATCTGAAGAATTGACGTAGACATACAACTATTGAGCAAATATGGGAGCTCTCAGTTTTGCATGATGGAGGAGATTTAAACAATTTTATGTGTGGATAAAAATTTGCAAGTCAATGTTTCATTCTTCTTTAATTGTTTATTATGAACTTTTTAATATGATTCTACAAATACTCGTAGATTGACTAGTAGATATAAAATAATCATGCATATCTGTTTAGTCACCGTTGTTTGTATAAATACTTTTATACAGTCAATATTGATTAAAGTGTACTAACCTCTATAAATATATTGGAATACCTCACCCAATCGAGTTAATTGGGACTAGGACAGGCGTCTTAGGTCAAAAAAAGACTTAAATCGAATCAACTGATCTCAAAGCTAGCCAGGCTAAACCGAAAATAACCATTCCTATATTTATTATATAAGGCTAATAAGAATCTATTGTAAGCTTACAAACAAATAAACTTTACTTTTAATACTGTAAGGTACGAAAAATAGGTTATGAATAATTTACAATTGATGTTTAGGGTACATCGCGAATGCTTTGTTTATGAATGTCGTTTGCTATGGCACAGAATAAAAGCCTTCTTTGAAGTTAAACATAAATATTTAAATAATTAATTTTGCAATAATAAGGCTAGAAGAAAAAACATGTTTATATTTATCGTGGGGAGAAGTTACACTCCTGAAATATCTGAGATAGTTCTGAAATGTGATATAATTGTAAACAGCCAGCAAGGTTTCCTCATGGATAGACATTCATTCTCCTGAAGCTGCTCAGATAAGTTGAAATCTGACGTACACTTTATTTTATTTTTTCTATTTTTTCGAGTATTTTTTGAAAACAGATGAATAATCGAGATCGACATAACTCAAAACGACGTGTGTTGAGGTATGCCTGAATTTGATATTGTAATTAATACGTATAGTTATTTGGAGGCAAATACTAACAGTGAATATGAGTCCACCAAGAGTGGGGCCAACAATGTAGCCTAAACCGTAGAAGGTTTCCATTGTAGCCTGTGAACAGATAACAACTTAAATCAGAGTATAAAATTACAATTTCGCATAATACACATGTAATTTAATTAACAGTCAGTGCCCAGTTGTAATGTAGAATAGAATGTGTCTTATAAAGCTATGATCACATGCAATTATACTGTTATATTATTCGTTAGAACATATTATTTTAAATTAGATACTGTAAGTGTGTGCTTTTAATTTTTCTATGTTTGTTTATGTATATTGAAATGTCAATGATCAAACCAGAATATGAAATGGGGAAAAGAAAACTAAGATCTTTCAACGACAACAAGTGGTCTTCATCAGAGTCAAAAACCCAACTGAGTTGAAAGATCTTAGTCTACCCTTTTCAATTTCATATTGTAGTTCGATCATTAATTGCCACTTCACGTGTCTATGTAAAATCTTATTATACATATAAATGTTTTCTTATCTCGACCACATATATTTAACACTATTCTTCTCCCCCCCCCCTCCCCCGAGGCTTGGTCCAACTTCAAACAACAAAATGCCTCCAAGCGGACACCTCGCCTATATCTACAGACATCTCCCGACCTACATCAATACAGAATTTAATACTGAATGAACAATTTTTATAAGTTAGATTATTTAATTAATATACATAACCACCTTGTTATTTTCCTATTGCAAAGAAATAACTACATAACTATAATAACATTATTATAGTGCTCCTCCTAGCACTAGGCTAATTTGAATACAACGGTTATGTAGTTGTTTCTTTGCAATAGTAAAACACCAAGGCAACTAAGTATATTCTCTGATTCAGGCAACTTCATCTCTGATGAAGTCTACTTGTTGTGGTTAAAAGATCTTAATCTTCTTTTCCCCATTTAATATTGTGGTTTGATCATTGATTGTTATTTCACGTGTTTATGTGAAATCTTGTTATGTATATATATAAACTAGAATTTTCAAAAGAACACACAGAAAAGAAATCAGTGAACTCACTACTATATTTCGATGTCCTCGTCGTCAGGAATATATGTGAATCGCTCCAAAGGCTGATAACGACTCATTTAAACATATATATTTTATTAAAAATTATGCCAATTTTAACTTTTGTTCTTTTCCGGGTTAATTTTTCAAGTTTTCTGACTATGGATTTCCGCCTTTCTGGTAAAATATAAAGTAATTCACCAAAAGATTTATTCTTGACATCCATTTTTTTCACTAAACAAGTTTTAACCATAACAAACAAATTAACAATACATACAAATTATATACGACGTTTCGGACAGCTCTGACCATCTTCAGGGACTAATAACTAAATCATAACAGAACTCAAATACAAAAATAAGAACTATCTAAATTATTAACACAATTATTAACATCCTAACAGAATAAGAAATATTTACATGAATTGAGTGGGAGGTTATACAGGTTATAACAGGCCCTCAGGCTTGTTATTAATTAAAAGCACTAACAAATTTGAAAATAATCAGGGATTGAACTTAATATCTTACGTTCCTGCATGCAGTTTTAATATTCTTGAGAAGCTCGTGGTCTGGTTGTTCAGGTTCGGCTATATTTTCTCTTATGCAAAGCGCTTCCAGAATGTGTAGCCTTCTCAGGTCATTTTCTTGATAAAGTAATACAATATTTATATTCAATTCTTCCCTGGTTAGCTTGAGGCTATGAGTGCTCTGCGTGTGTTTTTTCGGGGCACCTGCAGTCAGGTGCATTGTTAATCTCCTGGATAATGTTGCTGTAGAACCCATGTAGCATGATTTAAGGAACTCACAGTTTCCTATGGTACAATTGTATTGGTATACCACATTGGTCTTTTGCAAGAGTGGTTTTTGCTGTAAATTGTTCTTGACTATTAAGTGTGTTGTGCAAAAACTTCTATAGTAAATTCTAATCTTCAGTAGGTCTTCAGAATTGTTGCACTTCGTATTGTTTTTAATAATGGTCTTCAGTATTTTTTCATTAGTTAAAACTTGTTTAGTGAACAAAATGGATGTCAAGAATAAATCTTTTGGCGAATTACTTTATATTTTACCAGAAAGGCGGAAATCCATTGTCAGAAAACTTGAAAAATTAACCCGGAAAAGAACAAAAGTTAAAATTGGCATAATTTTTAATAAAACATGTTTGATTGAAGGTTTGATTTGAAATACACAAATATATATATATATAATAATATATTATTACATTATTATTAATATATATATTATATAATATATATTATATATATATTAATAATATATTATTATATATATTATTAATATATATAATATATATTATATATATAATATTATATATAGTATATATTATAATATAAACTTATTATTATATATGTAAACTTTAACACATAGGAAAGAATACAGAAAGACAGTACAGAACCCACTTCGATATTTCGACATCCGTCGTCATCGGGAAGAATTGCGAAGTACTCTCGTTGAGAAGCAAACTGCTACTCAGAGTAGCTACTTGAGTAGCAGTTTGCTTCTCAACGCGAGTACTTCGCACTTCTTCCCGATGACGACGGATGTCGAAATATCGAAATGAGTTCTGTACTCTGTGTTCTTTCCAAGGTGTTAAAGTTTTTATTATCCACACGAACCTTTTATTTTATTCGAAGTATATATATATATATATATATATATATATATTATATATTCATATATATTGTTTCCTTGATAGTAATAGTGATCATTGATATAGGTATGAATGTCTAAAGACTTACGAATATGGTTGCCACGTTGTCTTGAAACACTGCTGCCGTGATAGAGAAGGCTGCCACTAGAGCAGCAGTGGAGCCTAGAGACTCGGTAATCCTCAGGAAGAACGATAACCCCAAGAATAGGTGTTTGTTTTGCACTAGATCTAACAGTCTGTAACAGCATTGTCATCATAATAATTAGTTATCATCAACAGTAATAAGAATTATCGTTAGCCTAATAAAAAAACTGAAGAAATATCTGTACTTTTGAGTACTCTCCCTAGTGTAGTTAAAATTATTTACACTCAAGCATACCAAATCAACATTTTTTCTAGCATTGCCAACTATACGTGCATACTATTTATACATATTACTTTTTTTTATGATACATATATAGTATTAGTATTTTTAGGACCACAGTGTTTTAAAAATAAGTTAACTTATCGCAAACCATCTTACCACCTAGATTTTCTTCTCCTCGAACAAAAGCACTTTCGGAATGTAACTCATCAATCTTCACAGAGTGACAAGTAAATGATGACTGAGTGTTTGTCATTAAGAAAATTTTATTCTTAAACTTATTCCCATTAATTATTTTTGATTAAATATTTTTATATATGCCTGATGAAATATGTTTTTAGTTAATGCCTGAAGAAGAATCCTACGTGTTTGAAACGCATTGTTAATACTGTTAAATTTCTATATGTGGAGACTATTTCATTAGCTTTTTACCCTACAATTTTTATATATTTTATTCCTTAACATTATTTTTTTAACATGTTTTAATTTTTTTTGTCTTTTTGTTATTGTTGGTTTGTCAGGGATTTAAACAAGTCACCTGTCGGGTGGTTAACCTGTTTGTTTATAATAGTCTTGTAAATTCTTTTATCATAGACTAGCAAACGTACCCGTCTTTGACGGAATCAAAAATTCTATTATACTTGGTATTCCAAAATATCAATTATAGTATTATACTAATACTACAATTAGAAGTTATAGAATAGTACAAAATACCATTATTAGTACAGTGCTAAACAAATGCCTCTGTATACAAAGATTAGATTTTAAGTTAGACATACACAAATCTACAATCAATGTTTCAGCTTTATATGTCTTATGGTGGCAATATTTTGTGGACAAACCGACAGACAGAAATTATTCTAAGGGTACATGTGGCTACTCTGAAGTATGAAATGTAAAGAAAACTTGAAATGAGTTAGTTCTAATTAACGTGCTCCCAGTCAAAAGCTAGCACGCAAGCCACTGGGCTACTCTGGTTCCATACCTTACTTTATTAGCAGTGTTTATATTACGCAAATATTAAATTAAAAAAAAATATTTTTGTTGTATTTATTTATAATACATTTGCACTACTGTCATCGGCGAGCAAGCAAGCTACTGGTTAGATCCCTTTACTTTATTACCATTTTTTATATTATCCACATTTTAAATTAAAAAAAATATTTGTTTGTTACATTTATTTATAATACATTTGCACTACTGTCATCGGCGATCACGCAAGCCACTGGGCTACTCTGGTCCCATACCTTACATTATTACCAGTGTATTTATTAAGCAAATATTAAATTAAAAAAAAGTATACAGTTATATATAATACATAGCAAACGTACCCGTCTTTGACGGAATCAGAAGTTCCGTCATTTTTGGTATTCCAAAATGTCATTAGAAATTATAGAACAGTAGAAAATACCATTATTACTACAGTGTTAAACAAATGCCTCTAAATACACTACATTAGCTGTCTGTCCTTCAGGTTCATGGTAGAAGAAAGAGTTGAAACCTCTGACCCTTGAGCAAGTAAACTACATTTGACCATGTGAGAAAAACTTGGTTTCTCTACCTTGTATTCCTGCGTTAGATGAAGTCTCCCTTTGCGACTTAGTTAACGTCATTGCGAAATAGACTCTGACAGGACTTTGCAATCATTTCAACGTAAACAGACTGTGGCTAGGAATCAATGGTATATGTGGTATACACACAGACTCCCCAATACCACATCCAGTCATTATGTACGCCTCTATGGCATATCTGTGTAGAGCATGAACTCAGAGTCGTGTCCCGTTGCACAGTTTTGGGGCATTAATGTTTCGTAACATGAAATTTGTTACTGCTACTAAATTGCAACATGATTGGTTCTCCTACTTTAAGTTTTTACTCATCAGCAGGCAGTCCAGGAGAAATAAATTCAGAGTCAAGAAATTCAATTAGATAATGAAATGCTTCTTCATCACTAACCCAATCTCTTTACTGACTTGTAAGGTCTTTCCTCGGTATGATATAGCGTAAGAACTTGTTTGTTGATTTTTCCTGCCTGTCGGTATTAAGAGTTGAGAATTGCTCGTTTACAAAACTATTTATTCGTAATAGATAGTACATCCTCAACTCTGGGAAACACTTTTTCAAAGATGTCAAATACGCAATATATTCATATGCTCCAATGAAATTAAAATCAACTAACAATACCTACTTGCTTCACCTGTGTATTTTCAAAACAAACTTGTCTGTAAAGTTAGGAAAATACGCTTAAAGCCCTATAACTTCGTTTCTGTACTTAATTATGAATCTATTTAGAGCCCATATTTTAAGTTAGGCATACACAAATCCAGTGTCAAAGTTTCAGCTCACTATGTCTTATGGTGGCTGAGTTTACTTGCGACAAACGTATTTGCTTTAAACGTCCATAACTTCACTTCTACGTTGAATTTCCAAATAATTCAGAGCCTATATTTTAAGTTAGACCTACACAAATCTACTGTAAAAGTTTCAGCTTTATATGTCTTATGGAAGCTGAGTTTACTTGTGACAAAGTTTTGCGGACAAACAGACAAACCGACAAACCGACAGAAATTTTTCTAAGGGTGGATTCGGTTTCTCCAATGTATGAAACGTAAAGAAAACTTGAATTGAGTCAGTTCTAAGCAATGTACAGACAAAATCATTATTTTATTTATATAGATAAAAGTAGTTCTTTATGTGGGTTTATGTGGTAAGTCTATAAAGTTTTTTAATCTGTCAGGTTTACGTCCATTGAGTATTAAGTTATTTCCAAAATTTGAATTATGTTTATTATTTTTGGAAGGATGGATATGTTCTTAGAATGATTGTCCTAAAATCCTTCCTGTCTGTTCAACATTGTACAATCGTTGCATTTGATTCAGTAAATCCCGTTTTGAAAGAATTTGCAATCTTTATCAGCTATTGAAACCTTTAAGTTTTGTGTTTAGTAAACTGCCAATTTTATATAATAATCTTATTATTTTGTTTTTAGCCACCTTATGTAATAAAAGTTATCCATCTATTGATGAAATCTGAGGAGGGTTTTCTTAAGTCTTACATATTCTTGAATTTTTTTTTATCCTATTGATAATTTATTTTTCGACAATTTTTTTTCCATTAAATTCGTTCTTTTTCTTTTACGCTTCACAATTAATTATTGTAATCTATGGTAGGTAAAGAAGCTTTAGCCGAGTATTTTGGTTTTCTAGTACCTAGGTTCCTTGTTGTAGTCCCTTCAGTTCAGTTCAGTTCAGTTCAGTAACTTCTTATGTGAATTGATTTTGTAGTTAAAGGTTTTATTCTGGCTCTAATATAATTATATTTATTTTATAATTTTAGTCAGTTTTAACCAACTGTAAGTTTAAAAACAAGCTACAGTCCGTTAAATCTAAACTGACAACATGAATTTCATATCAAAGGAAGAGGATTTCTGTTATTAGTCAATACCAGTCAAAGAGAACGGTAATGATGCTTTATAAGTATGCTGGAGTTTTGAATGTGGTTCAACCACCCTTTGTCGATTTGAGAATTTTAACTATCAACACTATATAGAAAAGTTTATTTATATCAATAAATTGAAAATAATAAAATGGCTTCGATTGTATTACCCAAATGAAATAGCTGATACTGATGCTAGAAGTATTCCAATATTGAGGCAAAACTTTGCTCCTAGGGTGTGAAGCTGAAAGGAAAAAAGAAATATATGTATATAAAGGTTTTTGTTTATATGGCGTGTTAATAATAGCATAAGGAAATTATAGAAGATTTTAGATAAGGTATAAAAATCAGTATACTTGTGACCAACGTTCCCTGTAAGCTGTGCGCATGCGCAATCGCACACTGCTCGCACATGCTCTGCGCACAACAACATTAATCCGGCGCACAAAAAGAGCCAACATACAGTCGTCAAAAAGAATTTATAACTTTTAAAAGTAATGAAGTAGCATTTTGAAAAGTAAAATACATCATTTTTCTTATGTTATCAATTTAGTACAATCAAGAAATGCGTTTTTTTCTAGTTTATTTTTTTTTAAATTCAATAGGATACAAAATAAAATCAAGAACAAAAAAAAATTGAAAATAAAGTATTTTTAAAAAACTTCCTACAGTCACTTTTGTTTTATATACAAGACATTTTTTAATTCCATTGATCTTATTTCAAGATCATAGAAATTACAATTTTTCTGTGAGTAATATATATATATATCAATGATCAAACCACAATAAGAAAATGGGAAAGCATATATATATATACATATATATATATATATGACAAGAAAGAACGGCACTATATTTCCCCTCAGCCTTCCAATCCTGTTCCTGGAATGAAACAATGTGGACGCCGTGGCTGTCAAACTTGCCTGATTGTAAATCCTAATCCTTCCTTCGATTCCCCTCTCCACCATCGTTCCTACCCGGTTCAAGTCAATTCCTCCTGTACCTCGTCCAACTGTGTTTACCGACTGGATTGCACTCAGTGTGACTCTTTTTACGTTGGCTTAACTTCCAATAAGTTGAGCCTTCGTATGAATGGTCATAGGGCTTCAGTCGGCCAACGCAGTAACTATCCTGTAGCCATCCATGCGAACTCGCATGGGCTCAGTTTCAATGACTGTTTCAGGGTTCAGATCCTGAAACAGATCCCCGAATCCAACAATAAAGTTACCCTAAGAGCTTCAGAGGAGGCATACATATGCTTACTTGATGCTCGCTCTTCCCCTGGACTCAACCTCAACCGATAATTTATTTATAATTTATTTATTTATTCATTTTTTATTTTTTTCTTTATTAATTTTAATTTGATTTATCTACTTTTTATAATTTTTTATAGTTATAATTTTTACTAGTTCCTTTTACGTCTTAATTTGGCTCTTCATTTCCTTCCCTCCCTTCCCGCTTGGTGGTAAGTGGTGGGGTACTGGCTGCGGTCTCCGAGTTCAGTACCGCCCTGTCTTCCTGCGGGACTCTTCGCTCTTCGCTCTTCGCACCTCCTGATGACGACGATGGTCGAAATATCGATGTGAGTTATGTCTGTGTCTTTCTGTGTGTTTCCTTCGTTTTGAATTTATTTTATCTTATATATATATGCGTATGTTTGTAAAATTTGGAAGCAGTCCTTCATTTAAGCATATACCAACTCTAAAGACTCCAATAATCTTTCTTTCTTTTAATTAATTACCCTGAAGATGACTGGAAGCCAGTTGAAACATGTCGGTTCCGACTTAATTAACATTCTCCAACGTTTGGATGAAGGAAAGAAGAAGGTATTCAGAAACCTTGAAAAACTGGTGAAGAAAATGACATCAGTGAAATACAGTCAGTTGTTTAATGAAATATATATATATCACTTACTGTGGTCCCTAATCTCCTCAGAGAGCTTGTGTGTGTGTGCGCGCAGATGCATGAAAATTTAGAGGGAACATTGCTCAGAGAGCTTGTGTGTGTGTGTGCGCAGATGCATGAAAATTTAGAGGGAGCGTTGCTGAGAGAGTTTTTGTGTATCCGCAGAACTTGCTTGTGGCAGTGTGTTGTTAATTGATACATGACCATGATGCTGTCATTGTCATAAGCCTTCTATAAAGTCACTCAACTTCTGTCTCCCACATTTACAACACACCGACCCCAACATATCTGTGGCTCCTCTGGCTTCCATAAAGTAAATAATATCCATAATGTAAAACCTCTTCTCATTGTTTATAATGTACATTATACCCTAGCATATTCGCGATTCACATCCCCATATACTCGCGGTTTTGGCTTTTCTTCGTCTTTTCAAGCATTTCTGAGCCATTTTTAAAAGGAAAACTCGTTCATAGTACATAAATAAATTTAAAATAATTAAAAATATATTGTTATTCCTTACTGTCAGAGAATTGAATTTATATATTTTTTTTTTGTTTTACAGTACGTACTATTAATGAATATTATCACAATGGAATATTAAAATATTTCATTACTGTATTAATGAGTAAAATTGCCTTTAATATGTGTTGCTGAATATATCTTAGCGTATGTAATATCATACATAGGTGTTTTAAAACTCTATCCTATATTCAGATTTCTCCCGCACTTCTCGGGGGAGGGGGAGAGAGAGGAGCGTAACCCTCACAAATGACAAGGGTCTACTATAATTAATAACTAGTATACTATATTCTTCAATACTTTTCCCAAAAGCTGTAAGACAGTTGCATTTCATCTAAATGAAGATAATTTACAATAATTTAGTGCTTCGCTCTAAATGATGACAGCTATCTGAATGGCCTTACGAATAATAAGTGCTTGCAGTATTAAACGACTCTTAAATATTTCAGTTTTGATTTATAGTGCTACAGAATGTATTAATATTTAAAATAATTTAAACAATTGGTACATATAAATTGCAGCAATTCTCTGCCAATTTTATACTGTATGTTACAACAGTCCAATAGCTATATTTTGATTGCCGTTATAACTACGCAGTATTTACACTGTTAGCCACATTTAATGCTGTTTCAGTTGCATGCAGATTATTCAAATATTATTAGGGAACGACTCTGTATCAGACTCCTCTATACTAATTTTATGCCAAATCAAACTCCAACTTAGTCTTATTTAAAAACATGCATATTGTTTGTGGCACAGAGGTTATTAAATAAGATATCGTTGTAAACCGTCATACCACGTCTATCGCTGATGGAGTCGCTCGACCGGTTTCACAAAGGCTGCATCATCAATGGGACTCTTGATGAAGAAGTCTAATTGATGATGCAGCCATTGTGAAACCGGTCGGGCGACTCCACCAGCGAAAGACGAGGTATAACGACTTATAATAATATCTTGGTCTTATGTGATAAATAATTTACTGTGACTTTAAATCCATTTCTGTAGTCTTGGCTACAACATACAATGACAGGTATAAAACACATACACATAAACCATTTTAGTCAAAAAATCCAAATCAACCCATAATAATATGATTTTTGTAAATTATTAAGAATTTAAATATATAAATATAGCAATCAATACAACAAGAAACACATATCAAACCAGAATAAGAAATGAGAATAAAGGCTAAGATCTTTCAACCATAACAAACAGTCTTCGTCAGAGTGAAATACCAAAGTCAGATGTCTTGGACATCTAAGAAAGGCAAATTACAACTTACTTCTTAGATGCCCTGATCCATAAGTTACCTAAAGAGTTACATTTGGGTGTATATAGACAACCTACTAATAAACTTGCGTATGTCCATTAATATTCTGCCCATCCAAGAAATCATAAAATTTCTGTTTTTAGAAATATATTTTTGGCGGTGTTAAGAGTTAAGAGTCCCGAATATCTTAATGATGAGATTAAGAGCATTTGGTCAATTACCCTATTATTAAAATACGTCTCCTCTTATATCGACTTAGCTTTAAAGGATGCTAAAAAACCTCTCTCCAATGTTTCAACAGAATCCAGTTCAATGTCAAATCTATAGTTTTACCGTATCATGAATCATTGGACCATCTACATAGGCATGCTCGTGAACTTGATTCTAATAAAGTTTTTTCGAATCATAATAATGGAGGCAATATGTTAATAAAAAACTCTCCTAGGGAACTGGAGTGTAGTAGTATTTATAAAATACCGAGCAAAAGTTGCCATAAAATTTATATTTGTCAAACTGGTAAATCATTAAATACACGTGTCAAATAACACCAATACAACATAAGTAGACAGGAAAAAAGTAGCGCCTTATTCTAATGTTTGAACAGATCAAACATTCGTAATGGTTTTTCAAACCTGACTCAGTCCTGACCAGAGTAATAGCCTCATCTAAGAGGGTTGACAGCTATCGGATAGTTTACCTAAGTAAACCAATACTCCTTTGTTTACCCTAACATCTCTCCCTGGACTATTGTTCTTTCTTGCACTTTACATCCTTTAAAATACCTCTCTTCCCTCCCACTCCTCTCAACTCCTTACCAAATATTTCTACATTTTTAGCTTCAGTTGGAATTTGACTCTGGCGAAGAACGCTTGTTTCGGTTAAAAGATCTTAGTCTTTTTCTCATTTCTTATTGTGGTTTGAATGTTGATTGTTGTTTCACATGTTTATGGTGAAATATTCTTATAAATATACCATTTCAGTTAAAAAATTGAAATACATTTTTAATTACATAAATTTTGTATTATTTTTTTTTCAGTACAATGATTTATAATGTGTTTCTCGATGTTATATCTTTAGTACGGTGCTTAAATACACCTAAACGTAGTCATCAGTGAATAATTATTTCCTATCTTAACATTTATTGATATTATTTTTAAGTTACTTGTACAATTATGGTAAAAAATAGTCATAGCCTTCTGATACTGACGTATTTGCCAAAAAGAGGACTAGTAAGGAAAGCTATAAGTTCAAAGCTGCCGAATACAAGGCCGTACTCAGAGGCAATTACTCCTTTGGACTCTGCCTGAAATGAAACAATGATTTGAGAAACATTCAACAGTAAGAAAGAAAAATAAAAATAAATCTATTTAGAGAGAACTAGTGGGAGTAGTTAACCTGAGCCCATGAGTGCATATCATTACTTAGAGCCTGGGCTGCTGAAGAAATGACGAATTTGAATATCAAAGCGGAGAAGAAATGGCTAAAAAAGTCCATTTCATTCTTTGAGTTCAAGAGTAGTTTTGGTGTAAGTTACTTCTGAGCCCACGTTTTGTTAAAAAGGAGTCACTAAGTAGGCTCTCACTAAGTAGCTCGGATGACTTCCAGAGAATCAGTGCCTTTTCAGAACAGATAACTCTGGCTGGTGTTTAACACCAATAATGACATTTCTGTTAAGCATTTTGCGATTTGTTGAGAAAATAGATGCCCCCCAACTTCCCCTCATGCAATAGTACGATCAGGAAGCTGCCTTTTCAAGCGACTTCCCAAGGAAGGTTCTGACTACAGTGTGCAAACGCAACATACGAGGTTGCGTTTAAACCTCGTATAATACAAGGTTTAACGCACTGACCTTTCAATATCAACCATAATATCAGTTAATTACAATAGGTTTTTAAATATCAATATAATATTGTTTAATAATGTAGAAAAATGTCTAGGTATATATTTATTGTAATTCAATTTAACTTATTAAATATAAAGAAAAATAACATAATTATAATTAAGAAATAGTAGTAAAAGACTTCAATTTTCTGATATATTGTAATGTAGATTTTATTGTGTGTATTTTAATGGAAATTATACTGAATAATTTGAAATTTATTACATAACTTAATATGGTAAGATCAACCCTTCAGTAACATATTTTACTGGATAAGATCGTAACGGCCTTAAAGCCGTATCATGAATGTATTTTACTTGTATCATGAATGTATTTTACTTGTATCATGATCTATAAACTGTTCTTCTCAATAAAAAGTAGATTACAGTTCAGCTCTTGAGATGAAAACCTATTCATAAACAGAAGGAGAAGGGGTCGGTTTCTTTGTTGCTCAGTTTAAATAATTTTCTTATCAATTCTTTATTATTGAAGGATTTTAAAGAAGTACCTTGCAATCATAAACGTTTTCTGCATAAGAGACCCTCATTTATTTTAAAATATACATTGTAATTGTGTATTATGTAATTTTGTCTGCATAAGTAAGGCTGAGCATAGCAGACAATTAGCCTTGGGTTATAATTATAAGGTGTCTGCTTGCAAACCCCGTCTCTTAGGTACGACGGCCTATTACAAGTGGGAGGCAGCAGATTTGCTTACCTGCTTCCTCATACTCAATGACACGCTAAATTTAGAATTCATATGATTATATTAAGAAAGGAAAACGATTATAACATTATTAGTACCCAGTAGTTCTTCGAGATATTATTAGTTAAATACAGTATTTATTAACATTTTATTTGTTTTCAATGATTATTTATTTTACTAAATACAATATTCCTTTTATATTTTGTTGTTAGAAAAGTTTGTTTTGTATTTAATTAAGTTTGCTATTATATTGACGACTTAATAGATATGATCAGGTTCATAGTTCATAATTAGTTTCAATGAATTTTTCAGTTTGTGAATTTTAACTTGGGATTTCCATTTTGAATCCCCAGTCTCAGTTGTACTGGAATTGTTTAACTTTTATATCGTCATATTGAAATGTTACTGTAAGTACCCTGCTGGTCTCAGTATTATTATAACACAACAGTTAAGAGAAATTACCCTATAATAAGTTTATATTCTAATAAAATATCAATATTAGGTCTATTTGATACGTGGAGAGCGCGTTCGACTCATGGAGTCAGTCGCAACTCCGCTCTTTTTAAATCTCAATAACCTCACAATGACGATACACATGTGCTACTTTCTGACGATAGTTCTGCTTCAGCAAGATGAAGTACATCCAACTCATTACGACAGTGATTTAACAGAGAGTTCTTCCTGTGAATTTATTTCATTTAGTTTGTTAACCGTTTACGATTATCACTTACAATATGTATCCCTAAGTAATATTTATGATATAATACGTATACGATGACAAAACATTAAATTAAAGATATAACACTTAGAAAGAAACACATAAAAATAAATTGACATTATTCTCTTTCATATTTCGACATCTCTCTTTATCAGGATAAAGAGTTGGCTAGGTCCAGTTGGTACCTAGTCTATCACTTAACCCCTGATGACGATGAATGCAGAAATATTGAAGTGAGCCATATCCGCGTCTGTTCTCTCCAATTGTTTTAATCCGTAATTTTATTTCCTTATTCCCAACATAATTTAATTATCCGCAAATTTACCTATATATATATATATATAACAAATTCAAAACGAAGGAAACACACAGAAAGACACAGACACAACTCACATCGATATTTCGACCATCGTCGTCATCAGGAGGTGTGAAGAGCGAAGAGCGAAGAGTCCCGCAGGAAGGTAGGGCGGCGACTCCATGCCCTGCCTTCCTGCGGGACTCTTCACTCTTCGCTCTTCACACCTCGTGATGACGATGATGGTCGAAATATCGATGTGAGTTGTGTCTGTGTCTTTCTGTGTGTTTCCATCGTTTTGAATTTGTTTTATTTGGGAGAGTCCGCTGGACCGTTTCTTTTAATTGTGTATATATATATATATATATATCTTCACTTAATTAAACGAAACACGATCCAAACTGGACACAATACGAGTTCAAAATTCAAGAAGAGTAACACACAGAGTAAGGAAACACACTTTCAGAATCAAATTTCTGCCTACAACGTGCTTGGTCTCCCTTTCTCTTTTATCCTGAAGACAGATTACCCAAAAATTTGAGTCTGTAAGTGTTTTTCCTTACTCTGTGTGTTACTCTTCTTGAATTTTGAACTCTTATATATATATAAAACTTCAAAGGCGGTGAAATGTTCACAAGTGACAATTAGAAGAAACGATTCTTCGAACTGAATAAACTAGAATTTAAAAAAAGAACACATAGAAAGGAAACCACTGAACTCACTACTATATTTCGATGTCCTCGTCTTCAGGAAAAGAAGTGAATCGCTCCAAGCCTTTGTCGTTATCAGCCTTTGGAGCGATTCACTTCTTTTCCTGAAGACGAGACATCGAAATATAGTAGTGAGTTCAGTGGTTTCCTTTCTATGTGTTCTTTTTTTAAATTCTAGTTTATATATATATATATACTTTTTCGTTGGAAATACGATCCAAAACGGACAAATATAGTTCAATAAAGAAAAAGAAACATAGAGAAATCAAGAGAACACACTTACAGTCTCTAATTTTTTGTTTGAACCGTCTTCAGGAGAGATAAGAGAGGGAAACTAAGCGCACTGGTTCAGAGACTGTTGGAGACCGTCTCCAACCGTCTCTGAACCAGTGCGCTTGGTTTCCCTCTCTTATCTCTCCTGAAGACGGTTCAAACAAAAAATTAGAGACTGTAAGTGTGTTCTCTTGATTTCTCCATGTTTCTTTTTCTTTATTGAACTATATATATATCATCTTCTAATTTTACAGTCTCTAATATATATATATATATATATATATATATATATATATATATATATATATATATATATTTATATTTTTATTATTTTATTTTATTTTTTATTTATTTATTTTAAATTGTTTATTGCTTCATTTACTATTCTTCTCCTTCTGTTATTTTTATTTGCTTTTATTTGTTCTTTTTAGTTATTTTTCTCTCTGTAGTTAGTAGCTTACCTAGGGCGGCCGGCAGAGTGCGAGCGGGTTCGTTGCATTCGCCTACCACTCAGTAGCTTCAGCTACTCAAAGGGACTACTCAGAGACGACGACGATTCGTTTGGTCTTTCGTGCCTACCTTTATTTTTTTTCTCTTTCATGTGTTAGCTTCAGCTACTCATATATGGACTACTATCTACCGATGTAACTGACGACCTTGTCTTAAATACCTCGTTGTGATCACACTAAGTTTAGTGTGTATCTTTATGTTGTGACATATAAACTTAATGTTCATCTTTACATGATGTTAACTATATATATATATATATATATATATATTTGTAAAAGTTGGGAGCAGTCCTTCTTCAATACATGCTTTTAAAAACTGGATGTCTGTTTCCACTTGATTTAATTTTGTCTTATATTTTTCCAAAATACGAAATTTTTTCTTCAACTCAGAACTCAACTAAAAATTAATTTACCATAATTTCTTGTTTTATTATTGAACATGTTTCGGTGTACGTTCACCATCTTCAGCAAAACACACGATTAATTACAATTACCTTAACAAATGAATCTAATAGTTAAATTACATTTCAAAAACAATAAGTGAACAAGTTAACTAAGGTTACACTGACAGGTTAGGGGTTGTCAGTGTTGGCAAAACTAGCCCTAGGTTTCCAAACAAGCGCAACTGGTTGGCAAATTCCTTTGAACGATTCATTAAAGGAATTTTGCCAACCAGTTGCGCTTGTTTGGAAACCTAGGGCTAGTTTTGCCAACACTGACAACCCCTAACCTGTCAGTGTAACCTTAGTTAACTTGTTCACTTATTGTTTTTGAAATGTAATTTAACTATTAGATTCATTTGTTAAGGTAATTGTAATTAATCGTGTGTTTTGCTGAAGATGGTGAACGTACACCGAAACATGTTCAATAATAAAACAAGAAATTATGGTGAATTTTTTTTTAAGTTGAGTTCTGAGTTGAAGAAAAAATTTCGTATTTTGGAAAAATATAAGACAAAATTAAATCAAGTGGAAACAGACATCCAGTTTTTAAAAGCATATATATATATATATATATATATATATAATGTATACATAAATGTAGGTGATATTCACAAAGAGTTCAACAAATTATTAAGAGAAAAGATATAAAGAGAAACACAAAACTCACTATATTTCGACATCAGTTGTTTTCAGAAAGAGTAAAGAGCAGATTGGAAAACAAGCAAGGAGTGAAGCCTTCCTATCAGAATAACTCTAACACTGTTGTCACCTTACGGAGGAAGGGAAGAAAAGGAAAAGCAATAAAAATTATAAATGAATAATATAAAGAAAATAAATATAATCAAATAAAACTGTAAGTCAAAAATAATTTAAAAAGCGGAAAACTTAATAAATAAATATAAAATAAAAAATAAGCAAAAGACGTTTTTAATAAATAAAACATTAACAAATAATCATTCATAAATGAGAGAAATATTAAGAATAATTAAGGATTCAGATTGAATCGGGATCATCTCCAAGATGACATATATGTATATGCTTTTTAATATGTATATTGTACATACATATATATATACGAGTTCGAGATTAACAAAGAGCAGCACACAAAGTAGGGAAACACACTTACAGACTCAAATTTTCGGGTAACCCGTCTTCAGGAGAAAAGAGAATCATATACATATATGTATATGTCTTTATGTATTACAAAGACAAATTAATTTATTTATCCCTTCCTCTATAAGGTGACAACACTGACAGAGTGCTTCTGAAAAGAACGCTTCAGTCCTCACCCACCTTCCTAATTACTTATTTTTCTTACTTGAGACGGATGTTTCAATATTATAATAAGCTTTTGTGTTTCTGTATGTATGTTTTGTCAAAGTAAACTCATTTTATACTCGTACATTATGCATATATGAAATTAAAGGATACATTAGAATAAAAATCAGTGTTAAACCACAGTAAGAAGTTTAGAAATAGGACTACGATTTTTTTAACCATGATGTTAGTTAGAAACAGAGAGATTAGATTGTTCCCAATGTCTTATCCAGAAATAATACATCTTCAAATTGCTCGACACAATGTAAATTCTTGCTCCTAACAGCTATACCATAGTGCATTTCAAACAAGTAACACACATACCTCTAGAGGGTAAAATGGAGCTTGTAGAGAAATACAGATTGCACTGGAAAAGTGGAATCCACCAATAACGACTAGAGTATACCATTGCCTGCGGGTGTACTTCTTTTTCTTTCTGTTCTCTTTTCTTTCTTTCATCTGCAAAAACAAGAATTATGAATGAAGGAATAAATTTGTGTCTCTATTTAAAGAATCGTTGAAACAATGTTACACCTCACATCTTTATATAAATTCTCTTCGTGGCTCTGTATGTATGTATGTATGTATGTATGTTTTGTACCTTATGCATTCGGCCTACAATGGACCTTTTTCAAATATTCTTTTGCAAGGCACTTTCTATAGGTCTTGGGGTGGTTTTAGGCTATTAAACTCTATCGGGGCATCCTAACCCCGGTCCCCTAGGGCCCAAAAACCTCAAAAATTTGCCGATTTTGAGCTTTTGCATTTTTTGTCAAGAAATATGGCGTCTACGGCCTTAATGCATAAAATATGAAATGTTGGAAATAAAAATCGAAAATCAGAGTTGTGGTTCATGTAATATCCCAAAAATATTATAATAGATAAGGTTTGCTGTATAACCTGTTTGTTTACATTTTGACTTTAATTGGTAATGGCGGCCGCAGGTAGGTTAATCTTTATGATAATATTTCCACACGCTTTGTTCAATTGGAAACAACCAGGTACCAGAAATTTTATTATTGTTTTCAGATTGATATTAAAGACAATTATTGTATTTTTATATGGGTTTCTTATTAACTTTAACAAAACTTTAGCTATTATCAATAGTTTCTTAAATTTTTTTTAAATGTTTCAAATTATAAATTCCAAACAATTATTTTTTTGCCACAAGTTTCACATAAAAATTTCAACTATTAAACATTTTGTCACAAGTTTCACATTACAATTTTCAAAAATCAATTTTTTTGTCCCAAGTGTCACATTATCTTTCAAACAAATTTCATTCACAAATTGTAGATTTGACCTTCATTTTTTTAACAAGTTTCAGAATCTATATATAAATTTTCTTCGTGGCTCTGTATGTATGTATGTATGTATGTATGTATGTATGTTTGTACCTTATGCATTCGGCCTACAATGGACCTTTTTCAAAAATTCTTTTGCAAGGCACTTTCTATAGGTCTTGGGGAGGTTTTAGGCCATTAAACTCTGGGGGGCAGCCTAACCCCGGCCCCCTAGGGCCCAAAAACCTCAAAAATTTGCCAATTTTTAGTTTTTGCATTTTTTCTCAAGAAATATGGCGTCTACGGCCTTAATGCATAAAATATGAAATGTTGGAAATAAAAATCGAGCTCTATCTATATATAAATTCTCTTCGTGGCTCTGTATGTATGTATGTATGTTTGTACCTTATGCATTCGGCCTACAATGGACCTTTTTCAAATATTCTTTTGCAAGGCACTTTCTATAGGTCTTGGGGTGGTTTTAGGCTATTAAACTCTTTGGGGCATCCTAACCCCGGCCCCCTAGGGCCCAAAAACCTCAAAAATTTGCCGATTTTGAGTTTTTACATTTTTTGTCAAGAAATATGGCGTCTACGGTCTTAATGCATAAAATATGAAATGTTGGAAATAAAAATTGAGCTCAAAGTTATATAATGATTTTTTGCTCTAGGATGCTTCTTTCATAGCCTAGGTACCACTATTCTCCTGAAAATGTTAAAAATCGTCCAAGGGACTGTAGATCATGAACGAAGAATCGTAAGACAAAAATGCATAAAATAATATTGAACCCAATTTTCATTTCGATCATTTCAAATTTTATACTTAAAACTTCTAGACCCGGGCAACGCCGGGTATTTCTGCTTGTATATATTTAAACGTTGACAAGATTTCACAATAAAAACGTGAAATAAAAATCAATATACAAACCACGAACATTTGATTTAGACGTTGTCATTCAAACGTTAAGTAAGCAATATATTTGACACTATAATAAAAGCAATCAACTTCACGATGACGTAAATGGGAAAACCATCTTTCTCGTAGGGTTCTTTACCAACGTGTTGTTATCTTGAAAACTCTAGAACTCCTTTGTATTTTCGTTACTCTATCTCTATCTTTACCTCTCGTGATATTTATCAATGAAATGCATTAAATTATATGGGATCAGGTGAGTCTAACAGACAGTGTGCTTGCCTATTGTATAATAGATCACAAGTTTTAATTCTAGTGAAGACCTTACATTCTCCACCTGGGAGAAGGAAATTATGAACACGCCATTTCTCTGACAGCGCAAAAAAATGTCGGTCCTGAACCTTTTAGGTGATCGCCTAGTCTTTAGTGATCCCTATTCTGATATTAAAAAAGGTGAAAGTATGTGTAAGTGCCAGGAACAACACTTTAAATTATAAAAATCTGCTTCGCTTTTAGTATGTCTGCAAAAAGTAACAATAATATAAAGATATGGTTATCAGTGACATGTACGGCGGAGATATACGCTATTCGTTCACAAGGAGACAGGAGGGAAAGAACAATCCAGTAATTCCACTTCCAACTTTGGGAAATAAGCAATAAACATATTAAGCAAGTTAAGAACAAGGAAATAATAATATTTCCCTTTATATAGTTCTGTGCAAACATAAAATAACTGCCTTCTTTTCAGATATTTTGGCCACGCTACGGTCCAGAAACTTTGATCGATCAAGTTGATATTTTACAAAAAAATGGGCCTCATAGAGTACATGAGTTTTATTATTTGGGAGCAATTATGGATGACGGGAAAGTCACCTTTTGCCAAAAATCTGTTTTTAGACTAGAATTATTTTTCTTCTAAACTACTAATTCTAGTCTTGAAATTTGGGAATTACCTTTGAAGCTACAAAGGCAATAAAATAAAAATATCCTCAGATTTTAATACAACGGGAAATATTTCCTTTTAAATAAAATGTAAAATTGTAACCTATTATTCAATCTCAAAGCTTATGAGAGCGATACAAGGCATAATGTATCAAAGTGAAACTATAACTAAAAATAGATCATTATGTAGAGTATGAGTTGACATTATTTTTTTAAAATGACATTATTTAAAGGGTCGTTATAGTACGTTTTCTGTTTTCAGAAAATGTTTCTTTGAGGCCAAACGGCTCTTTGAAAGAACCATGCAAATTTGCCACAAAATTAAACAAAAAATTAACAATTTATAAAAAAAATTCATGTTATTTCAATTACGACAAAGAGCAATAACGCTATAAAAACTGATTGTTTATCTAGACCAACAGATCTATGTTATATATTTTAACATATAATAACGGATCATATTTTGAAATTTAAAAATGTTTGAAAAGTGAAATCAAGTACTGTGAATAATACCAATCTAATTGAATTGAAAACTCATAAACTCATTGATAATTTTTTACCTATTACTATGAATGATATTGGTCTCTATTTGATTGTTTGATTGTAATTCAGATTCGTTTGAGATTGAGCACAGACACTATGCAGTAAACAATTAATATAATAGGTATGCCAGTATATGAGATGAAAAAAACTCTGTGGTTTAATTTTTCTCATCAGATAGGATGTAAGTTCTGCCAATACCAGGTAATGATAATTTAAAGATGATTGTGTGTCAAATTGAATTGACAATTTCAAATAAAGCATTCAAGGCAAAAATGAAGCCCTTGTTACTTAATGTGAATAGCGGTGGGATGGGTATAACTGGGATGAAGAATTTGGCCCTGGGTTTGATTACGTAACGATAATAATATGCCAAGCCCCATGCGGTGTCAACCTAACCGGGTGCATGCTTTTCTCAGGCTTTCATCCTTTTAAAACAATGCACCATTCTGCTGCATTCAGTGATTGATTTAATGATTTATGACATGATGATCGAAACAACGATAATTATTAAAACAAAAATCTGCTTCCCAGTATTTCTGCACATTGAGTTAACGTAAAAATTATTGTTAAATAATTTATGTGTACATTTTGACCTATACTTCATACCTTGAAAGTAATTTATAAACATGTCAAATATAGTCATTTTTAAACTTGAAGATAGATTGTAACGGCATTTGACATTGACCTTGTGTCATTCCTAGATAATCATTAACAGTTTTGTAGTTCTGTAAAATGTTCTAACTACAAATTATAAATAAGATTTATTACTTTCTGGTATATTGGAAGTTATGATTACTAAAACAAAATCAACCTAGCTGTACGCTAAAGCCTGTTTTAAAAGCCTGTTTCAGCCAGTTTAATACAAATTTAACGACAAAGACTTCAAACGACAAGAAAGAGGTTAACACAAAGGAAGAATGCTAGTATCCTTTATGCGAGGGTTTCCACCCCAGGGGAGGGGGGGGGGGTCAACATTTTGGTAGGCGTTATGTGTTCAGGGGGCACTATATATTTAGGGGGCGGTAAATGTTTAAACTTCAAAAAAATAGTCAGTCCAAAAAATGTTGAATGCGTATTTTGATGTTTATCTTTTTTAAGGAACTTTAAAATTCACGTAGTAGTGGATAAAGAATGTTTCAGGCATTTCCAATCTACATAGAAAAAGGGGACTAAGAATTAGAAAAATAATAGCCCCGGGGATGTTGTGTCGAAATATTTTCCATTCTCAGAGTGTGCAAATGTTGGCAGAATGTCAGATGATGCCAAAAGAACAAAATTATGATTAAAAAATAATTGAAATTTAACAATTTGCTACAATAATTTTGAATAATAAATGAGTTTTAAAACAAAAAGTTTTTCAAAATAAACTTTTTAAATTTAAATTTTAAAATTCATTTGGCAACCTGACGGTACCTATAAAGTTTGGAAAACTGGGTAGTGTATGCCTGGAAGTGATGCAGTGTATTTTTTGCGTTTAATTTGTATCTATAAAATTTAAAAAGCCAAAGTGTGTAAGCATGAGCAGTAAAAAAAGTGCCGTCGGTATTCGAATAATTATTTAAAATATGGATTTATTCCCTCTCCCTCAAATGAACAACAGTCATTTATGTTTAATTTGCGAGAGAGTATTCTCAAACGAAGCCATGAAACCATCTAGATTATTGAGCCTTTTACAAACAAGTATCCTTCTAATTTGTATGAATTAGGCGTTTTTTTTTCAAGACATAAAAAGTAAATTTGAAAACCGACAAACAGTAACAAAGATGGTTAAGAAATCTGAGGATCAAGCAGGTTGGGGGTTGTTAGCTTCTTACAAAGTGTTATATTTGATCGCTAAATTTGGAAAACCATACACCATTGGAGAAAGTTTATGATTACCACCGTGAAAAGAATTCTAAGTACAATGATAAGCCCAAGCGCCAGTAACATCACCAGTTCAATTCCAATGTGTAATAACTCGGTTGTCAGAAGAATTGATGAAATGGCAGAAGACACTCGTATTGAGAAAGGCCAATGTTCCGAGCTAAGAACAACTAAATCAGCCCTCAGTTGGATGAATCAACATTGAAAGACAATGAGGCATTACTTCTTGGTTATGTTTGTTTTATAATCAAGAAATATCAAGTGCAAAAAGAACTATTGTTCAGCGAAATCCTTCCTTCAGATAGAAAAATTTCTACCAATTTTGAAACAGAAGATTTTTTGATAAGAAGAATATTCTATTATCACATGTGATGGCCTGCGACATGGACGGAGCGTCATCCATGATTGGCCGTCATCGTGTATTTTTGCAGCACTTGAAAAGTGTCAGGCCAGTAACGTTTGCTATCCACTGTGTTCTGCATCAACAGCATTTAGTTAATGTCAAGCAACACGAGTCACTAAAAATTTATATCAAGGCGATTAACAGAATAAAGTCAGCTCCACTGAACAACCGTTTGTTTCATCAGTTAGGCCGAGAAAATGAAGAGGAAATTGAACGTTTATTGCTTCATTCAGAAGTCAGGTGGCTTTCCAAAGGTAACTGCTTACGATGATTTACAAACTGTTTGACACTGTCGTCAAATTTATGTGGATATTGATGAAGTTATTTGTTTGTTATTTGATGAAGTTATTAGTTATTTGTTTCTGTTATTCTAAAATAGACAGGTATAGCAATTTGGTATTGTCAGTTGATTTTAATTTCATTTGCGTACCTGAATATATTGCTTATTTGAACTTATTGACAATGTGTTTCCCAGAGTTCAAGATGTACTACCTATTCAGAATAAATGGCTTTGTGAACGAGCAATTCTCAAGACTTACTAATGAACAGGCAGGAAAAATCAACAAACAAGTTCTTACGCTATATCAAGCCGAAGATAGAACTTAAAAGTCAGTAAAGAGAATGATTAGTAATAAGGAAGTAGTTCATTATCCAAGTGAACTTCTTGACTCAGCAGGACTGCCTGCTCATGAGTAAAAACTTAAAGTAGGAGTACCATGATTCTGCGTTTAGTATCAGTAACAAATTTCATTTTACGAAACTTCAGTGCCTCGGGAAATATGAAAAGGGACACGACTCTAAGTTCGTGCTCTGCAAAGATATGCCATGAGGCGGACATCATGACTGGGTGTGGTGTTGGGGAGTCTATGTGTATACCATGCATACCATTGATTCCGAGACACTATCCGTTTCTATTCAAACGATTGCAATGTCCCGTCAGTGTCTGTTTTGCAATGACGGTAGCTAAGACGCAAGGGGAAACTCTATCAACCGCAAGAATTGAAGTCATGTTCTTCCATGTCCTTTCCTTTGTTCTTCCATGAACCTGAAGGACAGACATTTAATGTGGTGTATACAGAAGCATTTGTTTAACACTACACTAATAATGGGATTTTCTACTATACTATAATTTCTAATAATATTTTGGAATACCAAGTGCAATCGAATTTTTCATTCCGTCAAAGACGGGTAGGTTTAAAATATAAACCTAGTTACGGCTAGTATAAAATATAAACAAATAACTATAAATATCTCAATTCGAATAATATGAGATTTACTTCATATTTGTAGCTAAAATTTATTGATTTTTTGTTATATTTTTTCAAAGGTATTTTCATTAACATAATTGTTCCATTTCATTTTCAAATTTCAATGTTTTAACACAGTTTTGTTCAGCCCATTGATAAAGCTACGTGCTAATACAACTCTATACAAGAGGTTATTTTAAGATTTAAGTTCAAACAAAGATATTATTAAATTAAATCACTTAAATAAAAATCTGAAGTGGCCTACACTCAACTTTACTATAAGTAAACTTAATATCAAACTTCTTGGGTATATAATATATAACGCCTCATTTATGCTTAATATAAACATCTAAATGGGAGATGTTTATTAGTCTTTCATTCCTGAGGTAGTACAGATAGTGATTGAAGGACATATCAATTTATAAGCTTATTTTTGTAAATCACACCACTGATGAAGATAATCCCATTAGTATAACTACAGCAGTAATATCATTTTTGAAAAGCTAAAGTGAACCTTTCTTGATACGAAATGATCTCCTACAAGAGAACATGGCTTTTGTTTAAATAGGCAGTGGATTTCTTACATCGTCTACTTCACCTCCTTCTATATTGAATATTTCAGCCAAATTTTTAAATTTAAAACAGTAAAATACTCTTATTTTCTCTGAAAAATATCATAAACATAGAAGAAAAAATGTCGTTTAAGATAATTTATAATTAAAGATATATGATAATTACATGTATTAATCTTCAAACGAAAGATTTCAATTTTGAATTATCTTTTACATTTTTGATCTTTTATAGAATTAGTATACAGGGAAATTTATGACTTCTTAGTATTTATTTAAATCATTTTCCTTACCCTTTGTCAAAAATCATATGTACCAATTTATTCTGAGTGAGTGTTGTCTTTTTCCTGCCTGCTGTACTCTGTTATAAGGTTGCTATTAATGTATATTGAGAAAAAATATATTAGTAATTAGCCAGTTTACATACTCAAATCAAAGTCAAAGCCAGCTATTCAGTATGATTTAAAACTTTTATAGTTCGGAGCTTTTAATTTTTGAAAATGATAAATACGAACTATTAGACTAGAATAGTGAAAAAACTGGATATTTCTCAACAAAACATAACTCCTCTTACTTGAGGAAAGTGTCCATTCATCACATTTCAATAACATGGAAAGATACTACAATTCACAAAGATGAAGTAATTATAACTGATAATTAGTTTTGCTCAAGAGTGCAATATATAGATTTAGTAAGCATTTTGTGAGACAAATCTATCATACCATGGTAGATAAAGGAAATTTATTTATGTATTGGTGGTGATTTTTACATGTAAAAATATTATTCCTCTTATATCTCGTATAAGTCAATAAATTAATTAAATTTTCCATTATAAACATCAATTTAGCTCAGTGGATTTGCTCAAAAAATTTCTAAGTCAATGTAAACATTGTAAAAAAATATCAAAATTTCGACAAGTATAGTAGGTGACCCCTTGGTCCAGGATAAACAGACAGTTTTTATAGCTTTATTCCTCTTTGCCGTGATTGGAATTTCATGATTTTTTTTTTTATAAATTGCTAATTTTTTGTTTCATTTTTGGTCAAATTTTCATGATTTGTTAATGAGCGGTTTAGCGTCAAAAAAACATTTTCTGAAAACAGAAATCCTACTTTAACGCCCCTTAGGTGAATGTAATGTTGAAGAAAATTATTTCATCTCATTCTCCATATAAGGTTCTATTTGTAGCCACAGTTTCATTGTGTCCTTCAAATGGTATGGCTTGTATCGCTCTCAGAAGCTTTGAGATTGAATTATAAGTCAAAATGTTTACATTTTGTTGGAAAAAAATGTTCCTTGTTTTAAAATTCTGAATATATTTTTTCGTTTATAACTTCAAAGATAATGCCAAAATTTCAAAACTCTAGAGTTAGCAGTTTAGGAGAAAAAAATGTTTCCTAAAAGCCAGTTTTTGGTAAAAAAAGTGACTTTTCCGTCATGCATTATTGTTCTGAAACAATAGCGATCATCTACACTATGGGGTCCATTTTTGTGTAAAATATCCACTTGATCCATCAAAGATTCTGGACCGTAGCGTGGTAACAAGCAATGCTCACCCACCCACCACATACACACACAGACATCATCGAGAAAACGTCAGAAAACGACTTTTGGGACCTCAAAACATATAATTCCATCAAAATCTCGAGATCGAATTTTTTCACGATTACTATACTTTTACTTATAGTAAAGTAAAAACAAACTAAATAGAGATGATGTTTTTTAAAATTGTTCTGTTAATCTTGCATCAAGTTTTTTATGTATTGGGTGTGGGTCATAAATCAGCTAATTGATTAAATGATCAAAACTTTAGCAACTTTAAAACACTAGAATGATTTAAAACAATTTCAGCATGATTGATGTAAAATGTTATTTATAAATTGACCAATTGGCTGTTATTTTAATCAAAATAAATGATAATTTGAAATATACAACACTGTGAAGTAGATACCGCTATTGTATAATCACTATCTGTCTGATTTCATATTGATATATGAACATTTAGTCGAACAAAGCTTGATTTTTTGCTAAATAAGCTTTAAATGATGTCTAGTTGCTATGTCAAGGGCTTATTGCTGTTATGTAACAATCAAAATTAATAAAATCAAGAAAAATATCTAGAAAAATATAGTTAATTTGGCCAACTTACCTTAAGTGACTCGAGTTTCTTGAATGTCATTCCCTAGGTCTAGGAGGGACAGATCGAAAAAGCCTGAGCACTATCTGCGGCGATCATTGTTGTTACATAACAGGCTCAGGTTGCCAGACGCAGGTTTTCTTACCTTGTCCCCACCATCCTCTCGCATCCTTTTTCATTCCATCAAGTCTCATACACGTTTGTACTAGTCAATCAATAAGAATCACTCAAAACAAATATAAAATTTACACTCTTTTAGTAAACATTTTACTAGCGAATAAAAATAAAAACAGAAATTATCTTTTACTTTGCAGAAAGTAATGAAAAAATCTAGATTTTTTAGTTTATCATTAATTTTTCACTTTAAAGTCTTTATAAGTGTAAAATATTAACATTTAAAAAATTAACTAAAATTAGTAAATTTAGCATATTTAAAAATAATATGGTTCAGTAGAATCTATATAAATAAGAGAAAGGTTTTGTCTGTACATTGCTTAGAGTTCTCATTTCAAGTTATTTTACGTTTCATACATTATAAAAACTGAATCCAACCTTGGAAAAATTTCTGTCTGTCTGTTTGTTGGTTTTTCTGTAAAATTTTGTCACAAGTAAACTCAGCTACCATAAGATATAACAAGCTGAAACTTTGACAGTAGATTTGTGTATGTCTAACTGAAAATCTAAGGTTTGAATAGATTGAAAATTGAACATAGAAACAACGTTATGAACTTTTAAGCCATGTTTGGCTATCTACACAGACAGTTTATTTTGAAATTATACAGATGTAGTAAGTTGGTATTGTTAGTTGATTTTAATCCCATTTGCGTTTAAGCCCCTGACAAGAGTTTATTGACAAGGTGTTTCTCAAAGTTCAAGATCTACTATCAATTCAAAATCTATTCAATTTGTAAACTTCTTCGCATAGAGACTCCTTCGAGTTATTGCTTTCATTGAATTTGCATTTACTCTGTTGCTTGTTCTGCGTATTGTTCATGTTACTATTGAAGGATGGCTGCTTTAAGGTGAGATGTTTCTGAATTGTTGACCTCTTGATGGTATTTTTGACATGTTGTAACCATTCTCTGGTTATCTTCAGGCAAAATTATAGCCCAGACGTTGGTCCTTATATGGTTTCATAATTATAGTATTATAGTATAATTATGACTTATACTTATATAGTATAATACAGTATTATAGACTGGTTTCTATGAGTTGTTACAGAGTAAATGTAAACTCAACGAAACCAATAACTCGAAGGAGTCTCTTTGTGAAGAAGTTGGAGTCGAGTGCCAACATCTATTAATCAAGAGAAACTGTGCAACCTCTACTGTTATTGACATAAAGACAAAGGTAACTTTGTCTAGAAGACTAACAAGAGTCTCAAGAAAAGTAAATGGCAAGAAAGGTCATTATCAAAGAGTATGTATGTCAAGCCTCTGCTTAGTACTTTAATCCTGCTGCTGCCACCTTCACATTAGCATCTGTGTCTACCGCCCCTCATTTCTTCGAAAATCTGTCACTAGGGTTGTAGTGAATGGGATTCAGTTTAACGCCTTGATTGATAACTTGTAGTTCGCTGAGTATTATAAATCAGAGTTTTATAAGAACGTGTAGAATCTAACCAAAACTACAGGTTGGCAGAGTAACTATGGCGAACTCCTCACTGAGTTGGGATATTACAGGTTGTTGCACAGTTAATATTGAACTACTGACTCAGGCATACTTTAATGTAGAAGTACATGTAGTATTTAATGTAAAATCTCTGCGCGGAGTTTCTTATTGGTCACGACTTGCTAAAGGATCATTCTTCTTTCGAGATTGCTTTCAATGGCGATAGGGCATCTCTCAAAATTTGTTCGTCAACTACTGCCCTCATACCTAATGGTTGTAGATTATTCACAAACTATAAACAGATTCACAATGCTTGATGCTTACCCACTCCCCAAGAATTGAAGAGCTGGTGGCCAGGGTATCCAAGTGCCAAGTATTCAGTACCATTAATCTCAGAAGTACTTACCATCAAGTACCCATCAAACATTCTGAAAAATGTTATACAGCTTTTGAGGCTGTTGGAAAACTTTTCCAGTTTCGTCGGGTACCTTTTGGTGTGACAAATGGAGTCGCCAGTTTACAAAGAACTATATATAACATTATCACAAATGAAATGTTGGAGGGTATCTTCCCATACCTAGATGATGTTACTATTTGTGGAAAGAACCGAGCTGAACATGACCAAAATTTAGAGAGATTCATGGCATCCGCACGAGAATATAATTTGACATTAAATGAAGATAAGTGTTCATTTTCTACAAAATCTGTGAAATTATTGGACTATTTTATCAATAACAAAGAAATAAAGCCTGATACTATTTATAATATAATAAGTGATAATATTAAACTATTTAAAAAATAATTATTTATAATATTAAACTGTTTATAAAATAATTATTTATAATATACTATTTATTACATTTATAATATAATATATAGCCAGAAGACTACGCTATTGTCGAATCACTTCGAAATTGGCGATACTATTTAATCGGCAGGCATTTTGAAGTTATCACGGACCAAAGATGTGTTTCATTTATGTTTGATCAAAATCATAACAGTTAGATCAAGAATAAGAAGATTATGCGGTGGAGGTTTGAACTTGTCTGCTTTACATTTGACATAATTTACCGTCCAGGAAACAGAAATGCCACTGCTGACACTCTTTCTAGGATAACTGCAGGTAATATCACGGAAGTTGATTTGAATGTGTTACATGATGCATTGTGTCATCCTGGAATTACTCGAATGTATCACTAGATTAGGTCTAAACTTACCCTTTAAAAACTAGAAGACATTAAAAGTATCATTAATGCGTGCCCATGTTGCAAGGAAGTAAAAATGAATGGAGGCTAATTAAAGCAACTGTTCCTTTTGAAAGGTTAAACCTGGATTTTAAAGGTCCTCTGCCTTCCACTTCCAAAAACCGTTACAATCTAACTGTTGTGGATGAGTTTTCAAGATTCTTCTTTACAATCCCTTGTTCTGATCTGTTAGCTGCAACTGTTATTACCAACCTACAAAACATCTTCTCTATCTTTGGAATACCAGCTTACATAAATTCAGACAGAGGGTAATCGTTTATGTTTCGAGAACTACATTTTTTTACTTCTTTTGGTATTGCTACAGGCCGAACTACTGCGTATAACCCTCAAGGGAATGGCCAGGTAGAAAGATACAATGGAATAATATTGAAAACCATCCAAGATGAACCAGCTAAGCACAAAGAAGATGAAGATTGAACGTTGGGAAGAGGTGCTAGAAGGTGCTTTAAATCTAGTTCACTCTCTATTGTGTACAGCAACCAATGCTAAACCTATGAATGAATGTTTACGCATGCTCGAAGATCCTACAATGCTGCTCCTTACCAACCTGGCTGTCACATCCTGCTCCAGTGCTAATGAGGAATCTGACAAGAGTAAACAAGCATGAACCGATTGTGTAAGAAGTTGAGCTCCTTGAAGCCAACCTGGATTATACTTTCGTCAGACTTCCAGATGGACGAGAAAGCAGTGTGTTAATTAGACACCTGGCACCGAGGACAGAAACCCTGTTACCTATAAGTCATTTAGAAGACCTGCACCAGAACTTTGAACCGCCTGATAAAGTCTTGAAACCTTCACTCGAGGGGCATCCATCTCCCCAAGATAGTAACTCACCCAGTCCTGGTCTTATTCCTAAGAGATCTACCAAGGCTGATGAAGTGAATCCACAGGATCATGCATCTTCTCGTTCTAGAAAACAACGACACCAGCCCTCCTATTTGGCCGACTATATAACTGATTGAACTTTTCCTCAGGGAGGGGGTGAATGTAGTATATTTTTATGTGTGGCAACACTAATGTTTATAGCTACAGTGTTTACTGTGTTTTGCTGGTATTTACCCAGGGTAAACTTTTGTTAATTAAAGCTTCATAGCTTCTTGCTGCTAATAGTTCGATATTTCAATCATTACAGGTTGTTAAATTTAAAGAGCATACAATTCAGGTGAGTAGTCAAGTAAGAGCAATCTCCCATTCCATTCAAATTTTATTCAACGGTTTCATTCAGATTGTTAATTAATTGCGCATTTTGAATGTTGTTAAAAATTCAAGTTAAAATGTTCACTAGGCTCTTTACATAATTTGGCAACATATTTCAAACCTGCAAATAGGTGTGCAGAAGGTTACTTATAACCTTCCTTCTGAAGTTATGTTTTTATTAATATTTTTTAGTGGGATATTCTAATATTCTTTAGTGGGATACTTCTCAAAGACCTTTAATAGTGGAATTAGAGTCAACTAATGGACATTATGTCAAATCTCACTTTAGTATATATTATTTATGCTAAATTAATTATGTACCCCTGCTTTGAAATTCCGTATATTTGGCTTTCTTTTGACACAGTTCAATAAATTAACATAATAATTATTCTTTTTCTGTAAATTTAGAACATTTGATATCCATAACACGAGCAGAACTGTCACAGAAAACACAAGTGATGACAATTATGGTATTCACAACAGTATTAATAAAAAATGAAGTCCAGTTTGATGATTTGGGCTTTCCATGATTTCTTTATTACCAAAGAAACGTTCTTATTGATGTGGTATTTTTGTATAGTTTGGTTCCGAAATCAAGCAATATATTTACACTAACAGTAAATTAAGTTTAACTTAAGGAAAACATTAATATCGGGACTAGAACGATAACCATTGGTAATGATCATACCAAGGACTTCAAAACAACTTTGTTGTGAACCATTCTATCAAGCATACAGTTGCCTTCAAAATCATGGGCTACGTTGTTGTACGCGATGTTTTCAGACATTCGCTAGTCTTCAGAGTAATCCTGTTATGAGCCATTCAATTAAATGCATTGATCCAAATAAAACTGCAGTCTGTGCTTATACCTAAGAAGGTGCTAGTAATAATGTCAAGTAAAAGGATCGGCTTGCCAAAGAATCTTTGAGTTATCAGAATTTAACAATGAGTTATCATCACAGCAAAGTGCTCATAAACTTAATTCCGATCAAGTTATTAATCGTAATTGTAAGTAATGTCTTTCTTAAGTACTTACATCATTGCTATAATGTATCGTTCGGTTTTTATAGAAGAAAAAAAATGTTATATTTATTTACTGTACAATAAATTTAACTATTATGTTAATTTATTGAACTGTATCAAAAGAAAGCCAAATATACGGAATTTTAAAGCAGGGGTACATAATTAAACATGACATATTGATTTATGAATTTTATTGTAATTTGATTGCTGTTTAACTATTATTTTTTTTTTTGTAAATAGTTTAATGAATATTTTAGTTAGAAAGATCAAAGAGAATTGTTTAGTTTTGTGACTTTCCTGTTTGTTAATCCAGACCTTATCTGGAAGTAGTAAGTTTTAGTACATTTGGAGATATGACCCCAAATTGCTTTCAGTCCACAATATGGTGTGACGCAATAAAGTTAAAACTGAAAATAATAGAATCCTTTTTGTGGAAACTCTAAGCTATTGATACAATTGAGTAAACATTACTTGTGAAAATTAAAATGGTAGTTGAGTTCAATACTAAATTCTTCTGTGATATTATTGTGATAACCGAAATATACTGGTGATCATCAAATATAAAAAGAATCACAAAGGTATTCCATTTTTCTTTTTTTAGTTCTATGTCGAATGAACTTTAGTTTCTGTTAAAAGTGAATTACCAAAATCACTAAAATATCTATCTATAAGTTAATAGTATTTGTATCCCCTTGAAATAATTTACTCAATTTATTAATTAATGTCGGAAAAGCTTACTTATGTTATATATTTAGGTACATGTCATTATCAGGAAACAAGAGAGAGTCTCTTCTTGTTATTAGACCTTGTCTCTTCTTCTCCTGATAATGTCTGACTCTATTTATACATTGGTACCAAGCACTGTCCAAACAGCTATATACAAATATAGTTTATTTAGGATTCTTGACGATAATATTGATCAACAAGTGTGGATTATAATTAAGGCTTCTGTGTATAAACGGCAATATATATGCATACTTTATTTTAATCCTAAAATTTTGTCGAATTTATTTATCATCGTCATGGTTAAAAATAAATTACAACAATTAATGTAAAACAAAAAAATATATTCTACTAACAACTTTCATATTAAAATTTACTTCTTACTATTTAAATTTTAAATTTCTAAAAAGTTGCTATTGATGATTTTGTTGTATAATAAGGCTTTCCTATATTAATTGTTGTAACTGCCCCTGATAATGTCAAATAAATTTGACATAACTTTATTACTAATATTAAAACTTCTTATTTAAACAAAATGATTGATAAATACTTATCTGATTATATATATATTTATGTAAAAACGTAACTATGGAATATATAAATAATAAAGTTAATAAAGATTCAATACTGCTTATGTCATTAGAATTGAATGTTTTGTGCTGTAATAAATAAATAAGTTATAATGTTTATTTGCTTCCGAGTTGTAAACTGAAAAATTCTTGATATTATTGAATAATTTTGATAGGTATATGAAAGAACTGAATAGTTGTTTCGTTTTAGATATTAGGTATAATTATGTTGATTGAATGAAATTAAATAATATTTTGAATATGTATACAGTTTAATCACATTATAGTTCTGTATTACTCGAAGGTAATATAAGGAAAATAAAATGGATTTTAAGAAATAAATGAAGACGAGTGATTGATGGAACTGAATGTGTATTTATTTGTTGTTAAATTTACTTATATTTGGTTGTTTTCTTATCAAATACTTTGGAGAATACAGTTATAAATTGTTAAAAACTAATTAAATAAAAACGTATTTTTTTTTGTTTCATTGTTATGAATACATTTATATTACATTTCCTTGGCTTTCCTCCTTCTCTAAGGTGTCAACACCTATGGAGTACTTCTGAAAAGAAGACTTCAGTCCTATCTTCCTTCTGAGTGGCTCACTTCTCATAATTTCGTATGCTTCTTTTACAATGAATGTGTATTAATGATTCTAATGGAAGCGTATTTTCATGTTTAAGTTCTACAGGTAGTTCATCTAGAAAAGAATAATTTAATTCTTTATATAACTCATTCGATGCTGGGATGCAACGTAATTTGCAAAATGTGATAGTGTTTTCTATTTCTTCTAATGTATTTAAAAAATTATACTACTCCTGTTGTTATGCTGTGGCTCGACTGAGGCTGATTTTTAGTTTTGGGTTTATTTTCTTTTTTTTTGTGCTTATTGTTTGTTTTTCTTTGTTTTTGTTTATTAACGATAAATATCTTTTCTGGGATATCGTAAATTTCACGTGTTGTGTTCACGCGGTCAATTTATTTTCTTGCCATTAAGTTTACTGTTTTTCTAAGTCCGTACTTAATGGTGGCGAAGTATCTATGTGTCCGGACATAATCTCAAATGGTGTTAATTTTGTTGTAGATTGATTGTATAGAGTTATTGTACGCCAATAATGAATGTTTATCTTTCATTTCAGTGGGCTCATTTTTAAATTCTTTTTGACTTATTAATAGTCGAATGTGTTCTATTATTGTGGAATGAAAACGTTCGACTATTCGGTTACTTTCTGGGTGTTGTGAACTGATTAATTGACGTTTTACTTTGTATAACTCTAAGAATTCTTTTTCTGATTACTACTAATTTCTAGTCCGTTATCTGTTATTATAATTTTTGGTACGTTATGATGTGTGAAAAAATCAATTAATTTATTAACGACTTCGATAATTTGTACTGCTTTTAATTTATGAACTTATGCATATTTGGAAAAAGAATTTATAATAGTTAAGAATTTATTATTTTGAAAGGTTATGCTATCCAAGTGTAATATATCAAGTGGACGTGAAGCTGTGGGTGTTGTATTTAGTTATTATCTTAATAGTGTCTGTCAATTTGCTAACTTGGCGTATATTTTGCAGAGATTAATATAAGTTATAACGGACTTTCTTTGACTGGGCCAATAATATTTTCTTTTCATTTCATTTTCTGTATCGTTGTCTACACGAACTTGTGCTATACTTTTTAAAAATTCTTTATCTTCTTCAGTTTAATTTAATTCTATTCGCGATAGTGCATCGGCATTTTTGTTTTGACAACCTTTTTTTTTGTAACATACTTCACAATCGTGCTCCTCTAATTTTGAGTTCAGTTCTTTTAAATTGAATATCGATGGTAAAAATTTGTGATCTGTATATATTTTAAATTTATTACCGTAAAAATAGAGCCTGAAGTATTTCACAGCCCAAATTATCCCTAAGAGTTCTCGTTCTATAGTAGCTAGATTTGTTTCTGAATCATTTAATGTTCTGTTTGCATAAACTATTGATAAATCTACGTCATCTTTTATTTGGCTTAATACTGCTCCTAATGCTAGCAAAGGTTGGTCAATTGAAAGGTTTAGAAAAATCAGGGTATTGTGGTATAGGTTAATTAGTAAGTAAATCTTTATACATTTTTAAAGTATTTAAGTATTTCTCATCATTAATGTAAATTTGCTTTTTTCTTTAAGTACTTAGTAATTTGCTTAAATAGTAATACTGAATCTTTAATAAATTTCCTGTAATTGGTAAGTAGCCCAAGGAAACCTTTTATTTCCTTTTCAGTTTTGGGAAGAGGATGATCTTCACTTCAGGGTTGAAATAACCTTAGTTATAAGGTTAGGTTTTACACCTTCTGGGGTAATATGAGCGACTTTCTTTCTCAGAAATTCCGTTTTATCTAACTGGACTTAAAGTTCCACAGTCTTAATCTGTCGAAAGATTGTTTTAACCTTGCTGAATACAATTATATCGTCCAGATAACTATCTTTTAAGAGGACATAATAGTCTAAAACGGATATAGGTTTTATTTTGCTTAAACTTTTGGCATCTTTACTTGTATTTCTAATTAAACAATATGTTTCAAGGTTTATAACATTTAATATTCCTTATGAAATTTCCATTGCGTTAATTTTTATATTCAGTTTATAACCAACCATTACTTCCTTTTAGAATTTTAACTTTAGTTTAATTACTTGTTCTATATACGGAGGTATAAGAATTGTGTTTTTGTCTACCATTATTTGTTCTAGTTGGATGTTGCTGTTAGTGTTGTCTTTTCTGTTCCTAAATATTATGTGAATCTTTTGTTTAGGTGTTAATGATTGGTTGTTAATAAAATCTATTTTATTTTTTAATATTTTTAAATTATCTAGACCAATTAGTCTATCAAAGAATGAGTGTCTGTGAATAAATGAAATTTGAGATTTAACTTTTCTGTTTAGAAAATCTTTGAACTGGTAGGGGAATACTAAATTTTTGAATAGAACTCCCATGAGATGTGATTTTAGAGATGTGATTAATTCAGAAAAATGTTTCTTCCCAATTATGGGGTTGATAAATGATTTTGGACTGCCGGTATCGATTAATATTTTTAAGTTTCTGAGTGATAAGATGAAATAAGGTAATATTATGAAGTTGTTAAGATCATTACTTGCGATGAATTAATGTGGCGGCGTTTTTTTTTAAAGATAATGATATTCTTGTTCTATAGGTTTTGTGTTATTGGGTGTTTAAAGTGTTTTTGACTTTTTCTAAAGTATACATATGGTTTGTATTTATTAGGAATGCGTTTTATGTGGAAATAGACAATGTTGTTGGTTTATAAGTGTTTGTTGAAGTTTGTGTGTCAAACTGTTACATGTTCTTTTGATTTGTGATTGGAAATCATTCGTGAGCATGTTTAGAGCTTCGTTTAAGTCCGAGGGACCACGTGCACAGATTTTTTCACCTTCGACGTGAATAAACCGAGGTCCAGAGTTGTAGGTATTGAACCCCGGACCCTCCAGTCCAGCCACATTGTCACTGGATTACCCTTGCATTGTTTATACTTTTATAATATATTTTTATTATGAACAAGTTTTATTCACTCTTCACAAATCACTTTGTGAATGTCATTTGAATTTGAAAACTTTTTTAGTCAAGAAGAAATCGTTAGTAGTCCTTTCACTTTCAGTGATAAGGTATACTCTATGGTATATGATAAGTTATGTGTTAAGGTCAGAGACGTGCAGTTAGGTGAGGCAGTGCCTCCCTGACAATCTTATAAAGAAAAAAATCTGGAGTGGCCTTCACTCAACTTTACTATAAGTAAGTTAATATCAAATTTCTTGAGTATATAATATGTAACGTCTCAATTAAGCCTAATGTAAACATCTAAATGGGATATGATTATTAGTCTTTCATTCCTGAGGTAGTACAGATAGTGATTGAATGACATATCAATATATAAGCTTATTTTGGTACATCACACAGCTGATGCAAATAATTTCATTAGTATAACTACAGCAGTAATAACATTTTTGAAAAACAAAAAGGGAACATTTCTTGATACGAAATATTCTCCTACAAGAGAACATGGCTTTTGTTCAAATAGCCAGTGGATTTCTTACATCGTTTACTTGACATCCTTCTACTTTGAATATTAAAGTAAAATTTTCAAATTTAAAACAGGAAAATACCCTTATTTTCTCTGAAAAACATCATAAACATCAAAGAAAAAATGTTGTTTTAAGATGATTTATAATTAAAGATGTACGATAATTACATTTATTAATCTCTAAACGAAAGATTTCAATTTTGAATTATCTTTTACATTTTCGGTCTTTTATAGAATTATTATACTGGGAATTTTATAGCTTCTTAGTATTTAATACGATCATTTTCCTTCCCCTTTGTCAAATATCATTTATACGAATTTTTTCTGAGTGAGTGTTATCCTTTTCCTGCCTTCTGTACTCTGTTATAAGTTTGCTATGAATGTATATTGAGAAAAAATATATTAGTAATTAGTCAGTTTACATACTCAAATCGAAGTCAAAGCCAGCTATTCAATATAATTTAAATCTTTTATAGTTGGGAGCTTCTAATTTTTGAAAAAAATAAAAATAAACTATTAGACTAGAATTGTAAAAAAAAAACTGGATATTTCTCAAAAACATAAGTCCTCTTTCTTGAGGAAAGAGTCATTCATCACATTTAAATAGCATGGAAAAGTACTACATTCACAATGATAATGTAATTGTAACTGATATTATGTTTCGCTCAAGAGTGCAATTTATAGATTTACTAGCAAATGTACCCGTCTTTGACGGAATCAAAAATGCTATTATACTTGGTATTCCAAAATATCAATTATATTATTATACTAATACTACAATTAGAAGTTATAGAATAGTAGAAAATACCATTATTAGTACAGTGCTAAACAAATGCCTCTGTATACAAAGATTAGATTTTAAGTTAGACATACATAAATCTACAATCAATGTTTCAGATTTATATGTCTTATGGTGGCAATATTTTGTGAACAAACCGACGGACAGAAATTATTCTAAGGATACATATGGCTACTCTGAAGTATGAAACGTAAAGAAAACTTGAAATGAGTTAGTTCTAATTAACGTGCTCACAGTCAAAAGCTAGCACGCAAGCCACTGGGCTACTCTGGTTCCATACCTTACTTTATTACCAGTGTTTATATTACGCAAATATGAAATTAAAAAAAAATATTTTTGTTGTATTTATTTATAATACATTTGCACTACTATCATCGGCGAGCAAGCAAGCTACTGGCTACCCTAGCTAGATCTCTTTACTTTATTACCAATATTTATATTATCCACATTTTAAATTCTTGAGCACATTTACTTGAGCAAGTAAACTACATTTGACCATGTGAGAAAAACTTGGTTTCGCTACCTTGTATTCCTGCGTTAGATGAAGTCTCCCTTTGCGACTTAGTTAACGTCATTGCGAAATAGACTCTGACCGGACTTTGCAATCATTTCAACGTAAACAGACAGTGGCTCGGAATCAATGGTATGTGTGGTATACACACAGACTCCCAAATACCACATCCAGTCATTATGTCCGCCACTATGGCATATCTGTGTAGAGCACGAACTCAGAGTCGTGTCCCGTTGCACAGTTTTGGGGCACTCATGTTTCGTAACATGAAATTTGTTACTGCTACTAAATTGCAGCATGATTGGTTCTCCTACCTTAAGTTTTTACTCATGAGCAGGCAGTCCAGGAGAAATAAATTCAGAGTCAAGAAATTCAATTAGATAATGAACTGCTTCTTTATCACTAATCCAATCTCTTTACTGACTTGTAAGGTCTTTCCTCGGTATGATATAGCGTAAGAACTTGTTCTGTCCGTATTAAGAGTTGAGAATTGCCCGTTTACAAAACTATTTATTCGTAATAGATAGTACATCCTCAACTCTGGGAAACACTTTTTCAAAGATGTCAAATACGCAATATATTCATATGCTCCAATGAAATTAAAATCAACTAACAATACCTACTTGCTTCACCTGTGTATTTTCAAAACAAACTTGCCTGTGAAGTAAGGAAAATACGCTTAAAGTCCTATAACTTCGTTTCTGTACTTAATTATGAATCTATTTAGAGCCCATATTTTAAGTTAGGCATACACAAGTCCAGTGTCAAAGTTTCAGCTCGCCATGACTTATGGTGGCTGAGTTTACTTGTGACAAACGTTTTTGCTTTAAACGTCCATATCTTCACTTCTACGTTGAATTCCAGATAATTCAGAGCCTATCTTTTAAGTTAGACCTACCCAAATCTACTGTAAAAGTTTCAGCTTTATATGTCTTATGGTAGCTGAGTTTACTTGTGACAAAGTTTTGCGGACAAACAGACAAACCGACAGAAATTTTTCTAAGGGTGGATTCGGTTTCTCCAATGTATGAAACGTAAAGAAAACTTGAATTGAGTCAGTTCTAAGCAATGTACAGACAAAATCATTATTTTATTTATATAGATTAAAGCATTTTATGAGACAAATCCATCGTGCCATGGAAGACAAAGCTAATTTGTTTATGTTTATTGCCGGTGATTTTTTTACATGTAACAATATTATTCCTCTTACATCTCGTATAAGTCAATGAACTATTTAAATTGTTCCTTTATAAATATCAATTTTATCTCAGTGGATTAACTCAAAAAATTTCTAAGTAATTTTAAGAAAAATTGTAAGAAAAATATCAAAAATTCGACAAGTATAGCAGGTGATCTCTTAGTCTAGGATAAACAAACAGTTTTTATAGCGTTATTGCTCTTTCCCGTAATTGAAACTTCATAATTTTTTTTTTATGAATTGCTAATTTTTCGTTCCATTTTTGGTCAAATTTTCATTATTTTTTAATGATCCGTTTAGCGTCAAAAAAACATTTTCTGAAAACAGAAATCGTACTGTAACGATTCGCCCCATTAGCGAATGATATTTTGAAAAAAAATATCTCAACTCATTCTGCACATAATGTTCTATTTATAGGCATAGTTTCATTTTGATCCGTCAAACGGTATGGCTTGTATCGCTTTCACAAGGTTTGAGATTGAATTATAAGTCAACATTTTTAGATTTTATTGAAAAAAAAAAAATATTTCCCGTTGTTTTAAAATTCTGAATATATTTTTTGTTTGTTCCATTTATAACCTCAAAGATAATGTCAAAATTTTTAAAGTCTAGGGTTATCAGTTTAGGAGAAATAAATGTTTTCTAAAAAACTGTTTTTGGCAAAAAAAGTGACTTTCCTCCCAAACAATAGAGATCTTCGTCTTTATGGGGCCCATTTTTGTGTAAAATATCAACTTGATCCATCAAAGATTCTGGACCGTAGCGTGGTAACAAGCAATGCTAACACACTCACCCACCCACAGACATCATCGAAAAAACTTCATAAAACGACTTCTGGGACCTCAAAACATGTAATTCCGTCAAAATCTCGAGATCGAATTTTTTCACGATCACTATACTTTACTTATAGTAAAGTAAAAAATGTAAAAATGAGTAAAATAGTTAAATGATTATATTTATCCATTGAATTGCACTATGAAGATATTTTTCAGTTCACTTCACCATTGTTAGAGATAGCTTTAATTCAAAAACGCTGTTTTTTCACATTTACTGTTGAGATACTTACAAGAAGTATGCGGTGAGGTTGCCCCTTGCTGTGCCTCTCAATAGATAACAGTAGAGTGTTAACTGTGCTGGCTTGATCTGCAGTGAGACCGTATTTCTGTGCTGAGTGATCAAAAACTGCTGCGAAGAATCATAAGTGAGGCACAAGTCTCTCCAGCCCATGGCAGGGCTCCTGTGACTGCAGGATTTAAATCTGACTGTGATTTCACCAGCACAGTCAGTGCTTCACCTGCCATGATCCTCACCACGCTTCATTGGATAAGGTATATGCTATGGTATATGTCACGATATACTCTGGTATATAATAAGGTATATGATAAGGTATGATTGTATTACACTGCTGGCCTCCTTCTAATATGAAAACTTGACTCAAGGGATTTTTTCTTTTTGATTGCTTAAACCGATCCCCTAGCGGTTGATAACTTCAGCCGTTTACCGGCCTTTTGTTTGATCGGTGATTCTACATTGGGGAGTCCTAAATTTTGCCTAACTCAAGTGCATTTCGAGTAGGGGATCTTTAACGAGTATCTGACATCGTACAGGGTAAGGGACCGACGGCTTAACGTCCTCTTCGGGGGACGACGTGCTCAGATTTATTCACCTCCCGCGTGAATAAATCGAGGGTCAGGTGGGTGGATGAGCCCCGGTTACCAGCCCAGAGGCGGTACGTTAACAACTGGCCCTCGTGACACAAGGAATACTTTAATAAAATATAAAAGCGGCAACAAATTGTGTATTTATCAAAAGTTTAGGACTGGTCAAAAGACACTTGGTTTACAAATTTTACAAAAAAAAAAAAACAATTACAAAATATCTATATTAGGCTAGACTCTAGATATTTCTAGGAAATAAGTACAACAGTATGTAGATTTACATAACGATAAACAAGAACAACAATTGATGTTACTTACTGACCTGTCTCAAAAAACAATTTATTATAAGTATAACAAATTATAATTATTTAAGAAAATCAGATGAGATAGTATGAGACGGTTACACTTCAGTATTATATAACTTTCAAATTTTTTACAATTCACAATTTTTTATAAAAAAATGTTAACACTATTTTTCTTTTTTTTTTATCGAGATTTGATCTAGCTTCAAACATTAAAACACCTTTGTGCCAATGTTTCGTCTATATATATCTTCAGGGTTACATCAATACAGAAATTATTTTCAGTACTATAGAAAAAATATATATAAGTTACATTATATAAACGGTCCGGTAGGACAACATATTAACGGTTACAAGAAAAAACCGCGCTGGTAAACAGCAACGAGTAGAACTCTTCTTCTCCTCCGATGACTACGAGGTCGACATTTCGAAGTGAGTTGTGTGTTGTTTCTATGTGTTCTTTTCTTGTAATTGTTGATTATTTATATGAATATACTTTATTACCTTATTATTTTTCTACTGCAAAAAACTTTATTACAGATATCAGGTTTTTTACAAAAGAAAGATACCAAGGTAATAATGTGTATTCATATATTGGGGGATTCCAAGAATTACATTTCCACACAAAAAAAGTTTATTATGAAACAAACAGCGCCTTTCGAACACTTAGTGTTCGTCTTCAGGATTAACACCTAAAAAAATATACATATTTCAGATCTCTAAGAACATCAGAGTGAATTTTTGAAACTCAATACAATATATGAACGTTGAATTGAACTATTGAGGTTTTTAACAAGGGGAGAACACAAAGTGTTCGAAACGCGTTGTTGGTGTCATATTGAACTTTTTTTGTGTGTGGAGACGTAATTCTTGAAATCCCCCAGCATGAGTAAATACCACAATATAACAGATTGCAAAAAGTGTTCGAAACGTTTTTCGGAAATACATATTATGTATTATTATGATAAGTACAAAATAACTCACCATACACATAATAGGATTCGATAATGAGCTTATTATTTATTAAATTATAATTCAGTGGCCCTATTTTTTGTTGGGAAACATTAAATTTAACTTTCAAATCTGACATTTCACAGATTAATGTACTGTGTCAAAGTTAGCAAACTCAACCAGAATTTATCTCGGGGGAGGAAATCTAGAACACAATTCACTAACACGCATCTACATATTCAAATAACTTAGCATAAAAAAAATAAAGAGGATAACTTTCTGAAACCTAACGTATTACACGTCAGCGAAGTGCAACTGAAATCCAATAGGAAATAAAGACTGTATTAAATGAAACCTTTTATTTAATTGTATTAACTAAATACACTCAATATCCTGTTAAGGATACAATTAGTTTCTAAACAGGATACGTAATTTAGTGTAAATTAGTATGGGTATTGGCAGCATTGACTGTGTTTATCCCTTTATTCCTTATTACATTAGTACTAGTCTTAATCTATCTATTGATTCCTTCAATTACAATTTTATCCCATTTAAAAGGAGCTATTCTAAGCTAGTGCAATCACTTATTATGTGGTATTTACTCATTGTAAGGTAAAAAAGTTACTGAAATAACCTCCACATATAGAAGTTTAACAATATATAACAACGCTTTCAAACACGTAGTGTTGTTCTTCTTCTGGCATAAAACAAAGGATGGGTGCCTCTGGTTTTACGAAGTTTTGTGAAGTTATATTATTTTCACAAACATTTTAGGGTAAGAAAGTTAATGAAATAGTGTTCATAAATAGAAGTTTAATAATGAAACTTCATAAAACCATAGACACTCATACTTGGTTTTATGCATGAAGAACACTACGTGTTCAAAAAGCGTTGTTATATATTATTAAACTTCTACATGCGGAGACTATTTCATTAACATTTCTACCCTACAATGAGCTAGGCTATTGTTGACTAAACTCTTTATTATGAACAAAGCGCTCTTTTTTAACTACCTAATAAAATCATTTAATCAACTAGCAAAAAGCAAAATTATTGGTATTCATATCGTCTGAAAGAAAAACAAACATTGTTGAAAGCGCCCTCACAAAGAGTTTGACTTCATAAGAGCTGTCACCATTAGCCAGGTCTTTTTAATTTGGATGAAGTGATCGTCAAACAGATTAAGACTGGTTATAATTTAACTCAATCAATTAAATTAACTGCAATGTAAGTATTTTAATTCAACACAGTCAATACTACCAATTTCGACAGTACTTTAAACTTTAATTACGTTACCTGTTTTTCTTTAATTACTATTTGATTTCACATGCTCTCAGATCATGTTTAATATGAAAGACCTCATGTTTCCCTCTCCTCCTGAAGACGGTTACACCGAAAATTAGAGCCTGTAAGTGTGTGCTTTTAATTTCTCTATGTTTCTTTTTCTACATTGAACGATACATATATTATGATGAACAATTGACCGTATTTTGCTGCTGTAATTGTTTTCACCAGTTATTCCAGGTTTCGAAATAATTTCTCCCTTCCTTCATCCAAACGTTGGAGAATATTAATTAGGGTGGATCCGACATGTTTCGACTGACTTCCAGTCATCCTCAGGATACTTATAACACTTTAAAGTGTTTAGAGGTGGTGTTAAGATGTTAATTACCTTAAGGTATTAATTACCCAGAAAGTGACTGAAGCCAGTTGGAACATGTCTGACCCACCCTAATTAATATTCTTCAACGTTTCGATGAAGTAAAGAAGAAATTATTCAGAAACCTCGAAAAATTGGTGAAAAAATGACATCAACAAAATATGTCAATTGTTCAACGAAATATGTTTGAATGAAGGACTGCTCCGAAATTTTACAAATATATATATATAACCAATTAAATGAAACGATTGCACGAACTAAATAAAATAGATTCAAAAATGGTGCACAGAAAAGAAACTCATTACTATATTTCGATTGCCTCGTCATCAGGAAGATGTCAGTCACTGCGCAGACTAGTGTCGACTTAAATCAAAGAGTCATCACCTCTCTACAGAGCCACTCACCATAAACCTGATGACGAGGCAAATATAGGAGTAGTGAGTTTTCGTAATCTCTTCTCTGTGTGCTTTTTTTGTAAAGGTAGTTTATCTAGTTAGTGAAGCATTTCTTTTAATTCTTTATACTATATATAATATTAAAAAATGATGTGAATTTATTTGCACAATAAACAAAAATTGTGATTTTATAAAAAAAAAAATATTATAGTTGACTAAAGTGAAAGTCAATAAAAGGAATGTATTTGAAAACGAGTTTGTAAATAAGACTAGGATATAAGTTACAATGCCTAGTTACTTGTTAAACACATAATAGTTTACTGGTGAACCTGTGGAATTAAAGAACTTTGTTGGTTTTTTTTATTTTTTAAATGAAGGCAAATGATCTGAAATAGCATACTTAGGATCAAAAGTGAACGAAATGGTCAGGGCAAATATCTCCCCAGATGTTACTCTTTCCACACTGTACTTGTTCTCCCAGACAGAGGTGAACATCGACAATTGACCTGGTAAAACAAAAACCATTTTAAAATATTTTTAATAATTAACCTAACTATGTTCACCAAATGTAACTAATAGTTAGTATATAATTGAATACAATAATAACGATTCAAGAACCGGATACCAAACTTCTAATCAAATACACATTATATTGAACTCAGCAACTATTTTTGTCACCCGGGACGGTCATAAGATTTGTCAGTAAATCTTATTTAACTATTAAGTAAGTTAGTCTGTTAAGACAGACGGCTAATGTGATGTGTACAGAGGCACTAACTTAACACTGTGCTAATAAATATATTTTTTCCTATTCTAAAATGTTTCTAATAATATTTTGAAATACCACGTATCACTCTGAATTTTTGTAAAAGAACCGTCAAAGTCGGGCACATCTGCTATTAGAAGAATAAAATTTCAAGTTTTTACGACTTGATTACAAATTAAAACAAATTTTAGAAATAAATTTACAATTTAATTCTAAAGAGAAAAGTAATATTCTCAAGTCAGACAATGAAGCAAAAAGTAAAAAAAAACCTCAAATTCCTATATGTAATTTTCCCTGGTTTCGAAATTGATTAATTAAACTTGTGTTAGCCATATAAATAAACAATTAAGTATAAAAGATAATTTTTACAAAAAAAAAAAAGTACCTTCAGGTATGTCATGGGCCTTGACGCTAACTTATCGTCATTTTTGCTGGAATCAAACTCTTCACGTCTAAAACTCCCTCCGATAAAAGGATATTGTTCTGATTTTATGAACAAATGATTTTACTTTCTTCCAGGACGTGCATTTTTTGTCATATCTATAACAATAATTTTCTATCTACAACAGGAAAAGAAATTGTATCAACAGTAATTTATTTTATTGCAAACAAATAGGTACGAATACGAATAAAATAAAGATAAGATTATTTTATTGTAAACATACAGATAGGAATACCTTCGAATAATTTTACTATAACTTTTTTTTAATTACATGGTCTACTTTTACTGCTACTTTCTATAAATTATAACGAAAGCAACACCTCCCTTAGGCACACTTTTCCTCGTAATGGCTATGACTGTTGAAATATAGAAGTGATTTATGTCTGAGTCTATCTTTGTGTCGCTTTCCTTATATTTTTTTTTTTTTTTAATCTTCTACGGACAGTTTCTATTATTATATACAATTAAATAAAATTGTTCTCTATCTACTGGGAATAAACTATGAAATATAAAAACAATGAAATTTAGGTTATCAATAAAGCTCTTGGCTTTATTGATGTAATTTACAATTCAGCAATACTGGAGTCAGGTTTATTCAAAGTTGATACTTAGTCATAGTAGTTTTATAAGGTATATTTACGGATTTTTAGTACAAAACGTATAGTATAAAACTTAGGATACACCTAAAATCTGGAGCATTATATAACTATATTAAGCACATAAATAACATAAGACTAACAAGAGAAATACCGACAGCAAATACGGAAAAACATATAAAAGAAAGAGGCCACCACAGAGGAAAGACCTCGTTACACAAAAATAATTATTCCATTAAAAAACAGTGATATCACTTAAAATTATTGTGATCTAATCAATGTTACGGAAACCTTTTCAGTTAATCTCTGAAAGCGGGTATCACTTAACTTAAACCTACCAGCGTTATGAGCAGACATGTTGGTCCTCCCACACTATCAATGCTCTCAAACATGACTAATAGGAAATATAACACATTAATTAGGTAAGCAATGATTAAACCACAATAAGAAATGGGAAAACAAGACTAAGATCTTTCAACCGTAACAAGTGGTCTTCGTCAGAGTCAAAAACCCAACTGAACACTAGATGCAGAAAACATCTGGTGAGGAGTTGAGAAGAGTGGGAGGGAAGAGTGGTATTTTAAAAGGGTGAAAGCACAGGAAAGGACTAATGTCCAGAAAGGGATGTTTGGGGAAACAAAGGAGTACAGTAAGAAAAAGTAAAAAACTATCCGCTAGCTGTCAACCCTCTTTGAAGAGGCTATTGCCCTCGTGACGAAAGTATCAAGTTTGAAGAGACCGTTACTAATGTTTATAATATTAGATCTATTAAATTTAATTAGAGACGATTCAATAATATTTCTTAACAACATTGAATTTTCATAGGTAATAAATTTAGCTCCTGTCCAATCAATATGATGATTTTCATTTTTTATATGCAAGAATAAGGCACTACTTTTTTCCTGTCTACTCACGTTATATTGGTGTTGTTTTACACGTGTCTTTAATGATTTACCAGTTTGACCAATATACATTTTATGGCAATTTTTGCACGGAATTTTATAAATACCAGCGGACTCCAATTCGCTGGGAGAGTTTTTTATTAACATATTACCCACGTTATTACGATTAGAAAACACTATATTAAAATCAAGTTGTTTGGCTAATCTTGGAAGGGGGGCCAATGATTCGTGGTATGGCAAAACTATAGAATTTGATAATAAATTGGGCTCTGTTGAAGTATTAGAGAAAGTTTTTTTAGTACCCTTCAAAGCTAAATCGATATAAGAAGAGGGGTATTTTAATGAAAGGGCAATTGACCTAATGTTATTAATCTCTTCATTAAGAAATTCAGGAGAGAAAACTCTTAACGCCCTCAAAAACATATATCTAAAAACAGAAATTTTAACATTTTTTGGATGCGATGAATATAACACCAATATAACGTAAGTAGACAGGAAAAAAGTAGTGTCTTATTCTTGCATGTAAAAAATGAAAATCATCATATTGATTGGACAGGAGCTAAATTTATTACCTATGAAAATTCAATGTTGTTAAGAAATATTATTGAATCGTCTCTAATTAAATTTAATAGATCTAATATTATAAACATTAGTAACGGTCTCTTCAAACTTGATACTTTCGTCACGAGGGCAATATCCTCTTCAAAGAGGGTTGACAGCTAGCGGATAGTTTTTTACTTTTTCTTACTGTACTCCTTTGTTTCCCCAAACATCCCTTTCTGGACATTAGTCCTTTCCTGTGCTTTCACCCTTTTAAAATACCACTCTTCCCTCCCACTCTTCTCAACTCCTCACTAGATGTTTTCTGCATCTAGTGTTCAGTTGGGTTTTTGACTCTGACGAAGACCGCTTGTTACGGTTGAAAGATCTTAGTCTTGTTTTCCCATTTCTTATTGTGGTTTAATCATTGATTGTTGTTTCACGTGTTTATGTGAAATCTTTTTATATAATTAGGTAATGTGAACTAACTTGTTAGTTAGTCGGAGTGTATATGCATGAAATGCCAAGTCCTGCCTGATCCCACTGCTATGTGCTGAGAGATCTGACAAGCATGTATATCCCTTGCGATACTATCTTATCACCAATAAAGAGAAGGGGCGTTTTTAAGAAAAACTCATGGATGTTACAATCTATTGTTCAAAGACTGGAACATCAAGGAGCTATAAGGTTTTACGACAAGGGTCAGGTATAGCAATGCACGAATCTTCCCAAGCACTACTGTTCACATTGTAATTAGTAGTTGCATTATATTGAGAAATGGTAATATGAATAAAATATACGAGATGTTAGACGGAGTAGCAATGGGCAGTCCTATTGCTCCCATACTAGCAGATCTAGTAATGAACAGAACTTTAGACCAGGCCATACAACTACTCCCTTTTCAAATACCGTTGATCTATAAATATGTAGATGACATATATCTTACCATACCAGACGGCAGCCAGGATGTAGTATTAGATCATTTCAACAGTGTACATGCAAAATTAAAATTTACATTGGAAATAGAAAGTAATGGAAAAATCCCTTTCCTAGATATGTTAACTATACGCAAAACAGATGGTACTATCAGCGTAGATTGGTGGTGAAAGCCCCAAAAAAGTGACAAGTATCTCAATTACAAATCACACCACCCGGTTAATAAAAAAATAAACACAGCCATTGAACTAAAATATAGAGCCCTTAACCTGAGTGATCCCGAATTTCATAACAAAAATAAAACAGTAGTAAAAAACATACTAATTAACGACAACTTTCCCATAGGTATAGTAAAGAAAATCATGACACGCAGCCCCAACAGACACATAACTCCCAATACCGTAAGTACACACCATAGACAACCAAATTATAACAATCACACAAGTACAAACACGATGAACAGACAACAAACACAGGCAAACTCTCACATTTCTAATACAAATCCTATCTCAGACAATATAAAATACCTAAGCCTTACATATGTAAAAGGACTCTCAGAAAGATTGAAAAACACATTAAAAGACAATAAAAACTGCAAAATAGCCCATAAAAATAACAAAACACTTATAGTTTATTTTTTTCTAAAGTAAAATCCACCGTTCCAACACTACAAAACAGCAATATAATCTATCAGATCAATTGTAACGACTGTGACCCAAAATACATAGGACAAACCAGCCAATACTTATCAAGTAGGATATCACAACACAAATCAGACATCATAGGACACAAAATAACATGCGCTCTAGCAAAACACGCTAACACACATAAACACAATTTTGATTTTCAAAATCCCGTAATAAGAGATAAAGAAAAACACATACGAAAAAGACTGGTAAAAGAAATTATACATATAGAAAAAACCAAAAACACATGCAACGCAAGAACTGACATTGAAAAATTTAGTCAAATATACACAAACATCTTTTCATTATCCAACAGACGAACATAGGGACAACACACAAAAATTGCCAAACCTAACAAAACAAATAAACACTGGAATTTTAAAAACGGATAACAATGAAAAAAATGTAACCTCCACGCACATGCTCTGTTTAGTAGCATGAGTAACTTTTCCATTCAGTGACCCCAGTATAAGGACACAATTCAAACGAAAAGGAAAAAACATAACAAACAGCAGTAAACATACTTCCCAGGTAAACAAATTTATATCTTTCAATTTTCCAAACATTATTAAAACAAACTTAAATATAAAAATCTATAGTTTTACCATTGTAATTTTTCAATTTTTTGTTGACCATGTACATAATAGCAAACAATAGACCAGTTTTGTTGAAATAAGTGTGCTCAATGTAACAATGTTTTTAGCCCTGAAGATGATATAAATATATATCGAAACGTTGGCAACGAAGTTTTTTAAATATTAGACCAAAAACCCTCAATAAATCTCAAAAAAAAATATATGAACAGTTGGTCAAGAAAAGGACATCATGATGAATATGAATAACGCTAAATACTTTACCGTTGTTAGAGCGACATAAGTTGTTAACATTATTTTATTATTTCTCAAATACATACTCTTCCCTTGCATGTATTTTCCCTGGTACCATCCAATTTTTGATCTCCTAAATTGTGAATTGAAAACTAAATGCCATTCAGTTCTATAGTATTACAGAACGATAGTAATCGATCTTCCCATCAGTCGATTGTTGACTTCCATTCGTTAAACTAGTCGATACTATGTTGTTTTATTAAAATATTTATTTAATTCTTTAATTAATATTTATTTTCGTTTTCTCTTCATGCCATCTTCATTAGTCTCATTTCTGTCTGTTTGTTTTTACCTAACAGACTGCATGTTAGCATGAACTTCAAGGCTAAGATATAAAGAATATTTCATGCTCTTAAAAATAATAAAATAAATAGTAATTTTGCAAAACTACTTAATGAAATATGGACATCTGTCCATAAGTATTGAATTAAGGACAGGAAGGGCTACTACTGACAATAAGAGAAGCACTTGAAATATTTAAATATATAACTTTTAACGAGATAATAATGAACTAAGGGACTAAACACTCAACAGATAACTGATTTATACGATTCAGAGATTAAAGAGCAGAAAAGGGGCTGACTATGGTGACAGTCAGACTATGGCAAGTCTGTTGCCATTTTCCTACATGACCTTGATGGTCTAGACAGTTTTTCTGTTAATTAGAGTCTTGTGAATTATAATGAGGGAAAGAAAAACCAACTCTCCACACAATTGATTTTATACAACGTATAAACCTTTGGAATACTAATTCTCATCTTGAAGTCGCACATGACTTAGTGTCGAGATGAAACCTGAATATGAAAACTTAAGTGTTCAAAGCGTATCGTTGTATAATATATTTTGCGTGCAGACTTGGTGTTTCTCTCCCTCGTTCTCATAATAATTAAGTCCAAGACAAGAAAATACAGTAGAAGTCCGATAATCCGGCACGTTCGGGACCGGCTCGGTGCCGGACTATCGGACATTCCGGACTATCGGGCAGTCCGAAATTCCGATCGATCAGGTGGTAATTATAGGTTAATAAATAAAGTACTAATACACTATGCTAATGCATACAACTAAATTTATTTTAATTTACATATAAAGTAAATGTATACATATAATATAATGTATATACACGTAATGTAAAACATATTTTACTTAGATTTAAAAAAGTCACGAATGTCCTTTTGTTTTATAGAATTTTTACGTTTAGTGTAAAAGTTATTCCTAATTATATGCAAATCAATAACTTCTGAAGCACTGTAGCTTGTACTAGCCTCAGCAAAAGTGATAAACTTGTTTAACGATTCTGCAGCTTCTGCCCAGCTAATTTTTTCCTTTTCTTCCGTTTCGGCATCCGAGTCACTTTCCTCAAGATCTGGAGTAGGCTGAGGGTTTACTACACTGTTGATAATGTCAACAGTAAAGCTACGTTTACTGCGATGCGCTGAAGGACACAAAACACCAAGCACAAAAAAATGGCGAAGACGCTTCGTGATGGAATGACAGAGCTGCACTGCACCTGACTTCGTTGTGACAGATGGCATTGCATTGTTTGCGAACAATACCGAGCGTTTCTGGATGGTCCCGAACTACCCCAAAAACTTCGGAATAGCTCTCGAGCGTTTTTATTTGCTTTAAAGACACTATAAAATGTTATTTGGAAAAAAACAATATTTGTAAAATTTTCCGGAGCGATGCCGGACTATCGGGCATTCCGGACTATTGGATGCCGGACTAATGGACTTCTACTGTACTGCATTACTCGTGAATGGTTCATGCCTAACGATTCCAAGTGCTCCTCCTTTACAAAATAAGTAACTAGCTTAGATTGAGCAAGAAGAAAACAATGGAATGAATAGAAGATTCGGCTCTTGTCTTCTTACTCTATACAACTGTAGAGAATGACTTCTATTATCTCTTGAGAGTAGACTTATTCGAAAAGCGGTAGAGTTGTAAGGAAGATAAGACGGTTAGGTTAACTTAAGGTTATGGCACAGAATAATCACCACATTTGGATCACATTACAATACATCTATAGTATTCTAAAGAGAAAAGTAATATTCTCAAGTCAGACAATGAAGCAAAAAGTAAAAAAAAACCTCAAATTCCTATATGTATTTTTCCCTGGTTTCGAAATTGATTAATTAAACTTGTGTTAGCCATATAAATAAACAATTAAGTATAAAAGATAATTTTTACAAAAAAAAAAGTACCTTCAGGTATGTCATGGGCCTTGACGCTACGTCATTTTTGCTGGAATCAAACTCTTCACGTCTAAAACTCCCTCCGATAAAAGGATATTGTTCTGATTTTATGAACAAATGATTTTACTTTCTTCCAGGACGTGCATTTTTTGTCATATCTATAACAATAATTTTCTATCTACAACAGGAAAAGAAATTGTATCAACAGTAATTTATTTTATTGCAAACAATTAGGTACGAATACGAATAAAATAAAGATAAGATTATATTATTGTAAACATAAATATAGGAATACCTTCGAATAATTTTACTATTACTTTTTTTAATTACATGGTCTACTTTTACTGCTACTTTCTATAAATTATAACGAAAGCAACACCTCCCTTAGGCACACTTTTCCTCGTAATGGCTATGACTGTTGAAATATAGAAGTGATTTATGTCTGAGTCTATCTTTGTGTCGCTTTCCTTATTTTTTTTTTTTTTTAATCTTCTACGGACAGTTTCTATTATTATATACAATTAAATAAAATTGTTCTCTATCTACTGGGAATAAACTATGAAATATAAAAACAATGAAATTTAGGTTATCAATAAAGCTCTTGGCTTTATTGATGTAATTTACAATTCAGCAATACTGGAGTCAGGTTTATTCAAAGTTGATACTTAGTCATAGTAGTTTTATAAGGTATATTTACGGATTTTACGTACAAAACGTATAGTATAAAATTCTATTTTTGATAAATGCCAATTGACTGCGTTAAGTTTATAATGTCATGAAAATATTTACAAGTGGCAAGTTTGATAAACTGATATGAAAAATGATTTGAAGGCATATAAATTGCTTAATGAATTATACCAGCATTAGTTGGAAATTAAGTTAACTTAAATGGTAATGTTGGCTACATCAATACAAATTGATTACTTAATTAACAAGTAAATAGTTAAAGAAATGATTTTGAAAATTTAAAGCACTCACATGCAAGTGTAAATTCTAGTTGTAAATACATATATATTCATACAACAAGGTTTCACAATAAACACATGAAGTAACAATCAATGCTCAAACCACAATAAGAAATGGGAAACAAGCGGTTAACGAAGACCGCTTGTTACGGTTGAATGATCTTCGTCTTTCTTTCCCATTTCTTATTGTGGCAGGAACATTGATATATTTGTATGTAGATATTCGTTGCTTGCACATCACTTTCTACCCATTTCTCTTAATCATTGTTTTGATTTACTTCTTGTTGTAGAGCCCCTCTTTGCACTTTATATACTACAAACATTTCATCGTTCTCGCTTTCCAGTTAAATAATCCAAACTGTCGTTAGGGGTACACTAATTTCACTGTTTCTTATGCATGCCATTTTCTTAATTTCATTTTCGTGTCCTCTAAGCAGATTTGAAAAACCAAATACTTTAAACAGCAACTTGTACAAATAACATGCCACAAACAGGTACTGTTGCCTAGGCCGTGTAAACCTTTACTCTCAAGTGTAACCAACATAGTAAAAATAAATTTACTTACACAAAACGAAATGATGTTTACTTATTCCGTCTGTAAAATTATTTAAATTTTATTCTTAATAAATACCAGTTTTATACATTGTTATCATTTTAACTATTTTAAAATCAAAAGAAGTTACTTATTCTGACTTAAAAATTATTTAAAGTTTTCTTCAATTAATGGGGTTTTAATCACGGTCATCAGTTTTAACTAATTTAATCAAATAAAATGGACATCTCATGTTCAGATTTACGAATTATATAACGTAAATCATCAATAAAATAGAGTTCTAAACTTGTTATTACTTTATCGAATTTATTTAATTTATACGAACGTTGCTTATTCAGATTTAAAAGTTATTTGTCACTCAATTAGTTTCTAATCATTGTCATTATTTTTCCTAATTTATACAAATGGAACCAATAGTAATTCTTCAGAATTACATATTATATACAGATATGTCATCAAAAAATTAGTTTCTAAACATTTTCATTATTTAAACTGTTTTATTCGTACAATGCAAAAATGATTTACTCAACTAAGAGGTTTAAAATTGTTTCTTCAATAAGCCAATAGATGTTTAAACATGATAAACAGTTAATCAACTGTAGTTTGCTTACCCAAGAGTCAGGGGTTCCAACTCTTTGTTCTTCCGTAATCCTGAAGGACACACAGCTAATATACAGAGGTGTATACAGAGGAATTTGCTTAACACTGTACTAATAATGGCATTTTTTACCATTCTATAATTTCTGATGGTCTTTTGGAATATCAAGTGAGTATAATAGAATTTTTGATTCCGTCAAAGACGGGTACGTTTGTTAGTTGGTGAATAAACAAACACACGAACTTTATATATTGTTATTTAGCTAGTCGTAATTATTAATTTAAATTGTGAATATAATTAGTTTTTTAAAAATATTTATGCAATGAGGAATAATATTTTATTGCAACTAATTAATAATTATTTTAAATTAGTTGCATTTATTGTAATAGAGCAACCTATTGCCTCCTATTATAGTAGATAAAAATATTATATTCGATTTTATTCTAAAGTTATTTGGATATTGGTTTGACTAAAATCGGAAGTTATATTTTGATAGTCATTTGTTTCAATGCGCAAACGGAAGGAAGCATTTGTAATTCATTTGTTTTAATGCAGATATGATTTTAAATAATGCGTCATTTACTAGTCGCTTCCAAGCTGCCTTTCTTAAGTAAGTACTGTGTTATTCCTTAAATTCTCTTCAAATTAACCTTTTCATTCTATAGTTTTTCTCAAGAAATTTTACATAGTATTGTAAACTACATCTTATCATTTATATTTATCATATAAAATTGCTGTTGAGTTTTACGATTGAACCATGAAATCATTTTAGTAATTAATTAAAATTAAATTTGTATGAATAATTCACTCTAACTGACTATCCATGGTTAATTGCACAATTAAATCACAAATAACACTTGCTGATAATTGTGGCATATTCATTCCATTTAAATATACATAGCTAATTTATAAGTACTATGAAGTATAGTTATTTAATCGTATTACATTTTGAACACCCTGATGAATAGAATTCTTTTATTTAAATGAAATGTGTATCAGTAATTCCTAACTACTTTTTATTCATATTTATTTGCTCAATCGAATGAGGTATTAAACATGTTAACCATTTTAAATAATTTATTAAGAAGTGATTACCACTTTCATGTTTACTGTAAAATTATAACTCTCTACAAGTTTTGATCAAAAGAAAAAAGCAACTAAATCACTTTTTCAAAAGCAGAATGAATTTTCAATGAAGTGATATTGTCCAGAAACTAATGAACATCTACATTGTAACAGATCATTTTTGTTGGAGTGAAATTTATTTGATTTATCAGATATACAAGTCTAATTAATAAGTAGAAATTATGAACTGATATTTCTTAACTAAATAGTTTTGATTATTTCTACTAATTCACTCAAGTTATATGCGAGATATATAATATTTAATACAAATTAATACTTATTTGTGCAATAAAATGTAAGTATAAACTTGATGATACTTATAAATCATTAATTGATGACTGTCTATGTATGACTAAATCAAATTTTTAAGCAGTTGGGATCAGATAACAAAGTTTCCATTTTTAAATATAAATATTTTTCAATCAATCTATTGAAAGGTTGATTTTTCACTTTTCAACAAGGAAAAACAATTTACTAAAGTATGGTGGAAAATATATATTTCGAAATTTGTCCACATTAACATGATTATATGGTGGGTGTGTCCATGAATACATTTGTAAACACTCTACATGTCAAAGTATTTGACACATTATGGGGTCAGCTGTTAGCTCAGTGGTTAACGTACTAGCCTCTGAAGTGGTAGGTCCGTGGTTCTTCGATACTCACTCTGGCCATTTATTTATTCACATGAGAGGTGAATAAATCTGAGTACGTTGTCCATCAGAGAGGACGTTAAGCCATCGGTCCCGAGTCTATAGGATGTCAGGTACTCTTTAAAGATCCCCTACCTTAAATACACTTGAGTTAGGCAAAATTTAGGACTCCCAATATAGAATCAACAGGGAATTTGGACTCGCCCATTACTAAAATGGGTGCCAAATAATAAATGAGCCACAATTTCGCCCCTAAAACATCATCTTTAATTAGGTAGAAACTGTTAAACCATCTTAGGCACTATTACAAAAAATTTTTTTTTTGGTCAGTGTTATTTATTCAAATAAAGGTGTATGATCTATTTGTAATTTCTGATTATTCAGAGTTATAATGCAATCGAATTATGATTGACTCATGAGATAATTTCAAGTATTTATTAAAATTAAATTTTTATGAATAATTCATACAAACTGACTATTCAAAGTTATCTGCACAATCAAATCACAAATAATATTTGCTGATAATTGTAAAATATGAATGCCGCATAAGTGTGGGCGTTGGAAAACAAGTATTTGACAAATCTTTATAATATTTAACACACATATTGTTCTTCGTGTGGTAAACAACCATATTGGTTTGAAAAATATTGAACATGAGGAAGTTTCTTTACTGTACTTTATGTAAAAGAATACCAAATAATCTTCTGGTTATTATTGAAACTTTAAAGTGTGAGCTAAGTTTTCGTTTAATATGAATACTACTTCAGAAAGTTTCCACAAATTTTGAATATTATTTTTAGGAAATGGTGACCCAAATATGATAAATAGTCAGTTCTATCTGTAGTCACTTCTATGATTGTGCTGCAACAGTAATTATATTTCCATTATAATTAGTAGAATTCATATACAAACGTTAAAAGGAAAATACCAACAATTTCATTTTGAATCAGTTTGATATTACGTTAGGTTATAGTGAAGTTGAGTGTAGACTTATCCAGTTTTTTTTATTATTATTTAAGGACGCTATGTACTTATTACAAAATTTTAATTTACCAGTTTTTAATATTAATATCATGAATTCATAAAGTATACTATATTAGTTATTTTCTTGAGAACAATTTTATACCCTGAAAATATATAGCTCATACCCGTATATATATTTATTTATTTTTTTTTGTTTAGTTCATTATTATCCATCGAATGACATGACCAGTACTATCTTCATGTCCTCTCAAATTCAACTGTAACTTAAAATTTTTAAATTCTTATTCATAACTGACCTTTCCTGCTATCTGAAAAAAACTGACAATTTTTTACAATTAGTGTGATTATTATTTTAATATTGACTGTAAAATTATAACTTTCTAGAAATTTTTGTTCAAAACAAAAAAACAACTAAATCACATTTTTAAAAGCATACTTAGATGTTTTAAAAAAAAATTGGAGTTCTTCTAGATTCAAAGACTTGGATTTAGAAGACTTGGATAGTGTTTTGAAATTTTGGCATTATCTTTAAGGTTACAAAAGAAATAACTGAAAAAATCCTGAGATTTTTAAAACAAAAGGATATATCCTCTTTTTAATAAAATTTAAACATGTTGTCTTATCATTCAATCTGAAAGCTTGTGAGGGTTATAAAAAACCATGAGGATTAATAAACCATTAAGTTTTGCCAAAAAATTTACAATAAAATTTGTAATTTATAAAAGAAAATATCCTTGAAATTAGAATTACAAAAAAAGGACAATCTATGTAAATAAAATAATGATTTTGTCTGTACATTGCTTAGAACTGACTCATTTCAAGTTTTCTTGACGTTTCATACATTGGAGAAACCGAATCCACCCTTAGAACAATTTCTGTCGATTTGTCTGTTTGTCCGCAAAACTTTGTCACAAGTAAACTCAGCTACCATAAGATATATAATGCTGAAACTTTTACAGTAGATTTGGTAGGTCTAACTTAAAATATAGGCTCTGAATTGATTGGAAATTCAACGTAGAAGTGAAGTTATGGACGTTTAAAGCAAAAACGTTTGTCACAAGTAAACTCAGCAACCATAAGACATGGTGAGCTGAAACTTTGACACTGGATTTGTGTATGCCTAACTTAAAATATGAGCTCTAAATAGATTCATAATTCAGTACAGAAACGAAGTTATAGGGCTTTAAGCGCATTTTCCTAACTTCACAGACAAGTTTGTTTTGAAAATACACAGGTGTGGCAAGTAGGTATTGTTAGTTGATTTTAATTTCATTGGAGCATATGAATATATTGCGTATTTGACATCTTTGAAAAGGTGTTTCCCAGAGTTGAGGATGTACTATCTATTACGAATAAATAGTTTTGTAAAGGAGCAATTCTCAACTCTTAATATAAACAGGCAGGATAAATCAACAAACAAGTTTTTACGCTATATCATACCGAGGAAAGAACTTACAAATCAATAAAGAGATTGGATTAGTGATGATGAAGCAGTTCATTATCTAATTGAATTTCTCGACTCTGAATTTATTTCTCCTGGACTGCCTGCTCATGATTAAAAGCTTAAAGTAGGAGCACCAATCATGCTGCAATTTAGTAGCAGTAACAAATTTCATGTTACGAAACATGAGTGCTCCAAAACTGTGCAACGTGACACGACTCTGAGTTCGTGCTCTACACAGATATGCCATAGAGGCGGACATAATGACTGGATGTGGTATTGGGGAGTCTGTGTGTATACCACGCATACCATTGATTCCGAGCCACTGTCTGTTTCCGTTGAAATGATTGCAAAGTCCTGTCAGAGTCTATTTCGCAATGACTTTAACTAAGTCGCAAAGGGAGACTTTATCTAACGCAGGAATTCAAGTTAGCGAGACCAAATTTTTCTCACATGGTCAACTGTAGTTTACTTGCTCAAGAATCAGAGGTTCCAACTGTCTGTTCTTCCGTGAACCTGAAGGACAGACAGCTAATGTGGTGTATACAGAGGCATTTGTTTAACATTGTACTAATAATGGTATTTTCTATAATTCTATAATTCCTAATTATAGTATTAGTATAATACTATAATTGGTATTTTGGAATACCAAGTATAATAGAATTTTTGATTCCGTCAAAGACGGGTACGTTTGCTAGTTAAACTATAGAAACTGAATATTCATTCTGGACTAATAAATCACCTGATATACTTGTCGGATTTGTTTACTTTTATTTACATTGACTTAGAAATTTTGTAAGAGTTTTAACTGAAATAATATTGATGTTTAGAGGTTTAATAAAAAAATATGAAATGATTTAATGACTTAATATGAGATGTAAGAACAATAAAATTCTTACATACAAAAAATCAACGCCAATCAAACATATAGTTACTGATGCTTCCCATGGTATGATGGATTTACTAATTAATCTATATGTTGCACCTTTCAACAAAACTTAATATCAAATGTAGATTAAATATTTACTGTTTTGGTTGTCTGGTATTAGATTGTGTTATTGGCGGGAATAAGTGTGTGTTCTCTGAAGCGAAGAATTTGCTGACTGACAAACGATGCAAGATTTCAGATTTTTGTTGAAATAGGGCACTTAGTTTCACGAGTATAAAATCTAATGAGATTATTACATTCATCAATAAATAAATTACTTCTGGCGTCACATAGGTGGCTGGTATTCATGTTGAGTAAGAAACGTTAACAAAAAATTGTAAAAATGTAAAAAGTTTAAAGTTTAGCAATAATAACACGTTCGTAAGTGACCGTAACAACATTATATCTGGTAAATTAGATATAATTTTTTCTAAACATATACATTCAGCCGGAGCTCATGAAACTTACTTATCCACTTCCAAACCAATATGAGTGATATTGGACTAATTAGAGCAGAAAGTTCAATTTTAAACCATTTTCACAGAAATGCTTGGAGCTTATAAATATATCAAATTCCTAATGATGGTTAAATAAAAATAAAACAATCAATCAATTGTTTGTCAAGAAGTTTGCTTTTAGTAAACTTGAATGTTGGCCACTATAGATTTTATTACTATTCTACCTTATAATATATATGTATATTGAATTTTTACAACATTTGGTGTTATTTGTATGACTTGATTCTTCTGACTAATTCAATATGGTAATAACAACTTTTATGTTTAAGTATATTTTTAAATATGTCATTGTAATATTGTATAATATACCTCTGTATTTGAGATTTCAGATTACCAATAATATATTGTTTTGAAGTTTCACTGAAATTTTTTAATCAGAAAAGTTATATTTTACTAATTTTCTCCTTTTTATATTCTGTTATGTAAACTATATATGCAGGATATACTGTAATATCTTTCTAAAATTGAAGATATATTTTTCTAAAATTAGAAAAAAATTGAAGGAGAGATATTTTAATAATCTGATATAAGTAACAGTAGTAAAATACTAAAAGTATATAAGCAAAGCTGGACAACTATCAAGTTATGGTGTCTACATACGGTGTCTACAGTAAATGATGGTTGTCAACCGGCAATATTTTAATCATCATTCAACTGGCACTCTTCAAAATATTTAACTATATGTATAAATGTATTAATGAATAAATGTATATATTAAATAAATGAATAAATTAATATAATTTTAATTTAAAAAAAATACGATTTTTCCTAAAAAAACAGTTTATATTTTTACTTTACTATAAGTAAAGTATAGTGATCGTGAAAAAAATCGATCTCGAGATTTGACGAAGTCACATGTATTGAGGTCTCAGAAGTCGTTTTATGAAGTTCTTCGATGATGTCTGTGTGGGTGGGTGAGTATGCATCCAAAGTTTATGACCACGCTACGGTCCAGAATCTTTTGTTGGATCGAACTGATATTTTACACAAAAATGGGCCAATACTGTTGATGAGCCCTATTGTTTGAGTAATTATGCATGATAGGAAAGTCACTTTTTTTTACCAAAAACCTGTTTTTAGACTATTTTTTTTTTCCTAAACTAATAATTTTATGGTCTTAAAATTTTGGCATTATTTTTGGGGCTACAAAAGTAATAAACGAAAAATATCCTCAAATTTTTAAACAACATGAAATATTTTTTTTCAATAAAATGTAAAAATTTTGACTCATGATTCAATCTGAAAGAATGTGAGAGCGATGCAAGTCTCCACTTTAATGAATCCACTTTGAAACTATACCTAAAAATAGAATATTCTGTGGAGGATGAGTTGAGATAAAGTTTTTTAAAATTACATTTACCAAAGGGGCGTTACAGTACATTTTCTGTTTTAGAAAATGTTTTTTTGACACTAAACAATTGATTTAGCTGTTGAGACGATCAACAGTCTTTCACAATACACACAGAGACTAGTCCTTGTTAAGCTGATATAAATAAATATAAAACTGCAAGCCCATGTATATTAAAACACTTCTATTTTCTTTATTTTTTTTATAAATGTATATAAATGAAATTATCAAGTTTTTTTTTTAAAACAAAATTTAACCAAGAAATTTGAAATCGAAATGAAACTACTTCTTTTCCAATGTGGATATTGCTTCGCCATTTCTGTAGTAACAGATAGACATCAGTGATGAATAAATTTATATAAATGTATGTTGTATAGTAATCAAACCACAATAAGAAAATGGGAAAACAAGACTAAGATCTTTCAACCGTAACAAGCGGTCTTCGTCAGAGTCAAAAACCCAACTGAATCAAAAACCAGTTGGGTTTTTGACTCTGACGAAGACCGCTTGTTACGGTTGAAAGATCTTAGTCTTGTTTTCCCATTTTCTTATTGTGGTTTGATCATTGATTGTTATTTCACGTATTTATGTGAAATCTTTTTATCGATGTATATTTTATAAATGTATATGCGGCTAAAAGATTTTATATACATGCATATTGTTAGTACTAGCATTATTTAGCGCATACTGTTGATTTGTTGAAATCACATTAGCAGATAATAACGTCATACTTGTATCCTGGAGTAGATGTTTTCGATTGTTTTTAGACATTGTCTATCTTCAAATTAAACATATCAGTGACACTGCCCTATTAGCTTATATAACTTCAAAACAAATTGTGCCTTTACGTATTATGGAGTCAGATTTTATTTTATGTTGCTAAAAAAATATACTTTAATTTACCCATTTTTATTAATGATCTATCTATATTATTATAAAATTGCTGACCCAACAGCTGAGTTAGTTACGATATTACCGACAGAGTGTAGCACAGTCTGGAACAAATAACAACCCTGATTTATATTATGGATGCCTGTTAATTCCATTCGTGCCAAATTATTCAGATACATATGAGAAAACAAACCAATATCAGTTTACAAATATTCACATTAAAAAGAAAGAAGATGAAAAATAAATTCTATCAATATATGTAAGAAAAATTAATGATTCCAGGCGTCAAATCTATTTCTGGTAGAGTTATTTTCCATGAAAGATCTTAATCCCATTTTTGAATTTCTTATTGTGATTTAGACGATGTTTCTTATTTCTTGTTATATTTATAAAACAAATTATATTTATCAGGAATCTGTTAGTCTTCCAATATTCAAATAAAAACTTTCAAAGTCAATACTTTGATTTAAAATTCGTATTTGAAAAATTTTTGACTCATAATTCAATCTGAAAGAATGTTAAAGCGATACAAGTCTCTCACAATCATACATAAATTTATAAATAAATAAAAGAGTCATAACTTAATAAGGAGAAGTATAGAATGTCAGAAGTATATTACAATAATCAATTGCATTAGAGGTTTAAATACTTTAGGAATTATTTAGGAATATAAACTTTAACACAGTTGTCAGCTTGAACAAGGCCTTCATCGTAAAACTGTATGTAGTATTATATGAATTATAATGTAATCTACTGTGTCGTTATACACTGTAGCATTCTTGTTAAACTTGACAGTCGGAGTTGAAGTTTCTATTGATAAAATTATTTATTTTAAACTTCTAATATAATAGTTTGTTGTTTTATAAAACTCCATATTTTATACCTCTGGCTATAAATATAGATTTTGAATTAAACAGACTACGACATTGCAATTTGTATTTTTTAGCCATATCTCTAATAAAATAATTGGAATTTTTCACTTATAAATAACTTTTTATTTGATTAAATGTACATAATGTGTGTATGTCACTATATCTGAAATAAGAAATATCTGAAATAAGAAAACTATATCGCTAGCTTCAGACATTTAAGAAGTTTTTATTTTTATGACTTAATAACAGTAACAATTGTTGCTATCAATCGATATATTTTACTAACTGTTGCTATGATTTGTCAACGTTCAGTGACCGAGGGGGTCACAGGTCTAATAAATACTTCCAAAATTGAATCATATTTTAAACAAGCTAGTTTTTTTTACTAATTTATTCCTAATAAATTTGTAAAACTGCTTCATAATTATACCAGAGTAGAATATGTTTTACACAATGAAATCATTTTATCTTAATTATCGAATTAAATGTAACTTACTAATTCACAATCACTGATAGTATTTTAAAGCTACTCGTATTTGCTCAACTAGTGTTTTAAACATGATAGGTAATTTTAATTAATTGAATCAAATAAATATGTTTGCGTAATTCATAATTACTGATTATTCAAAATTAAATAGAGTGTTAATCATGCAGATTATTTATGCTAATTTATTCAAATGAATTCCATATGTCTAATACAGAATTACTTATTCAGTAGTATTTAATGCATTAAATAAGCTTTGAAATATGTTGGTAATTTTAATTTCTGTATAATCATCTATAACCAATCAAAGTTATCACGTGTAGCCTACTCTGCATATACAAAATACAAAGTTTGTCTGTCTGTCCGCAATAGAAATAAAACTGGGGACAATTAGATACAAAGACAAATATAGATCTTATATAACTTTTTTCGTGGGAACTAATTTTGGTGGTTTGATTTTGATCAGGGTCCTTTTTTGGGGATTTACCGCCCATATTTAGACAATCCTCTCCAAACAAATTCAAATTGCATGAAATAGAGTTTATAACAATTGTAGAGTTCACCTCATTTGTTCAAAAATCTATACACTTAAATTGACTTTATTATATATATATATAATATATATATATGAAACAAAATTTCACATAAGCATGTGAAATAACAATCAATGATCAAAGCGCAATATGAAATGAAAAAAAAAAGACTAAGTATTGTTATATATATATATATATATGTATGAAAATTGATGTTTAGAGGTTTAATGAAAATATTTGAAATGATTTAATAACTTGATATGAGATGTAAGAAGAATAAAATTCTTTCATGTAAAAAGTCAATGCCAATCCAACGTAACTTCTGATATAGTTAATGGGTGGTTAGAGGTGGTTAGAGGTGATTTCTGACCTTCCAGGTCATACCACTGAATGTCCTCATACCTGTGTTGACCTATACCCGTGCCTGAGCCTCCAGGGCATACCACTGAATGTCCTCATATCCGTATCCGTCCCATCATTGTTACTGACCTTATGAGAATTTGCACATGAGAAACTGCAGGATGAGAATTTAGCAGTAGTGGGCCTCTGGTCTGGAACTGCTAATTACAATGTGCACTGATGTGCATGAAAATATTCATTGGTGGTTGGAGATCCACTTGTTACAGCAACAAAAGCAATTTTCTCGTATAAGAGCTTATTTCGTAAAACGAAATCGTCACTTTGACTTTACAAAAGTGATATTACTGCTGTGGTAACACCAATGATATATGCATCGCTTGTGTGATGTACAGAAATATGCATATATATTGATAACTGGGTCAATCACTATCTGTACTACCTCCACGAATGAGAAACTAGTAAACATCTCCTATTTAGGCATTTATATTATGTCTAATATACCCAAGCAGTTTGATATTATATTCACTTATAGTAAAGTTGAATGTAGACCACTCCAGATTTTATAATTTTTAATATTACAGCTTTATTATTATATGTAGAATGCAGAATATAAAAAGAAATATATTAAGCATTTTTATTTTTGTAATTTAGTTCTTTGCTTATTAATGAATTTCTTCCGCATTAATATTTTTAAATAGTGATAATAATCAATTAAAATGAGATTTTGAGAATAAGATGCAACTATTTCAGACACCACAATGTTGGATTAACTGATGGGACTTTGAGACAGTGATCTATGGTACATATTTATAGTTTAATAGAGAAGAAATAAATAAATGAAATTTTCAAGCTCTTGAAAGAAAAAAAAATTTTTTTCAATAATATGTAGAAATTTTGACTTATAATTGAATGTGAATGGCTTTTAGGAGACAAAAAACATTATATTGTTAACCAGTTTATTTTTTTTACTTATTGTTAAGTAGAGTGTAGGACACTACAGATTTTTTCTTATATAGTTCTGCAATTTTTTTTTAGAGAAAATAGGAATATTTTGAATTCTTAAAAGAAAAGCTTTGGTTTAAACCTTCAATGTAGAAAGCAGTTAGAAAAAGGACATTAATCGTAACAATTGAAAGAAATCCATGTTCGCCTGTAAGAGACTATTTTGTAGCACGAAATCTTCACTTTGGCTCTGAAGATGTGTAATTACGTATGTGGTAATACCAATGATAGATATTGTATGCATCAGTTGTGTGATATACAATGCCAAGCATGTATACGGGTAACTGGATCAATAACTATTTGCGCTATCTCCAGGATTAAAGAATAATAAACGTCTATTTCTTAAACATCAAAAGAGCTAAATTTTCTCTTTATTTTACAAAATGAGAAGACCTCTATTGGAGATGAAATATCAAACAAATGATACAATAAAAAAAAAGTTTACACTATATGTTGGTTAGATAAATAAATAAATCAAGAAGAAAGCAGTTAAAAGATGTTAGGAACAGCCGGGTTCAATTTATTTAAAAAAAAAAAACATTCCAATTGTACATAAATTTATAAAAAGTACTACATATATTTTTAAAAGAAGAATTTAACAATATATGTTGAATATCTATTGGTAATTTATTTACTTAAGTACTATGAAAGGAAGCTGTATTTGGCATTTTACAAAGAAAGGAAACTCTGTGTCTAGAAGAGGTGGAAAATTTTGATCACATTATATCTGTATTCGAGCCAATCATCTCAGAATGGACGATGATTTCTGTCAACACAGACCTAAAACTATAGAAGTCATGAATACTTCTGTGTATTTATAAAGGTCATTATTGAACTTAAAATCTGAAGTTGAATTTAGTTATAACAACGGCATTGTCAATATGACAGCTATGGCTGCGGAGCGTACGGGTCCGATGAGTTTCAATCCCTCACGTTAACAATATGTCAGATTCATCTCTTATTTCACGATTCTTAATCATTTTAATTTTATAAACTAATAAAATGATTGAAATCAAATATAAACAAATGGTACTCATTTATTTAAATGTAGCCATAGAAAACATCAGTTAGGGGTTGTATGTTTATTTATTTTATAGTTGAGTGTAGGACACTCCGATTTTTTTTTTTGTTAATGAGGGTGTTAAGAAGGTAGGTCTGAAATGAGAAAGAGGTGTAAAGGGAGGGTGGGGGGAGGGGTTTATGAATGCCTTGGCGGCGCAGTTAGTGGCCATGTTATGGTGGGGGAGGGGGGTGTGCCGCCCCCGGAGGCGGCATGCGACGAGCAACAGTGCCATTCGGACCGCTTTCAAGGCACCATCTTTTGACTACAGCTGTCAGGTCAGTTCGTCTTCTTATCGAGATATCTAATTAATAATGAAGCGGCGTCAGTGATAGCCAGAACACCATTATCCTATCTATCTCTTCAACATTTGTCTACTCTTAAATAATTTCATAGAAACACACTCCGCAAAAAAACATTTCTGCAGAAATCTTTGATCGTAAAAATTTAAAACATATCGTTCTTCTTTTTAATCAAAGCCATAAAAAAAATTCATCACCAGAGTTTTATTGAAAATTCACAGTTTAAATATCAAGCAGCATAAATCATTATCCTTGTGCGACAAAAAGTAATCTTACATTATATATATATATATTCTATTGAGTCATTGAAGTGATACGTGTACATATAATTTATTTGAAGTACTCATTTTCAATAACATGACTTTATAAAGTTAAAACTTATTCGGAATAACATTTGAAAAACAAAATTTTTGTACTTTACTATAAGTAAAGCATAGTGCTCGTGAAAAAATTCTATCCCGAAATTTTGACGGAATTATATGTTTTGAGGTCCCAAAAGTCGTTTTATGAAGTTTTTTTGATGATGTCTGTGTGTTTTTTTCCAGCCAGCAGTACCCCGCTGGTTGGGAGTTTATTGAATAGTTTACTAACATGTGTCACACTGAGTATAACATGTTATAATATTCTACTATGTTAACTATAACAATTTTGTATATTGTAAAATTATTTAACTTAAATATTAACACATTGACTTAAATCTAATAATATCGCATAACATAACATAGCATAATATAGCACAGCATAATAACATAACACAAATATAATATCACTTATAATGATTTAAAAAATATCTATGTCAATATTGTTAATAAAGTTCATAAATTGTTTAAAATTTTTATCTGTGAGTAATACTGATCTGGCTGCTGGCCATGAGCCTCCAGTGGCGACGATATGCTGGATCAGGAGTCCTCTGTGGTGGTCTAGGATAGGACATTCATAGAGGAGATGTTGCCAGGTCTGAGATATGATATGGTCGCAAGTACATGCATCTTCTGGTATTATATGGAATCGCTTGAGATATGATGTTCATGTCTGTGTGTGTGTGTGGGTGGGTGGGTGAGTGTCTTAGAATTGCTTGTTACCACGCTACGGCCCAGAATCTTTTTTAGGTTTTTAGAAAACATTTTTTTCTCCTAAACCGTTAACTCAAGAGTTTTCAAATTTTGGCATTATGTTTGAGGTTACAAATTTAATAAACGAAAAATATATTCAGAATTTTAAAGCAACGGAAAATATTTTTTTTCAATAAAATGTAAAAATTTGACTTATAATTCAATCCGAAAGCTTGTGAGAACAATACAAGCCATACCGTTTGACGGATCCAAATGAAACTATGCCTAGAGATAGAACATTATGTGGAAAATGAGTTGACATATTTTTTTTTAAATTACATTCTTCTAAGGGGCGTTAAAGTACGATTTCTGTTTTTAGAAAATGTTTTTTTGACATTTCATAATGTGGTTTATATATATATGAATGATCAAACCACAATAAGAAATAGGAAAACAAGACTAAGATCTTTCAACCGTAACAAGCGGTCTTCGTCAGAGTCAAAAACCCAACTGAAAGATTTTAGTTGTTGAAAGATCTTAGTCTTGTTTTCCCATTTCTTATTGTGGTTTGATTATTGATTGTTGTTTCACGTGTTTATGTGAAATCTTTATATATATATATCAATGATCAAACCACAATAAGAAATGGGAAAACAAGACTAAGATCTTTCAACCGTAACAAGCGGTCTTCGTCAGAGTCAAAAACCCAACTGACTCTGACGAAGAATTTTATATATATATATATATTTATATACAGGGTGTCCATAAAGTCCGTGTGTACTTGAAAAAAATTATAACTTTATTTATATTTGCGATAGAAATAATCTGTAAAATGGATTTGAAAGAAGTAAATCTATATTTTTTAAGCTTTTATTGAAATTTTATTTAAGATCCACATGCCCTCCATCATTAGCAATACAAATGGTAATACGATTTTGCAGTTCACGAAAAACATTTGCCAATTGATTTATAGTAATGCCTGAAATCACATTAGTTATTCTAGCTTTCAAATCTTCTAATGAACTAGGCTTGGTTGCATACACAATTGTTTTCACATGTCCCCATAAAAAAAATCTAATGGAGTCAAATCTGGCGAACGTGGAGGCCAATGAAATGGTCCACCCCTTCTGACAAAAAAAAGAAAATATTTTGTGGTGAAAAATTATTCAATAACTATACTTAAAACTAGATACGTGAAACTTTATAACATTTTTTACAGATTATTTCTATCGCAAATATAAATAAAGTTATAAATTTTCTAAAATGCACATGGACTTTATGGACACCCTGTATATATATATATATGTCTATAAAAAGATTTCACATAAACACGTGAAATAACAATCAATGATCAAAGCACATCTGACCAAATCAAACCACACATGAGAAAACCACATTTTCCCATTTCTTATTGTGGTTTGATCATATATATGTCTATAATTGGGGTTTAGTTCTTAAGTTGCTTTGGTTACTGGGAAATACTGTCTTACTGATATTAATTATTTGTTCTATTAACACTTTATGGTTGTAACAATACGTGTCGTTAAAAACCATTCACATTCACGTCTATTGCAAGTAATAAAAATCACTCCTTATTGATTTTTCAAGGTCCACAGACAGTGAAGGACCTTGTCTATAAGGCGATCATTCGTTCGACTATGACATATGGATGCTTAGTCTGGTAACAAACATTGCTTGTTACCACGCTACGGTCCAGAATCTTTGATGGATCAAGTTGATATTTTACACAAAATTGGGCCCCATAGGGAAGAAGATCCCTATTGTTTGGGAAGAATTATGCATGATGGGAAAGTCATTTTTTTTTGCCAAAAACCGTTTTTTAGAAAACATTTTTTTCTCCTATACTAATAACCTTAGAAATTTTGGGTTTTTTGAACAATTTTGAGTTTTGAAAATTTGGCATTATCTTTGAGATTACAAATGGAACAAACAAAAAATATATTCAGAATTTTAAAACAACGGAAAATATTTTTTTTTCAATAAAATGTAAAAATTTTGACTTATAATTCAATCTCAAAGCTTGTAAGAGCGATACAAGACATACTGTTTGACGGATCAAAATGAAACTATGCTTAAAAATAGAACATTATATAGAAAATGATTTGAAATAATTTTTTTCAAAATTACATTCACCAAAAGGGCGTTAAAGTACGATTTCTGTTTTCAGAAAATGTTTTTTTGATGCTAAACGGCTCATTAAAAACTCATGACAATTTGACCATAAATGGAACAAAAAATTCATAAAAAAAAATTCATGAAGTTTCAATTACGGGAAAGAGCAATAAAGCTATAAAAACTGTTTGTTGATCCTAGACTAAGGGATCACCTGTTATACTTGTCGAATTTTTGATATTTTTTTACAATGTTTACATTGACTTAGAAATTTTTTGAGTGAAAGCACTGAGATATAATTAGACTATTCTAGTCTAATAGTTCATATTTATTATTTTCAAAAATTAGAAGCTCCCAACTATAAATGATTTATATTATATTGAATAATATAATTTCAAAGCTGGCTTCGACTTTGAGTTAACTATGTAAACTGGTTAATTACTAATATATTTTTCTCAATATACATTCATAGCAAGCTTATAACAGAGTACAAGACGCAGGAAAAAAGATAACACTCACTCTGAGAAAATTGGTATGTGTGATTTTCGATAAAGGGGAAGGAAAATGATTTAAATAGATACTAAGAAGCCATAAAATTCCCAGTATAATAATTCTATAAAAAATAAAAAATGGAAAGCATAATTCAAAAAGGAAATCTTTCGTTTGAAGATTAATAAATGTAGTTATTGTATATCCTTAATTATAAATTATTTAAAACGACATTTTTTCTTGGATGTTTATGATGTTTTCAGAGCAAATAAGAGTATTTTTGTGATTAAAATTTGAAAATTTGACTTAAATATTCAATGTAAAAGGAGGTCAAGTAACGATGTAAGAAATCCACTAGCTATTTGAAAAAACGCCATGTTCTCTTGTAGGAGATTATTTCGTATCAAGAAATTTTCAGTTTGGCTTTTCAAAAATGTTATTACTGCTTTACATTTTTGTTATTTAGTTATACCAATGAGATTATTTGGATCAGCTGTGGGATGTACAAAAATAAGCTTATATATTGATAAGTCAATCAATCACTATCTGTACAACCTCAGAAATGAAAGACTAATAAGCATCTCCCATTTAAATGTTTACATTATGTTTAATGAGACATTATATATTATATACCCAAGAACATTGATATTAAGTTTACTTATAGTAAAGTTGAGTGCAGGCCAATCCAGATTATATATATATATACACTTTTTTTCGTTGGAAATACGATCCAAAACGGACAAATATAGTTCAATATAAACAAAGAAACATAGAGAAATAAAAAGAACACACTTACAGTCTCTAATTTTTGGTTTGAACCGTCTTCAGGAGAGATAAGAGAGGGAAACCAAGCGCACTGGTTCAGAGACGGTTGGAGACCAACAGTGTTGCCGCATGCGCGCCCGTTCACAGAAAATAAGGTAGACAGGAATCAATTTATAATTACATTAAATTAATGGAATATGAAAACAATAAATAAATAAAAGAAAAAATTGAAAAAATTGTAAAATTTTTTACTGTTCGTTAATATGTATCAATTTCCCTTAATTTTTTCAATTTTTTTTTCTTTTATTTATTTATTGTTTTCATATTCCATTAATTTAATGTAATTATAAATTGATTCCTGTCTACCTTATTTTCTGTGAACGGGCGCGCATGCGCCAACACTGTTGGTCTCCAACCGTCTCTGAACCAGTGCGCTTGGTTTCCCTCTCTTATCTCTCCTGAAGACGGTTCAAACCGAAAATTAGAGACTGTAAGTGTGTTTTTTTGATTTCTCTATGTTTCTTTGTTTATATTGAACTATATATATATATATATATATATATATATATAGATGTCTGTGTGTGTGTGTGTGTGTGTGTGTGTGTGTGTGACTGATCTTGTGGCCTATTGTTTTTTTAATTAATTTCTTGGATAACTTTTCCAAATCCCTTAAGAGAATTTAAAAAACTCTTAAGGGATTTTGAAAAGTTATCCAAGAAATTAATTAAAAAAAAATCAATAGGCCGTAAATTCAATCTCACATGTATTAACGAAGGACTGTTCCCTAAATATTCGAATATATATATATGAGTACTGTAATAAGATGTAAGTCGGGAACAAATCACAGCAGTCTAAAATTTGTGAAAATAACTATTTTTTAGAGTTTCTGGAGTTTTGATTGCTAACGGATTATCCGTGGTAGTGTTGGGGGGGATCTTATGACCGCCCCGTGTGGCAGAAATAGTCGCTACGCCAGTGTTTGTTCCTCAAAGTAATATTCGCCAGTGATTGGCAACTAGCTCAATATAAGTATGACACAAAGGCAATACCAGTGGCTGTCTTTACCTCTTGAGGCACAAACAAATTCTTCACAATACTGCTCTTGTAGCTACGTTTGAATGCTTGAATGCGAAAGTCCTACAAGGTGTCAACTAACTGCTTTGTAGCTAGAAATATCCTGACAGCATCTGTTTCGTTTTGAAAAATTTTCATAAATCAAAGTACTTGTTCTTTATAATTAGTCCTTGATTATTTTAGTACTTGTCCTAAAGTTACATCTTTTAAACTTTCTCTTTTGAATGTGAGCAGTTACCTAAGATAAACTTCGATCTTATTAGAAATGATTTAATCGTAGGTGAGAACTAGCCTCAGAACTTGAGTATTACGATTGAAAGACATTAAAAAAATGAGGAGTGGCCGGCACTCAACTTTACTATAAGAATCATTATATCAAATTCCTTAGTAATGAATTGAATTTTTGTTTTATTTTAATGTGGCTATCGTGTATTAATATAGATTTTTTCTTCTTTCTTTTTTCTACTTGCATTTGACCGGGAATTCCTGTGGATAAAATATTGCAAACCGTTTCATCACAAGCAAGTTTAATCTCCTTTCTCTACTCTTTCCTTCTTTTTATAACTAAATAAAAAAAATTACAGAAAGAAAATACATACAAGAGATTACATAAAACTCACTTCTGTATGACCACTGCATCGTAATCGATTCACTTGACGATTTCCAGTATTCAAAAACCATTTTCATTATTTAAAACAAAAGCCTATTGTTAAAGTATAGTGTTATTTACTTTTGGTTCAATTGAAACTAGGTTGATATGGAGACCTTTTCTAAATCTCCCCAGAAATTAGTCCCCTCATGAATACTACCGACTTCACTTTCCTAACCAAATCATCATTCCTAATACTGGTTCAATCAAATATTTTGAGAAGTCTTTTTTTTATTTTATATGAACATTATGATTAATTCTGAATTGCTAAAATTTGTTTTAGAATATTTTCCATTATTCAATTATTTACACTCATTTTTAAACCTTAATATAACCGTAAACATATAGAATTATAAAGACTAATTTTTTTAACAGATATGTAATACTAATATTACTATAATTTTATTGCATTTGTGTAATTATATTACATATTTTATTTCCTATGGTCACTAAGAATTTTATTTTGTTTCGTATAATTTGGTATATACAGACATACCCACTTACGACTAAAATTACACACTTATAACAACAACAGGTATATATAATTTTGTAAAATCTATGGAAATATCAAACTACCTCAAATAGCTTACTTCCAAGAAATTATATGAGGATGCTACTAAATCGTGTTTGTTTTCATATTGGTATAAAAACATATAATAAATAATTCGTAATTATCGGCTTGTGGAAATAGTCTTGGATGTTTGCGGCTCTAAATCACTGGAAAGCTAAGTTGTACTTCCTGCTGACAGTTAATCCCAGCTAGCTAATTTGAATGCCAGAGCTTCCTGTCAGGCAAATCGGTCTCTTTTGGCTACACCCCTTGAGCGGTGTGTTTGAGATTTCACCCTTTGTTGTTTCCATCAGCTTTTACCTGTCATGTCACACTTCCCTTATTGCCTCGAGCTGAAATCACTTGAAATTTCCACTACCCTTTGCTGGTTTCTTGAAATACATCGAAAGGATATAAAACTAGTATTATTTTTTTAGTATCTACATAAACTAATAAAGTGCATATAAATATACACTTATTTAAACTAAACACATTAACAAATAGGAAAGAACAGAGAAAGTCACTACAGAACTCACTTTGATATTTCGACGTCAGTTGGCATCAGGAAGAAGTACGAAATACTGGCGTTGAGAAGCAACTGCAACTGGCCTCAGAGATACTCCTAGAGCCACCGCAATGCTGCCTTGGCTGGCCACCCACCCAAGGTACAATACAAACGGTCTACTATAGAAACCAATTTTCCAATCAATACAAAACTGATGAAAGAATACTGAAGACCATTATTAAAAACAATACGAAGTGCAACAATTCTGGAGACCAACTGAAGATTAGAATTTACTATAGAAGTTTTTGCACAACACACTTAATAGTCAAGAATAATTTACAGCAAAAACCACTCTTGCAAAAGACCAATGTGGTATACCAATACAATTGTACCATAGGAAACTGTGAGTTCCTCAAATCATGCTACATTGGTTCTACAGCAACAACATTATCCAGGAGATTATCAATGCACCTGACTGCAGGTGCCCCGAAAGAACACACGCAGAGCACCCATAGCCTCAAGCTAACCAGGGAAGAATTGAATAAAAATATCACATTACTTTATCAAGAAAATGACCTGAGAAGGCTACACATTCTGGAAGCTCTGTGCATAAGAGAAAAGAAGCCGAACCTGAACAACCAGACCACGAGCTTCTCAAGAATATTAAAACTGCATGCAGGAACGTAGGATATTAAGTTATCCCTGATTATTTTCAAATTCGTTAGTACTTTTAATTAATAGCAACCCTGAGGACCGTTATAACCTGTATAACCTTCCACTCAATTCATGTAAATATTTCTTATTCTGTTAGGATGTTAATAATTGTGTTAATAATTTAGATAGTTCTTATTACTTTACTATAAGTAAAGTATAGTGATCGTGAAAAAATTGGATCTCAAGATTTTGACGGAATTACATGTTTTGAGGTCCCAGAAGTCGTTTTATGACGTTTTTACGATGATGTCTGTGTGTGTGTGGGTGGGTGGGTGAGTGTGTTAGCATTGCTTGTTACCACGCTACGGTCCAGAATCTTTGATGGATCAAGTTGATATTTTACACAAAAATGGGCCTCATAAAGACGAAGATCCCTATTGTTTGGGAAGAATTATGCATGATGGGAAAGTCACTTTTTTTGCCAAAAACCGTTTTTTTTAAAACATTTATTTCTCCTAAACTGATAACCCTAGATTTTTGAAATTTCGACATTATCTTTGAGGTTTCAAATGCAACAAACGAAAAATATATTCAGAATTTTAAAACCACAGGAAATATTTTTTTTTCAATAAAATGTAAAAATTTTGACTTATAATTCAATCTCAAACCTTGTGAGAGCGATACAAGCCATACTGTTTGATGGATCAAAATGAAACTATGCCTAAAAATAGAACATTATGTGGAGAATGAGTTGAGATATTTTTTTCGAAAATTACATTCGCTAAAGGGGCGTTACAGTACGATTTGTGTTTTCAGAAAATGTTTTTTTGACGCTAAACGGCTCGTTAAAAAATAATGAAAATTTGACCAAAAATGGAACAAAAAATTAACCATTCATAAAAAAAAAATCATGAAGTTTCAATTACGGGAAAGAGCAATAACGATATAAAAACTCTTTGTTTATCCTAGACTAAGAGCTCACCTGCTATACTTGTCGAATTTTTTGTATTTTTTTACATTGTTTACATTGACTTAGACATTTTTTGAGCGAATCCACTGAGATAAAATCGATGTTTCTAATGGAAAAATGAAAATATATTATTGACTTATAAGAGATGTAAGAGGAATAATATTATTACATGTAAAAAATCACCGCCAACGAACATAAATTAATTTCCTCTGTCTTCCATGGTATGATGGATTTGTCTCATAAACTGCTTTAATAAATCTATATATTGCACTCTTGAGCAAAACTTAATAACAGTTATAGTTTCTTCATCTTTGTGAATTGTAGTATCTTACCATGATATTGAAATGTGAGGAATGGACTCTTTCCTCAAGAAAGAGGATTTATATTTGTTGACGAATATCCAGTTTTTTCACTATTCTAGTCTAATAGTTGATATTTATTATTTTCAAAAATTAGAAACTTCCAGCAATAAAAGCTTTATATTATACTGAATAGCCGATTTTGACTTTGAATGGAGTATGGAAAACTTGATAATTACTATAATTTGTTTTTTCAATATACATTCAAAGCAACCTTATAACAGAGTACAGCAGCATGAAAAAGGTAACACTCGCTCAGAGTAAATTTGAATATACGTTTTTTGACAGATGAAAAGAAAAGCAATTTTTTTTGAATAGATCTTTTAGACAATTCTTGTTATTTACATGTTTTGTGCAAATTTGTTTCCAAAAAAATTAATGTTTTCATTCTCCATTTAATCATATCCCATTTAGATGTTTACGTTATGTTTAAATGAGACGTTATGTTTTATATACTCAAGAAATTTGACATTAAGTTACTTATAGTAAAGTAGAGTGTAGGCCACTCCAGATTTTTTTATTATAATTTGTAAATTATTCATAAGTTAGTTTTGTATAAAAAAAAAATGTTCAAACCATGTTGTTTGGAATTGGAATATTAATCTATATTCATAATTTGAAGTGTATCTCTTTGATCTTTGTTAATAAACTAAAACATTCAAACGTTAACAACTCGAAATTTGACATTTAATATGCATAAGATTTGATGCATCTCTGCCAACTTAGATTATTTAAATTTAAATCTAGATTATTTCCGGGATTATTTTTCTCCTCGATTTTGATAGTTGTTTTCTTACTTGTTCAGCAGTAGGCCAGTGAATCTCTCTGATGTTTATGGTTTCAGTGAATGTTTTACTATCAGTTTTAATTAATGCCTTAATGAATTCTGTTCCTCTACTACTAAGAATTTGAAATAAAATTGTAGTTTAGAGTTATAATAAAAAAATTTTATGTGACAATGACTTAAAATGAGATTTAATATGAGTAGAATTTTTACTTGTAAAAAAAATCAATGCCAATCTAACATCCAATTTCTGATTCTTTCTATTATAAAATGGATTTATCTAACAAAATGATCTAATCAGTCTGTATGTTGCATTCTTGAACAAAAATTAATACCAGGGGTAGATTTCCTTGTGTATACTAATCAAGTTACATTAATAAAAATATCATTCAATGTAATATAAACTGTTAGAGTTCCACATTTATTATTATATTTGGCATGCAGAATAAAATAGAAATATATCAAGCATTTGGATTTTTATAATTAATTTTTTATTACTTGAATAGTGATAATAATCAATTAAAAGGAGATTTAGGGAATAAGATCCAATGATTTCGGGCAAGACTAAATATATTGGATAAACAGGTAGGAATTTATGACAGCAGTATAAAGTACCCATTCATGATTTCATTAAAGAAGGAATATAGAAAAGAAATTTACAAATTTTTCAAACAACAAAAAAAGTTTTTTTTTCAATGAAATATAAACATGTTGACAAATGATTGAATGTGAAAGCTGTTGAGGAGATAAATATCACTATGTTGTTAACCAGTTTGATAATATTTAACTTATAGTAAAGTTGAGTGTAAGCCACTCCACACTTTTTTTTGTATTGTTGTTATATAGGAGGAACGTTTGTTGATACATTTTCTTGCATAAATGTTACAGCCACATAATTTTAAATATAATAAAAGTATATCATACCTATTGTATTCTTCTTTGAAAAGATTTTCTGGGTATGTCGGATAGGATTAAAACATGGAAGCTGTTATGTTTGTGTGACAGCTACAGTTACGAGGTCATTCAACAAGTTTCAGTTACGCCGTATACTCAACCCAGCGTCCTCATTATACTTCGAATTACATACCATCTGATCAAAATCAATTGAGATTTATAGATAACAAGATCGAATCCTGTAAAACTGTTGATTGTTTTCTCCCAGGAAATCGACATTTTCGAAATCTTGACATAGACTTCTTCTATTACTGTATAAGTAATTTATTTTTTATTTTTTTCCTCTTTCTTATCTTTTGAATAAAGTTAATTTGTTTTTTATTCTTTACAAAAAATTTTGTCTTATGATTGAATGTGAAAGCATTTTGAGCTGATAAAGATCATTATGTTGTTGACCAGTTTATAGTTTTTTACCCAGAGTGACCGTAAGTTTGCTACCTCTTGCTATCCGTTAAACTTCAAAATTCTAGAAAGTCCTCAAAATATTTATTTTTATGGAATTAAAACCAATGATCTAATTCTAGACTGCTGTTATTAGTCTCAAACTTTCATCATATTACAGTAATTGTATACCTACAGAGTCGTCAAGAAAGAAAACCAAAGATTTTTCAAAACAAAACAAAACAAAAACGTTTTCCAAGGGTGGATTCGGTTTCTCTAAAGGATAAAACTTAATGATAACTTGAAATGAGTCAGTTCTAAGCAATGTACAGACAAAACCTTTCTTTTATTTATACACATACTTGGGTAGCATTTCCGGTAATATTATTAGTTACAAGTTGAAGCAGTGTATATACTACTCACTACATAGTAATGCGACCAATAAATGACAACTTGAACTCCTGTCTTAATATATTAAAGGTCACCAGACGAAACCTCTCTCGCCTTTGTAGATACTTGCAATTCAATGGCTTCTCTCCATTTAACAAATTGAATTCACTAAATTCATTAAAAGATAGAATTTCTAAGTTTTCTGCAAGTAATTAATTAGCAAAACTCTTCTTTTATGTAGTTATTTAAAGATATTTTATGATAGAATTATATTTTGATATAAGACTAATATTCAAGAAATTAAAAACTTTTTACTATAAGTAAAGTATGGCGATCGTGAAAAATCAATCTCTGCATCAGAAATTATATGTTTAATTGGCGTTGATTTCTTTTGCTTGTAAAATTTTATTCTTTTTACATCTCATTAAATGTTTTGATTAAATCTCTAAACATCAATTTTATTTCAGTCAATTGAGTTGAATAATTTTTAAGTCAATATAAGGAATGTAAATAAATGTCAACAAATCCCATAAGTATAGCAGGTGAGTTTGGGTAGAGCTGTGAGTGAATATAGTTCTTAGAACCACTGTGCCGTTGTTGGCGTGCCTCGATTATCAACGGTGGGTAGATCGTTTTGGGTGTATAAATAAAGTGACTGATCAACTGGAGCTATGCCTGAAGTGTACTTGTTGAGAAAATATGACCCTCCAATTCAAGGAGGAAGACAGTGTTAAAGTGTTTGTCGCCTTTGTGATCTAAAGGGTATACGACCCCTGTCCCTTCTCAGTAACTGGTACCTGAAGGGTGCCCTACTAGCCATTTTCAAAACATTAAGCTCAACAATACTGGTAGTGAAACCTATAAACTAAAATAGGCACGGACAACATTTTGTGAACTGGTGGACGCATTTTACAATTTGTAAGTAATGCGGGTCGCATAGTCATTTCTGTGATATTTTGATATATACAGCTTATATATTTATATATAAATGATCAAAACACAATAAGAAATGGTAAAACAAGACTAAGATCTTTCAACCGTAACAAGCGGTCTTCGTCAGAGTCGAAAACCCAACTAAGAAAGATCTTAGTCTTGTTTTCCCATTTCTTATTGTGGTTTAAATTTGAATTATTACTTCTATAATATTTTTTAATAAACACCGAAACGTTGGCTTAATTTAACCGAAACAATGAGAGCTTAATTTGAACCTGAAGAACTGACCGAGCCTGATAAAAAAAAATTATTTTGTTTATAAATACATATATGTGGATAATTAAGCATTGAATGTTAATCGGATATCCGAAATATAAAAGTTCAGAAATATATCTGTCAAACAAAAAATTGAAAAACACACATTTTTCTGTTTCCAATCAGTAGTTCTCAGGACTGAAGGAAGAAGGAAATCAAGTACAAATTTGTGGGACCTCTAAAGACTAGAGTTCCAAGCAACCTTATTTTTCGTGGTGTCATAAAACTAAAATTAGATGTAAATGTGTCTTTCTATTGACTGAGATCTCAGGAGTATTTTTAAACAGATGTAATATTTCTTAATAATTTATATTTTATTTTTCTTTAAAGCATTTATACAAAATTAAGCGCTATGATATCTTACAACAAGGCCAGAATATTGGCAAGTAACTGGCTTTTTCTTTTTAGACCCATAGTTTTTTGTTGTAAATATACTGTCTTTATTATAAAATTTTATTAATTAATCATAATAGTTAAAATTAATTCTGAAAATGTAAAGACTGTGATAATGTTTGTATATCATTTATAATTTTGTTTTCAATTAAAGAAACAAAAACCTCCATGCAGTGATAATTTATTGCATGTTGAATTATTTCTTGTATAAAAAGTGAAATATACCACAAAGAAAATTATTCGATTCTTTTCAAAGATATATGTGTAGAAGTTTTGATGTGATTTGTTTCTTATATCTTAGAAGGAACGTGGTTTGCATGAATATATGGTAGGTTGTTTCAAATATGCATTCATAAAAAAAGAAAAAAAGTTAAACAGGTGTTTGTGCATTTTAAAAAGTATAATAAATGATTGAAAAACTAAAGTAGCAGAAATGATTTTTAACTAGAGTAAAGCTTTAATGTTTATTGATTCTATTATGTTTTGGCTTTATTTATTATTTATGCATATAAACCCTTGTACAGGATATTATCTTTGGGTAATATTGAAGTCTGAGGAATGAACTCCTTTGTTGTATATTACAAACGGATACTAATTTTTAAGCTAATTCAATGACCCCGAGATTTATTATTACATGTTTTTTTTTCAAAAGAGAAATATTTTGAAATTTTAAATGGAAAATTTGTCTTAAATCTTCAATATAGAAGGAGATCAGATAAACAACTCAACTGTAACAAATCTACTGGCCATGTAAGAGATCCACTTCACTGCCTATAGGATCAAAAGCCTGTTCTCCTGTAAGAGATTATTTCATAACAAGTTTTTTTCTTTGGCTTTACAAAAGTGCTATTTTTGCTGTGATAACACCAAGGATATTATATGCATCAGTTGTGTGATATACAAGAATGAGCGTTTATATTAATAACTGGTTCAATCTGTACGGTCTCCAGGAATGAAATACTAATAAACATCTCCCATATAGACATTTATGTTATATTGAAATGGGTCATTATACATTATATACCCAAGATGTTTAATAAGAAGTTTACTGATGGTAAAGTTGAGTGATTTTTTAAAATGATACCCTTTCATTGGATTATACGAATCGAAATTAAATGATTCTACTTTCTACATATTTGAAGTCTAATTGTGCATGACTCAGAAAAATAATAATATTTAATTTCAAAGTTTTTTTTTTAAAAAAATACTGGTATAAGTGTTTTATCATTTCTTTATTGCAAACTATTTGAGATGAATTTCAAGTGAATTGGAGATACTAAAAAAAGTACTTAAACAAAAAAGAAATATAGTTAATTCAAATATATAAAAGGTCATGTATACATGTAAGGGTGTAAAGTTGAGAAAAGAGTAATTTTTAAGAATTACTAATAAAGAATAACCAGGTAATAGTTTCACTAATATAATAAACTTTAAAGGAATTATACAAAATCTGGTCAAAAGGTATCAAAAACCTCGACATGTGAAAGTAGAATGTTTATTACAAATAAGCGAATTACATAATTGATTTGTCATAAAAAAATGTCCTATGACGTAAATTACAAATTTATTTTAGGTAAGTAAATTACAAAGGAAACTTAGAAAAAGTAAATAAATAATTTTTCAAGTAGCTTGGATTATATATTTTTCTAATAAATGCTTTTTGTTTTTCGTAGAATTTGGTCAGGGTTAATTATTTGAAATCACCTTTTTGCCAACGTTTCGTCTTTATTTTAAAAAGTCAGGGATAACGCTTGGCAAAAAGGTGATTTCAAATAATTAACCCTGACCAAATTCTGAGAAGAAGAAAAGTATTTATTTAGTAAGTGTGGTCAAGAAAACAATACCTTTATTTTTCTAATATATATATGATTTTGTAGTTCTATTTATAAAACACTTAGAGTGTAATAAATAACTAACAAGCATGCAGACAGACGCTACATGCATCTTATATTAGATAATAGCATTTGTTTAAGGAAAAAAAAAGTTTTAGATAAAATTAATGTTTGTAATGAAAACATGATCACATAGGCTGGATATGATTTACATGAATTGACAAAATCTTAAGACAAAATATGCCATGGCGTTCAAAATATTCAAGTACTTGAATCTCGTCACATATAACAAAAATCAATTTCATTACTTGTGCAATCTGTTATAGTGTCGTATTTACTCACATTGGGGGATTTCAACAACTACGTCTCCACACAATAAACAGTTTAATATGAACAAACAACGCTTTTCAAACACTTAGTGTCCTTCTTCAAGTTAAAATTTGCACTCTTGAGAGTTTGAATGAGTCCTTACTAACTCATTCCCGTAGATCGACTCGCAACAGTGAAAATGTTAACCTGAAGAAGAAACACTAAGAGTTCGAAACACGTTGTTAGTTTCATATTAATCTTTTTCTTGTGTGAAAACGTAATTCTTGAAATCCTTCAATATGAGTAAATACCACACTATACCAGATTAAACAAGTAATGAAAAATTGAAAGAATATATATGGCTTATAATTATGGAACAAAGCTTTTTCCATAGGTGTTTGCGTTGCGTGTTAATTTACTGAAAGTGTTATTGATTCGCTGCTTCTAAAGGAATGACTTAATTGTAGCAAGTGTTGTTTTGATGAAGGGCATTTCATTTGCATTGTGGTTTTAATTGACGCTTTTGCAATGCCTAATGTCCTTAGTCGAAAAAGATTGTCATTCCGGAGTGGCATAATATTTCTCCACCGAATCATTAGTCATCTTCCTCGCCTTTCTCATTAGATTTTTTTTTACTTGAAATATAATTTACGTAATTGGAAGTAGTGCAGTTGTAATATTGTTTCTTTTATCAGTTGTTTTTTCAATGTTGATGACAAAACTCATTAAGAACTTTTTAGAAAGAAATTGATGAAATAATTTTAATTAACGAATAATAAGATAAGCCAGATAGCACTAGTAAAACACTTTATTACAGCAAAACCTCTCATCTATTACTAAAACTTGTAATTGGAACAAGAAAGCCAAAAGATGAATCATAAATATATTACTGTATCAATGTTCAAACTACAATGAGAAATGGAAAAAAAGACTAAGATCTTTCAACTGTAACAAGCGGTCTTTGCCAGAGTCGAAACCCAACAAAAACACAAGATATAGAAACATCATGGTAAGGGGTTGTGTGGAGAGGGGGAGATCTTAGTCAATTTTTCTCATTGTTTATTGTGGTTTGAACATTGATTGTTATTTCAATGTGTTTATTGTGAAATCTTATTATATTACTATTCACACACTGTCACTGCGGAAACAAGTTTTCCTCTTTAATTAATTCAGCTTAATCTTCAAACAAATCCATTTTTATTTATTCTTATCAGGTACGAGTGTTACATATAAAGAAAATACTTTTGGATTATTTTTTTTTTTTTTAAATCAAAGAAGTGACTTTTTGTAATGTAATGTAGAAAGAGTTTGGAAAAACTATTGATAAAACTTTTGGTAGCTTAGACAATTTGAACCTATTTTCTATAATCCATTTTTACTTTACTGTAGGTAATAAAATCGATCTCGAGATTTTGACGAGATTATATGTTTGAAGTCTCCAAAGTTGTTTTATGACGTTTTTTCCATGATGTCATATGTTTGAGTAGGTGGATGGGTGTGTATTCAAAAACTTGTGTACACACTACGGTCCAGAATCTTTGATCGATCAAATTGATATTTAAAAACAAAATGGGGCACTTAGAGCAGATGTTTGAAAGTGATTATTCGAGATGGGAAATACTTTTTGACAAAATGTGTTTGTATAACACTTTTTCCTCCTAAACTACTAATTCTAAAGGCTTGAAATTTTGGCATTGTCTTTGAGACACAAAAGCAATAACCGAAAAAATCCTCAGGTTTTTAAAACAACATGAAATTTTTTTTTTGGTTTAATGTGATAATTTTGACTAATTATTCAATCTGTAAATTTGACAGGGTAATACAAGTAAGATAATTTGAGATGATACAAGTAAGAGAGGGTAATACATTTGACGTATCAAAATGAAACTATACCTAAAAATAGAAAATTCTGAGGATGAGTTGAGATAATTTTTTTCCAAATTACATTCACCAAAGGGGTGTAATATTACATTTTCTGTTTTCAGAAAATAGTTATTGACGCTAACCGGCTCATTAAAAAGCCATGAGAATTATCTGACCGAGTCCTGATAACATTTTATCATGATAAACAAAAAATGGTCCGGCAGGACAAATAACACTTAAAATAAACAGTGACACATAGACTGAAACATAACTAAAGACTCACTTTTCAATATTTCGACTATAATGGCGGTCGAAATATTGAAAAGTGAGTCTTTTGTTATGTTTCAGTTTAACCGAGGTGCATGAGGTGTGGGGAGGACAAGGGAAGTTAATGTTGCTATGGGGGGAAGTAAAAAAGGGATCAGGGTTTATGATAAGACAGGTTTGGCATCTGCTCCGTCCGCACTCCACCATTTCCCTCCCAAGTGCAGGGTTCAAGGGAGAGTGATGGGAGAAAATGCCTCTGAGGTTCGGTGGTTTGCGATATGATAAGGAGGAGGCTTCAGGAAAAATAGATGAGATAGAAGGAGAAGAGGAGAGCAATGGGAAAAACTCCTTAATAACCGAGCCAATCCTATGAGCACCTGGTGCTCATATATAATAATATATATATATATATATGTATATAACTTTTAAATTACACAAAGCCGACACAGAACAGGGAATGAAAAGGACATTTACAGAATTCTCAATATTTATAACTGTTGTTTATCATCAGGAGTAGACTAGAAGGGAGGACGAAGTGAGAGAGATCTCCCCACGTCGAAGGACAGAGCGCGAAAATATATATATATCAATGATCAAACCACAATAAGAAATGGGAAAACAAGACTAAGATCTTTCAACCGTAACAAGCGGTCTTCGTCAGAGTCAAAAACCCAACTCAGTTGTGTTTTTGACTCTGACGAAGACCGCTTGTTACGGTTGAAAGATCTTAGTCTTGTTTTCCCATTTCTTATTGTGGTTTGATCATTGATTGTTATTTCACTTGTTTATGTGAAAGCTTTATATATATATATATATATTATATATATATATATATATATATATAGATTGAGAGAAGAACTTCTGTTATTTATGTATATTTTGTTGATGTGAATTCAAGCTTTGGTGTGCATCTTAGTAGGTAAGCTAATTCAGTTATCTTAGAAAGATTGTACACGTCCTATGTTTTGAAATCAATATAGACATAAATATCAATTAAAACAATAAATTCTACTGTATTAAGCTTGGATTAATGAAATGATATAGTATGCAATAGTTTTCAGTTAAAGTGGTCTGCGTAAACTGTTTATTGGTATTATCATAGAATCTTTTCAATAGAGTAACTTTTTCCGTTAAGAAATTTATTATTCTTCTGGGAGACCTAACAATACACTTGTCCAAAAGAAAACATCCAATAACCTGGACCATATTGATTTTCATTCAGCACTATAGGACCTCCCTCTGGGAACACTTGGAGAGTAAACAAATTCACCTTGGCCTATATTTCTTCCTAGCAAGTAACTTCCATGGCAAACTTTTCCCAGTTAAGTCAGATTTTTTTATGTCAAGTAGTAAACTTTTTAAATTACATATATTAAATGCATCATAAATCAGCATAACAGTACAGATATTTTAAAGAAAATATTAAGATTATTAAGATTAAAACAATAAAAAATATTTTTCGTTGCTCTACTATTCTGTCTTTTATAATAAAGATAAATATTATTGTTCTTATATTTGAGATTGTTGAACCTATTGTTGATACAATGCTTCACAATCAATCTGTATGTTGAACTCTTGAACAAAACTTAATATCAGATGTAAATTTTTCAGTATTTATGAATGATAATAACTTTGGGTAATATGTAAAGTCCATTCGAACTCTTTATATTTTGGTGACAAATATCCAGTTTTTTCAAGTCTAATGGTTCATACCTTTTCAATTATATTCAAAAAATTACAATCTTTCAGCTATAAAAGTTTTAAGTTGTACAGAAAAGCTGGCTTTGAATTTGATTTCAGTATGCAAAACTGGCTAATTGCTAATATATTTTTTCTTAATTTACATTTACAGCAATCTTATACCAGAGTACAGCACGGAGGAAAATGATAACACTTGCTTAGAGTAAATTGCATTTTTCACAAAGGGAAAGAAAAGTGTTTTTTTTTTTAAAAAACAATAGCATGCCATAAAATTCTCAGTATAATAATTTTATAAAAGACCAAACATATAAAAGATCATTCAAAATTGAAAACATTCTTTGAAAAATGATAAATGAATTTATCCTACATCTTAAATTAAAAAAATGATCTTAAAACGGTATTTTTTCTTACATGTTCCTGACATTTTTCAGACAAAATATGAATATTTTAAAGCTCTAAATGGGAAAATTTGCTTAAATATTCAATGTAGAAGGTCAGATAAACTATGTAAAAGATTCACTGGCTATTTGAACAAAAGCCATGCTCTCTTGTAAGAGATTATTTACAGGAGTCGATGGACACTTACTTCTTGTGTGCGGAAACTTAATGTTTCTTTGCCTTTCTAACCATTAATAAATACCAAACAATTACTGTTGGTGTGTTAATAGAATTATTTTTTTTCCAAAATACTGTTTTAATGAATAATGTAAATGAATTAAATTAATTTATGTACTAAGATAGTTAAATAAAAGAATTTACACAACTGGTTAAAGGACTTAAAATAAAATGTAGTTGATAAAGTAATTAATTATCCAAATATAATCAAGATATTTCTCAGTAAAATTTTAAAAAATGGTTCCATCTTCTTAAATTTATTATTTCTTTGTTTTCTACAAACTCTTTGAATTCATAATAATTATCTACGTATAATAATTATCTCTACCGCATAAAGTAGCAAAATATTGAAAATTAATTTAAAATTACTCAACAAATGACTCTAGCCTTAATTAGTCATCGTGATTCATTTGATTTTTTTACAAGGTTGTGACAATGATTACATTTTCCTGATTTAGCAAAATAGAGATAACTGCTTTAAAACGAAACATTGAATTGAATAGTTAATTAAATTAATAATAATTTCATTTTAGCGAAGTTGAGTGTACACTGTCACAAATTTTTTCAAGTATAAAACATATTATTGTAGACTGACTTGAAAAGAATTACTAAATTTCCCTGCAGTATGTATTATTTCCATTTTTGGTCTTTTATTATAAAATTATCTATTTATAAAAGTTTATTTAATATTAACATCGATATTATAGAATTTTTTTTTGTTGAATACAACATCAGATTTATAGGTTTGATTATTTCATATTTAGTACATTTATTTCATGATAATTTCCTGTCGATGGTAAACACTGACTTAATTAGCGCCCAATCTCTTTTATATTTTTTCAACATGGCGTCATTTGATTGCTATAAGCGTTGGTTTCTTCAATAAAAGTTTAAAACAAATTTTATATAGAGCAGTTTACAAGTTATTTTAGTGATTAGATTACTAAATGATGCATACGTGTGAAATTATTTATACAAGTGTTTTGAAAAGAAAGAAGGAAAAAACTCTGCACATCAAAGAAAGTTAGTACACAATTTAAAATAATCTTCTATTTTTATATTACATTTTGTGTAAATATAACTATTAAATGATGAAAAAGAAATGTAGATTGAGAAATGATTCGTTACATTATAGTAATTAAAAAAAAACATGTAAGTCATCTATACTAATTAGCATAAAAATTATTGTTAGTTAAAAAACCCCACTAAAACTTTCAACAAGTTTTAAAACTAACTCATTTAAATTAATATATAATTGCAGTGTAATTAAGAAAAAGTTATTCCGACAAAAAAATGATGTAATATACCTCCATTTCATCATTTAGAATATTATATAATTAATTGCTTTTCTATATATTTATAACAATAGATGCAATTCAAATACAGTCTTTTAATATTAGAAGTGAAAGGCAAATAGTAATATTAATAATTATATTTATAGTAAGAAAGATCACAAAACTTGTAAAATATGTTGTAATATTACTAATGATTCATTTTTTAAACACATTTTAACTTTTATATTGTTTAAAACTTATATATAAAGTTGTAAAATAGTTTAACGACTTTAAACAAAATCTGTAACAGAATATGAATATAACTATTTTTGTTAATCAATATTTCACTGCCACAATAAGAAACTGTTACTTTGCAACCATTTTTTGTTTTAAACTAATTTTAATAATCTAGCTTTAATCTATTTTTTTTTTAAGTTCAGCTTAAATTAAATTGATCATATTTTGGAAATAGTTATAAAGTAATTATTAAACTCATTACTGCTTATAATTTAATTATAGATAAATGAAGTTTAATTTTAAACATCATTTAAAAAGTCAGAATTTTTTATGCAGTAATTCCTTAGGTTTCTTATATAAGTTAAATATGTTTGTTTAATTTTATTTAATTGTCAATTAATATTCCTTAATTAGTTAATATTACTAATTATTAATAGATAACTTGTAACATGACTGCTATATTGTGATATTTTTTCTGATATTAAAAGTTTACCATTTTGTTTTTAATATTTTTGCCATTATTGTTAATACAATGAAATTTAAAGAATATATATCATATATCAGACTCAATAATAAATATAATACAATTTAAGTAGTATATTATTTTAAAAGAAGAATTTAGAAAAATGCTTTAAAAGTTTATTAAAGTTGTTTAATTTAATGAACACTGTATTTTAAGGACTTCAGTTCTTGTATTAACTAATGCATTCTATTATTACTATTAACACAGAAGTAGCATTACTAAACAAATGAATTTGCGTTATCAGAATTAATTTGAGATCATTTTCCTAATTTTAATCAAATATTTTCCTTTTTATATATAAATCTTGACTTTATCACTATTCTACGTTATTAAAATTTATTTATTATTTATATATTTGTGTAAAAAGGGAGTATTTCTTTGCGTAAGCACATTTAGTTGACATACATAGCAGCCTCTGCGTTAACGACCTTTAAACTGGTCTGCACTTAACTTAAGTAGGTATTCCTGTTATTCCCTGTATTTGTTGCTACTCACACTTATTTTTGTGTAACGTTATTAAGTTATGTTTTTTGTCTGTAAAAGGTGATTTTATTTTGTAGATCTGCTCATACTTAACTCGTATGGCAAATGATATGGAAGTTAACACCTGACCACCGTAAAGTGTTCTGGTCGTTAACGCAGAGGATGCTGTGTATTTTAATGAAATACTTGTTTATTATAGACATAATATATATAATTATTTATTATTTCATAAATATATTATAAAATATAATTATTTATTACATGTCAAACAAAATAAGAATATTTTCTTAAATCTTCATTATAAATAGAGGTTAGATAAACTGTGTAAGAGATGTACTGGCTGTAAGAACAAAAGCCATGCTCTCTTGTAAGAGATTATTTCGTAACACGAAATCTTCACTTTTCCTTTCCGAAAGTGCTATTACTGCTGCAGATATACTAATGATTATATTATATGTATCAGTAATGTGATATACAAAAATAAACATATTTATATATGTTTTATATTACTGAATAATAAATTAAGTATTAATTACTGAATAAATAAAATAATAAATAATTATATATGATATATTTATGATAAATAAGTATTCCATAGAAATACGCAGCATCCTCTGCGTTAACGACCAGAGTAATATATTACTGCCTGTAATATATTTCTTGTCATATTCTATTTTCTCTTTAGTGTTATTTTGTGTTGTTATTTATCGGTGTTTACTTTCTTCTGCCTGAAAATGACCTACGAGGTCGAAAGCTTGTGTTTTCTTCTATAATTTAGTCATGGTTATGGTTTTCTTCTATAATTTAGTTATTAGTATATGTTATCAGTTATTGGACTATGTTATTGCCTCCAGTATGTCCATGGGAAATTTATTATCTTCATTGCCTTTGCAGCATAGAAAAGTGATTAGAAAAAAAGAACAATTGCTGAAAAAAAATCGTGAATGCAGAATCTGCTCTGCTAGTTAACAATACGTGCTTATATGAAGACCTGCTGCCAGTTTATACAAATATATATATATAAATGTTATAGTGCTATACTGATTTCATTAAATCAATTAGCCAAATGTAAAAAGAAAGAAAACAAGATTGAATCGTTTCGATAACCAGACAATGTAGCGGCCCAGAATAGCAGGGGTCAGTTGCTATCAGAAGGGAGTCGTCAACCCTGCAAACTATAGGGTTATCGTTAAGTGCCCCCATTTAGCCACTTGGGGCGCCGAGAGATGCGTCTCCCTATCGCCAAGGCATTAACATCTTTTTATAGCCTGCCGAATTCACTTCCACTTTCAAGTTATTAGTCAAGTTAAATTTTTTTTTGTAATATCTAAACAGCTTAATTCTTTTATTATTGTTTTGCAAGTGATTAGTGTAGGTGTTTGATTGTTTCTCAGGCCCATAGTTTTACTTTTTATAAGTTAAAACATGAGGCTCATTTTGTTATTTACATCTATTTTAATATATAAATCTAATCACATTATAGTGTGATGTTAAATAAGGAGTACAACAATTTCCTCACCCAAGAGTTTTAAGATAACAATCATTAGCAAATCGCTTAAACCGTACAGAACAGGTTTTTTTTATTGTTTTTATTATAATACAACTACTCTTATAGGGTAACAAGTAATACTAATCTTGGATTGGGTTTCTTGGTAGATAAAAGAGATTTTCAGATCATTATGAATGGTTTCGTTAAAACATAAAAGCGAGCATGTACAATTTTAAGAAGGATTATGGATTGGGCTGTTTAGATTCTTTGAATATTCGTATACTTGGTTGATCGCCAGATTTCGAGTCCGTAAGTCCAAATTGGTTTAAGTATTGCAGTGTGTGTCAGTCTTTTTTTCTGTAGAGTTAAATTTGATCTTTTCTCAAGAAGTTGGGATAGCGTCTTATATGTGGATTCCATGCTAATCGCTTGTCAATGTACTTCCCCAGATATCGCACTACGTTAGCAATTAGGAGGGGAGAGTGGTTAATATGGACAGGAGGACAACTTTGTTTACGTAGTGTGAAGGTAATATGAATGGATTAATATTTAATTTATATTTAATTTAATTTTTTTCTTCTGGTACCAAGATTCCAAATTGAGTAGATGTGGTTGGAGGGATTGAAAGGAACGAATAGGATCTGAGTAACTGGTTAATTAATATTGCTGTGTCATCAGTAAAGGTGAAGATAGTTTGAGGATGGGTTGGGAGTACACTCTCCACGATATGGTCGTACCACATGGAAAAAATCAATATAGGGTTGGGAGTACAGAACCTTTATCAACTACTTTACGCCCACTCTAAAAGATAGTGCAAGATTTTGGACCTCCCGAACGAATGATACTGCCTCAAAGTCAGGGTTTTTACTCCTCTTTTCAGTACTTAGTAAGTCAGCTGTCGGAATATTATACATTACTCAGTGGCATAGCAAGGGTGTTGGGGAGGGAGGAGGGCGGTCCTTTCACCCCGGGTGGCACGTGCCAGGGGGTCATATTTTGAAGGAGTAAAAATAAAAAATAAAAAAAAATTAAAATAAAAAGTTAAGAATAAATCTGAAATTTTATACAAAAATAAGTTGGTCCTAATTGTTTTACACAGGTCAATTATTTTACAGGTTGGTTATTTTACACAGGTAAGATGTATTCAATGGTTTCAACCATTTCTAAACATAGAGTTTGCATTCTAGGTACAGTTCGAATGATTTATAAAATAAATTGAACCAGATTGTTTTTGACATCCTTTAACCATTTTCTTATCGATTTCTTTGTCTCTGAAAAGCCCTGCATCTAACCAACATATATATCAAATTTTTTGTTTCATTATATTATTTTTTAATATTTTAACTAACATTGAGGTCTTCTAATATTGTAAAATAAGTATAAAATTAATCAATTTTGATATAAATTTCTAAGTGGAAGATGATTATCAGTATTTAATCCTGGAGGCAGGATACATAGTGATTGTCCAGTTATCCGTATACATACTTGGTTTTGTGTGAATCACACAAGTGATTCATACAGCTGGTATTACCACAACAGTAATATCACTTTCGTAAACCCAAAGTGAAGATTTCATGGTACAAAATAATCTTTTAGAGGAAACATGGATTTAGTTCCTATAACCCAGGCAATAACAACCCAGGCCTGTAAGAGAATTTATTCAGCAAATATTTTTTGTGTAATCCTTATTTCTTTTTTATAGACTCCTCATTCTTTGAATTTTTAAGGATGTTAAGGGTGTCACATTGTCACATTATACCTCGCGAATAATACTGCCATTGTGTCCCTATTCACACGACTCGTATTTCTTCCTGCTGCTAAACAAATTTTGGCCCTAAATTCTTTTGCAGAATACCGTTTTCATTTTTTCCTTAATATTTTTTTTATCAAAAACGTTCTATATGCTTATGTTAAGTAAATAATTTTGCAATGCAAACATATTTTTAAATATGAACATTATATATATATATATATATATATATATATATATATATATATATATATATCAATGTATATCAATAATCAAACAACAATAACAACAAAAAACACGATTTTTCTCACTTCATATTGTGGTTTGATCATTAATTGTTATTTCACGAGTTTATGTGAAATCTTGTTTTATAAATATATATATATATATTGATAAAAGTATCGACCATCAAATTAAACTTCAGGTTCAAATTAAACTCTCATTGCCAACGTTTCGGTTTTTATTTAAAACTTTTTCATAGACAGAAGTATAACATTTTTGAAAGAGAAAACGAACTATTAGATTAGAGATTATTTTACACAGAAAACAGTTTGTAGATTTCAGAAACAATATTTTTTCTCTGTGAGACAGTGTCACGTGTTCATTGAAACTTGACATTTGGTGTATTCACAAATTCTTTTTTCTTGGTAAAATAATCTGTAATGTAATACTTAGTTTTTCTGTTTCAAAATTTTATACTTCTGCCAATCAAAAAGGTTTAAAAAAAAAACCAAAACGTTGGCAATGAGAGTTTAATTTGAACCTGAAGAACTGAACGAGTCCTGATAAACTTTAATTTTGCATATATATATATATATATATATAAATATAAATCAAACCACAAGTTGGGTTTTTGACTCTGACGAAGACCGCTTGTTACGGTTGAAATATAGTCTTGTTTTCCCATTTCTTATTGTGGTTTGATCATTGTTTATGTGAAATCTTTATATATATATAAGATTTCACATAAACACGTGAAATAACAATCAATGATCAAACCACAATAAGAAATGGGAAAACAAGACCAAGATCTTTCAACCGTAACAAGCAGTCTTCGTCAAAGTCAAAAACCCAATAGAGTTTAGATCAAAAACCGCAGTTGGGTTTTTGACTCTGACGAATACAGCTTGTTATGGTTGAAATATCTTAGTCTTGTTTCCCCATTTCTTATTGTGGTTTGTTCATTTATATATATATATATATATATATAGGTGTGTTCTCTAATCGGGGTTCGGTCAATTTTCCAGGATAAAAAATCAAACTCTCGTTGCCAACGTTTCGGTTTTATTTAAAACCTTTTTCATAGGCATATGAAAAAGGTTTTGAATAAAACCGAAACGTTGGCAACGAGAGTTTGATTTTTTATCCTGGAAAATTGACCGAACCCCGATTAGAGAACACACCTATTCTATCAAACGGTCGATATATTATTGAATCTGTTATATATATATATAATATATTATATATATATATATATAACTTTAAATTACACAAAGCACAAAGAAAAGAGAATAAAAAGAACACTTACAGAATTCAATATTTGGAACTGTTGTTCGTCATCAGGAGAGTAGACTAGAAGAGAGGACGAAGTGAGAGAGATCTCCCCACGTCGAAGAACGGAGCGCGAATGAAGCAATAAAGTCAACCCTCTATATATATATATATATATATATATATATATATATATAAGAGAGAGAGAGAGAGAGAGAGAGAGTTGGGTTTTTGACTCTGACGAAGTCTGCTTGTTACGGTTGAAAGTTCTTAGTCTTGTTTTCCAATTTCTTATTGTGGTTTGATCATTGATGTATGCATATATAGATCAATGATTAGACCACAATTTGAAATGGGATAAAAAGACTGAGATCTTTCAACCACAACAAGTAGTCTTCGCCTTTCACCACTCACGCTTGTTATTTCACATGCTTATTTGAAATCTTGTTATCGTTATATATAGATACTTATAATTTTTTTTTAATTTTCAGTTGTGGCACAGGTTACCAAAACAACTTAAAAGGAGAATACTTGAAAACATCAATTCTGAGGTAATTATATCATTGGTTTAGATTTTAGAGCTATCACTATTATTAGAGTTTCTGAAGACAAATAGGATTTAATTTAAACAGCTTAGTGTTATATTAGTTTCTTAGTACACCAGATCATTGGATTACTGAATCGATCAATGTGTGAGGAACAATATGTTAGCAGGTTTAAGTCTAATTTGTGTAAAGTTTGTGATAGATAACAAATTTTGGTGGATTTAACAAATTTGCCCTTGCACTTATGATTAAGAGTTCAGAATGTGAGTCACTAATGCTGAATTATTGCATTGTATTAAGTAGGAAAGTGATGTGAGTTTTGCCAAAATAGTAAATTATTCTGCCAACTGAAAGAGCTGTATTTATATTTATACTGTAGTGCAGGTGAAGAGTTAATGCATACTAGTAGGCGACACTGTAGGTTGCGGTGGCAGTCCCAGAAGGGATGGAACATTGGGCCCTGTGTGATACCACACAATGAAGGATTGATTTTACATTTGGAGTCCCAAATTTTGCCTCAGGTGACAGTTAAGAGTAACATAAGTTTTTCCAAAAATCCGGTTTTTGCTTATGCGACAAACTGATATTACTAAATTACACCATAAAAATAGGCAGTTTTTCATTTAAAGTCGACTTCAAATAATAATTTTAGAATAAATTCCATGTATAACTTCACCAGTATCCAAAGTTAAAACTGAATTTCATGCTTCAAACCTGTTCAGGTTACACTTTTAAAGTATATTTCTTGGCATGCCTATTAGAACTTACGGCATTTAACTATGTTATGGAATAAAACATAGTAATTCTGAAAAGATAACAGTCTAAATGGTGTATTATTGCCCAAGAATTTCGATATTATATTTACTTATAGTAAAGTTGAGTGCAGGCCTCTCCAGATATTATTCTATCTCAGAGTACCAATGAGTGGAATATTTCTTTCCTTTTGTCTCCTTGTGTATATCCCTGACATATATATATCACAGTTAATTAGACATAAGGAAACTTTTTTTCAAATAAATTAAAAAAATATTAAATCTTATTGAATAATAAATGTTGCTATTTTCACTGGAATAACTGTAATGAGAAACAAGGATTAGTTAATTTAAATGTGGCACGTGGCAAATTGATCTGTCGCATTAAACCACATTGAAGCATACCTCCTGATATCTATTAAAAACTTATTATTTTCTCTACTACTTTTTAGAACAACATATTTTTCTTTTATTTATTTTACTCAATATAATGGGAACTTTTTATATACTTAAGATAATTATTATATTAATTATATATAAGAAATGTATATTTATGTTCAATCAAATTTAAAGTTGAAATTAATTAATAATAATTAATTAAATTAATACAATAAAAAGATGATAATAGAGTTTAGGTACTTGTGAGAATTTCGCTTCAATATATGTATAGTAAATTTAAGTCTTAATTGTATAGCATCAAAAGGAAGGTGCCATAAATAGTTCTTATTTGATATCTGAAAATTGCTACAATATAATGCTTCATAATTAAATAGATCTATTAATGATGGTGCGATAATGAGCTTAAATTAAAACTGAATATTAATTGAATGTAATTAGCATCAGTGGTATCATAATTAAAATAGAAACAGTTGCAAAATATTTGAAGTTTAGTCTGTTTCGTTAAAATAACAGGAATTTGAAATTAGATTGGTAAAAAAGAATTACTGGAAAGCCAAAAATAATTAAACCAGATTATGAAAACATTCATTATCAAAATTACTAAACATAATAGAATTAATATAATAAATTGCTAATACAGACCCTTGCTAATTAGTCCAAAGCAAAATGATTGAGCTAATAATAATTATGGTTTATTAAAGTTTTCTTAACGTGGGTAGCTTTATATTGTAGAATTAAAGAGTTAAACTATTTTTACAATATATATATGTTTGTATAGGTTGGCAGCAAATCTTCTTGGAGGCATATTTTGTTGAAATGTACCGCAGCTTTGGCATTAACGACTTTCAAACTAAGCTGTTCCAGTCTCCTGACATTCTTACGAATAGATGATGGTAATTCCTAAATAAGTTGCACTTTTTTCCCAAACAATTTATTAGGGAATTACCACCTTCTATTAGTAAGAATGTCAGGAGACTGGAACAGCTTAGTTTGAAAGTCGTGAATGCTGAAGCTGCGGTACATTTCAACAAAATATATATGATTGAACAACAATATGTGGTCCGGTGATATTTATAAAATCCCGAACAAAAATTGCCATAAAATACATATTCGTCAAACTGGTAAATCTCTAAAGACACGTGTAAAACAACATCAATACAATGTAAGTAGAGAATAAAAAAGGAGCACCTTGTTTTTGCATGTAAATAATGAAAATCTTCATATTGATTGGGCCGGAGCTAAATTTATTACCTATGAAAAATCGATGTTAAGAAATATTATTGAATCGTTACTAATTAAATTTAATATATCAAATATTATAAACATTAGTAACGGGTTGTTCCGGCTTGACTCAGTGTTAACGTGGGCAGTAGTCTCTTCTAAGAGGGTTGACAGCTAGCGGATAGTTTTTTACTCATTCTTATTGTACTCCTTTGTTTCCCCAAACATCCTTCTCTGGACATTTGTCCTTTCCTGCACTTTCACCCTTTTAAAATACTCTTCTTCACTACAACTCTTCTCAACCCCTCCCTAGATGTTTCTGCATCTGGTGTTTCAGTTGGTTTTTCACTCTGACGAAGACCCCTTGTTTCGGCTGAAAGATCTTAGTCTTTTTTTCTCCATTTCAAATTGTGGTTTGATCATTGATTGTTATTTCACGTTTATATATGAAATCTTGTTATATATATATATATATATATATATATATATAAATATCAATGATTAAACCACAATAAGAATGGGAAACAAGACTAAGATCTTTCAACCGTAACAAGCGGTCTTCGTCAGAGTCAAAAACCCAACTGGTTTTCAGTTGGGTTTTTGACTCTGACGAAGACCGCTTGTTACGGTTGAAAGATCTTAGTCTTGTTTTCCCATCTTATGGTGGTTTAATCATTGATTGTTGTTTCACGTGTTTATGTGAAATCTTTTTATATATACATATATATATATATACTAGAATTTTTAAAAGAACACATAGAAAAGAAATCACTGAACTCACTACTATATTTCGATGTCCTTGTCTTCAGGAAAAGATGTGAATCGCTCCAAAGGCTGATAACGACTGACTTGGCGTTCGAACTGAAGCACTCAAACAGTGTAGCCAACTTTCGGAGGAAAGGTAGACAGGGAAGATAAAAAGATAAAAGCCAAATAAAAATTAAAAAATGAAAACATTTAACTAAAATAAAATTAAAAGCTGATAACAACTATAAAAAAAAAAAAAATAAAATCAACGATTGAGGTTAAGCCCAGGAGCCGATCTACCGCCCAGAAGACTAATAAAATAAGTGCTTCTTCTGAAGCACTTATATGTATATGAAGCACTTACATATATATATATATATATATATATATATATATATATGATCAAACCACAATAAGAAATGGGAAAACAAGACTAAGATCTTTCAACCGTAACAAGCGGTTTTCGTCAGAGTCAAAAACTCAACTGTTGACTCTGTTGACAACTGTTGAGTTGGGTTTTTGACTCTGACGAAGACCGCTTGTTACGGTTGAAAGATCTTAGTCTTGTTTCCCCATTTCTTATTGTGGTTTGATCATTGATTGTTATTTCACGTGTCTATATGAAATCTTTTTTAAATATATATTATATATATATAATATATGGCGTGCCACCATAACCTTCCCTTCAACGATTGCTTCAGGGTTAAAGTATTAAGAAAACTCTCAAATGATGACACCCAGACTACTCTAAGGGCTTCTGAGGAAGCCTTCATTTGGTTATTGGGTGCAGGAAATTCCCCTGGTCTAAATTTAATCAGATGATTTTTTTCCCTCGTTTAATTTTAGTTTTATGTTTTTTCCTTTCCTTTATCTTTTTTACTTTTCTCCTCCCTTTTACTTAAATATCACTTTTATAATTTTACTTACTCACAGCCTAAACTGGTCCACGTTGGTAAGGTGGCTGCACTGTCATTGTATCGTTGTTTACATCGGCCAGCGGACGCATTTACGTCTCCGTTCCTTCATTCTTACTCCTTTTATTTTCTTTCTTTCATCTCTCCTGAAGACGGCAAGACGCCGAAATTATCGAGATTCGTGAGTGTTAGTCCTTTTTCTTGTGTTCTCTAGCTGTAACTTTAATTATATATATATAAGAGATTCAATAATATATCGGCCGTTTGATAGAATAGCACTTTTCTAGGATAAAAAATCAAACTCTCGGTGCCAACGTTTCGGTTTTCTTTAAAACCTTTTTCATAGGCCTACAAACAAAGGATAATAAGAAATCACATATCAACATCAAACATATACACAATATGAAAATTGATTGTTATAACTTATGAATATTACAAGCAGAAATATTTCAGAGATACATAAAACAATATCACTTACAGAAGAAGTAAGAATTTTTTAACTAAGAAAATGAAATTTACATTATTTAAAGGAAGAACAATGTTAACCGGACAAAACCTTCGACTAGACTAATAAGATAACATTACAAATAACCTCATAATGTTATCTTATTAGTCTAGTCGAAGGCTTTGTCCGGTTAACATTGTTCTTCCTTTAAATGATGTAAATTTCATTTTCTTAGTTCAATAATTCTTATTTCTGTAAGTAATATTGTTTTATGTATCTCTGAAATACTTCTGCGTGTAATATTCATAAATTATAACAATGCATTTTCATATTTTGTATATGTTTCATGTTGATATGTGATTATTAATGTTATTAGACATTATAGAATAGTAGAAAATATGATTATTATTACAGTCTATAACTGTCATTAGATCTGGAGTTCTTTTACTTTTTGCAGCTTTAGATACTGAGCTCTAATTGAGTTTATACTTTTTATTTAGTACGCGGGCAGGTAGAGTTCACTTTTTAAGACGAGCAAATTATGATAAACGCAAACGAAATTAGAATCAACTAACAATATCTATTTGCTACAGTATCATACACTTAAAAATGCGTTAGAGGTTTTCTCTGCACGTTGATTAGAACTGACTCATTTCAACTTATCTCTACGTTTTGTTAAAATAACAATTATTTTCAAAACATACAGGTATTTTTAGGCGCCTGATACTGTAGTAAAAAAAGTGACTTTCCCATCATGCATAATTCTTCCCAAACAATAGGGATCTTCTTCCCTATGAGGCCCATTTTTGTGTAAAATATCAACTTGATCCATCAAAGATTCTGGACCGTAGCGTGGTAACAAGCAATGCTAACACACGCACCCACCCACCCACGCACCCACCCACACACACACAGACATCATCGTAATAACGTCATAAAACGACTTCTGGGACCTCAAAACATGTAATTCCGTCAAAATCTCGAGATCGAATTTTTTCACGATCACTATACTTTACTTATAGTAAAGTAATAGGTGTTGTTAGTTGATATACCGGTTTAGTGAGTCAAACACGTTTTAAAAGCCAGTGACTTCACTCCTTCGTTGAATCTTCTGTTGGTTAAAATCTTAGTTTTTAGTTTAGACAGTCAGAAATCTATTGTCTGTTTCTGCTTGCTGTGACTTGTGACTGAGTTAACTTGTGACAAAATCTTTTTATAAACGAAGAGAGAAAATTTTTTCTAAGGGTGGATTCGTTTTCTTTAAGGTATTTATATAAATAAAAGAAATGTTTTGTCTTAGAAATGTACATTGCTTAGATGTAACTTATTTTAAATTATCTTTTTCGTTTTATAACACTTGGAAAAATTTCGGTATGTTTGTTTATTTGTTTGTGTTCAAAATAAGAAGGAAACTCAGTCACCATAAGTCATAGCAAGATGACATTTTTCAGTAGATTTGTGTATGTCTAACTTAAAAAATAAGATTTGAATTTATTGGAAATTCAATGTAGAAGCGAAGTTATGGACTTGTAAGCTCTGTTTTGCCAGAAGAATTTTTATTTTGAATATATACACAAGTCAGTAAACAGTGTGATTAGTGATGAGAAAAAAGTTTATTATACAACTGAATTTCCCTATCAAAATAAGGAACCCTATAACTAGAAGGCAAAAACAAAGCCGTTTCAAAACCACAAATTTGAAACGGCTTTGTGGTCACCTCATGTGGAGTAACTGCAGACATGAAAGAAATTAAATTAAGATTAAGGAAAACAAAATGATCAACATTTAAATGTAATTCATTTGTATGATCTTTTATTTCAGTATTATTTGTTTTTTAAAAATATAGCAATAAAAGTATTACTAAAATTGTTGATATTAAATATAAATACATTTTTTTGCCAATATTTATATAAATACTAGACTACCCGTGACTATACTTTATGCCACTCAGAAATTATAGCAATAGTTATTGAAATAAATTCACTGAACATGATAAACAGAGATAATTTTAATTGTTATTTCTTGTTATTAAGGCACGCAAACATTCTCTTATGGCCCAAGCTTTTGATGTAGTATTCTTAACATGATTCAGGATGTATACACAGTATATTTAGTAAAATAAAAATCATTTAAAAGTAAAAAAGATCATTTATTTTATGACATAAATAAATTAAACATCAATTGAAGTTATATACACAATGAAATATATTTAAAACAAACAAAACTTGTACATTGAAATATTCAATTTATTTACCCAACATAAAATAACATTAACGAAAGGAATGTGCTTTTATAATATCACTTTTTAGAGTGTTAGTATTTTATCTGACAGTTGTGTTCAAGTTTGTTTCTAAAATTATTCACTTTTAACCTTTAATGTAATAGTTTATTATGTATGATAGGCTACCCTGACCCTCTAATGAGAAATATTATTAAATAATATTGTAGAAAGTCGAGGCGAGTACGCAAGCCTCTGGGCTACTCTGACCTCCTAATACGATTTATTATTGTATAATACAACTACAATAAAGCCAATGACAAGAAAAGTAAAGATTATAATAATTTTCAGGCCCCTATGTCTACGGAAAATGGGTGAACGAACAAACAAACAAACTCACAAACTTTATATATATAGAAAATCGAAAAAAACTGAAGTGATAGATATGAATATAAATAAGCAGTCAATATCTTGAATAATATTATAGACCTTAGAATCTATTGTTTGGCAATGCATGACAGTAGCTTGAACTTATGATTGAAAGCCTGATTCAAGAGGCGGCATTTTAATAACTTTGCCTATCCCTTCCATTTGATGGATTATAGCGGGGAAACACTCAATACTATAGAAGCGCAATAACTTAAAAAATTGTTATGGTTTCCAAGAGGGACCAGGTTAGTTAAGTTGTTATGGTACTCACTTCTGATCTGGAAAGTCCGGGGTTCGATCCCCACCTGGCCCTCGATTTATTCACTCGGGAGGTGAAATAAATCTGAGTATTTCTGAGTATTATCTGAGTATTTCGTCCCTCGGAAAGGACGTTAAGCCGTCGGTCCCGAGCCTGGAAGATGTCAGGCACTCTTTAAAAAACCCTACCGAAATGCACTTGAGTTAGGAAAAATTTAGGACTCCCAATGTAGAATCTGTACTTACTATAAGTAAAGTATAGTGATCACGATCACTAATTTCTAATTTTAAGTTATTTCTAAGGTGATTCCTAAATATGACATAATCTCTTAGAGTTGTTGAGAAAATAAGAACATTTTGAAGTTCTCAAGGAATCAGTTTAGTTTAATTATTGAATGTAGAAGGAGATCATGATAGATGCCTTTGTATTTAATGTTACTAATGTATATATATATATATATATATATCAATGATCAAACCACAATAAGAAATGGGAAAACAAGACTAAGATCTTTCAACCGTAACAAGCGGTATTCGTCAAAGTCAAAAACCCAACTCTTGTTGGGTTTGCTTTTTATGAATGTGAAAGCTTTTTATATATATATATATATATGAGCTTTTTGGATGTAAATACGAAACGAAATGGACATATACAGTTAAATGTACATAAAAAAACATAGAGAAATTAAAAGCACACACTTACACCCTCTAATTTTTGGTTGAACCGTCTTCAGGAGAGATAAGAGAGGGAAAGCAAGCGCACTGGTACAGTTACAGTTGGAGACCGTCTGTTAGAGACGGTTGAAGGACGGTTGGATGGTCTGGACGGTTGGAGACCTCTATACCAGTGCGATTAAATTAGAGACTGTAAGTGTGTGTTATAACTTCTCTATGTTTCCTTATGTACATTGAACTGTATTTGTCCATTTCGGTTCGTATTTTCATCGAAAAAGTGTATATATATAGGTGTATAATGTAATCGGGATTCGGTCAATTTTCCAGGATCAAAATCAAACTCTCAATGCCGACGTTTCGGTTTTAATTAAAACCTTTTTCATAGGCCTACAAACAAAGGATGACAAGAAATCATATATAAACATCAACATATAACTAACATCAAAATGGAATATTACAGTTGTGAAAAAACAAAAATATATATACAAGTAGAAGTAATAGAAAAGCAATAAACATTTTTATGAACTTACAGAAGGCAGAATTTTTGAATTAGAAAAATGATGAAATTTACATTATATAAAATGAAGTAACAATAGATAGTTAGTGAACTGTTAGTGAAACCGAAACGTCGGCATTGAGAGTTTGATTTTGATCCTGGAAAATTGACCGAATCCCGATTCCATTATACACCTATTCTATCCAACGGTTGATATATTATTGAATTTGTATATATATATATATATATAACAATGAAAAAGACAACAAAAAAAAAACTAGAACGCTTACTAGATCAATATTTTGAGCTAAAGTTCGTCATCAGGAAGAGAGTAGAAAGGAAGAAGAAGAGGTAGTGTGTTCAAGAGTGTGGGTGGAAGGTGGGTTGGGTTTTGACTCTGACGAAGACCGCTTGTTACGGTTAAAAGATCTTAGTCCATTTTTACCCATTTCATATTGTGGTTTGACCATTGATTGTTGTTTCACGTGTTTGTGTGAAATCTTATATACATATGTATATAAATTAGAATTTTGAAAAGAATACACAGAAATGAATTCATTGAAACTATCACTACTATATTTCGATGGTGTCGTCATCAGGAAGATAGATGTGAATAGCTCGAAAGGCTGATAATTGGTTATATACTCGTATATATACGGATTAATCAAGAAATTAGAATATAGTAATTCTATTAATAGAATTATAATAGGTTGGTGCCGCCCGGGGTGGACCACCACTATGCAACTAGATTAACTGAAGCCATCAAAGTTACTTGCATTGTTTTGGACGTTCCTAAAACGAAAGAATAACATAGGAAAATGTCATCCACAGCTAAGAGAAGAAGAGAAATGTTCTGCTGTAATAGATTATTTCGCATCAGATAAACCTTAACACGATATCTTCACTTTAGCTTTATAAGTATTATTACTGCTGTAGAAAAACCAGTGATATGATATGCATTGATTGAGTGATGTAAAAATAATATGCCAGTATGGCGATAACTGGATCAGACACTATCTGTACTACATCTAGGTTTAAAGAGTAGCAAACATCTCAACTAATTGTTTCTATCAAATATGATTAACTTTCTATTTATTAAAAAAATAAAAAAAGTCCTCTATGGAAGATGAAATATCAAATATATTTATAAAATGAAACGCTAATAGTTTGACCTATATATTGGTTAAACAAAATGATTGTTAATTTAAAGTATGTGTCAAAGTGAACACAACTAGTCACCCGATTTAATGGTTCTCATTTCAATAAGAGGGTTAAGTCTATTAAACTGAAGTCTCATTAATTTGTAATAGAAACAGTGTAAATAGTTTGATTAAATTTTGAATAATTAGAAACAAGGGAATACCTTTGAATGAATTAGTAGACAGTTTGGAAAGCATATAAATATCCTCCATTCTTAAGCAATTCCACCTCATCTTTGATGAGAAACTGACAAATACATCAGTAAGAAATCAGTGAAAGGATATCATTATAGAGCCGAGGCCAATTTAGTTACAAAAGCTTATTCCAACAGTATAGACGTTTATAAGGAATACTATATATTCAAAGAGAGAATACTATTTTCAATTTTCATTCCATTCGCTAAAAAAAAAAACAATTTATGTCAATGTAAACAGATCCGGTAAGTCAAGAAAGTCAATCTGCTATTTGAAGGATGTAATTTTAGTTTTATATCTGTATTGTCTTTTGCAGTAATCAGAATTTACACAATTTTTTTTAAATTGTTAATTTTATATTTCATTTTTTACCATCATTTCAGTATTCTCTAATTAGCCGTTTAGCGTTAAAAAACTTTTTTGAAATCATAAAATTAATCTACTTTAATTTAATTCCCCTTTTTGTTTATTAATATTAAAAAAAATACGCAACTCAACGTCACATATTTTTCTCTTGTTAGATATTAATTCTTTCTGATTCATGAAATTAATCAGCTTTGTATCTTCCTCATAAGCTTTTAGATGCAATCCTAAGTCAAGATTTTTACATTTCATTGGAAAAAAATACCTTTTTATTTGTTTTAAAAAAACTAAAGATTTTTTCCTCAGTTAATGCCATTATCAGTTTTATGATAAAAACCGAGTTAGTCTCACCATGCTAAAGTTAGTAGGTTAGGAGAAGTGAAATATTGTCTCAAAACACATAAATTAGGAAAGAGTGACTTTCCTATCAAGAAAAATTGCCTTTAAACAGAAAGGCCTATCTATACCCTAAGGTCCAGATTTATGAAAAACATGAATTAGATCAACCAGACGGTGAGAGCTGTACAGTGTGGCCGTAAACTTTTTTATTTGAAGATGCAATTTCAGTTTTATGGCTGTATTACTCTTTGCAGTAATCAGAATTATATACAATTTTGTTTTAAAATTAATTTTATACTTAATTTTTTACCATAATTTCAGTATTCTCTAATTAACAAACTTTTTTTGAAAACAGAAAACTTACTGTAACTCCCCTTTTTGTTTATAAATATTATAAAAAAATACTCGCTCAACCTCCCACATTGTGTACTTCAAATTTGTAGAAGGTTAAAGATTGGACACACAGATTTATTGCTCTTTAACACTAATTTTAATGCATGATTTTGAGTTTAATTTCGGAGCGGTTATGTTTTATTGATGCATAAAGTGATGATTTAAAATGCAAGAATCAAATGCAGCGAAAACACAAGTGCATAATAACGAGTATAAGGTAAAAGGATCACCAGGATCACGAATTTGATCCAGACCAAAACATACAAATATTACATAGAAACAATAGATTCCGTGAAATATCTATTCTTGAATGGTACGAAATTAACAAATCAGTGCGCGATAAGTCTTCTGCTTGCCGCGATGACCAAATTTTTAAGTGCACAACTTTTCTTAATTTTTTCATATATATATATATAAGTTCTATTTTCGCTGTATTCATATATTTGTTGTTCGTATTCCGTTACAGTTCTGTGTTATATTTTCAATATGTTTTTTTACACTTAGTCTTAGAGTGATTGTAAAGGCCCTGACTCGGAGAGGACGTTAAACCATCGGTCCCGAGCCTGTACGATGTCAGGTACTCCTTAAAGATCCATACTCTAAATACATTTGAGTTAAGTAAAATTTAGGACTCCTAATGTAGACTCAATGATCAAACAAAAAGACTGTAAAGGGCTGACGATTTTAAGACGCTTAAGGATCGGTTTAAACAAATAAAAAAAGAAATCATAAAGGACCAATGTTTGGCTTACGTGTGCTCGCTTGTGGGACAGCTGCTGGAACCTAAAGAGTTGTCTACTATTACTATAACTACTGCTTCTTGGTATCTTCATAAATTAAGGAAGACAGAAAAAACCAAATCATTTAGCCAGTCTAAAAGTTATGTTTGAATGTTTTAACGATAATTGTAAAACATGTTACTCATGTCTAGTAAATTATCTAGTAAAAACTTGACAAGAGTTGAAAAGTTGATATCATTTTGAACAATATATACAATCAAAGCGGCCAAGTTGTCTTAAGAATTGCACTTGAGTTTATTCTAAATTTTATAGATGCTTAATTTTGACATATTTAGCAAATCATTTTGAAGATCCTTATAAGGAAATCAGCAACTCAGTTGTTATAAAACGATTAGCATCTTCCGGGTTTTTTTAATTTTTTTTAATTAAAGAAAGGATTTTCATCCCAGCAAATAAATAGTTTTTAGACATGAAGGTTTTCACTACATTAAAAAAAGAGAAAGAGAATTTACCTGAGTTGGTCAATAACAATCACAAAAGTCGGCTGACACTCAATTGAAGTGAAGTTTTAGATAAGAAATAAACTTTAAAAGTATAACCTGAACCACTTTTAAGAATGACATTCAGTTTGACTTTGGATACTTCAAAGGTGAATAGAATTTATAAGGAACGAAATGAGTTTGTTAGCAGTTCATGAAAGCAAACACCATAATGGAACACTAACAGCTCCCAGTAAGATAAATTAGTAAGTTTAAATTAGCATATTTCTGTTCAATTAATATATATATTCACAACTCTTATCTCATTTAAATGCCCAGCGCACGAAATAGAAAGGTCCATACTAAAAATAAATTTATTTTTAATTTGCTAATAAATATTACAGTTTAAAACAGTATTGCAGAATAAAACATGAAAACAATTACGACCTTAAAAACTCATTTTATTATAAAACTACAGATTTTTTGTTAGCTTTATATGATTTTAATTTTTTTCTATTTTTACACCTTCAAAATGCCACCCCCTGGAATGTGCTATTACCCCCTTGCTACGCCACTGATAATGCTATTACTATTGATAAATCCTGCACACATGGCTCTCTGCTACATTTAAGTAAGAGCAACAGACTGAACTTTGGTATCGGTTCTTGTTTGTGATTATTCCAAGGTTAAGGACCTTGTTAGTCCTCAAAGTAGCTTTATTCCAGCCTATCTCAAGTTTGAGTGCAGATTAATTAAATCAACCAAGTTACTTCATCGAAGTAACCTTCAGGAAGAGATTAGTACAAACTTTGCTAATAATAAGTGTTACATCTCAGCAAAATACTCGATAGCATTGATAACTCAATATTAATTTAAAAAATACGCTATTCTATCTTTTGAAAGTAGTAAATATAAAAATCAGGGCGTTACTGTGTATGAATTTGCATGATACAAATACTAGAAAAGGTCTGTGTTCATAAAAGAAGTGATTATACAAGGTGGAAAGTGTTCAATGACCAGAGTGCGAAATGAACGCTGATGAAACTCGTAAACTTATAAAATTCGTAAATTCCATAGACATAGACAAATTATAGCATAACCCTTATAACTGAACAAAAAGTGTGATTATATATTATTATAAGACCTAAAATAGTAATTGTAAGAATATCAATAATATAATTATCATAATTTATAATATTAGGTATCAAATGTTATACGTTTTGTATATTATTTCTGTAAATTTAATTGTTTTTGCTAATTAATGACAATATTGTATTACAATTGTTCTTTTTTTTTATTTTTAAACCTATCCCCTAGCGGGTGATAACGTCAGCCGTTTACCGGCTTTTTGTTTGATCGGTGATTCTACAGATTCTGCATTAGGAGTCTTACATTTTGCCTAACTCAAGTACATTTCGAGTAGGGATCTTTAACGAGTACCTGACACCGTGCAGGCTCAGGACCTCCTGCGTGAATAAATCGAGGACCAAGTGGGTATCGAACCCCGGACTCCCATTTACGTACTAGTAAATGGTAGTAGTTTGCTAGTACATTAACTACTGAGCAAACCTGACTTCTGTTCATGTTATTATAATTTAATCAACAAGGATCGATTAGCCGTCTTGGAAGCTCTACACATTAAAGATATTAATCCGAGCCTTAACATCCAAAATCATGAACTCAATGTTATATCAAGCAGCGCCACTTTTGATAACAGTTACAAATTTGTTAGAGATCTCGAATCTAGTAGGGTTGGCAACAATTGAGAGTCCGACCTGAATGTTGTTACAACCCTGCTATAACTCTCTTTCTTTTGTTTTGTCTTACTTTCACGTGCCGTATTCTCTCCTGTTTTATTTTTTGTTACAGCTGTTTTGTTTAGTGTTAAAAATTCATTTATTAATTTGTTATTGATATTATATGGTACATAGTTTAAACATATTTTTTAACTAGAAGATGACCAATGTATGGTCGAAAGCTTGTTCTTTTTAGTGTATCGTGTTTTCAATATAGTCATTTAGTTTTATCAGTAGTTTTGCTTGTGTGTTTACATGTCTCTGGCCAATTAGTTATGGAAATTACCTCTAGAGCAACGGACAATTGTACAAAAAATAGAGGCTATTAGTAGAAAGGTCGTTAATGCAGAGGCTGCTGCACATTTTAATTCCATCTGTCTCCAAGAAGACCTGCTGCCCACGTACAATATTATTATAATTTGTAAATGAATACCTGTAAGCTATTTAAGGGAACAGGTGTTGAATTAACTCCCTGATTTTGGGGTTACCCAAATCAAGAAAACAAAAAAAAAATATTCACACTGGGAAAACCGTTCTTGATTATAATTTCTTAGCGGGTGTCAAAACACAGAACTGATTTTAATTGGTGTACTAAAATTGTGAAATTGAACATCCAATCAAAAAGAAAGGCAAAAGTAAATATTTAATAGGTGGTGGGGGAATGTTTAGCAACAATTTGCATTAGTTGCAGAAGGAATTAGTAAAGGTAGAGGTATAAAGGAAAACAGGTGGCAATTTTCAAACACAAGTCACATTAATCTGTTCAAAGGGAATATCTAATAGCTGAAAGTAATATAATGGAGAGCTTTTAATTAACAGAAATTTGTGTTCAAACAGTAAAACTGGAACGAATAGTTTAACAGTAACCTTATATTGTTAGTTGTTTTCAATAATATGAGCTCTAAATAAACACAATAGTACCTTTGGATTCAACTTTAGAGTTGAAATAAACATATTATTTGTTAATTGATTTACATTAACAAGTTCATTAGGCTAATGAAGTGGTGAGATTCAAATATTTTAGGAACAGGTTCTGTGTCAAAATTAGAACTCCAGTGGTTATTTTTGGCTGCTGTGGTTTAGTGGTATGCGTTAATAAAAATTGAATTAACTGTCTCGAACCTATGGCACAAGGCTACATTGTTATTCGGTCCATCAAGTACCGTGGATTTGCAATTTTAGCAAACCACATGGTCAAGCATCTAATTGAAAATGAAATCAAATGTGACTTACTGACAAGTTTATTTAAAATATTTCTATATAGTCACTTGATTTTCATTGAACTCTTTCACTCTTTCTTTTGTTAATACTCCTGCCATCAGCATAATGATGGTATAGCCATAATTTCACAGATGATGTGGATCCCACCCTTCTTATGGTAGACCAGGCAATAGTTTCATATTGAACTTTTTTTGTGTGGAGACACAATTCTGAAAATCCCCAATATTAGTAAATAGCACACTATAACAGAAAGCACAAGTAATAAATTAAAATTTCTATTTAAAACATGATTATCTGGAATAAAATTACTTCGTTTGCAAAAATATAATTAATACGTTTTTAATAAAAAGTACTTATTCATTAAAAAAACAAATTTTTGAAATGAAATTGTTTTCAAGCATGGGTAAAGATAACATAGAACTGTACGTGACATTATATCACGTATACGCCCATAGTAACCGCTTGAGATATTACTTCTGGGAATTCACACAGGTGATTGTTCCGTAATCCTCCACAAGTCTTATATTAATTCTTCAATCTGCATGCCATCTTTCACTTGGTCTGTTTCAAGGCAAATTATATTACATTCTGTCTTGAATAATAAATATTATGGAATGCTGGATATCCCATTTGAATCGTTTTAACATAAAAATTTTTTTTCTGTTGAATCGGAAAACTAATGAACCATGTATTTCTGAAATGCTGAATAGAAAATACTTAAAAAACCTAAAGTGGCCTACATTCAACTTTATTATAAGTAAATAGAATATCAAACTTCTTGGGTGTATAATATAAATGTCTAAATGGGAGATGTTTATTAGTTTTTCATTCCTGCAGGTAGTACAGATAGTGATTGAACCAGTTATCGATCAATATTCGTTCTTATTTCTTTATATCGCACAATTAATGCATATAGTATCATTGATATTAAGATTTTAAATAAACACGTGAAAGAACAATCAATGATCAAACCACAATATGACATGAAAAAAAAAAAAGACTGAGATCTTTCAACCACAACAAGCGTTTTTCGTCAGAGTTGGGTTTTTGACTCTTACAAAGACCGCTTGATGTGGTTGAAAGATCTTAGTCTTTTTTTTTCGATTTCATATTGTGGTTTGATCATAATATAATTAATATTATCACAACAGTAAAAACACTCTTGTAAAACCAAAATGAAGATTTAGTGTAACGAAATAATCTCTTGCAGGAGAAAATGGCTTTTGTTTTTAGAGCCAATGAATCTCCTATGACCAACGAATATTTCTATGCTCAACAGAGCACGTCGTAATTAGCATTTCAGGACCAGAGGCCCAATACTGCCAAATTCTCATCCTGGAGTTTTTTTTTAGGTCAGTATACATCGTCAAGGATGGGGACGTCAGTCTGTCAGGGAAAGGAGTCGTATTCGTGGTCGTGTGGTCTGTGGTACTTAGGCCTGAGGTATCTTAGAAGTCATATCAAGAAATTGTATTTAGCTGACGACATCATTCTGAAAAGTGTCAGAAACAGGTCGTCATATTTAACTGACTGTAAGAAAACATGTCAGTGTCATTGAATCACCTAAGAATCAGTTTAAAATTAGTATCTGTTTTGTAACATTAGACCAAAAATGTAAAACATAACTCAAAATTAAAAAAATATTAAGAATAATAAATGAAATTATCCTAGATCTTAATTTAAAAATGATCTGAAAATGGCATTTTTTCTTACATGTTTTTGACATTTTTCAGACAAAAACTTTGTAATGTTTTTAAAATACTTAAAACATTTTTGAAGTTTTAAATTGGAAACTTTGAAATCTTCATTGTAGAAGGAGGTTTGATAAACTATCTACGAGATCCACTGACTCTTGAAACAAAAGCAATATTCTCCTGTAGAGATTATTTCGTAACACGATCTACACTTTCGCTTTTCAAAAATGTTATTACTGCTATAGTCATACTAAAGTATTATATGCAATAGTGGTGTGATGTACAAAAATAAGCGTGTATATTGGTAAGTGGATCAATCAGTCAGTATCTGTCAACCTCCAGAAATGAAAGACTAATAAACATCTCTCAATTAGACATTTATATCATGCCTAATTTGACATTATATATTATATAGTAAAAAAGTTTTATATTATGTTTTTTAGTAAAGTTATATAATATAACTTATATTAGTAAAGTTGAGTGTTGGCCACTCCAGATTTTTTTTTTTTAGTTTTCATTGAGGGTGATTATAGTACTGCGGCCTAAGAACTATTGTACTGCTCCCCTTCTGTACTATAATACCCCAGTTAGCTTCAACACCTCTAAGATCCTCAGCACCTTTGCTGGATCCAACAGTAAAAGTTTTTATATAGTTTTGTTAAGTGCACCTGCCTCTTTGTAGCACAGTGGCTGCACAAACCATAATTTATTTGAATGGCTATTCTTCGCAGATGGCCGTTACGTTTGCAGTGACCCGTTAGAAATCCAGTTTAAATCCTTAGATTATTCCTACTCCTTTCCATACAATACAAGATTTGCCTATTCTCAAACATATTGAAAAGTATCTTTAATTGTCTGTGTCCTTGAAGAGAATCCCTTTATTGCTTCCTTTTTTCCCTATCGTCTTTTCTAAGGAGTTCTTGTACAGTGTGTTGAAAGAGGGGATGCTGATACGAGACAATTCAGAACAGGTATCTAAGTAGGGCAAAAAAAAATCACTCTAACAATGTAGTTGTCATAGTTATCAATGAGATAAGAGCTCATTAAAAAACAAAAACAATGTGGAACATGTTAGAACTACCTAATCTATTTAACTATCTAAAAACAAATCCAAATTTGTTTAGCAGTTCATCAAAAAATGTTTAAAGTAATGTTAGAGTATCCGTATGTATAAAATACAAAGTTTGTCTGTCTGTCCTCTTTAGAAATAAAACTGGAGACATTTAGATACAAAGAAACATATGGATCTTATAGAACTTTTTTTTTCAGTTTTGATCAGTTTTGACCTCTTCCGGTACCTACTGCCTACGCATACCTATACAATTCCCTCTAAAATATGTATGCTTCTTTTGGAACGGAAACCAGTCGTTATCAGCCTTTGGAGCGATTCACTTCTATCTACCTTTTGATGAGGTCACCAAAATATAGTAGTGAGTTTCAGTGATTTCATTTCTATGTGTTCTTTTGAAAATCCTAGTTTATATATATTTGGAGAAGACCTTCATTTATACATATTTCATTTAAAAGTTTGCTGATTTTCATTTTTGTTCTTTTCTGTTTAATTTTTCCATTTTTCTAAATATTCCTTTTAACCTTTTAGGTAATGAGTACATCAATTCACCGACTGGATAGTCTAGAAAGGTGTAACAATTAAACAGAAAAAGAACAAAAATGAAACTTGGCAAACTTTTTGATAAAAAATACTTCATGTTTCTCTTTCCATTGCTGGAAGAATTTAAAGGATATTTTATAACCGAAACTTATTTAAATTTCCTCGAGAAAGTTAATGATGTAACTTTAATTTTGTTGTTAATCGATTCTGCTAACCATCGTTTTAAATTTGGAAAAAAAAAATGTATGCAAATTTATAATAAGTTTTATATTATACCTTTTTTGTGTAGTCTATAATTTACATTTTGTATATGAAGTACATACATTTCTGTATATGAATAAAGTTAAGTGTATCGGAACTATAAAAAATTTAAATTATTTTAATTATATATAATTTATTATTAGAGTTTGAATCAATTTGTTTTCCGGGCAACTCCAGTTAGATCAGCTCGTTAGTTATGTTATATTTTTGAATTAATGTATTTTCAGCGTGGCGTTTGTTTCTTCATATCCTTGTGTTCATATTTACTTTGCTATAAGTAAAGTATAGTAATCGTGAAAAAATTCGATCTCGAGATTTGACATAATCACATGTTTGAGGTCTCAGAAAACGTCTTACGAAGTTTTTTTGATGATGTCCATGTGTGTGTGTGTGTGTGTGTTTGTGTTTGTGGGTGGGTGGGTGAGTATGTATCCAAAGTTTGTGGCCACGCTACGGTCCAGAATCTTTGATAAATCAGGTTGACTTTTTACTGAAAAATGGACTCATAGTGTAGATGAGCCCTACTGTTTGCAAGCAATTATGCATGCTGGAAAAGACATTTTTTTTGCCAACAATCTGTTTTAAAACTAAATTATTTGTCTCCTAAACTACTAATTCTAGAGTCTTGAAATTTGGGAATTTCAAAGACAATAAAATAATAATATTCTCAGACTTTTAAAACAACGGAAATTTTGTTTAATAAAATGTAAACATTTTCACTTAACATTCAATTGGAAAGCTTATGAGAGCGATACATGCCATACCGTTTAAGAAATCAAAATGAGACTATACCTAAAATAGAACATTCTGAGGAGAATGAGTTGAGTTACTTTTTTCGAAATTATTTTTTGTTCAGAAGCAAGCCACTCCAGGTTTTTAGTTTGTTACTCTAAATTACAGAAATAATTTTGTGATTTCGATGGGTTTGCACGTTCTGAGATTAATTGATTATGTGTCACTATTTTCAAGGCTGTATGTACGAATTTATTCTAGAATCTCTACCTGACACTATCTGAAAATTTCAGTAACATTTAATAGACAGTTTTCTAATTAAAAACCCTATTTTTTTATCGCATATTCAAGCGGCTTGTTTTAGAAACGGATATTAATTTACATCGGCACTTATCTCGGTTCTAGTGGGACAGGTTAGCTCAGTGGTTAGCGTGCTCGCCTCTGAACTGGTAGGCCCAGGGTTCGATACCCATCTGCCCATCGATTTATTCACGCTGAGGTGAAGAAAACTGAGTACGTCGTTTCTTGGAGAATACGTTAAGCCGTCGGTCCCAAGCCTGCATGATGTCAGGTACTTGTTAAAGATCCCTATTCTAAATACACTTGACTCAGGCAAAATTTAGGACTCCCAATGTTGAATCACCGATCAAACAGAAAGACCGTAAAAGGCTGGCGTTTTTATTTCGCTAGGGGATCGGTTTAAGCAATGAATAAATAAAATCAACGTTCTAATACTACTAGCATTAACATAATATTTATTGCTTTAGTATGAACATTATGCAATATAAAACCATGAAATTTAAGATATTAATGTTATAACATGAAATAATGTAAAATTGTTTCAATAGCAAATAATACTTTAAAGATACTTTAAATAGTTCTAACTCTAGAGAGATTTTTGTTACATAGGCGTTTATAACTGAACTTTTTAAATAAATCAAAAAATTAAATTGATTGTCAAAAAATGTTATAACATGTTTATTTATTTAAAATTTAAGCGTAGACTATTTCAGATTTCCTAAAACTGATGAAAAAATGCTTGTTAATTTTATTATTTAATGCACGAAACTCAGGTATTTAATAAAACCAAAACATCAATGTTCTGATAAGAAATGATTTCATAGAATAAAATTTAGCTTCCTTTAGAAACCATTTATTTTTATTTCGGTTCTTCATTATATTTGTTGAAATTTAGTTTTATTTTTTTCATTACTATCAAAAATGGATTTTTAATATCATAAAAAAGAGTATAAAGGTAAAGAAAAGATATCTAGAAGGCAGGTAGCTATGGAAATGAATGTTACGTGCTACTTTCTTAATAGTGCTGATCACTTCTATAAAAAAAAGAATGGACCCTTTTATACAAAACTCTCTCTCTCTCATTTTCCTTTTTTAAGCTTAAACCATAATTAATAACTTTTAAAGTTAATCCTGTATAATTAAAACTCTTTTTTTTACAGAAACTATCAATATTGCAAAGATCTTTAGGACCTTTTTCAGTAATTATCAAAGTGTAATCCCTGTCTTGTTTAAGAATAATTAAAGATTTTGTAAACTCAACTATTTTTAAACCACAGTTTCTTGCTCTATAAGCGACTAGAGGCATTAAATTAACAAAGTTTTTTGGCAGAATAAACTTTACTGATGGAATTGAAAGTTATTTTATTTATAATGTTTAGTTGGGTAACTGTTGCATAAATATGCAAAATAGAAATAAAAATTATCAAATAATGAAAAAATACTATTATTTGATAATATAGGTAAAGCTAGCAAAGGGTAATAATCTATTTATAATCTATCTTATATAATTTATATATTATCTATAATAATATAAATAATTATTATTTATAATTTATTTATTTATTTTGTTGTTGTCTCATCTCCCTCAGTAGGTTGGTTTTTAGTTGTGAGTTTTTAGAATGACGTGTATGTATTCAGTTTCTTCACTTTCTCTCTCCCTCCCTCTCTCTTCTCTCTCTCTCTCTCTCCTCTCCTCTCCTCTCTCTCTCTCTCTCTCTCTCTCTCTCTCTCTCTCTCTATATATATATATATATATATATATATATATATATCAATGATCAAACCACAATAAGAAATAGGAAAACAAGACTAACATCTTTCAACCGTAACAAGCGGTCTTAATCAGAGTCAAAAACGGTTGAAAGATCTTAGTCTTGTTTTCCCATTTCTTATTGTGGTTTGATCATTGATTGTTATTTCACGTGTTTATATGAAATCTTTATATATATATATATATATACTTCGAATAAAATGAAAGGTCCGTGTGGACAATAAACACTTTAACACATAGAAAAGAACACAGAAAGACTCTACAGAACTCACTTCGACATTTCGACATCCGTCGTCATCGGGAAGAAGTACGAAGTACTCGCGTTGAGAAGCAAACTGCTACTCTGGATGTCGAAATGTCAAAGTGAGTTCTGTAGTGTCTTTCTGTGTTCTTTTCTATGTGTTAAAGTGTATATATATATATAGTTATTAAGTGAAAGGGGCCAGATGACTTTTAAATGAAAATTAATAAAATGAAGGTAGCAAACAGATGGAAAAAGAAATAACTCACTACTATATCTCGACGATCATGGTGATCAGGGTGGCCTTCCTGCGGGACTCTCACTCTGCCCTGTCTTCCTGTGGGACTCTTCGCCTCCTGATGACGACGATCGTCTAAATATAGAAGTGAATTATTACTTTGTCTATATGTTTGCTACCTTCATTTTAATTTGTGTTATATGTTATATATATATAAGCAGTTTCTTTGTGGACCTGCTGATAAACAATGAACATGAACAAGAAACCGCTGAGCTTCAGCGTAGCCACCTTATGTACGAATATAAGGTCTTCAACCTTATATATACGAATATATACCCTGTCTTCAACCATCTTACAAAGATTCCGAGACGACATCAGATTACATATTCTCGAAGCCCTTTACATCAAAGACAATAACCCTTGTTTAAATATCCAAAACAGTGACCTTAATGTAATACCTCGTTTAGAAAATTTCGATAGAAGCTATAAGTTAGTAAGAGAGGTAGGTGTAGAGGTAGTTGGGTTCAGTGCCCTGCCGTGCATGCCTACACAGGCTCTCCTTATTCCTCCCTCCCTTCCGAATATTTTGCTATTTCCACTCCTAGCTGGTTGTTAACCACTGTTAGTATAGTAGCATTTGTATTGTTTACCATTTTAGTTTATCTTTTTTTTTTTACTTGATGATGGCTAATGTGAGCCGAAAGCTTGAGTTTTTAATGCTAAAGTAATTTGTTTACCTTAGTCATATCGTCATAGATATTTAAGTTTTTAAATAGTGTTTATTGTTCTACATTATTGTTAGGTCATGTCGTTACCAGAGCTCTTTTGGAAAATACCAGTAAATCACCGCAAACTAGTCAGGAAACAAGAAAATAGTAATAAATTTTTCAACGCAGAAGCTGCTGCTAACTTATATATATTGCTAGTAAATAGTCAAGGCACAATAAGGAATGAAAATATCTAATTCCACAAAAAAAAGACTAATATCTTTCAACCCTATGAAGCGGCCTTCATCACAGTCAAAAACCCAACTAAAGTCGTGTTTCAGTTGGGTCTTGACACTGATGAAGACTGCTTGTTACCGTTGAAAGATCTTAGTCTTTTTCCCCACCATTTCTTATTGTGATTTCAACTTTAATTGTTATTTCATGTGTTCATTGTGATGACAGAATCATGTCATCACAATGAACACTTTTAAATTAACCCTTTTAAAATACCACTCTTCTCTCCCACTCTTCTCAACCCCTCACCGATGTTTTCTGCATCTGGTGTTTCAGTTGGTTGAAAGATCTTAGTCTTGTTTTCCCATGTTCATATTGTGGTTTGATCATATATATATATATATATGACAAAACTTGCCAACTTTAAATCTAGTATGTTTTAAATCTTACATACCTTCTCGAGTTTTCTGATATTATTCCTCCATTTTTCCGGTACCATATAAATCAACTCAACGAATGATTTATTTTTATTTCTATTTTCCATATTTAGACAGAACCGAGGTTTCGGTCTACAGTGATCATTATCAAGGAATTCTTTTACAATATTTTTACAATATTGTAAATAACAGGTATATCACAATGCAAGCAAGCTAAATAGAAAAAAGCTGGAAGACAACATTGAAGTATTATATCGAGAAAATAACTATACGAGGCTGCATATAATTGAATCGTTATGTATAAAGGAGAGGAAGCCGAACCTTAACGATCAGGCCAATTGTTTTTCCAGAATGTTAAAGTTACATACGTGAAATTGACAAATTAACTATATAGTGAATTAAGTAACGTTGTGTAAAATTCATGTAGGTTATTTGGAAGGAAATCTGTTAACACAAGTTTATGTTTAGGTTTATTAAAGTAGATTGTAAATTTTGAAAGTATATTTTATTATTAGTCATCTTTGAATGAAGCGAAGTGATTGCTAATGTAAATAACTATTATATTAAGAATTGTAAAAATATTGTAAAAAGAATTCCTTGATAATGGTCAGTGTAGACCGAAACGTCGGTCCTGTGTAAAAACGGAAAATAGAAATAAAAAGAAACCATTCTGTGAATTGATTTATATGGTACCGGAAAGATGGATGAATAATATAAGAAAACTCAAGAAGGTATGTAAGAAATATACTAGACTTAAGTTGGCAAGTTATTTAATGATATATATATATATATATATTTCACACAGGAAAGAGAAAAACAAATAAAAACACACACAAAGAAGATTCACAACGATATTTAGACATTCGTCGTCATCGGGCAGAAGTAGCCCCTTTGAGTAGCTGAAGCTAAAATATATATATATAGGTGTGTTATCTAATCCGGATTTGGTAAATTTTTCTAGGTTTAAAAATCAAACTCTAATTGCCGACGTTTCGGTTTTATTTTAAAACCTTTTTCATAAGAATTTTTTAACTAAGAAAATGTTTAAGATTTTGATTTTTGAACCTAGAAAATTTGACCGAATCCCGATTAGATAACACACCTATTTTATCAAACTGTCGATATATTATTGAATCTGTTTTTTATATATATATATATATATAAGTTACGCGTGTCCGAGTAATGAATAGGTTTTTTAAAAAAAGGAATTTAAATAAACTAGCTCGCACGTGATTGAAGACAAGAATCGAGTTTATTAGTCAGCTCCTTCTGTTTATAGGAGAGGCAATGTTGATACGGACTTCAACCCTCTAGTCTCTCGCGGGCCGGCATTACTGCCCCCTCCAGTCCTTATCAACAATGCTCTCCGTACAAGTGTCTGAGTTATATCATAAAATAACAAAACAAGACTTGACTCTAAACATAAGAAATGAATATAATGTTTTAACATTCAAAAATAAAATGACGTCCACACAAGTAACTGAATTAACATTGTTTATAGAAATTACAGAAATAACAAAAGATGAACTTCTATGATTATTTGTACAAAACAAAAATAACAAAATTAACAAAGGTAAACACACATAACTACACTATATCGTTCGCACCATTGGTGGGATTTTCCTTCTCACCCGTCGCAGTTCCTGAAAATGAACTATTTCTTGTTTCAGGGTGTCCGTTCCTATCCTCCATATCTGTGCTCTGTACCGTGGTAACGTTGCGAGTACTTCGTATGGCCCTACGTATCTCGGGTCCGATTTCCTTCGCTTCTGCCTATTCAGTTTATATACGAAGTCCCCTTCTTGTATCAACCCTACTGCTTCTTCTGCTTTCCTTTGATTATATTGCTTGGTCCATCTTTCTTTTGCTGCTTTGACTCTATTATGTAACCTTTGTGGATCCGCTTCCTTTTTCCGCAATTCAAATGGTGTTGCCTCTGTGGTCGAGTGAATACTACTGTTGTATGCTAGGACCGCTCTGGCCATTGCCACATGACCCTTTATGTTTTTTGCATCAGCCAATAACTGCAAGTGTTCCGTTAGAGTGTTATGTAGTCTCTCTATTGCTCCGTGGGACCTTGGATGACCCGGTGTACACCAATGGGGGTTTATATTGAATTCTTTTAACAGGGTTTTTATTTTAACGTTGTTGAACTCTCGCCCTCTGTCCATATAGATCGTTCTCGGGCAGTCAAACGTGGCCAAATACGACAGCAATGCCTCTTCTGTACTTTCACTTGATTTACTTGTTAGTGGCCATGCTGAGGCTAACTTCGTTAGTCTATCTATTGTTGTTAAATATTTGTTTCCGTCGTATGTAAATATATCAATTTCTAGCTCCTCAAAGGGTCCCTCGGGCGTCTGACTTTGTAATAATGGAGGTACAAGTGGTACTCTTTCATACTTCCTCCTTTTGCATATTTCACAGTCCTTTATCACTTGGGCTATCCTCTTGCCCATTTGGAGCCAGTAATGCGACCTCTGTAGATGTTTAAGGGTCTCTGTGACACCACGATGGTTGGTTTTTCCCCTGTGATAATTTAGGATGACCTCTTTCTGCTGCTCTTCGTCTTCTACCGTTTCTACCTGGTTCTTACAGATTATGAAATGAGCTCCTTGTCTCAGCTCTCTTTCCTGAATTAGTCGGAGTAGTCTATTTTCAAGTTCTTGTGATTCTATAAAGAAATGGTATACCTTTCCTGGCACTGTTAGTTGGTTTATGACTGTACTTAATTGTTCGTTGTTCGCTTTCGTTCCTCCTGTAATAATATTTATTTTTAAGTGGCCATATTTGTGCAATTGGGTGTTTATTATTTCTTCTGTGTCGTCTTTTATAATTATTTGATTTCTCTTGTTGTTTATTATATCCTGACTAATCTCAGCTTCCGGTCCATTTCGTTGTTCTTGGTCTTCATCTGCGTCTGGTGTCCAGTTGGCGAAGAACTCTCGCACGTCCCTGGAGGTACTTGGCTCTCTCGTACTACTTCTCGTAATGACGTTGACGTTTCTGGACAAACAGTCGGCTACTTGATTATCAACGCCCTTTACGTGCTGGACCCTGAAGTTGTATGCAGCTATCCTTTCTTTCCACTTTGCTATCCGGGCTGACGTCTCCTTTAAATTCCCGATCCACATTAGGGGCCTATGATCTGTTCTAATAGTGAACTCAGCCGCAAAAAGGTAGGGTCGGAAATGTTCTACAGTCCACACTATGCCTAACATTTCCCTTTCTATTGTGCTATACCTTTTTTCTGCTGGTGATAATTTTCTGCTGGCGTAGGCTATTGGTCGCTCTCCCTGGATAGTTTCCTGCATCAAGACTCCCCCGATAGCTTCTTGACTGGCATCTGTCATTACAATGAATGGTTTGTTTAGGTCAGGAAATTGGAGCAACAGCGGGCCCCGCAACGCCTTCTTACACTGCTCCACTGCTTCTCTTAGATCTTCTGTTTGTATAAACTTCTTTCCTTTCTTTAAACTGTCCGTCAAGGGGTTCGTGATTGCTGCTAAGTCCTTTACGTACCTTCTATAGAAACCTATCATACCTAGAAAAGCCCTGATGTCTTTGGGTCCCTTTGGATAGGGTAATCGATCTATTGCTTCAACCTTCTTAGGGTCGGGTCTTACTCCTTCACCTGAGATAAGGTGCCCCATAAATCTAACCTCTTTTTGATATAAGCGGGTTTTATCCATCGCTACCTTTAAGCCAAAGTCCCTTATTCTTTTCAGCACCCTTGTAACATGTTCCTTATGCTCTTCTATTGACTTACTGAACACTATGATGTCATCCATGTAGATTTGCGTAAAGTCTTCTCCCAGTCCTTCAAGCAGTTCATCCATGAGGCGTTGGAACGTGGAAGGCGCATTCTTTAGGCCAAAGGGCATCCTCAAAAATTCGAAGTGGCCTCTATCGAACGTAAAGGCCGTCTTCTCGACATCTCTCGGGTGCATCCTAATCTGGTGATACCCGGCCTTGAGGTCGAAGGTACTGAATACAGTTGCTCCTGCCATATGGTCGAGTATGTCTTCTATCCTTGGCAGAGGGTATCTTTCAAGCTTAGTGTACTTATTTAACTCTCTAAAATCTACTACCAACCGGTATTTAGGGGGTTTACCCTCCTCGACCTTTTTCGGGACCAGCCAAATAGGGCTCGAAAATTGCGACTTAGACCTCTGTATTATGCCCTGGTCCAGCATTTCCTTTATTTGCTCCTGCATTATCTTTTTCAATTGGTGTGGGTACCTTCTAGGTTTCACGTAAACAACTGTACCTTCAGGGAGTTCTATTTGGTGTTTGACCCTACCTGTAGCTGATAACCTCTGTCCTTCACTATAGAATACTTTTTCAAATTCTTTCATTAATTCACTCACCTGATGTTCTCCTGGTATCACTTTTCCACAGTTTACCGTTATTCTCTTCCCTGGTTTAACTCTCCCTTCCACGAAGTATTTCCTTTTTCCTAGTTTAATGTCCCACTTCCCTCTTTTACACTCAGGTTTTGCATTGATTCTCTCCAAAAAGTCGCACCCTAGAATAACTCCATATTTCTGGGTCTCTAAGTGGGTCACATGCACTTTCATCTCCAAGGTCTCTCCTATTAATTCTCCCATCTCTACCTGTAATTCGCCTACCAGGCTCTTCCTTCCTGCCATGGTGACCAAGGTGCAGTTGCACGGTGTCAGCCCTGAATAATTGTCCATCCTTTTTGCCACTTCATTGTCCATAATTGTGCTATCTGACCCTGTATCTACCAAACACTTAGTCTTCCATTTGGGAAAAAAAATATAGGGAGCTTACCTCTTATGCTATTCCTCTGTTGCTCGCCTATATACCTCTCGCCTAACCTTCAATCCTTCTTCCTCTTCTCTCGAATAGCGATCCTCCCACCACGAGTCTCTTCCAGTGAAGGCCACTTCCCTCGCTCGTGCTCGTGTCGTTCTATCGATGTCTCTTGCTCCGACCCTGTTGACTCTGATGAGCTCCCGTCCTCTGAAGAGCCTTCCCCTTTTTGTCTTCTCCTGCCCCACATCTTCTCCCGCCGGGTTGTGTTAACTTCCATGGGCTCATCTCTTGGTGTTGGTCTATACTGTTTCGTTCGTGGTCTCTCCTTGCGATATAAATACGGACACTCTCGCGCGAAGTGACCGAGTTCACCACACTCCCAACATCCTCTTCTTACTGGCTGCTCTCTTCGCTTGTAGCCTCCCACTGCCTCATAGCTGTTCCTCCTGGCTTGAGATCTTCTCTCTTCAAAACGTCCCCGTGGCTTCCTCTCCTGTGAATACCTCCTTGTCCTCGATCCTCATAGGCTCTTGCTCTGAATTGCCTATCCTGAGGTACTCTCCTCCTGGTCACAACTGCCCATCCTCCTTCTGACTTCCCTCTGTATATAACACCGTTATCTTCTCGGTCCATTTCTTCCTCCCGGATGGCATTAATTGTCTCCTCGAGACTAGTGGGCTTCATGATACGGAGGGCCATTCTCACTCGTTCTGGAGCTGCCTTGAGGAGAATTTCACTGGCTATCTCTTCATATATCGTCGTTCTCCATTTCGCTTCTTGACTGTCTGTGCACTTTTCATTTATCTTCATAGTTAATTTCCTTGTCGCATCCCCCAATCTGCGCCCGAACTCAGCGCAGGTCTCACCATTCTCCTTCCGCATTTCAAAAATTTTTAGCGCACTTCTAGCTACAGGCTTTGCGGCTCCAGCATATCTGTCCTTAAGGGCTGCTCGCACCGCACTCCACTCCGCACAAAACGTAAGTCCTAACTCCAGCATCACCGTAAGGCTGACCCTGGCGAGGAAGTAGGTCTTGATGTTCTTGTCTGTAGCTGGGTCTAGTTGAGTTGTGACTAACTGCTCGTTGATGGAGTCCATTCTCTCTATGAACAAGTCCAACTCTCGAGCATCACCCTCGAACCTCTTTATCGAATCTAATAGGTTCATCAGGTACCCTGCTTTTGCTACTCTCGCTTGTTCTATTTTCACTGCGAGCCTAACATCGGCTCCTGTTGTCTGTTTACTCGTCATGTTGGTTTCTACACTGGACACAACACTACACTATTAAACAGTTGGCGAATGATCCCGGGTTTCGGCACCAGTTACGCGTGTCCGAGTAATGAATAGGTTTTTAAAAAAAAGGAATTTAAATAAACTAGCTCGCACGTGATTGAAGACAAGAATCGAGTTTATTAGTCAGCTCCTTCTGTTTATAGGAGAGGCAATGTTGATACGGACTTCAACCCTCTAGTCTCTCGCGGGCCGGCGTCTCTCGCGGGCCGGCATTACTTATATATATATGAATGATCAAACCACAATAAGAAAATTAGAAAACAAGACTAAGATCTTTCAACCGTAACAAGCGGTCTTCGTCAGAGTCAAAAACCCAACTGAGGGAAGAGTGGTATATTAATAGGGTGAAAGCGCAGGAAAAGACTAATGTCCAGAAAGGGATGTTTGGGGAAACAAAGGAGTACACTTAGAAAGAGTAAAAAACTATCCGGAGCTGTCAACCCTCTTTGAAGAGGCTATTGCCCTCCTAACGAAAGTATAAAGTTTGAAGAGACCGTTACTAATGTTTATAATATTCGATCTATTAAATTTAATTAGAGACGATTCAATAATATTTCTTAACAAATTTGATTTTTCATAGGTAATAAATTTAGCTCCTGTCCAGTCAATATGATGATTTTCATTTTTTATATGCAAGAATAAGGCTCTACTTACGTTGTATTGGTGTTGTTTTACACGTGTCTTTAATGATTTACCAGTTTGACCAATATAAATTTTATGGCAATTTTTGCACGGAATTTTATAAATACCAGCGGACTCCAATTCGCTGGGAGAGTTTTTTATTAATATATTACCCACATTATTACATTACTCAGTTGGGTTTTTGACTCTGACGAAGACCGCTTGTTACGGTTGAAAGATCTTAGTCTTGTTTTCCCATTTTCTTATTGTGGTTTGATCATTGATTGTTATTTCACGTGTTTATGTGAAATCTTTAGATATTTTATATTATTATATATATATATATATATATATATTTGTTTGTGATGGCAGCAGTTCGGGAAACTAGAAAACATCAGTAAGAAATTAGTCAACGCAGAAGCTGGCGCTAACTTTATTTTTTTTTCTTATGAAAAATATCACTTGACCAACTCGCATTTTGATTATAACCGATTGCCTCAAAATTTGACTCGGAGGGATCAGTTTTATAAGTTTCAAGCATAGTCCCGACACTATTAAATAACTGTGTTGCACAAGTTTTTTTTTTGAAAAAAATGTTAAACGCTTCAATGTTTGACGTGTAATTAAACTCTGCAGTTTCTACCCTGTTTCTTTTACCTTTTACTTTTCCCAATTTGTCTTAAAAAGTTTCTGAAGCTTTTTTACTTTATTCTCTTGCCCTATTAATGGCTGGTCTCATTCCTCTTTGTTTAATAGGGATAACCAAATTCATTCATTCGAAAAATATTTATACATTTTTTTTAATACCTCTAAAGAGTTTTCAAATAGTTTTTGTTATAGTCTAAACTTGCAATTATTATTTTGTTTTTAAAAGTTATGAAAAGCCTTGCAGATATGAGAAAGAAAGAATAGAAATGAATTTAGTTGTTATCAAAATATTTTCAACTTTATGTAGAGACACCCTTCTCTCAAATATAAATTAGAGCCTTAATGAAGTACCCATATCTGATGTCGACAAGAAATGAATTGGATGTTGAAAATGGCCTCCTAATTAGTGTGAAATAAAAACTAACTTCTTGAGTCAAAGCAATTAATGGCAAATATTTTGACAAAATATCTATAATGAATAATTTCAAAGGAAAAGTATAAACTCCTGATCAGTTAAGAATTTGATTCTTTACACATTTTTAAGAAAAAAAATAATGTTTTTCTTTCATGCCATCAAAGTTTTAAAAATTTCCAAATAAACGGGTAGATCATATGTGGAAAATATGCTATGTCGATACTTGTCAATATTGACTTACCAGTGATGAAAGTGTTGCAAATGAGCGTTTTATAATACTTTTTCCTCAATTGGTGATTTTTTAATAACTCAATGTTTTGAATTTGATTAAATTATAAAATTAAGAAATATGAATTAATTGATAGTTACACTTTGAATTGAAAACAGACGGTCCGAACGGACAAATAATTAAAGTTACAACTAGAGAACACAAGAAAAAGGACGAACACTCACGAATCTCGATAATTTCGGCGTCTTGCCGTCTTCAGGAGAGTAGAAAGAAAGAAAATAAAAGGAGAAAGAATGAAGGAACGGAGACGTAAATGCGTCCACTGGTTTTACATCGACCAGTGGACGCATTTACGTCTCCGTTCCTTCATTCTTTCTCCTTTTATTTTCTTTCTTTCTACTCTCCTGAAGACGGCAAGACGCCGAAATTATCGAGATTCGTGAGTGTTCTTCCTTTTTCTTGTGTTCTCTAGCTGTAACTTTAATTAATTGATAGTTATTAATCTTTTCATGCGTCATCATGTATGTTTTTCTTTTTAAATATTGATAACAGTTTATGCATAACACCTGTTTGAATTTAACTGCAATTGACTTACTATGCGATTAAAAGTCCCTTTGCTATGCTTTTTTTGCGGTCACCATAATTTTTATGTAAACATTACACAAGTGTAATGGAGTAGCTGTAGGAAGCTCCTTTATCGTCAACTGCAAAGGGCTGAGCAAATATTTTTTTTTTATTTTATAAAAAGAAATCATTGACTCGTGTTTTCAAATCAATAACACCTAATGCTTTAAAGTATATTACTTACATGTATATAATATTTATCAGAATTCAATCCTATAAAAAAATATAACCTGTAGTAATAGTCAATGCTAGATTCCAGTAAGTGACTGGCTTACCATGTGAGATTTAATTTAAAGTACGGGTATATTTCTTTCACGACTTAGTCTAAACCAGTGTTTCCCAAAGTGGGCGGTGCTTTGATATAGGGGGACGGTAATGCAAAAAAGAGTGGGGATTCTATTTCTATAAATTGAAAATGTTCATGATATATAATTTCTAAATTTAAGTGAAAACACGACATGTAAACTTCTAGGAAACAGTTTCTTAAAATTATTTGTTTTGATAATTCATTTTTATGTTACAAGTATATTCCCACCTAAGTTTCTTTTATAGTGTATTAATTCTTTTGCATAAATATGCTGTGAAACAATATATCTATTAGATTCTAAATGAATATTCGATTAGTAATTATTTTAATTTAATTATTAAAATGTTACTCATTTGGTTATTTAGTCTAGGAATCTGATTATTATTCAAGAGTGTTGAGTTATAGGTTTATGGACCCAAGGAGGCGGTCACTCGAAAAAGTTTGGGAAACACTGGTCTAAACTATGTCGTTAGACCAAGAAGGACTATTAGCCCATGACTAAAAGATCATGACATAACAAAATTGACAGCAAAATGTTTAAGTAAATATATTTTAAAAGGGATGAGTGTATAGACAAAATTAAATTATACATTTTATTAAACATTTCATTCTCAACTATATTTCTTTGAATATTTTAATATATTTTTTTTTAAAATAACCAATAGTTTCTTGCAAAATGATAAAGATTTATTCAATTTTTTTATACTTTAAAATAAAAATAATGTCTTACAATGCAATGTTCAAATAATTATTGTAAATTAAAATGATTATGCTTGGTGTTTGACTGAAAATGATAAACATTATTCTACGTAACTATAATTACTTGCTCCTTAGATATTGCCGAAGTGCGTGACTTGCTTTCAAAACTAGGTTTTTTCAAATTGAACGAAAAAAACAAAAGAGACAAATATCAAAACGAAAGACTAAAAAGTGTTTTAGTGCAATAAGGAACAACACTGTTATTGATTGCCCTGGAAATGAAAATATATTACCTTTACTTTTTCTTGAAACATTTTTTTTTCTGAAACAGCAATTAAGTGGAAATTGTCTATTTCATTGTTTTAAAGAAAACCAGGTGTAATCAATTTGACTCTAAGTTGAAATAAAAAAGAGAATAATTTTCATTCTTTGATATCAAGTAATGAGGGGTGAAAGTTACAAATTTAATTTCATTTATAAAAGAAGTTGGAAATCTTTATATTCTAGATGAAGAATGCTACGTTTATACATGACAAACTCTCGACAACTTTCTTTCAAAACTCTGAAGAACTTATCACTTTTTTTTTGCTTTTTGATTTTTTGCCAACAACATTTTTAGTCATACTTATTCATTTAGCGACTTGTTTTTTTATCTGTAACTGATATTTTTTTCTAGGCTAATCGAATAATTATTTAATCACTTTTAAAAAAATGCTATCTGTCAGATATTTTTTAAGAAATTTAAAAAAAAATATTCTAAATACAGATTAAAATGTATCTAAATTAAATTCTTAATTTTAAAAAATAATATTAATTTGCAGTATCTCCAACCTTATATTAATTACTTTTATTATATGAAATATGTGATCTTTTTATTTTAAGTTTAGAAAAATACTCGTAACTAAATATCTTAGAGAATAACTGGTCTATAATGAATCATAATAAAGAATTGTGAATCAAGCAAATTGAATACTTGATTTTAAATTGAAAAGCTTGTAAGGAGCGTTCAAGATGGTTTGAAATAGAGGTTATTTCAATTAGAATAACGTACTACTAGTCAAATAAACAAGTCTAGAGTTCAACTGAAAAGAGAAAATTAAATTCAATTGATTCCTGTTAAGACAGATGAATTATGAGGTCGGTCTACAGTAAATGTAGGGCAGTAACTCTGACTGACTGAAGTCAGAATGATACAAAAAGATAAATGAATAAAATTTTAAACGTAATTTAAATTTCACATAGAACGAGTTCAATTATGAAGTTCTTTAAGTACATTGATCACTAAAGTTTAATATTAGTCGTTGAATTGTATTTTGAAAGTTTTTGTCAGGTTTGAATAAACTCATTAATGCTGACATTTCAACGTATATTTACAATCAACAAGGCAACTAGCACATGTTTTACAATAAGCGCTACTATTTTAAAATTTACTGAAATATCCACTACTTATGATATTGACAACGGTTCCTCTTTTATCATAAAAGTACAGATATCAATATTTTCTTTACCAGGGAATTTAAATTATGTTTGAATTGCTTTGAGGAAAGACCGGTAATAGAATTATGGCGCTCAGACCCAAAGAACACAACAGTCTAAACAACGGCGTAGCAAGGAGGGCGTTGGGGGGGGGGGGGGGGTTGGCACGTGCCAAAGGGCGGTAATTTGATGGTGTAAAAATAGAAAAAAAAATTAAAGTCATAAAAAACTAACAAAAAATCTGCTATTTTATAACGAAATAAGTTTTTAAGGTCGTACATTTATCATGTTTTATGTGTGTTTAAACAGATTTTTAAACTGTTTTTAAACAGATTTTTCAACTGTAATATTTGCGAATTAAAAATTAATTTATTTAAAAATTTTTCAAAACGATTTTTTTAAAGTGGTTGAAAGATTATTATATTTATTTGCGTAAGCCAGTTAATTTAATTTAACAATTTTTTTATGTTTTGAATTATACGTTTTTTTAAAAAACTTTAGTTTTCTTTGATGACAACTATATATGTATGTGGGGGAGTACTATAATAAGATGTATATCTGCGACTACTAATAGCAGTCTAGAATTAGATCCTTGATTGTAATTCTATGATGATAATATTTTGAGGACTTACTGAAACTCCAGGACTTACTGGAATTTGGAAGGTTAGCGGATTATGAACGGTGAATGGAAGGGGGGGGGGGGCAAAGCTTACGACCGCCCAGGGCGGCAAAAATGGTTCCTACTCCATTGATTCGAATTGATATAAGGAAAGACCTAGGGCAACAAAATATAACCAAAATAATAAATTGAAATATGCACTCGATTAGCTCTCACGAGGGTTTTCCTCGTGGGCAAGCAGACCTTTTGATTTCCATGTGGGTATCCATCGACGTCCTCGTCACGAGAGTGGGTAACAGGTTACGCTGATTGCGTAGTCTGGCTAACAGGCGGAAAGCATTGTGACCACTGTCATTACATGCAGCCTAGACGGTCTCCGTAAGACATTAGGCCCCTGCAGTCTCTTGTCAGCTTCCTCATCTCCCGTCATTGCTTCCGCACTCGTGGTGGCTGATGTTTTCACCCAGGAATGGTAGACGTAAATATAATATCATACTTCTTGGATATGTAATATTCTATTTAGGTTTAATATTAATAATAGGGATATGTTTAGTAGCCCTTCATTCCTGGAGGTAGTAAAGTTAGTGATACACTTATCAATATATACCCCTATTTTTGTCTATGTCACCATTCTAACGGTTCCAAGAACATCTTACGAACTACGATGGATTTCCCTATTTCTAATACAGATTATTTTATAAATTAAAACAAATATTTTATAAATATGGCATTATTTCCCATACAATGGTTTGTTTATTTATATTATAAAAGCATTTAAAACAAAATCTACACTTCCTTTAACATTGTAAATGACAAGTTAACTGGATACAAAATAGATGAAAGAAAATGTCAGTAGCTCTTGGTAACGGCCATAGGTAGAACTTCATTCAATTAAATAAGTTTTAACTCTGCTTCATACAGTTAGATATTGTCACGTATCATCAAGTTGCAAACTCTAATAGCTTTCGCTTCTCAGAGGTGAACACTAATATTCAAAGGGCTAAATGATTGAGTAGGTGGTAACATTTAGTTAATAAACTCATTTACCTACGATCAATATACGAATGTTAAATGTTTTGTATTTAACCCAAGTTCAAAATAACAATTTGTAATAAAAGGGTAATTCTAAAAAAAAATTTTTTTCATGAGTAAAAATTTAAAAGTAAATATACTTTTACTTTAGAAAAATATATAAGTCTTCAGTCTTATTTATAACATTATAATATATTTATTTTTAGAAATAACACTGGCCAACAAAAAAAAAAAATTTCGCCTTGTGCTGAAAAGATGTTTGACAGTTTTTACCTAATTTAAATGCGCTGATTCTAGAAATGCCATCGTTTTTTCTCTATCAGGTCTAGCTTTTCTGCTATGGCATACCTCTCTCTGTAGAAAGGAGATAGCAAATCAATGATGCAATATTTTTGCTTAACTTTAAAACACATGTTCATTGATCACACCGAAATATTTGCAATACATTTCGATTTCAATGTACGAGTATATTGCCCAGAAATATGGCAAAACACATTTGGTTTGTTTAAGGAATGTCGCCTAGGAAAAATGTTGCCTTGCTTAATTTTTACTCCAAAAATTCGCAACGCAAGTACAAGCTTTAAGGTTTGTGATGTCATAACCATTTAGCATTGATCACAATAACAACTTACAATTGTAATTATGACGCTAGAATGTATTTAGAAATATGACTAAGTTTAAGATAAAAGAAAGTATTAAAATGCAAACACCTCAATTTCTTAACCTGATGAGAAAAAATTAGTATGATTTTCGGAATCAGCAATCAATCCTAAATTAATCTAAATCAGCTTACACATTTTGACGCAAAAAAATTTTCTGACCAGTGTAATAATTATATGCAACACTATAATAGAAATCCTCGCCAGAAAAAAAAGTAGAAAAAATAAATGAAAGTAAAACTAAGACTCGTTCAAAATGTTACTCGTATAACAGAAGGTGTAATTAATGGCTTCATATTGCATAATTTTATTCAAACTCTCATGAAACTCATAAAGTTATCTAAAAGTATAGACAATGTTTCTGAAAAATAATTGAAATATTTCCATATCAATTAAATCAAAATTTATGGCGATATAAAATGATAGAAATAAAGAAGCTGAAGTGGCCTACTCTCAGCTATACTATAGTTAAATTAGACTTAACAAACTTGTTGACAACCAACTGATTTTTTGTTTTGTTTTTGGCTATACAAACATATTACATAATTGAATTACATGTTGCCTCGTTAACTCCAACTCAATACACTGCTGTAACTAAATTTAACTGCAGATTTTAAGTTTTTTAATAACTTTCATAGAGATACATAGAGAAATAACCCTCACTTTTATAGCTTTCAAAATGGCTTGACAAAATTGTTTATACATTTGATGGTTATTGGCTCAAATATAGATATAATGTGATGAGAGGTTTTTACCTCTTTTAGGTAGAGATTCTCCATTCTTTGTTAGATGCCAAATACACCGCTTGTATTCATAATATCTTTATAAATAAAATAATGATTTTGTCTGTACATTGCTTAGAACTGACTCATATCAAGTTTTCTTTACGTTTCATACATTGGAGAAACCGAATCCACCCTTAGAAAAATTTCTGTCGGTTTGTCGGTTTGTCGGTTTGTCGGTTTGTCGGTTTGTCCGCAAAACTTTGTCACAGGTAAACTCAGCTACCATAAGACATATAAAGCTGAAACTTTTACAGTAGATTTGTGTAGGTCTAACTTAAAATATAGGCTATGAATTGATTGGAAATTCAACGTAGAAGTGAAGTTATGGACGTTTAACGCAAAAATGTTTGTCACAAGTAAACTCAGCCACCATAAGACATAGCGAGCTGAAACATTGACACTGGATTTGTGTGTGCCTAACTTAAAATATGGGCTCTAAATAGATTATTAATTCAGTACAGAAGCGAAGTTATGGGGCTTTTAGCTGTATTTTCCTAACTTCACAGACAAGTTTGTTTTGAAAATACACAGGTGTGACAAGTAGGTATTGTTAGTTGATTTTAATTTCAATTGAGCATATGAATATATTGCGTATTTGACATCATTGAAATGGTGTTTCACAGAGTTAAGGATGTACTATCTATTGAGAATAAATGTTTTGTAAACGAGCAATTCTCAACTCTTAATATGAACAGGGAGGAAAAATCAACAAACAAGTTCTTACGCTATATGAAGCCGAGGAAAGAACTTACAAGTCAGTAAAGAGATTGGATTAGTGACGAAGAAGCAGTTCATTATCTAATTGAATTTCTTGACTCTGAATTTATTTCTCCTGGACTGCCTGCTCATGAGTAAAAACTTAAAGTAGAGCACCAATCATGCTACAATTTAGTAGCAGTAACAAATTTCATGTTACGAAACATGAGTGCCCCAAAACTGTGCCACGGGACACGACTCTGAGTTCGTTCTCTACACAGATATGCCATAGAGGCGGACATAATGACTGGATGTGGTATTGGGGAGTCTGTGTGTATACTTCACATACCATTGATTCCGAGCCACTGTCTGTTTACGTTGAAATGATTGCAAAGTCGGGTCAGAGTCTATTTCGCAATGACGTTAACTAAGTCGCAAAGGGAGACTTCATCTAACGCAGGAATACAAGGTAGCAAAACCAAGTTTTTCTCACATGGTCAAATGTAGTTTACATGCTCAACGGTCAGAGGTTTCAACTCTTTCTTCTACCATGAACCTGAAGGACAGACAGCTAATGTAGTGTATAAGCTGGAGGCATTTGTTTAACACTGTAGTAATAATGGTATTTTCTACTATTCTATAATTTCTAATGACATTTTGAAATACCAAAAATGACGGAACTTCTGATTCCTCCGTGGTATAGCCGAAAGGCAATAGGCACACGGCAATAAACCAAAACAGGAACTTCTGATTCCGTCAAAGACGGGTACGTTTGCTATGTATTATATATAACTGTCAACTTTTTTTTAATTTAATATTTGCTTAATAAATACACTGGTAATAATGTAAGGTATGGGACCAGAGTAGCCCAGTGGCTTGCGTGATCGCCGATGACAGTAGTGCAAATGTATTATAAATAAATGTAACAAACAAATATTTTTTTGAATTTAAAATGTGGATAATATAAAAGATGTTAATAAAGTAAAGGGATCTAGCCAGGGTTGCCAGTAGCTTGCTTGCTCGCCGATGACAGTAGTGCAAATGTATTATAAATAAACACAACAAAACTATTTTTTTTTAATTTAATATTTGCGTAATATAAACACTGGTAATAAAGTAAGGTATGGAACCAGAGTAGCCCAGTGGCTTGCGTGCTAGCTTTTGACTGGGAGCACGTTAATTAGAACTAACTCATTTCAAGTTTTCTTTACGTTTCATACTTCAGAGTAGCCACATGTACCCTTAGAATAATTTCTGTCTGTCGGTTTGTCCACAAAATATTGCTACCATAAGACATATAAAGCTGAAACATTGATTGTAGATTTGTGTATGTCTAACTTAAAATCTAATCTTTGTATACAGAGGCTTTTTTTTAGCACTGTACTAATAATGGTATTTTCTACTATTCTATAACTTCTAATTGTAGTATTAGTATAATACTATAATTGATATTTTGGAATACCAAGTATAATAGAATTTTTGATTCCGTCAAAGACGGGTACGTTTGCTAGTTTGCCTATAAAGCTGAGGATTGCAGTGCACAAATGCTTCAGAATACTGGTTATTTGGTTCCAAACATTTCCAATCTGTTTAGTCACTCATTCCAGCCATTCCATGTTCTCTATTACATTCCATGTTCCATAGATCTCTATTATTGAAATCAGAAAGCATTCAATTCAAGTGATTGACTGGAATCCAGTTGTGTTAACTTGACGCTCCTTTAAAATAATCTACTTAGACTATTGTATCTAGTCCAATAGTATCTCTAGTCCAACTTAAAGGCCACACTGTTAATTTTTTTTTATTGTTTAAACCGATCTTCTAGCGGGTGATAACGTCAGCCGTTTACAGGCTTTTTGTTTGATCGGTGATTCTACAGGTTTTACATTGGGAGACCTAATGTTTTCTAACTCAAGTACATTTCGAGTAGGGATCTTTAATGATTGCCTGACATCGTACAGATTCGGAACCGACGGCTTAACATTCTCTTGGAGGAACGCCGTACTAAGATTAATGCACCTCCCGCGTGAATAAATCGAGGGCAGGGTGGGGATCGAACCCCAGACTACCAGCCCAGAGGCAAGAAGGTTAACCACTTACCCCTAGCTAACCTGGCCCCTTATTTCTTATTTTTTTTGATATTTCATCTACCGTAGGAGTCATTTAGAGAAAGTTAATCATTTTGGATTGTAGTCTTACAATCCTGTAGGTAGTACAGATAGTGATTGATCAGCCTTACACACGCTTATAATAAACAGTGTATATCACACCATCGAAGCATATGGTATCAATCGTTTTTCTGCAATAGTAATAACACTTTTGTAAATCCAAAGGAAAGATTTCGTGTTAAGACTCTACCTTTCTCGAAATAATCTCTTACAATAAACAGTGTGTTTGTTCCCTTTATGTGTGCTGCACAGCTTTTCCAATTTAAGCTTTCATCTGAGCAACTTCAAAGAGTATGTTCGTATATGAAAAAATCTTTTTTCTAGAAAGCTTTAAGGAAGGTTTAGGTGGATTTGTACCCAGACATATCTGGGTACAGATAATGTGGTAAGATTTTTTAATCATCTGCGTGAAGAATATAAAGGGAAGAGTGAAGGTCGAAGCAGGATCTGCTAGTCCAGAAGTGGGATCGCAAACCACTGGGCTGCACTCGACCTTTCATTTTATAGCTAAGAGGTCTAAAGAATTTTAACTGTTTAAAATCAGCATTTTCAACCAGATTTGCATTAAATTTGCAATATGTTCGCCTATTAAAAGTGAAAGGAACTTGTTTGAGATAAACATCGACTTTAACAATACTGAATTAAAGCTTTCTATACATAGAAAGCCAAGTAACAAGAATGTTCCCTAATCATAAGGAAGGAATACCTTGAATGAAGCAAAGATGCTACAATCAGATCCCTCGATCATGGAACATACAAACTATATCATCCTGAAAAATATTCCATCAGGATGTTTCCTTAACGAAAAACAGTATTAAATAATAATGGTTACTTCAACAAACACTTGATTGGTTCATTGTAGTTATAGCTAAAAAAATGACGATAAAATATCAACCAAAGCATATAAACTTTATTAAAAAAAACCTTAAATAATGAAGAATAACTTATTGATGAACCAATACCAAAAAATATTGGTAAAAACTAAAGCATGTTAACACTGAAGATAAGGTGGGAGTATGACTTACTACTAAAACCCAACCATTACTAAAATAATTATTTATATTAGAAAAAGAGAAAACCATCATACCTCATATGATGTACTTAGAGTCGTTGAAGCGCTGTCGGACGTTGTCCATCTTCGATCGCAACTAACTTAAGGAGCTGTTTTCAAGAGGCTATGTATCAAGTCCTTGCTCCTTATATTATATATCATTTAATAGTTCATTGGGTTAGTTTGAATTGAAGATCAACAACGTCGAAAGTACTCCAACGACTCTAAGGACATCTCACGAGATGTGGCGGTTTTCCCTATTTCTAATATAAATCATACTAATCTCAGTAGTAATAACAATATACATGTATTTAAAATAATTTCGTTATTTAGTACCGGTAAGTATTCTAACTGAAAGAAGCTAATATAGTGTATGGGCGCACATATAACAGGAGCAGCGAGGTTTCTTGCAAAATCACATACATTGAAATGACAACTTCTTTATCCAGATGACCTGCTTGCAATTTTTTTGCTGGTACATCAGGAACATATTCTTTAATGTAAATGGCACGATAAATGTCAAGAGACCAACATTAATTGAAAAAATCTGGAGTGGCTTACACTCAACTAAATAAGTAAACAGGGGGCCAGGCTAGCTCATTGGTTAACGTACTCACCTCAGATCTGGTAAGTCGAGGGTTCGATACCCACCCGGCCATCGATAAATTCACGCAGGAGGTGAATAAATCTGAGTACGTCGCTCCTAGGAGAAGACGTTAAGCTGTCGGTACCGAGCCTGTACAATGTCAGGCACTCGTTAAAGATTCCTAATTCTAAATATACTTGAGTTAGGCAAAATTTAGGACTCCAAATGTAGAATTACCGATCAAACAAATGACCGTAACGGACTGACGTTTTCAATCCGATAGGAGATCGGTTTAAAAAAAAACAATATCACACTTCTTGACAACTTGAATTATCATAAAAGTAGTATCCGTTCTGTAATATAGAACTGAAGAGTACATTCCACATAATTTAATAGTACCCAATGAAAATACTGAGGTAATGTGAAAAAACGGTCCAGGCTAGTGTCCTAGTAGAAGAAAAGGGGGTGTTTTAGTTGGTAGTCTGGTTTATTTGGAAGCCCAGCACTTCATACCAAAAAAAAGAAAAAAGAAAGGAATCTAATGTTTTAAGATTAAATTTCCTTTTTTGATTTTCCCTATAATTTCATCCATTTCTTTTGTACAGTATACTGAATGATATATTGTATACTTTCTTAGTATGTATATGAAAGTAAGTATAGTATGTATGAAAGTATATATCTTATATCATATATTCATTATTATTCAAGTAACATTTCGCTTCATTTCGTTATTAGTTTTATCCAAAAAAATTTTCATATTAATATTTTTTAAAACAAGTGATGCTACAAACACTATAGTAGTTTGTAGTGTTGAAAAATATTTTTAGCAAAACAGATTGTCCACAAGTATTTTGAAGTTAAATTGGCAAAAATGACAGTGAGATGATGAAAAGTGTTAATGAAGTTGAGAGTTCAAGTTTGATTAAAATCTCGCTACCCCAAGGTCAACCAACTTGTCGGCACACAGATTTATACCGTGTTCAATCACCCCGCATTAATACACTCAATCAACTTGTAAATAATACATTTTTGTAGTTTAGGGTAAAAAAAAAAGAGAAGAAATTAAAAAAGTTACCTTTTTTCTATATTATAACTTAATTAATGGACCAAATATTATTTTTCGTATTGAAGAAAGTATTAAGTCTTCACACAAAAAAAAATATTATAGAAAAACTAAACAACGCGTTTTGAACACTTGATGGTCTTCTTCAGGTTACATCTGCTCTACTGGGGTGGTTATTCGGTGGGTGAGACCAAGCATGGACTCTTGCTTTAGCTTTTTAAAATAAACTTCTTTCTGTGGAGACTTAATACTTTCCTCAATATGAGTAAATATCACAGTATAACAGAATGCACAGTTAATGAATTATTTTTCGTTATATTCTCCATGTGGAGTGGCCACCATGTGGTCACAACCACTCCCATATGGAGTCTCCATGTGGAGTGGCCACCATGTGGTCACAACCACTCCCATAAGGAGTCTCCATGTGGAGTGGCCACCATGTGGTCACAACCACTCCCATATGGAGTCTCCATGTGGAGTGGCCACCATGTGGTCACAACCACTCCCATATGGAGTCTCCATGTGGAGTGGCCACCATGTGGTCACAACCACTCCCATTGGAGTCTCCATGTGGAGTGGCCACCATGTGGTCACAACCACTCCCATATGGAGTCTCCATGTGGAGTGGCCACCATGTGGTCACAACCACTCCCATATGGAGTCTCCATGTGGAGTGGCCACCATGTGGTCACAACCACTCCCATATGGAGTCTCCATGTGGAGTGGCCACCATGTGGTCACAACCACTCCCATATGGAGTCTCCATGTGGAGTGGCCACCATGTGGTCACAACCACTCCCATATGGAGTCTCCATGTGGAGTGGCCACCATGTGGTCACAACCACTCCCATATGGAGTCTCCATGTGGAGTGGCCACCATGTGGTCACAACCACTCCCATATGGAGTCTCCATGTGGAGTGGCCACCATGTGGTCACAACCACTCCCATATGGAGTCTCCATGTGGGTGGCTTTTGTTTAAGAATGGATCGCCATCTTTTATTCTGGTCAACCACTTTGGTACTCCATGTCATTACTCCTGTTCGTAAATACAAAGTCGCACTAATGTCTGGGTGGACACTTTCATCAATGCACAATGCCAAGGTAAGAAACAAAAGCATTCCGAACTGATAATTGATTCTTATAAAATGATGTACTATAATAAGATGAAAGTTTAGACTAATAAGATCAGTTTACAATTAGAGCTTTCATTGTAATTCCATGAAAATAAATATTTTGAGGACTTTCTTGACTTTTGAAATTTAACGGATTATCAATGACCACCGGTATGTGTGAAAATGTTACGACCGCCCAGGCGGCAAAAATGGAGTTAAAGCCAATGTTGTTAATGTTGTGAAGCAAAAATACTGTTCAGTGTTTGACGAACTGAAGTATTAAAGGCTGTTTTAAAAGCAATTACTAATTAGATAATATGTATTGATATTGAGAAGATTGGATAGAATTGAAGAATATAATATCAGATTCATTTTTATTAGGACGATATATATGGTTTATATATATATATATATACTACAATTCGTTTCCATATTGTGGAAACTAAAGAAAGCATAAGCCACAAAGAAAAAGTAAAAAACACAGAAAATATATGCTCTAAGGCCTTTGAAATTTATGTTATCAGAGAGCAACTAAAGATTAATAACAAATTTTTTTTGTTTGTTATCAATCCTTAGTTGCTCTGTGATGAAATAAATTTGAAAGGCCTTAGAGCATATTTTCTGTGTTTTTTACTTTTTTTTTTGTGGATACTTTCATATATATATATATACATATATATGCTTTTAAAAACTGGATGACTGTTTCCATTTGGTTCAATTTCGTAATTTGGAAAAATATAAGACGAAATTGAACCAAGTGGAAACAGACATCCCGTTTTTAAAAGCATGGATTGAAGAAGGGCTGCTACAAAATTTTACAAATATACATATAAATATATAAAAAATTCAATAATATGTCAACCGTTGGATAGAATAGGTGTATAATGTAATCGGGATTGGGTCAATTTTCCAGGATCAAAATCAATCTCTCAATGCCGACGCTTCGGTTTTATTTAAAACCTTTTTCATAGGCCTACAAACAAAAGGATGATATATTATACGGTTGATATATTATTGAATTTGTTATATTTTGGGTTTATATAAATAATCTTTTGTTTGTAGGCCTATGAAAAAGGTTTTAAATAAAAGCGAAACGTCGGCATTGAGAGTTTGATTTTGATCCTGGAAAATTGACCGAATCCCGATTACATTATACACCTATAAATATATATATATATAATTATATATATATATATTATATATATATATATATATATATTGAAAGATTAACAGAAACACAACAAAGACTCACTTTTATATTTAACCGCAATGGCAGGTCGTCCTCACGATTTTAAGTGAATTGACGGTGTACGACAGACAACTATGAACTCACAGGGTGAGGGCTAAAAGCAGTGCTGCCGTATAGGAGACAAATAAAAAGGAACTAGGAAGTCGACAGTACAACTAGAAATGAATATATAAGGTTTTTGAAAGGTAGAAAAAGGTTAAGAAACAATAATAAAGAAAATATACAGAACGATCCTAAGTCCAGAAAAAATAGCCAAACTCCATAAATAAATGTTTAATTTTATTAAAAAATAAATCAAATGAAAACTAACGATTTAAATTCAAGCCAGGATTCAAGCGTGCTCCAGGATTCAAATATTGGCTTCCTCAGAAGCTTTTAAAGTAATGGTCTGTTATCACTGGGACTTGTTAAAGAACTTGGACTTGAAACAATCATTGAAGGGAGATGGTGGGAATTTTCGTGAGTGGCGACGGGAGACTGCTGCGTTACCAACCGAAAGGCCTATGATTATTCATCCGAAGGTTTCAGCATCATAGATGCTAAACGGAGTAAAAAGCATCACCATTGGTGTACAAATTCAAGAGGTAAACGACAGGCACCGATACGAGGAGGACTATGAATAGGGTAAGAATTAAGATTAGTTAGAGACTCAAATGAAGTTACAAATCATAATGGGACAGGTAAGCCATCTCCGACGTCCACAACGTTGTAGGCCACCACTGATTTGGGGATTCTGAATGAAAATTGCCGGCCCGGTGGGAAAATATATTTGAGAGATTGGGCCTCTGCAAAAGGAAATGCGGGGCAAAAGGTAAAAACTGAAAAGGTAGAGGGGGAAGAGGAAGCTGGTTAAAGTAATTTAATATAATTTTCTTAATTTATGGACACCAGGGAAATAATTTGTAAGAAGCGAAGCAGTAGTAGTGGGTTCTCTTCTGTTATTAGTGGAAAAGTTGACATTGGCAGGGATGATTCGGCTATTGATTAAATTGGGGGGATAACCACGCTGAGTGAATTTGCATTTAAGTTTTTGAAGATTAGTTTCCCGATCTTGGATATTATTACAGAGGCGATGAAGACGGATTGAAAGAGACCGCGGGATAGATTTTTTAATATGAGGAGGATGACAACTTTTGTAATGGAGGTAGTTTTGGGCGTTGGTGGGCTTAACGTGAACAGACGTCGTGAAGGTCCCACTGTTAAGAGTGATGTCAACATCTAAGAAAGTTATGTTGTAGGGGGAGGAATGGTGTGTGAAAGAGATAGAGGTGGAGAAAGCTTCGAAGGAAGTGATGAAAGAATCCAAAAGATGTTGGCCGTGCTGCCAAACAAGGAAGATGTCATCAATAAATCTAACATAGAATAGTGGAGAAAGAGGGCAAGAAGCAAGGAACATTTGTTCCAGCTTCGCCATAAATAAATTGGCAAAAGAAGGAGCCATCCTCGTCCCCATGGCGGTACCTCTGGTCTGAAGATAAAACTTACCTTCGAATTGAAAGTAATTATGCCCCAAAACAAAGTCAGCCAGTTTGACAAGGAAATCGGTAGAGGGAGAATGAGGTAGGGGTCTGTGATTAAGAAAATAGCGTAAAGCCTCCAAACCCTCATCATGGTCAATGACAGTGTATAACGACTTCACATCCATCGTGACCATGACAAGGGGGAAGTCAAGCGTCTCAGGAATGGACAGGTTTTTCAGTAAATCAAGGAAATGAAAGGAGTCTCTGCAGTAAGAAGGCTGCATTCTTACAATAGGCTGCAAGAAGGCATCAACGAACGCAGAAACCCTTTCCGTGAGAGAACCATAGCTAGAAACTATTGGCCTCCCGGGGGGCGGAGTAAAAGGCATCTCAAAAAATTTGTGAATTTTAGGGAGTAAGTAAAATTTAGGACAACGTGGATTAGAAGGGACAAGAACGGCTACATCTTCTTTGGAGAGCCCCTCACGGAAAGAAGAGCTCTCCAAAAGTTGGGTTAAGGAATGTTTATAAGAAGGAGTGGGGTCAGATGATAAAGGAAGGTAATAAAGCTGGTCATTAAGTTGTCTCACAGCCTCACGACAATAGTCGTCGTAATTCATGAGAACAACAGAAGAACCTTTATCGGCAGGCATAATCATGAGATTGTTGTCGCTTCTCAGCTCATGAATAGCCCTTCGCTCAGGAGGAGACAGGTTGTCTTTAGGATTTAAGGAGTTCAAAAAAGTAGGGTTTGAAATTTTTTGAAGTAATGAAGTAATGAAGAGTTCGAGTGGGTGGGAAGCAGGGAGGGAAGGGGGTTCATAAGAAGAGAGAGGTTTAAACTGTTTCAGAGAAGAATGGAGTTTAGAGATGACACCTTCATTGCTACTGGCAGAAGACTTCCAAAAATATTGCCATCGGAGCGATTTACCCTACCCTTTCCTCTTCCCCCTCTACCGTTTCAGTTTTTAACCAGTTGCCCCGCATTTCCTTTAGAAGAGCCCCCAATCTCTCAAATATTTTTTCCCACCGGGCCGGCAAACTTATTCAGAATCCCCAAAGCAGTGGTGGCCTACAACGTTGTGGACGTCGGAGATGTCTTACCTGTCCCATTGTTGATTCTGGGTCTTCATTTGAGTCTCTAACTAATCTTAATTCTTACCCTATTCATAGTCCTTCCTCCTGTATCTCCACTGACTGCGTTTACCTCTTGAAATGCACCCAATGTGATGCTTTTTACATTGGTTTAGCATCTACGATGCTGAACCTTCGGATGAATAATCACAGGCTTTCGGTTGGTAAACGCAGCAGTCTCCCTGTCGCCACTCACGCTAATTCCCACCATCTCAGTTTCAATGATTGTTTCACAGTCCAAGTTCTTAAACAAGTCCCCAGTGATAACAGACAAGTTACTTTAAAACCTTCTGAGGAAGCCCACATTTGGCTCCTGGGGGCACGCTCGAAACCTGGCTTGAATTTAAATCGTTAGTTTTTTATTTATTTATTTTTTAATTTTTTATTTATTTTATTTTTTTTAATATTTTTTTTTTAATTTTTAATTGTTCTGTATATTTTCTTTATTTTTTCTTTTCTTAACCTTTTTCTACCTTTAAAAAACATTTTTTTTTTTTTTTATTTTTGCTCTCGACTTCCTAGTTCCTTTTTTATTTGTCTCCTTTGCGGCAGCACTGCTTTAGCCCTCACCCTGTGAGTTCTTCAGTTGACTGTCGTCCCTCCGTCAATTCACTTCTTCTCCTGAGGACGACCGCCATTACGGTCGAAATATTGAAAAGTGAGTCTTTGTTGTGTTTCTGTTTATGTGTCACTGCTTATTTTAATTGTTATTTGTCCTGCCGGACCGTTTTTTTTTCGTTATATATCATAGTATATATATATAATATATTATATTTGAAAGAGTTGGCAGCAGATCTTCATCTAAGCATACATTATTGAAAAGCAGAGCAGATTCTGCATTCACGACTTTTTTAAGTAGCTGTTCTTTTTTCCTAATGACACTTCTATGTTGCAGAGGCAATGCAAATAGTAGATAGTCTGCTAGTTTAGTATAGTAAAATCTTAAAGTAACAAAATAACAGGATACAACTAGAAATGAATATATAAGCGATAACAATAGAAAAGGCGATATAGAGGTAACAATACTAAGAGGTAATAGTAGGTGGCGATCCTAGCGTCCGGGAGGTTAACTAGCCATCACTCCATCCTTGTTAGTTTAATTTTATTGCCAAAGTTTCCTGAAGTCGGTATAATAAACATTTCACTGGATTGCAAGTTAATCTCCGGGCATTTCTACTTTATGTATATGGCTTCTAGGATTTGTAAATGAAGAGGGTTTCTATTAAAGTTTAAAATAGACGTTCCCTCTACAACCATCTTACGCGTCAGGGAAGTGTGGTGTTTTTTCTCAACGTGGGCCTTCAGTGCTCCTGTAGCAAGGTGCATGGTGAGACGCCTTGAGAGTTTCGTCGTAGTCATGCCAATGTATCGGGATGGTAGGGTTGCACAGTCCCCTTCTTTACAAATAAATTGATACACGACATGGCTCCTCTGAACTTCGGTCGTCTCCTTCCTGCAATTGTTTCTTATAAGCAAGTTGCTCGTTTTTTTATTGTTGTATTAAATCATAAGACGTAGCGTGTCCCTTTCGCTCGTCGTCTTCACATGACCCGCTATGATTTGTCTGCTATAGATTTGTCTGAAAATGTCGTTGGGAAATCTACTATTTGCATTGCCTCTGCAACATAGAAGTGTCGTTAGGAAAAAAGAACAGCTACTTAAAAAAGTCGTGAATGCAGAATCTGCTCTGCTTTTCAATAATATATATATATATACATTATTGAAAATGACACCAAATTTAGCTGATACCTGTTTCTTAACAAGTTTCTCAATTTTTCTAAATAACACTCTCGTTATTTCGTCTACACAATAAAGTACATCTCCTATGGTCGACATGTTTCGAATGATCAACATTCATCATGAGGATGTGAATAAGATCTAATGTGAAAACCTGGTTTATTATATACACAGAGAAGGTAGAAGGGGGGGTTTTTTCCATAAAGTTTAAGTATAGTTAGGCGTTAATCTGTGGGGTGAGTGGCCTCCCGGCCTGCGTCGCTACCTGCAAGGGTTACTGGCTAACCCTTAATTTATATATTATATATATATATATATATATATATATTATCAACAGGAAAACGATCCATAAAGGACAACAAACGTTTCAAAATAAACTATAGACACAGATTAAAAATACGAACACACTTACAGTCTCTAATTTTCAGGAGAGTAGAGGTAGGGACACCATGCGTACTTGCGAAGCGACGGTTGGAAACTGTGATTATATATGTACTTGGTATATACAGGTCAGTTTATATGGCAAAAAACGGTATTTCAATCATCGGGATAAAATTTTACAATATTGGAAGAGTATTGAAAGTAAGAAAAGTAACTGCTTTCCTACATTACTCTCGCTTATACATTTATGAAATGAACAACTGGGAATTGAACAAATAAAATTTCCACATCTCACCTCATTTACTGAAAAAAAAACAATAAATCGTACAAATATTTCCGATCAAACTAATATACTGGTATTAACTAAGAAAAAGTTTTATTCTAAAACGCTATTAATTCAATTTAGTTCTGTATTAATGAGATATTCATAGCAATTTGAGGAATGGCTTATTCTAACTTAGTTTACAAACTTGGAAATTCATTGTTTGGTTAAAGATTTGAGGAAACTTAACTCAATAGTGAAATACAATTAATGCCAACTACAATCAACAAAGTAGTTATCAGAGCATGAATACAATTTGGAAGTAACATCAACTACAATAATATCATTTAATTGGCTGTGGAAGTAATGATTGTAAAAGATATTTTAATTAAAAGAATAAATTTAGTGCAAAAAGCATCAATGTACATTTACAAAATTACAGGTAAAAAACACAGGTTGACTGTGTTTAAAATTCTTTCCAAATTTTTATACCTTTTTAGTATACAAAATTGTAACCTGTATTTTATCTGGCTCTATTTTTTCATTATTTGCCTCGTTTTTTCATTATTATCCCGTTTTTAAGTACGGGGATTAAAGGTCTTACATTATTACCTGAAAACTAAGACGAAAAACGTTACTTTTCGTCCCTTGGAGGGGAAACATTATTTTTATCGAGTTTAACGGATTTCCGTTAATAATTTCAAAACACATATGCTTGAGTATTTTGAAATCATTAAATCAAAAACCATGAATGTGCATTTAAAAAATTACAGGAAAAAAGGATAGGTTGACTAAGTATAAAATTGTTTTACAAGGTTTTATATACATTTTCAGTATACAAATTGTTGTTAAATTAAATTATTAATTATTGTTATATACTAACTTATTAATAAATCCCTTTTTATTTATAAGTTAGTAATTCAAATAAAATATACAGCTGGAAAACCTAAATGAGTTTATTTGAAATGAAAGTTGTAAACATGTGTTGTTTTCTTTCTTAAGAGTTAACGTCAGGTTTAAGTTTATCTTTGAGAAATTTAACATTAGCGATTAATGAAGTTGATTAAAATCAACTAATATTAGCATACGGAGAACAAACTGATTTGTGCCTTAAACTAAGAACAAAATTATACCCTTGTTCTAAATTTAGATTATAACGAGAATATCTTATTTATTTGTAAAAATTGCTCATAAGTTTTAGTGACTATATAAAAAACATATACCTAAACGAGGATAATGAATGAGTTATTTACTAGTAAAGCTTCTGCTCTTCATTAATGTTTTCTTTTTTTTTTTTTCAACTTTAAGGAAATTATTGATACAATATGAGCCAATCAGTCCTTGGAACCGAATACAATTTCTTATGGAATGCTGGATTGCTATATTCTGTACTGATACATATTCAGCCCTAGAAAATGCATCAGGTGTATGCTATCTCTATTATTCAAATGGCATAGCAGTGAGGTAGATAGGTATCTACCAGATTCAACCTACATGAATGGGTTTGCAGATAGTGGTGTCCAAGGTGGGGTAACTATGGTAGTGATGGTTTCCCCCGAGAAGTCCATCTCTCTCTCTATCAGGTACATATATTGACAGTTCCTCCCTTCCCTTAAGTACAGTAAATCTCTACTTTTGTAGATAAATAAATAATATGCAAGGAAACACTATATGTCTGAGCATAAAACAAACTTATCAAAAAAATACATTTTTTAACACACGTATTGACACATCGTACTGACTAACGGTTGTGCTGTTGCTGATCGTGTTCAGTCGCCGCCCTGCTTCCTGCGGGACTTTCGCCTCTTGATGACGACGGATGTCGAAATAGAGAAGTGAGTTATTCCTCTGTCTATCTGTGTGCTACCTTCATCTTAATTCGTTTATATACATATATAGATTGATATAGCTTCTCGACCACTGATTTACAAAGCTCAAAGAAGGGGTTCTTGAGAATTTTGGTCTACAAGATCAAAATCGTCAAGAACCCCTTCTTTGAATTATATATATATATATATCACTGCTTTAGCCATCTAACCAGAGAGTTCTTCAGTTTGCTGTCGTCCCTCCGTCAATTCACTTCTTCTCCTGAGGACAACCTCAATAATGGTCGAAATATTAAAAAGTTAGTCTTCTGTTATGTTGCTTTCTATGTGTCGCAGTTTAAGTGATATATATATATATATATATATATATATATATATATATATTCAATAAAAAGATTTCACATAAACACGTGAAATAACAATTAATGATCAAACCACAATAGGAAATGGAAAAACAAGACTAAGATCTTTCAAGCGGTCTTGGTCTTGTTTTCCCATTTCTCATTGTGGTTTGATCATATATATTTAAGTAACTCACCACAAAAAGATAGGAGATATTGACTCTGAGACCTTTCGTGTATCGTTGTCAGAAAGCAGGTGAATACAAGTGGTGGGTGAAGCAGGTGAATACAAAAGTTATGAATATTTATTTAAAGTTGAATGAAGATTGGCATCACTGGCTGTATTTTCCCCTATAAAATTTAAAATAGTCTTAATTTGTTTAACAATTCGTTCAAATACAAATTCATGTAATTTAGCAAGGCCTGGATTGGTGTTGACTAAGTTCTTAGAATAGCTTTTTATCATAGTGCTTTCAAAAATGTTTCTTCTTCTTTCAGATGACAGAAATTCAGAAATAAAACCAATATAAATATTCAGGTTGAAAATAGAACCTCGAGGTTGAGATCAGACCTCGAGGCCACTCACCTCACACGACTAAAGACCAGCATATCTTAACTAAAAGAAAAATAACCCGTACTGTTTTCACTTTAGTTACATAAACCAGAATATTCACGTTCTGAAGATGAATTTTTATCATCAGAAAGTATACCTTACTGTGTAGACGAAATAAAGAGTGTTATTTAGAAAAATTATGAAGCTGGTTAGAAAACAGGTACCAGGAGTGTTTGGTGTCATTTTGAATAATGCATGTCCTAAGGAAGGACTGCTGCCAAAATTTACAAGTACTGATTAATTAAAATAAATCGAAAGGAACTCCAAAATATTTTTTAAAATCTTCGATTTTTCATACCTGATTATTTTATCTTGAGTCAAATTTATTTCGTTTTCCTCATTATTTATGTGCAAAAATAAAACGCTTCTCTGTTTATCTCTAATTACGTCGTATTAGAGTTGTTTGACGCGTATTTTTAATGATTTACTAAAATTTGCTGTGTATATTTTATAACTTCATTTATATTGAATTTGTAAATTCTACTATACTGCAGTTTCTTGAGAGGGTCTTTAATTATAAAATTACCTGCATCATTACTATAAACAAATTCTATTAAAGTCACAATTTCAATCAAGCCGAGGAAGTGTGTCTTATGACTCATGGTATGATAGATTTAAGATATTATCCTTTAAAAGAGTTTCTGCTACAGTATTGACCATTTTCAAGGTTAATAGATATATAAAGTTTCATACCACACGTAAAATTAATAATCTAAAAGTGAATAACAATTAAAATAAAAAACGGTCAACGGTTTGAAAATGGTCAACGATGACCGAAACATGTTGGTATACAATAATAACAATTTTGGTGAACTTATGTTTTTAGTTCCAGAAGTTTATGTTTTATTTCTTAATTTACTTATGTTTTTATGTTGGAAGTTAAGTGTGAGAAGACTAGAAAAACTAATAAGAAAAAGTGTAAAACTCCAATTAGGCATTATTTTTAATAAAACTTATCTATATATATAAACAAACACTTTTTCTTTTTCTCGGCGTTTGGTCAGGGTAAATATATGGAATCACCTTTTTGCCAACGTTTCGTCTTTATTTCAAGACATCCTCAGGGCTATAATAAAGACGAAACGTTGGCAAAAAGGTGATTCCATATATTTACCCTGACCAAACTCCGAGAAAAAGAAAAAGTGTTGTTAATATTTTGTGGTCAAGAAAACACACACACACACACACACACACACACATATATATATATATATATATATATTTGTGTACAATGGCAGCAGGTCTTCTCTTAAGCATATGTTATTAAAATAAGCAGCAAAAAACGGTTTTTTAAAAAAAGTGGTTTATTCAAGTGTTTTCGTGTTTGACGAAGTTTAATTGTGTGTGTTAATGTCTTTAGCTAACTTTCTTTGGAAGCTACCAGAGTCTCACCGCAAAGTGATACGAAAACTAGAGAGTGTCAACAAGAAATTGGTCAATGCAGAAGCTGCTGCTTATTTTAATAATATATATATAGTTATAATAATGATATGACTATTACTGATTACAATAGTTCTAATAATGATATTTTAGTGATTGATTACCAGAAAGATTGAATTTTAAATGAATGTTCGAATTATTTATAGGACATTTTATAAAATTTTGCCTAAAATCAAATATAAGTTAGATATTAGTGCGAGTTCGTTGCTGTTTTAACCACTAGAGCCAGGCCCGCATATCTCTGCAGCAGCTGTTTCCTATGTGGGCTTGTTTTGACTGGGAGTCCAATGCTATCTTGCTTGTTTCAAACCCCTCTATAGTCGCAAAACAACGCTAATGAGGGTTGGCCTAGTTTTTGTGCTTTATCACGATGTGTCATTTGTGATACCAAATAATTTGTTTTTAAATCATTAGTTGCTCTCATTATTATAGTTTTTTAATTATTTTTCAGAATATCTTTTTTTTTAAAACTTCATAATATATTATGAGATTATTTTAACTTACGAACTTTGTAATAATAACTCATCTTTATGTAATAATACCAAAGAACTAGAGAGTTACTCTGAGAAACTAAGAGACAGTCATGTTTTCTTGAACTTGGGAATCTCATCATGAATATGGTTTTTGAAATATACTCTGACTCTATATTTAGGAATGATAACTCGATTAAATGAACAGTATACATTTTGCAAGTGCTGTCAAATAGAAAAAAAATCTGAAGTGGCCTACAATCAACTTTACATAATATCAAACTTCTTGACAAATAATTCATTTTTGGTTTTATTTTTATTTAACCATTGTTGTTAATGAGACATATCCATTGGTTCCAACCATTTCTGTGGAATGGGATGAAAATTGAACTTCCAGTTCCATTTGGTCCAATAACACGTATATTGATTTGTGTTCCGGTTGATCTAATGTTACGTATATTGGTTTAGGATCGTATAAGTTTCATAAACTCTGGTTGTATGTATATGTCTATAAAAAATTGCATATTATTGTTTTTTCTAGATGGTTTCAATTTCATTTGCGTACATGAATATTTTTCTTATTTGAGGTTATTGACAAGGTGTTTCCCAGAGTTCAAGATGTACTATCTATTCAGAATAAATGGCTTTGTGAACGAGCAATGCTCAAGCCTTACTAATGAAGAGGCAGAAAAAATCAACAAACAAATTCTTACACTATATCAAGCCGAAGATAGAACCTAAATGTCAGTAAAGAGAGAGATTAGTGATGAGGAAGCAGTTCATTACATAACTGAATTTCTTGACTCCGTGACTGCTCCTGGACTACCTGCTCAAGTGTAAAAACTTCAAGTAGGAGCACCATCATGCTGCGATTTAGTATCAGTAACAAATTTCATGTTACGAAACTTTAGTGCCCCGGGAAGTGTAGTACGGGACACGACTCTGAGTGTGTGCTCTACACAGATATGCCATAGAGGCGGACATTATGACTGAGTGTGGAATGGGGAGTCTGTGTGTATACCACCCATACCATTGATTCCGAGCCACTATTTGTTTCCGTTGAAACGATTGCATAGTCCCGTCAGAGTCTATTTAGCAATGACGTTAACTAAGTCCCAAAGGGAAAATTTATCTAATGCAGGAATTCATATTAGCGAGACTAAGTTTTTCTTGCATGGTCATCTGTAGTTTACTTACTCAAGAGTCAGAGGTTCCAACTGTTTGTTCTTCCATGAACATGCAGGACAGACAGCTAATTTGGTGTATACAGAGTCATTTGTTGTACTAATAATGATATTTTCTACTATTCTATAATTTATAATCATCGTATTAGTATAATACTATTATTGGTATGATATTCCATGATATTTTGGAATACGAAGTATAATAGAATTTTTGATTCCATCAAAGGTGAGTACGTTTGTTAGTGTTAACTATAAAAAAATTCAAAAATCACAAACCGGAGTCTAAGTTAAATATATAAAGAATTATGAACAAAGTTTTTAGTGCAAGTAGAAAAGTTCAAAGCTAATATAAGTTGAAGGACATAAGAAAAATGGATTTATGGAAGCTACTGAGATAAAGCAAAAGTATCAGACTTTGTTTGTTCAGGTAGGATTTCATCTTGAGGGTCAGAGAATTTACATGATACCGCCTTAGAGATCGTTCAATCTGTCCACATAGCATTTCTTTTCTGTGTATTTAGCCATATATTTTTTCCTTAAAGTTTTTATTTACATCCTTTTACTGAATCCCTCTCTTATAACAAACATATAAAACAAGCGTAATGTTTAACGCTAACCAAGTAGCGTTAAACGAACCTTTTCAACTAACGAAGTAGTAGTAGTGTTGTTTATTATTTTTTTTAGAATTCATCAGAAATTGGTCATACATAAGTTAGACAAATCATCGATAATTATTAAGAACTAATAAATGTTAACTATTAACTTAATAATCTACTAGAAAGTGAAAGTTGCATTTGTACTCTATAGGCTCCATTTTTGTGAAAATATGAAATAGACCCAGAGATAGAGATGCCAACAGGGATAGAGGTTGTACAGGACTGTGCAACCTCTACCCCTGTTGGCATGAAGATGAAGGCTGCTTTTCGCAGTAAACAACCAAAAGTATCAATTAAAAATCTAGCAATATCCGTAACAGAAAATAGTAGACAACAACACCCAACCACCACAAAAATCAGAAATAGAAAGGGAACAGGAGTTCACTGTAAAGTGAGGCTAATGTTTTCTGCCAAACATCATTTAACACAGAGGGACTGTGCAACCTCTATACCTATTGGCAGAAAGACAGAGGCTTTTTGCTGAGCAGCGGGCAACTGGGACCTTACGCATGGACCTGCAAACTCCACTCCCATTGGTCCACATCGCATCGAATCATATTCCTTTCCCCAGACAACTCATAGGAAAATATATATATATATATATAAAACTAAAGTTTATCGGGACTCGGTCAGTTCTTCAGGTTCAAATTAAACTCACATTGCCAACGTTTTGGTCTTTATTTAAAACCTTTTTCATAGGCCTACAAAAACAGAGGAAGTATAAGAAATAATACAATCATTCATAAATTAAACTGTTTTTGTAGGTCTATGAAAAAGGTTTTAAATAAAGACAGAAACGTTGGCAATGAGAGTTTAATTTGAACCTGAAGAACTGACAGAGTCCTGATAAACTTTAGTTTTGTTTCTATTCCACGGTCTATCAAGGAAATATGAGAAACTGCTCAAAAAAAAGGTAAGTTTAATTAAGGCAATTCAGTTCAACACAATAAATATATATATATATATATATATAATTGACTATGCATCTCTCGACAGGAGCCCCTAAAAAACCTACCCTCAATACCCAAAATTATGACCTTAATGTTATTCCAATTAGCACGACTTCCGATAATAGTTTCAAACTTGTTAGAAGGTCAGAATCTAGTACTGTTTGCAACAATTGAGGGTCTAACCTGAACGTTGTCGCTACCCTGCTAGAACCAGCTTTTGGTTTTGCATTCACTTGTATTGTTTCCTGTTTTATTTATGTTGAAATAGTTCTGTTCAGTTTTTTCATTTCTTTTGAGAATTGTTATCTTCACTTATCACGATTTTGACAAAGTGTTAGACCAGAAGATGACCTATGATGGTCGAAAGCTTGTCTGTTTTTGAACATGTGAGTATTTTATTAAAATCGTTTTTCTACATGCTTTCTTAATGGTTTTGTTTGTCACGTTGACATGTCTCTGGCCAATTTTATATGGAAATTACCTCCAGTACATCGAAAGTTAGTAAGAAAAATTGAGGCTATCAGCAGAAAGGTCGTAAATGCAGAAGCTGCTGCACATTTTAATTCCACTTTTTTATGGGACACATTACGGTCGAAATATTGAAAAGTAAGTCTTTGTTATGTTTCTGTCTATGTGTCACAGTTTATTTTGAGTATATATATATATAATTTGTTTCTTGTTCTAATGTTCATATGGTATTTCTTTGAAGGTTGATGTCTTATGATTGAAACTGTTTTTCTTGTCGACGTTTCGGTATACTTTTATGTCATCTTCAGGGATACCATATGCTTTTTTAAAATTAGCACTATTACTACTACAATTTTAGTTATTGTTTACGTTTTAAATTTTTTATGAAGTATAATAGAGTAGTAGTGTTTGATTAATCTGGTATTAAAACTGTGGATTTTTATATTGATAAATAGATTTTATTATTACTATTATTCTTTTATTGGTTTTACTTTATTACAGAATTTTATAAATTTATTATTTGCTTAGATCAAATGGAGCAATGAATCATTTCAATGGATATTCATTTGACTGCCTGTTCTTTTAAACAAATATCACTAGAGTGTAAACATAAAAAATAATCCTATTACCATTAATTTTTTATGTCACGGACTTAATTAAATATACTCATTTGAATCATTAATTCTAGGCTTAGGGTGAAGGGTGCTGTGCAATATACCACGCATAATGGAATTCAATTATATAACTGTCAAACAGTCTCTCTGCTATATATTATTTCGACCTTAACTTAAAAATATAAGAAGTATTATTACAAACTTAAAAATTACATTCATGGATTTGAAAATTGTTAAATTACTTTAAGTAAACAATGTCATGATTTATTTTATAAAATCACTTTGACTGGATATTGGAGATTATGTGTGAAGTTTAATTTGAAACTTTTGAGCTATTCTCATATGAACATTGATTTGACATTCTGTGATATTGTTCTGTCCTCTCTCTGATCTTAGTGTAATTATATTTCAAAGAGAATGTACGATAATCTAATATCTTTTCTATATCGGTATTATTTTCAAAAGTATAAAAAAAATATGAGAAGATTATCGGGAATTGACAGATGATTTGATGCTTTTATTTTGAATAAACGCATGCAATAATTCTAAGAAGGTCGGATTTTCTTTATTGTGCCTCTAATTTTGTGATTGACTCATAGCCTATGCAGAACCACAGAAACCCAGCAGTACTACTGCAATGGACAGTATACTGGAACTTAGCAGTGCTCCTGTAATTCTGCAGTACTACTGTAACTGAACAGTATACTATGACTCACCAGTACTAATGTAACTGATCAGTATACTGTAACTCAGCATTACTAATGTAACTGAACAGCATACTGTAACTCGGCAGTACTGCTGAGTTACCGTACTACTATTGTAACTGACCAGTATACTGTAACTCAGTAGTATACTTTTACACAACGGTATACTGTAACTCATCAGTACTACTGTAACTGTAACTATTCAGTGCTACTGTAACCCAGCAGTGCTACTATAACCGTTCAGTACCACTGAAACTGTAAGCAGTTTTTCATTTGGGCCTTGCATTTGTGTGTTCAGTTAATTCAGATGATGAAAAATATCATTTTTCCCCTCTTCAAAAACTTATCCATCACGTTCACGGTTGACAACCACATCTGCCGCTGCATATATCCGTCACTAATTCACTTGTCTCCAAGCACAAGACAATGTGCTACCTGCTGCTGCCACCTACTGGCATAGCACTTCTCTTGAGTATCAGTTTTTTAATACACATCAACACATAAAAAGACAATGTGCTACCTGCTGCTGCCACCTACTGGCATAGCACTTCTCTTGAGTATCAGTTTTTTAATACACATCAACACATAAAAAGACAATGTGCTGCCTGCTGCTGCCACCTACTGGCATAGCACTTCTCTTGAGTAACAGTTTTTTAATACACATCAACACATAAAAAGACAATGTGTTAAATATACGTTTTTAAGATCAACTGCTTTATTGCCTGGCAGTTATTCTCACTTATATCTTTGCTTACTAGTATTTTTACTAACAATATTATTAATAAATTATAATAATTACCAAAATTCCAAGTATCACAATTAGTTAATGATATACATGTTAGATCAATTTAGTTGTGTGTGAAAAATGTAATAATTTAATTAATTTTATTTAAGAAGCAGTATCAAATTTTTATTAATAAAAAAAAGTTACATCCATTAATTTGATCTAAGCTTTGAGTCTATCAAAGCGTTCATTTAAATTAGGTACTTGAAAACAACATTGTTTCGCTTTGATACTCTGATCACAGGAATAAAGTGAACAATTAAAACTTTTTAATAATATACAACATAAACACCCAGTTTAATGAATTATTCGTAAATAAATCTAAATTTATTGTAAAAAAAACATATTGTTAGTGCAAGTAATAATTGTTTCCCCTCTTTGTAATATGAGTGAAAAAAGAGATTAGAGGTAACCAACAAATTGATTCTTGTTTAACTTATCCTCTGTGACCGGGCGTGAGTGCGACAATATTGTTGGTCTCCAACCGTCTCTGTATGAGTGCGCTTGGATTATTTCTCTTATTTCTCCTGAAGGCAGTCAAAACCCAAAAATAGAGACTGTAAGTGTGTATTTTAATTTTTCTATTTTTTTATGTACATTGAACTGTATTTGTCCATTTCGGATCGTATTTTCATCGAAAAAGTATATATATATATATATATATATATATATGTAAATATTCAGGTAACTCACCACAAATGATTGAATATAATTGCTCTGACGACGTGAAATGGAAGGTCTCAGAGCGATTATCTTCAATCATTTCTGGTGAGTTACCTGAATATTTATATCACGTGTTATTGTGACAATTTTTTTGTATATATATGTACATGTTTAGTTCAATGTAGAAAAAGAAACATAGAGAAATCAAAAGCACACACTTATAGTCTCTAATTTTCGGTTTTCAGGAACCGTCTTCAGGAGACCGACATAGTCTCCAACCGTCTCTGAAGCAGTGCGTTTGGTTTCTCTCTCTTATCTCTCCTCAAGACGGTTCAAACCAAAAATTAGAGACTATAAGTGTATGCTTTTGATTTTTCTATGTTTCTTTTTCTACATTGAAAAATATTTGTCCGTTTTGGATCGTATTTCCAATGAAAACGTATATATATATATATATATATATATAATATATATATATGATTAAACCACAATAAGAAATGGGAAAACAAGACTAAGATCTTTCAACCGTAACAAGCGGTCTTCGTCAGAGTCAAAAACCCAACTGATGGGTTTTGACTCTGACGAAGACCGCTTGTTACGGTTGAAAGATCTTAGTCTTGTTTTCCCATTTCTTATTGTGGTTTAATCATTGATTGTTGTTTCACGTGTTTATGTGAAATCTTTTTTATATATATATATATATATATTGGCTGTTTAGTTACCTTCCTTGTACATACCTTTTATGTTACTTTCTAGTTCTTACCTTGTTTGCTCTCTGATGACATAAATTGAAAGGCCTCAGAGCATTTTTTCCATCTGTTTTCTTTTTTTTCCTTGTGGTTTTTTTTTCATTGATTGCATCACGTGTTTATTGTGATTTATCTGCATATATATATATATATATAATTGAATTTGATAGCAGATTCTGCATTCACGATTTTCCTACTTATTGCTTCTATTTTTTCTTACAATTTTCTTTTGAGCAGGTGATAATTGCCAAAGAAAGCTAGCATAAGACATTCAGAAGTTTGAAACACAAAATAAACACTTCACAGGGGATAACTATATTTACTTTATCACTGATGCAGAATCTGCTATCAAATGAAGCTATAAGTAGGAAAATCGTGAATGCAGAATCTGCTGTCAAATTCAATAATACATACTTGAAAGAGGACTTGCTGCCGAAATACACTAATATATATATATATATATATATATATTTAAACAATCATTCCATAAAATGGGAAGATTCCAAGGAATTGATATTTCTCTCGTCTGATTTGAAAGAAACTTAGTAGAAAGTGCCCTAATTAAGTATCATTTTAAATATATATATATATTCGTTACAATGGTGACGAATAGGAGAGTAGAGTTTGTTGGTCCATGCGTGCGGTCCCAGTTACCCGCTGTCTAGCGAAGCCTCCGTTATTCCTCCAGTGGGCATAGAGGTTGCACAGTCCCTCTGTTATATAAGATTATTGGCAGAAAACATGAGCCTCACTTTGCAGTGAACTCCTGTTCCCTTTCTATTTCTGAGTTTTGTGGTGGTTGGATGTTGGTTTTGTGTATTATCTGCTATGGAAATTGAATTTATTTTAATTGATACTCTCATTTTTCTTCTATGAAAAGTAGCCTTTGTCTTCATGTCAATGGGGGTAGAGGTTGCACAGTCTCTCTTGATTAAAAGATCTTGACACTCGACTCCAACTTCTTCACATAGAGACCCCATCTAGTTATTGGTTTCGTTATGTTTCCTCTTCTGTATACGATTCCTCTTTAGTCGATTGTGTTTACTGCTATTGATGGATGGCTGGTTGTAGGTGGAAAGTTCTGCACTAATGACCTGTTGGTGGTATCTGCGATATGTTTCAACCATTCTCTGGTTATCTTCAGGCGGCCTAAGGGTGGATTCGGTTTCTCTAATGTATGAAACGTAAAGAAAACTTGAAATGAGTCAGTCCTAAGCAAGCACAGACTTTTTTTTTCATTTATTACAAAAAATTTTTCTTTATTGATATGCATTTTCACTTGTTTCCCCTTCTAAGTGTAAAATCAATTTGTTTTTAAGTTTTTTTTTCAGCCTACCAAATTTTTCAGATAAATAAGAAACGACTTTTGATTTCTATGAATTTAGTAGCTTCTTCTAAATTTTACTTCCGTTAGTGCTAAGTTTTAGCATTTTGTTGTTCTTGACATTTACAGTCAAATGTTCTTGGTTAGACTTTAAGATTTAGGTTTTTAATGATGCTTACTTCTCATTGAAACCAATTGTTATTTTTTTTTGTTTATTTCAGACAATACTGCTAAAGATGTTAAAAGACGGAGTTACTTCTTGTTCACGTAACGAAACCATTCCTCAATATAGTTTGTTCAGGTAATGATCCAATATTTTCATAATACCTGCATGCTTTACAAGTGATGTACAATACTTTTTTTTTTTTTTTTAGCCTCTGAATCCTTCATGTCATTAAATACTTTTGTTTCTTTTCATTGATCAATAGTTGCAAAACGATAGTTTGGAATTCATTTGACATTTTATTCTAACTTTCCTCTCGAGTTTGTACTCCATTACAAAATGTTTAAGAAATACCCAGTCATATGTGCTAACAACAGTTAATGTTAGAAACAGCGTTTCATGTAAATATATACTGTTGTGATTATATAATATATATTTTCACTTTTTACATTGATCTACTTTTTTATATTCATCTTGTAGAGAAAGACTATTCAACAACTACGCTAAAACTTTTGAAAAGAAATTTAATTAACAGATAAATAGATTGAATTAATTTGTAAAGTCTGATTCAACAGAAAGTTTTTTAAGCTATGCTAAAGACTATGTATTTTAATTTCCTACTATAAGCTAGTTTTGAATTCAAACGAGAAATGTAATTTTCTTCATCCTACAGCAGTTGGTCTAATTTGAAGAAATTCTGCGTGCTATGAATAAGTATTCTCTTTAGAGATCTGAAATGGTTTAATTTTATAATATAATAAAATAAAAAATATTTTTTATTATAAACATTTACATTTCGTGTAATATTATTAAAAGAAATATTTTAGACAAATAAACATTTTTGGATCTATATTACAACTTAAATTTTTCAAATCATCTTGGGATGATACATTCATTCTTAGTTGAGTGATTTTTTTCAAAATTTCATTAACAAAAAAGGCGTTAGAGTCAATTCTATGTTTTCAAAAAATGTTGACACTGATTGATTGATTGACACTGAAACAAAGTTTGATTGACACTGAACGTTTTATTAAAAAACAATGAAATTTTGCCAAAAATTAGAAATTTATAAAAAAAATTCTTAAAATTTCAATTAGGGCAAAGAGTAATAAACTTATAAGAACTGAATATTTATCTTGGACTAAAGGATCGTGGATCTGACGGTTTTAAAGTTTTGGTATCTCTATGGAACAAAGAAAAGGAATAACTGAAGAAGATACTCGGATTTTTAGACATTTTTTTTATGATTCAATTTTTTGAATTGATTTATGATTCAATCTGAAAGGTTGTGAGGAGGATACAGGTCAACCGTTTGACGAATCAGTATGCATTTATACCTAAAAATAGAGCATTACTTGGGGAATGAGGTGAGGAACTTCTTTTGAAATTAAATTACCAAAAGGTACGTCATGGTACATTTTATTTTTTCAGGTTTTTTTTAACGCTAAACTATTAACTATAGAACAATGACATTTTTTAGAAAATTAAACATAAAATTAGTAATTAACGAAAAAAATTTATTAAAATTCCTATTACGGTCAAGGGAAATATATCTGTAAAAACTGAAAATTTTTCTTGGAACCGTGGATGAAATGCTTTACTTGTTCGATTTATTTACATTTGTTAGGAACGGAAAGACTGATATGGCTTCTTTTATAATCTCTACTATATATAAAAGAGAATGTTTCTAGCACGGTCTCTGTACATCTCTCTGTACGCCTTAATTGCTTTAATTTAATTACGTATCTAATAGCTTTAATTTAATTACAGCTAGGGATAAAAATCATCATAATTAGGCAGTTAATTGCTTAATTGCTAATGATTAGATGAGCTGAGTCATATTGATAATTGCACATATTTAATAGCTTCAATTAAATTACAACTAAGAATCAGTCTGGTTATGTCAGGTGACTTTCGTCAAACTCTGCCTATTATCACAATAGGAACTCGTCATGATTTGATAAAAGAAGTCTTAAGTCATCTTACCTGTGCAAGTTTGTGAACAGATTAAGCCTTTCAACTAACATGAGAGTCTATCTCCAAGGATATGAAACGGCTAATATATTTGCTAAAAGACTTCTCCTCCTGGGTGGAAGGGTCCCTAATGAAGATGTATAATTGTTCAATCTTGACAGAAATTCTTTTCTGAACTTATTGGTCTTATAGAATAACGTACTTTGATGATTTTTTTATTTTAGATATAGTTAAATATTTTATTTTGTTCTTAAATATTAGAAATATTCTTAGCTATTCTATTTTTTTCAGAAGTATACTCACCAGTCTGGCGAGTATAATATAATGCTATATTAGCTCATTAAGAAATATTTGCAAAAGAAAATGTTACAATTAATAAAATTAAATTAAATATAATAATTCGGTTTGAAATAACATTCCTGTAAAAATGTTAATTATGCTCTAAATAATGATGTAAGTTGATTATATATGTAAGGTTATGATCAAACCACATAATAAAAAGGGAAAAAAGACTAAGATCTTTTAACCGTAACAAGCGGTCTTCGTCAGAGTCAAAAACTCAACTGAGTCAGGTGGGTTTTTGTCTCTGACGAAGACCGCTTGTTATGGTAGAAAGGTCTGTCTTTTTCTTCCTTTTATATTGTGGTTTGATCATTGATTGTTATTTAACGTGTTTATGTGAAATCTTGTTATATATGAAAGGTTATATTACTGCTATCAATCATTACACTAAGTCAAAATCTCAGTGTTAGAAGAAGAGCAAGTTGTAATGATCATCTCTTGTATTGTGCCTTTAATTATGGTTCGATCTGTCAATTAGTCAGATTCTATAACAATTACTATAAACAAATAATATCTTAAGGAATATGTGATTAATGTATTTAAATCAGAGGTCCCCAAACTTTTCATCATTAGTTTGATAAAAAAAAAACTTGTTTCACAATAGTGACGTTAAGAAATTAGAGGTGATCTGGATAGAAATGCAAAACAGCCATTTTTGTTCCCCGCATATAATTGAATTCCTGAATACAAATAATGTACGATACAAACAAAATTATAAATTTATTGCATTTTGTCTAGAATTTTTATATTATGGTTGCAATAATACCTACAAAAAATGTCTTACCTGTCAGTTTACTACTACAGAATAACGCAAGTAATAACATATCTGTTTTACTAAAGTGAAGGAGATTAATGAGAAGAATGTCCTCGGTGAGCAGCAGTAAGAGAGCTTGATATTGAGTTCGAATTCAGAGGTTTTAGCCTCAAATCACCATTTTCCCCACTTTTAGTCTGTTGCTCTATTTTTTTCTTAATTTAACCATCGACCATGTACCTATTGCTTATCAAAACTTTTTCCAACCTAGTTTGCTTTTTATCCCTTTTCTGTATTGTGTTTCTTATAAACTCAACTATGAACACTTAATATTTATTGACTCCTCTTTCGCCCTTACAAACTTGTCGAACTCGTAGTGTATTCATCGACCCCTGGGGGTCTGCATAGAACCCTGTGGAGACCCATGAATTAAATATTATATTATGATTACTGAACTACAAATTTTTGAAATTGAACACTTTTGCCTACTGATATATTTTTGTATAAAATGAGATACTTACTCTCCATGACTAATATCAGTAGTAGTAGTAGGGAAGCCTTTTTTAGGTTGCAGTTGCTGTCTCACAAGAGAACGCACATATGCCGAACATTGGGCCTTTTGTGATACCACACAATGAAGATTGATTCTACATTGAGAGTCATACATTTTGGTTAACTCAAGTTTATTTAGAGAAGGGTTCTTTAACGTGTACCTGACATCATACAGACTCGGGACCGACGGCTTAACGTCCTCTCCGAGGGACGACATGCTCAGATTTATTAACTTCTTACGTGAATAAATCGAGGGTCAGGTGGATATCGAACCTCGGACCCACCAGTTCAGAGGCGAGCACCTTAACCACTGAGATATCATGGCCTCCCGACTAATATGACTAATATTATACAAAGTACCACGCACATAGCCTACAAATATAGTTTGATAAGAAATCTATATGATTTATATTCTCAGAGAATGATCCCTTTATAGTTATCACAGATATACATATTCACACACGCATCCTTCAAGTATTCAAGTTCAAACCAGCAATAGGGATATTAATCCAATCGTAATAATGTAGGCAATATGTTAATAAAAAATTCATCCAGGGATCTCGAGTCCGGTGGAATTTATAAAATCATTTGCAATAATTGCAATAAAATGTGAATTGATCAAACTTGTAAATCTTTAAAGACATGTGTAAAACAACACCAATACAACGTAAGCAGACGAGAAAAAGGTAGCGTCTTATTCTTGTATATAAATAATGAAAATCATCATATAGATTAGACTGGAGCTAAATTTTGAATCGGTGTTGTTAAGAAAATTATCGAATCCCCTCTGATGAAATTTAATAGATCTAATATTTTATATAATAGTAACAGTTTTTTCAGACTTGCCTGTTTTGATGAGGGCAATAGTCTCATCGAAGAGGGTTGACAGCTAACGGATAGTTTTTCCCTCTTTCTTACTGTACTTCTTTGTTTCCCTAAACATTACTGTCTGGACATTTGTCCTTTCCTTGCACTTTAAACCCTTTTAAAATACCTCTCTTCCCTCACACTCCTCTTAACTTTTACTAGGTTTGAGTTGGGTTTTTGACTCTGATGGAAACCACTTGGTACGTTTGAAACATTTTAGTATTTTCTCTCCCATTTCTTATTGTGGTTTGAACATGCATATGAATAAATATAGGTATAGAGAGAGAGAAACTATGTGTGTGTGTGAGAGAGAGAGAGAGATAAGAGAGGGAGACTACAGAAACATGGTTTTCTATTTAACAAATATGAAAAATACTACTTGATGCACATATAACTAATTAAAAATTAACACATATTTATCAATTATAAAAATATAAACCATATTTAAAAACAATCAATAAGTTATAGAAGAGTGATAGCACACCTATGACACGCGTGTCAGTGTTAACACGCACGTTTAGTTTTGGTGACACACATCTTCAAGGATAAAAAATGTAAAAATCCAAATAATTGTCTCTCATAATAGCCAGAGTTGGTTATTAATAATTCTGTAATATTATTACTTAAATGAAAATAAATAATAATTTCTTTCCAAAACCAAAAACGTGCTGTACAAGTACAGTAATATTGTATGAGAAATATACATATTAAAAACATTTTAATTTAATGTTTTAATATTGATATTACTATAACAATCTATCATGTATACTACATTATATATATATATATATATATATATATATATATATATATATAAAGATTTCACATAAACACGTGAAATAACAATCAATGATCAAACCACAATAAGAATCTGACTCTGACGAAGACCGCTTGTTACGGTTGAAAGATCTTAGTCTTCCTTTCCCATTTTATTATTGTGGTTTGATCATATATATATATATAATATATATATCTTGATACTCTATGTTATACATATTATAAAGATTCAACAATAAGCACGTGAAATAACAATCAATGTTAAGGTTGTCAGTTGTGTTGTTGATTATGACGAAGACCGCTTGTTAAGGTTAAAAGATCTTAGTATTTATTTTCCATATCTTATAGTGGTTTAAGCATTATATATATCTATATATAAACAATAATATATATAAACAATAAGAAGTTATCGACCGTAGGACAGATATATAGCTAAAAAGATAAATGTGGATGCTGTCAGCTTCTTGCACTTCCAATCATACTGTCATTGCCGACGTTTCTATTTTATTCAAAATCTTATACAAAGGCAAAAGTAGGATTCCTAAAATGAGATTTTGATTGGAAGTGCAAGAAACTGACCGCATCCTTTTTTTAGTTATATAAATAAAACACACACACACACATATATATATATATTATATATATATATAATATATATATATTATATACTTTTTCGGTGAAAATACGATCCGAAATGGACAAATACACTCCAATGTACTCGTACATTGAAGTATATATATATATGGATTAATGATCAAAGCACAATAAGAAACGGGAAAACAAGACTAAGATCTTTCAACCGTAACAAGCGGTCTTTGCTTGTTACCGAACAACCCAACTGAGTTGGGTTTTTGACTCTGACGAAGACCGCTTGTTACATTAGGTCTATTGTTTGCTAACATGTAACAAGAAAGATAAGCTATGGATTTACCTATTCCAGTCTGGTTTTGTATTATATTGATAAGAATTTCCAGAGATTTAAATTTGTTTACCTAGGAAGTTTGTAGTGTAAAAAAAAAGAACAAGGGCACAGAACAGACTTCCCAGGTAAACAAATTTAAATCTCTGGAAATTCTTATCAATATAATACAAAACCAGACTGGAATACGTAAATCCATAGTTTATCTTTCTTTTTACATGTTAGCAAACAATATACCTAATGTAGTCGTAATATTTGTGTTCAATGAATTAATGTTTTAGTCCTGAGGAGGACATAAATATATATCGAAACGTTGGCGAAGAGCGTTTTTTACTATCCAGACCAAAACCCTCAAAAAATCTTAAAACCTGTATATATATATAATATATATATATATATATATAAAGATTTCACATAAACACATGAAACAACAATCAATGATCAAACCACAAAAAGAAATGGGAAAACAAGACTAAGATCTTTCAACCGTAACAAGCGGTCTTCGTCAGAGTCAAAAACCCAACTGAACACTAGATGCAGAAAACATCTGGTGAGGAGTTGAGAAGAGTGGGAGGGAAGAGTGGTATTTTAAAAGGGTGAAAGCACCTTTGTTTCCCCAAACATCCCTTTCTGGACATTAGTCCTTTCCTGTGCTTTCACCCTTTTAAAATACCACTCTTCCCTCCCACTCTTCTCAACTCCTCACCAGATGTTTTCTGCTTCTAGTGTTCAGTTGGGTTTTTGACTCTGACGAAGACCGCTTGTTACGGTTGAAAGATCTTAGTCTTGTTTTCCCATTTCTTTTTGTGGTTTGATCATATATATATATTATATATATATATATTCGTATATTTGGGCAATAGTCCTTCGCTTATGCATGTAAGATTAAATTTTCTGCCTACTTTTGTCCTGATTATTTTTTTGGATTTCTTTTCCAAATCTCCTATTAGTCCTTTAAATTCTCTAGGAACTAGGTATATTAACTCACCATATGATTAGCTGTCCATATTTTAAACGTATTTATTACTTCCGATATTTTGGTCTTCTTTGACTATCTACAGGGTAGATGTACAATAACATTGTTCACTTATTATTAATGATTTGTGTAATACATATAAACATTTAAGAGAAAAATGATTTTGACCTTATATAATTCTGCACAAACAAAAACATAAATTAAATGTTAACATGGTAAACATATATCTTTATACGTTCTCTTGAAGCAGTATTAGTTGCTTAATGTCTTGGGAACTATAAAATGGTATTTTTGTACATAAGTGTAACATATTTTATACTGAGAGAGTTTAGGAAAAGATCTGGCAAAGTGGATAAAGAATGAAGCTTCCACTACCTTAATAGTGAAGAAAGTTTTCCTGACCCAATACCATCTTAGCAGAAGAAAAAGGAAATTATGAAATAAATTCAATCAACAATTTTTTTCCCTTGAGAGAACTGATATATGAAATAACTTTTTTTTAAAAGATAATTACATCAAAAAATATATCTTGAAAAATAAATCTGTAAATGAAAATTATTTTCTATATTTGACTATTTTTAATTACAAGATAATTATTTGTCTATTTGATGGCTTATTCTTAATTGCTTTAGAAAACAGGATATACTATTTTCTGTTGTAACTGTAATGTTAGTTTAACTTTAATATATTCATTCAATACTAAAATAAACGAGATTGTGTTTTTTTATTTCCTCCTAAAGCAATCTTAGCTACAATAAATATTGATATATCATAAATAATATGAAAACAATTCAATATTTAGTAAGTTGAAAATTAATAACTCAGTAAAGTTTATTAAGCTTGCTACGTATATGCGTTCTCTCTTGGGGCGGCCACTGCAACCTAACCTAACCCAGACATTTGAGCACATATACATACTACTGAAATATGAGTACCCTGTGAATTGACATGTGTATATAGAGTTTGATTCCAACTATACAACCTCTTGTGCCGTTTTATAAATATATATATATATATTTGTAAATTTGGGGAGCAATCCTTCTTTTTTACATGTTTTGTTAAGTGACCTTTGTACTGTGGCATGACTAAATTTCATTGACCATATTTCCAGTTTTCTCACCTTTGCTTTGAATCTTTTCGGAAACAAAAACACTAGCTCTCCAAATGATTTATTATTTTCAACTGACATGTTTCGATATTCTTAACCATCTTCAGAGTTATTCATATTTGATAACTATTCACAGTAAAACTATTACTACTAATTACAAATTTATTATATTATACATTACTTAATTTAACACTCTAATATTCTTTCACAACATTAAGAAATAATTCTTAATAGACAAGAACCTAGAGACATTTATTAAGTTAAGCGGAGTATGACAGGTGGCATACATGCTTCAGGTAAAATTTATATTTTGTTAGAATTATTTCTTATTGTTGTGAAAGAATATTAGAGTGTTAAATTAAGTAATGTATAATATAATATAGTGGTAATTAGTGGTAAGTTTGTTTGCAAATATGAATAACTCTTACGGTGGTCAAGGAGCCCAATACACACACACACACACACACACACACAACACACACACATATATATATATATATATATATTTTCTATTTTTATTTTTAGTCTGGTTTTTACAAGTTATTAAAGGTTTTCATTTTATTTTTAGTATAATGTTTTCATTAATTCAATCTTTATTTGCCTTTTATTTGTTTATGTTCCTTACATCCTCTCCCTCTGAATGTTGGTCACCCTGTTTGAGTGCTTCTTTCTAAACGCAAGCCAGTCATTATCAGCCTTTGGAGCGATTCCAATTTTTTTCTCCCTTCCTTCTTCCCCTTCTTGTCATTTCTTTCTTTAATTTCTGTTTTCTTTTCCTTCTTCTTCCCCCCCCCTTTTTTTTTGTCTTTATGCGTGATGTGGTGTCGTGGGACCCACCTTGGGCGAGGTCAACCTTGGGCGCATCCCTGGCTCCTCGCAACCCTTCTAATATAGTCGAGTTGTAGTGGGCTTGCTGATGCGGCTAAAGGGTCTCACGTTAGAAAGCATCGATCTGTTGTGCTTTATTCATGGAATGACCGAAAGGTTGAGAGACATGATGATAAATACAGGATATAGGTAATTTAAAACAATCTCTGCTTTTGCTGAGCAGGTGATAGCAAGACAACTGCCTATTGACATCATGTTCAGATATAGGGTGGGAAAGTTTCGATTGAGGAGGGGACTCCCTGCAATATGGGCAAACTTTACGGGCGTAAATAAGCAAGAAGGAAGGGAATTGTACTGCAGAGATGGGCATTGGATTTGTGGAATGAGCGGTGGATCGGGGAAACAACAAGTAGATGGACATTTCGTTTCTTCCCGATGTTGGATTGCGGCAAAGGACGAGAAACATCCAAGTGAATCATTACATTTGCCGGGTCCTCACATGGCAAAGGGATTTTAGGATGTACCTTCATCGGTTCAGACTAACTCATGACCCTATGTGCTCTTGTGGAACAGGGCCCGAATCTATTGAACACCTTATAGAACTATGCCCTGACTATGATCGACAGAGATATGAGTTGGAGATGGAGCAGGGAGGTATGTAGATGAGATGTACAAAAGACTTTTCAACAGCCAACACATCTTGAACTCTGTGTATTACGTTGGCAAAAGGAAAAAGGTGAATGGATTTACAGAAAGAATGGTGTTTTCTTGGTGTTTTCTTTTTTTTTCATAATCATGGTAGTCTATATAGTCTTTATGTCTGATGTGGTGTCATGTGACCGGCCTCGACACAACCCTTCCAAACCTGTTTGGATGGTTGTAGTGGGCCTCCAGATGTTTCTAAAGGGTCTCACGTAAAAAGCATCGATCTGATGTTTTTTTTTTCATGGAATGGCCGAAAGATTGATAACCATGATTACAAATCAAAACAGGATATTGGCAATATTGAAGTTTAAACCACAAGGAAAAAGGAAAGCAGCAGAAATAAATGCTCTGAGGCCTTTCAGTTTTTGTCATCAAAGAACTCTGTACTCTCTGATGATGTAAATTGAAAAGTCTCAGAGCATTTCTTTTGGTTAAACTTTATTGATTGCATCATGTGTTTATTTATTCTAATTTTTCTGTATAGGCAACATTATGGATAATTGTTTTTAAGTATAAAATAAATGAAATGCTATGAAAACTGATTATTTTCATACCTTAGAATGATAACAAGATTTAACATTAAACACATGAAACACAATCAATATTCAAACAACAGTAAGAAATGAAAAATATAAGACTAAAATCTTTCAACCGTAACAAGCGGTCTTCGTCAGAGTCAACCCAACTGACAAAGGCCGCTTGTTACGGTTGAAAAATCTTAGTCTTTTTTTCCCTCATTTTTTATTGTGGTTTGAACTTAGAATGATAAATTGGGACCAGGTTAGCTCAGTGGTTAACGTACTCGCCTCTGAACTGGTAGGTCCGGGGTTTGATGTCCACCTGGCTCTCGATTTATTCACGCGGGAGGAAAATAAATCTGAGTACGTCGTCACTCGGAGAGGACCGCCGGTTCCGAGCCTGTACGATGTCAGGTACCCGTTAAAGATCTCTACTCAAAATACCTGAGGTAAGCAAAATTTAGGACTCCCAATGTAGATCTGTAGAATCACTGATCTAACAAAAAGCCGGTAAACGGCTGATGTTATCACCTGCTGGGGGATCGGTTAAACAATAACAATGTGGAATGATAAATAGACTTATGATATTCTTATTTTTTTTGATTTTTTTAAGAATATACATATTTCTTTGATACTTTTAAATTTATTTTTTTATTGATCAGGTTTTTTTGTATATTAATTGTAGTACGTGAAAAAACAATTTGGATTTTTTATGCATAAATAGTTTAGTTTCGTCTTCTGTTACTAGCCACTACACTTGCAATGATATCCACCGTAACTACGTGCCGTAATCAATAGTACCTTCGTAGGGTAGTCAAAACTATTTGCTTCATATAAAGAAACATTTTTATAGCTCACTTACTACTACAACAAAAAATTAACTATATTTAAAATTTTTAAAGAAAGAAAATACATGTTAAAAAACATTTGAACCCAGATTTCTGATTACAATGCCAGAAAACATAATGAAATTATATTTTTACGGGAGAGGAGATTTCATTGCAAAACAGCACTAGCAAGTTCATTAAAATGTAAATTTCACCAAAAGTTAATTCACATTTTCGAGTATTCTCTAGTGAAAATATCTTTTAATTTTCTTTTAGATTTTTTCTATTTAAAGTTAAATACGTAGTAATTATAACAATAAATATAAAGGCAATATGGGATTTTTTATGTAGTTCACTAACTTGCTTTCGTTTATGCAGTTGTAATCGTTCACTAGTTATGATAAGCATTGTTTATGATAAGAGTTGAAACCTGGTGCAGTTATAGCCATGCATTTAGCAACAGAGGCCATTAAGGATGGTTAGATTTTCAGGCTCAATATTATAACCTGGCTGGGCTCACAACTCACTTCCTTTTGTGTATCATTACATTAAATTAAGCACACCAAAAACAAAAGCGTCACATTACTACCATCTACCAGAATATATCTTCGATTTTGCTTTAAAAAGATCAAAATGTCATCACATATCTCTATTTTGTTACATGTTATTTTAAATTTGAAGTTCAATTTTCTATCAGATTAACTCCAATATTCTTATAAGTCCAGGCACATGCAATATTTCCCTTGTACTTGTTTCCTACCTGGTTGCTAGGTTTACTTAGCATTGATTCAAACAAGTATGTTTACTTCCTTTCATCTTTTAATTTTTATGGTAATTTTTTTATTGCTCTATTTTCATTTCATCAATGCTGGTTAAGAATATGTAAGAATGAAAAATAACGTGATTTTATTCTGTAAACAAAAATTAAATTTCACGATAACACTACGAAACAATTAACAATTTATATATATATGAATAAAATAATGATTTTGTCTGTACCTTGCTTAGAACTGACTCATTTCAAGTTTTCTTTACGTTTCATACATTGGAAAAACCGAATCCACCCTTAAGAAAATTTCTGTGGGTTTGTCTGCTTGTCCGTAAAATTTTGTCACATGTAAACTCAGCCACCATAAGACATATCAAGCTGAAACTATGCACTAGATTTGTGTATGCCTAAATTAAAATATAGGCTCTAAATAGATTGATAATGCAGTATAGAAGCGAAGTTATGGGGCTTTAAGCAGTATTTTCCTAAATTCGCAGACAAATACACAGGTGTGGCAGTAGGTATTGTTAGCTGATTTTAATTTCATAGGAGCATATGAATATTTTGCGTATTTGACATCATTGAAAAGTTGTTTCCCAGAGTTGAGGATGTACTATCTATTAAGAATAAATAGTTTTGTGAATGAACAATTCTCAGCCCTTAATATGAACAGGCAGGAAAAATCAACAAACAAGTTCTTATGCTATATAATACCGAGGAAATAATTTACAAGTCAGTAAAGAGAGTGATTAGTGATGAGGAAGCAGTTCACTGTCTAACTGAATTTCTTGACTCTAAATTTATTTCTCCTGGACTGCCTGCTCATGAGTGAAAACTTATGTTTTCCTTAGTAGGAGCACCAATCATGCTGCAATTTAGTAGCAGAAACAAATTTCATGTTACAAAACGTGAGTGCCCCAAAACTGTGCAACGGGACACGACACTGAGTTCGTGCTCTGCAAATATATGTCATAGAGGTGGACATTATGACTGGGTGTGGTACTGGGGAGTCTGTGTGTATACCACACATACCATTGATTCCGAGCCAGTATTTGTTTCCGTTGAAGCAATTGCAAAGTCATTTCAGAGTGTATTTTGAATTGACGTTAACTAAGTCACTAAGTTGGCTAATTACATGTTGCTCTCAGTTGGGTCATTGATCTGAATATACGTGGACATGATTGCATTAAAAAGGAAAGTGATGAATTACCCTACGGGTCACAGGTAGGCAAGTAGATAATAATAAACACAAGAACTAGACAAGTCCATAAAAACGTAAACAAACAGGTCACTTTAATATTAGCTGACCAGTGTTGCCGGCTTACAAATATTTAATTGTAAGTAATAAATGTGGCTCAACAAACTATGTTCAGTAAACAATTTGCTCTTCTTTGTGTGAACTTGTTTTTAAGTATGAAATACATGGAATGCTATGGAAACAGATTATATTCATTCTTCAGAACGATAAATAGATTTATGATATATTCTTCTTGTTAGCATTGATTTAAGAATATACATATTTCTTTGGTACTTTCAAATTATTTCTTTATGGATCCAGCTTTTTGTATATTAATCAAAGATGGTAAAAAAATAATTTAGATGTTTTATGCCTAAAGGAAAATGAACATGATCGCAAGGTTGGATTGTGTTTAGAAGTCATTAACAATACAACGTTTAGAAAACAAACTCTTAAACAATTAAAAGGATTTATAATTAGATTTAAACAATTACAAAGTTGTTGAACAACTGTTGAAACTTCCGTAATTGTGAAATGGAGAACTCAAATTCAAGTTCTTCAGCAGTAGCTCCTTGAATGGATGTAAGAATTATGTCATGTCAACTTACAGTGGTTTGATTACTGAAGTAAATGTAATGCGATTTATACTTGATGTGAAAATATAACAAATTTGTAACCGATGAAATAGAATTAACTTTTGCTATGTTACAAAGCACATTTAAATACTCGTAATATCATGGCTGAAACGGTTTTGTATGATAAAAAAAGATATCTTTACGACCGCAAAGTAAATTATGAAGGCTTTTAGAGATTCGTTTAAAGCCGTGTTTTGTAAAAATTTTTTAACCATCCCTGCCTTAAGACACAGATTGATTTGCAACCGCTCCCTAAAGAATTTAATTAAATAATTACAACATTTATTAAATTGTAAAATGTATTATCTGTAAATAAGTTTTAATGCTGCAGAACAATGTTTGATAAACTCAACTTTTATTAAGAAATTTTAATTAGATAAATGACACTGATGTCATTGCCTAGACTGCCAAAACTATAAATTCATTTCTTGGACAGGAATTGAATTTTCACAAACAAGTTTGTCAAATGTTCTTACAGATATGTATAATTCTTTTTTAGGATGTTAACCTGAATAAGTGTTTCGAAACACGTTGTTAGTTTCATGTTAAATTTTTTTTTGGTGTGGAAACGTAATTTTTGAAATCCACCAATATCAGGAAGTACCACACTATAACAGCTTGCACAAGTAATGAATACGTATAATACTTTTGAAGAAATGTGCTTAATAAATTACTAGCACCCTACTAGTTCTAGATATTGCTTAGTAACTCATTCGTCGTTACCTGTCTTAGAAAATACTATGTATATCAAATAAACAAGAAATTATAACAGTCGAATTTCTGATCAAATAAAATAAATAACTTTTATATTTATACTTGTTCGAAACAAGAAAACTGAAATTGTAAGAGCAAAGAACTTCACTACAGACGGCATTTCTGAAGTGAAGACACGAACTGAATGAGAAACAGGAAATCACTGATTCATTTATACATTGGTATTGGTAGAGACCAGGAAATATAAAATAGTGTATTCCTTTAGGTCAACATTTACAAAATATGCTTCAATTTTTGGCAACTTGATGGATTATTTAAATAACTATTTATTTATTTTTTATCATATTAATGCTGTTCCAACAGAAATATTTAAAATAATAAAATATTATTTTGAATCAAGAAAATTAAAAGGTCCAACAGGACTAGTAGCTCAATAATAAAAAGTGGAAAACATAAACGTAGGCATACAAGACTCACTACTATATTTAGACTGGTGTCGTCTTCAGGTAGAAGTACTTCTGCTGATGTTCTTTTGTTTATTGTTTAAACCGATCTAGCGAGTGATAACGTCAGCCGTCTACCGGTGTTTGATCGGTGATTCTAAATTGAGAGTCCTTATTTTGCCTAACTTAAGTGCATTTCGAATAGGTATTTAAAGAGTACCTGACATCGTACAGGCTCGGGACCGGCGGCTTAACGTCCTCTCCAAGTGACGACGTACTCAGATTTATTTACCTCCCGCGTTAATAAATCGAATTTCAAGGCAGTACATTGCAAAGTAACACATTTTAAATTCTTGGCAAAAAATAAGCATATACTGCTCATAATTTAATAATATTTTTCTTCAAAATCAGAATTAGAATTTTGAAAGGGGTTTGTTCAAACTAATTTTATCAGGATGATGATTTGGTTGGTATGAATATTCACAAAGACGTGATTGTTGGGCTTATAGTCTACTTTGACCTTGAGAAAACAGGACGACAGTCCCGACAGAGTATACTCCTATTAGAAATCTTTTTGACCAGGGTTTCTCAAACTTTTTTAAACCCCCCTTAAGAACAATTTGATTTGCCAACGCCCCCCTAAAGAATTTAATTGCTTAATATACAACATTCATAAAACTGCAAAACGTATTACATGCAAATAAGATTTAATGGTGCAGAACAATAATTGATAACATCATTCAAATTAATTTTTTGGACAGGAATTAAGATTTATAAAAAAATTTATTAAATGAACTGAAATTTTCACTGTCAATTGTTTGTCCTGTGGACAGAACTTATGGAAGTTTCTCATTTGTACATAATGGTAACATGTAATATCTAGAGATATACCTGTTGTATTGTATTAAATAATACAATTTTCTACTAGCCGCAAATAACCATCTTCACTACACTAAACTTACCTGTTGACTGACGGTGAAATTTAAGACCGGGTTCAGGGGGCAGCACTGGCGATGCTGGGTCGGAAACTTACCGTTGCATCTGTAAATTGCTTGGTCTCTCTTTATCTTTTCTTCTGAGCACGGATTGCCAAAAATTTGAGTTTCTAAGTGTGTTTCTTCATTATTTGTGTTACTCTTTTTGGATTTTGAACATATATATATATATATATATATATATGATCAAACTACAATAAGAAACGGGAAAACAAGACTAAGATCTTTCAACCGTAACAAGCAGTCTTCTTCAGAGTCAAAAACCTAACTGAAACACTAGATGCAGAAAACATCTGGTGAGGGGTTGAGAAGAGTGGTATTTTAAAAGGGTGAAAGCGCAGGAAAGGACTAATGTCCAGAAAGGGATGTTTGGGGAAACAAAGGAGTACAGTAAGAAAGAGTAAAAAAATATCCTCTAACTGCCATCCCTTATATATATATATATAAGACTAAGATCTTTCAACCACAACAAGCCGTCTTTTTTTTTTTCATTTCATATTGTGGTTTGATCATTGATTATTATTTCACGTGTTTTGTAAAATTTCGTTATATATATATATATAACATATAGGTGTGTTCTCTAATCGGGGTTCGGTCAATTTTCCAGGATAAAAAATCAAACTCTCGTTGCCAACGCTTTGGTTTTATTTAAAACCTTTTTCAAAGGTTTATGAAAAAGGTTTTAAATAAAACCGAAACATTTGGAACGAGAGTTTGATTTTTTATACTGGAAAATTGACCGAACCCCAATTAGAGAACACACCTATTCTATCAAACGGTCGATATATTATTGAATCTGTCATAAAAAAAATATTTTTTTTTGATATTTGTTTATATTTTTTTTATTTAATTTAATTTTTTTAATTAATATTTTTTTTTTTTTATGTTTAAATTGCTAAATGTTTCAGTTAATATTCTTCTCCTTCTGTTATTTTCATTTGTTTTTTTTTAGTTATTTTTCTCTGTGCAGTTACTAGCTTTCCTGGGGCAGCCAGCAGAGTCCGTGCGTGTTCGTCGCATTCGACCGTACGATCAGTTAGCTTCAGCTACCAGTCAAAGGGACTAGTTCTGACTGCCCGATGACGACAAATGTCGAAAAATCGTTGTGAGCCTTTTTCGTGTGTGTTTTTATCTGTTTTTCTCTTTCCTTTGTGAACTATATATATATATATATATATAGTTCAAGTTCAATGTAGAAAAAGAAACATAGAGGAATTAAAAGACACACTTACAGTCTCTAATTTTCGGTTTGAACCATCTTCAGGAGAGATAAGAGAGGGAAACCAATTTTTGTTAATAAGCAAAAACAAAGGAATTTTAAATATTAAGATGGAATTTCCGATAATCTCGGAGGGCTGTACAAAAATTCATAATGGGGCTCGATTGGCCCCCGGACCGTAGGTTGTCCTTGACTGATATATTCTATCTATTGATCATTTGTTATGGATTATAAATTCTGACCCTCTTGATTATTAATTATGAACTTGTAATTAGACATAACTAATTTGGCCTAACTAATTGCATCCACCATATTCCAAATTAACTAAGTTTCATAGATGTAAATCAAAGCCAGCGTGTTAATCAAGTATTTAAGCTGTTCAGTCACCAAATTGTTTAACTCATTAAACATAGATTAAAGACATGTACTGGAGCAAGTAAAAACAGTGTATATGTTGTAGTATATTAATATTATTATTATTATTATTATTGCTGTTTTCATCAGCTATATTTGAGATACCGTGATATCAATTTGTTCATAAGTAAACATTATTTGTGATAAAAGGAATAAATTTCATGTTTGATGGTTCCAAGAATTATGTCTCTACACAACAAGAAGTTAAATATAAAACTAACAACGCGTTTTGAACACCTGTTGCTCTTCTTCACGCTACGATCTAAAAAATATAGTGAGCTCTAAGAACATCAGACCGAATTAATTATAACTCACAGATATGTATATTTCTTTAGATTTTAACCTGAAGAAGAACAATTAAATCTTCAAAACACGCTAATTTTTTTTATTGTTTAAAGCGATCCCCTAGCGGGCGATAACGGCAGCCGTTTACCAGCTTTTTATCTGATTGGTGGTCCTACAGACTCCACATTGTGAGTCCTAAATTTTGCCTATCTCAAGAGCATTTCGAGTAAGAATCCTTAACGAGTACCTGATATCGTACAAGCTCGGGACCTATGGCTTAACGTCCTCCCTGAGGGACGACGCACTCAGATTTATTCACCTCCCGCGTGAATGTGACGAGGACTAGGTGGGGATTGAATTCCGGACTACCCGGCCAGAGGCGAGCACGTTAACCACTGAGCTAATCTGGCACCAAACGCGTTGTTAGTTTCATATTAAGGTTTTTCTGTGTGGAGACTTAATTCTTGTAATCCCTTTATCAATTTCACACACTAAATTTCTCATATCAATTATTCTCGTACTTTTATTTCTGTAGTGTATTTGCATTTCTTTGTATACTTAGCTGCAAAACTATTGTCTCTCTTACCTCATCAATTCTGAACATTATAGTCAGAAGTAAATTAATGGGGTGAATTTTCTTTGTAACTCATCTTTTTTGTTTTTTTTTTCTAAACATGAATAATTTCATGAATCATTATTAATTAAACATGAATTAATTTTAAACATGAAAATATTGTTCAGTTAAAAACCTTATGAGCCTCTTGTATTAAGTCACCTTTTTTCTACTAGTTTTGATTATACTCGTATTGCTACAAGTCGAAGAAAGTTAATGTTTCTTTTCTATCTAACTCAAAAGAAGCGAAATATGAGTCATTAGCCAAACAGTTATTATAATTCACCCAGCATTGCGACAACGAGTTTATTCTGTAGATATACGAAAACCACATTTTTAGCTGACGAAACAACATTAATCTAGTTGTAGGTGTTTGCTCTTTGGTCTTAGAAATTACTGAAATTTTTTACTTTACTATAAGTAAAGTATAGTGATCGTGAAAAAATTCGATCTCGAGATTTTGACGGAATTACATGTTTTGAGGTCCCAGAAGTCGTTTTATGATGTTTTTACGATGATGTCTGTGTGTGTGTGGGTGGGTAGGTGGGTGGGTGGGTGGGTGGGTGGGTGGGTGAGTGTGTTAGCATTGCTTGTTACCACGCTACGGTCCAGAATCTTTGATGGATCAAGTTGATATTTTACACAAAAATGGGCCTCATAAAGACAAAGATCCCTATTGTTTGGGAAGAATTATGCATGATGGGAAAGTCACTTTTTTGCCAAAAACCGTTTTTTTTAAAACATTTATTTCTCCTAAACTGATAACCCTAGAGTTTTGAAATTTTGACATTATCCTTGAGGTTTCAAATGTAACAAACGAAAAATATATTCAGAATTTTAAAACAACAGGAAATATTTTTTTTTCAATAAAATGTACAAATTTTGACTTATAATTCAATCTCTTATAATTCAAAACCTTGTGAGAGCGATACAAGCCATACTGTTTGACGGACAATAATGAAACTATGACTATAAATAGAACATTATGTGTAGAATAAGCTGAGATATTTTTTTTCAAAATTACATTCACTAATGGGGCGTTACAGTACGATAACTGTTTTCAGAAAATGTTTTTTTGACGCTAAACGGCTCATTAAAAAATAATGAAAATTTGACCAAAAATGGAACAAAAAATAAGCAATTCATAAAAAAAAAATCATGAAGTTTCAATTACGGGAAAGAGCAATAACGATATAAAAACTCTTTGTTTACCCTAGACTAAGAGATCACCTGCTATACTTGTCGAATTTTTTGTATTTTTTTACATTGTTTACATTGACTTAGAAATTTTTTGAGCGAATCCACTGAGATGAAATTGATGTTTCTAATGGAAAAATGAAAATATATTATTGACTTATAAGAGATGTAAGAGGAATAATATGCAGGTAAATGATAACACTCATTAAAAAAAAATTCGTATATATGTTATTTGACAAAGGGGAAGGAAAATGATCTTATTAAATACTAAGAAGCCATAAAATTCCCAGTATAATAATTCTGTTAAAAACCAAAAATGTAAAAGATAATTCAAAATATAAATCTTTCGTTTAGAGATTAATAACTGTAATTATCGTACATCTTTAATTAACAAATCACCTTAAAACAACATTTTCTTCGCTGTTTAAGATGTTTTTCAGAGAAAAAAAGGGTATTTTACTGTTTCAAATTTGAAAATTTTACATTAATATTCAATGTAGAAGGATGTCAAGTAAACGATGTAAGAAATCTACTGGCTATTTGAACAATAGGCATGCTCTCTTGTAGGATAATATTTCGTTTCAAGAAATGTTCACATTGGTTTTTCAAAAATGTTATTACTGCTGTAGTTATACTAATGAAACTATTTGCAGATAATAAATTATTTGTGATGTACAAAAATAAGCTTATAAATTGATATGTCCTTCAATCACTATCTGTACTACCTCACAAATGCAATGCTAATAATTATATCCCATTTAGATATTCATGTTATGCTTAAATGTTACGTTATGTTTTATATACTCAAGAAATTTGACATTGAGTTACTTATAGTAAAGTAGAGTGTAGGCCACTCCAGATTTTTTTGTAATAAATTTTTCTTGTGTGGAGACAATACTTTCCTCAATATGAGTAAATACCATAACAGATTGCACACTTAATGAATTATTCCTTAATTCATTTGGTTCACATTGATTATCTTCAATAGAACACTATTTTGATTTATTAGATATCTATTGTTTTAATATTTTTTAGTTTATTGGTCCTTTAGTCAGTGTCTTAATATTTTGTTTACTCTGATGCTAAGGACGTTGTTTTTAATTAGAGTAGTTTATGTCTATATACTTTTAAAGTGACTATAACAAAAATTAAACAGTAATATATAAATTTAATCATTCAAAATAAGTTATTTGTATATAGACTGAATGCAATGCATAAATATCAATACTGTTTTACTGGTCTCTGAAAGGGTTGATTACTTGTTAGAAGGGTTTACATTCAAACAGAAGAATAAGACGCTTTCCTTTACATTTATCAATAGAAGATTTTGATTAAAAAAAAGCAATTGAACATTATTTAAACTTTTTTCAAAATATTGTATGAGAAGTAAAGATTCATCAAGAAAATATTTTTTGCAAACAACAAAATGAAGTGAAAAATTATTTGTTAAAGTTTTATAGGGAAAACTTTAAGAGTAAAATAAACTAAAAGCAGCTAATTATATTCCTCATATGACTTGGTAGCGTTTACATCTACTGTCTAATGATATATTGTCTTTTTCCTTACCAACGTATTCCTTATAAATGTTTTTATAACCATAAATATTATGTTAATAATATTATTTTTTATATTAATTTATAAAAGTAGTTAAAAGTTTATTACCTGACAACGGTAAGGTTGATGTCTCCGAGGGGCGAAGCACTCAGATTTATTCACCTTCCACGTAAATAAATCGAGGGCCAGGTGGGTATCGAACCCCGGACTATAGGCCGAGAGGCGTGTGCGTTAACCACTGAACTAACCTGGCCCTGAGAGCTAGCGGTTAGGAAGAAGAAAGTGTCTAAGATCACATTTTGGCAAAAAAGTGACTTTTGATTATACAATACTGGATAATAACAATATGACACATCTATACAATATAGTAGCTATATACTATATAATATTGGATAAAAAGAGTATGATACATCTATCATACTTACTTATATAGAGCAATAAGTTTCATAGTACACAACAAAAATTATTCTACACTTCATTTATAACTAAGATCAATCACAATTTTAGTTATTTGTTTTCATTTGAGATTCAGGTTCCTCCTTATACCATATCATTGATAGACGTAAGAAAATTAGAAGTTTTTGATTTTAACGAAAATTCGAAAAAAAAGTGTTAGACGTTTGGGATCAAGATCAATTACAAAACTAAAAGAAAGGACTTTGTACTATTCGTTACATAATAAATTAGTTAATTAAGAACCTTTTAAGGAAAAAGAAATTAGAGTAAACCCAGCTGTTAAATGATAAATGAAAACTAAAGGAACTGTAGTTTTGAATCAAAACTTTTAATATTTGCATTAAATCTGAGCGAAGGAAAATCTATTTAGGAAAAAATCAATAATTTAATCAGGATTCATTCGGTCTTTCAAGCTCAAATGGACTCTAAAATACTCTTAAGTCAGTATTTTGATCTTGTCTAAGATATTAGTCACTCATCTACAAAATATAATACTGAAGGAAATAATCTAGTAATCAACTAATAGTCATAGAATAAACAAGCCGATAATTGTATCGCAATTAAAAAATTTTTAGTGGCCTACACTCAACTTTAACTCTACATAATCTCAAACTTCTTTGGTATATAATATATATGTCCCATTTAGACATAATATAAATGTTTAAATGGGCTATTTTTGTATTCTTTCATTCCTGGAGGTACAGTTATCAATATAAACGCTTATTGTTTATAACACACAAGTAATGCATATAATATCATATAATACCACTGCAGTAATAACACTTTTGTAAAGACAAAGTGGGGTTTTGTAAGGACAAACTTACAAAGATATGAGTACTTGAAAGTTTTTACTTTAAGAACTCAGTCAATTCGAAAAATGTTACTTTGAAAAGCTAAGACGATATTTTGATCACAATTTTGAGTAAATATTTAAAAATGAAATGCATGGTGCAATTTTGAACTTGTTCATGATCACTTTAAAATAAAAAAAAATTGGATAAGTTTTATCACAGGAGAAATTTTACGCCGAATACCACATATCTTCTGCTAGCCATTAGGAAGCAGGGGTCATGGATTGATAACGATTGCTACAAGGCTTGTGTGCTAGATATTTTACTGAACATTTATTTATTCAATATTGGTCTCTGAGAATAACATGTTTTTATAAACTATCTTTTGAATTGAACGTAATTTTATTGATATTAAACAATCTCAGATGCACGTTGTATGCACATTAATAATACATTTTTAGATACTAACTTTTGAATTGAACATAATTTTATTGGTGTTTAACAATTTGAGCTGCAAGTTATACTGCATTTCAGATGCACGTTACATGCACGTTAATAACACATTTTTAGACGCTCTCTTTTGAATTGAATGTTATTTTATTGGTATTAAACAATTTCAGGTGCACATAATACTATAAAAACTTGACTGCAGCTAATATTGTTTCCAGATTTTGAATAATAAGACATGTCTAGAGAAAAACAGTTATGAATTGGCAAAAGAACAACTATTAGTTTTAGCACAAGATTGAAGGACAAAAGAATAATCAGATTGTTACTCTTAGATCGTAACATTTGAATTAAATAAAATTAAAATGGAGCCCAGGTTAACTCAGTGATTAACGTACCCGACTCTTAACTGGTGTGTCTGCTATTCGATCTCCACTTGGCCGTCGATTTATTCACGCGGGAGGTGAATAAATCTGAGCACTGCGTCCCTCGGAGAGGACGTTAAACCGTTGGTCCCGAGTCTGTACGAGGCCACGTACTTTTCAAAGATCCCTACACTGAATAAACCTGAGTTAGCAAAATAGGGCTCCCAATTTAGAATCAACAAGTAATGTGGCTCATTACTAAAATGAGTGTCAAATATAAATAAATTAAAAAGTAAATTAGTAAGTAAATATTAAAAATATCATGCAAGTGAAATACAAAAGTGTTTTAAAGAGTTATATAAACAAAATCTGTAATTTCAATAATACTAGTTAATTATTTTTCTTTAGTAATTTCTAAAAAAACTTTATTTAAATGTATGTTTCCTTACATGTTTTTGATCTTAGATTGTCTGTTCTAGAGACAATTTCCGTCTCTAGAACAACACTAAAAGGTGAAGGACTATTTTATTGTGTTTTTTAAAATGCCTGGACGAAAGTAAAAACAAATTGAACATGTGACATTAAAAGATAAATTAAATGAGTAATAAAACTCCAGACTTAACTATACGCCGAGAATTGACTGACAGTTTTCAAGAAATTGCTAATATTTTTTTTTGCAAAAGTTCAAATCACTATAATGTAAAAGGGACAGCAAAGTGTTATTAAACTGGCTGCCTAACACACGACTTGAAGGCTTTACTGGATTTGTTAAAGCCCTGAGAGATTTACATATCCTCAGAGCTAGCAATGCAATTACTCTCCCAATCAATTTGTCCTACTCAATCCACAAGTTTTGTTAGTAAAACTATTTTGTACTTTTAATTTGTTATTTTATCCATTAACAGAATTTATATTTAATCAAACAAACGATATTATATAATCTTTAATAATCATTGAATAATACAATTTCATACTTTGTAAAGCATTCAGTGTTTTTGCTAAATATTAATAATAAAATATATTTAATTTACAGAGATACTAAAATTTCCATGTTGAAGAATAATAACTATAACATTAGATTTAATTGATTCCAATATTAATTATTGTTTAACCCGATCCCCTAGCAGGTTTGATCGGTGGTCCTACAGATTCTACATTGGAAGTCCTAAATTTTGCCTAACGCAAGTGCATTTCGAGCTGGGATCTTTAACGAGCACCTGACATCGTACAGGATCGGGACCGAGAGCTTAACGTCCTCTCCCAAAGACGACGTACTCAGATTTATTCACCTCCCGTGTGAATAAATCGAAGGCCAGGTGGGGATCGAACCCTGGACCTACCATCCCAGAGGTGACTATGTTAATCACTGAGCTAACCTGGCCCCACAATATTACTTTTGTAGTTTTTTTTCTGATCTCCAAACAAAACAAATACAATTTTTCAAAATTATTTCCAGTTTTATTTTCTCATACTGGAAGGTAATCATCATAAATCAAGTGGCCTTTATAAAAATCTATTTTATATTTGTTATAAGTTACATCATTCAAAAATTGGTCTAGTGAAACATTTTCTTTTTAGTTTTTACTTGCTTTTTTGTTTCAATGCATTGATACAAATAATGTTTAAGATATATTCTTGGGGGCCAGGTTAGCTCAGTGGTTAACGTGCTCGTCTCTGAACTTGTAGGTCTGGAGGTCGATACCCACTCTGGCTTTGGATTTATTCACGTGGGAGCTGAATAAATCTGAATACGTCGTCCCTTGGAGAGGATGTTCAGCCTCTTTTGATCTTTGTGCTAAACTTTCCAGTCATTGCACATCTATCAAATCAGGCAGACGAGTTACGTGTTTCCCTTTAGGTGCGGAACACGATACTACATCACATATGTGGCTGATTGATTCATGCATTATCAACTGAGGACGTTAAGCCGTTGGTTCTGAGACTGTACGATGTCATGTAATTGTCAAATGATCCCCTACTCTTAATAAACTTAAGTTAAGCAAACTTTATTACTCTCAATGTAGAATAATCAATCTTCATTATGTCGTATCACAAAGAGCCCTGTGTTCGGACTATGTGTTTCCCTTGTGGACTGCCACTGCAACCTACAGTGTGGTCTGCTACTAAGATATAGCCTTGATTTCTACAGTTTTAATCTATATTTCAGACACATCTACCATGAATTTAAGATTAGTCAAGTACATATTCGACATTTTTATTTGATAATAAAAATTGTATTTCGCTGGCCTTTAGTTGTTGCAAAAAAATTTTTTATCGAAAATTTAGCCAAAATTAACAGTTATTCTGCAGTATTTTTCATGATTCACAATTTGTCATTATAATAAACACAATGTTTCATGGTGATTGAGAATTTTTCCTGATAAAAATAAGTCTCTGACACTCAGTGTCCCAAAGACAAAATTATCTCTATAATAACCACTCCATAAATAAAAGCTTTGATAAATAAATTTATTTTTGTTTCAGAATGAACGACACCAATTAAATTCTGAACGAATCTTTTGCAAGGTACGTATTAGCTTTAAATAAGTTTTTATATATTACAATAACTAATTTATATATCAATTAATATTTTTTTAAATTAAAATATAAATTGAAAGTCTGTAATTTTTGATAGTTTTACGATTGAATTGATATTTTAAACTTAAAAGTACGGTGATCCTTAAGAAATATTCAGGAACATATGATTATTGTTAAAAATCATTGATAAGTTTTTTTTTTTTTTGGTTCCTCGAATAGTTGTTTATTACTTGCAGTAGTAAAGGAAAAAAATCACTAATACATTTTTATACTTCTTCTTTATCTATCTGGTGTTTATCTCCTGATAAAGAATATAATATGAGATTTGGTTTATTACAATATTAATTTAGTATTATTTTTTTCTGATCTCTAAACAGAATAAATAAAATTTTTCAAAATTATTTCCAGTTTCATTTCCTCTAACTGGAAGGTAATCATGCATATATCAAGTCACCTGTATAAAAACATTAAATTAAACATATATTTTATGTTAGTTATATCTATATTATCTATATTAAGTAACATGACTTTGAAACTTTTTCTTATTAGTTTTTAGTAGCTTTTTTGTTTGAAATAACTCTCCTCTGAACTAGTGGGTTCGGAATTTCGATACCCACTCTGGCCCTCAATTTCTTCACGTGGGAGGTGAATAAATAACAATGTTAGCATACCAGGCTTTTGAAAAAATAGGATAAAATAGGATATATAATTATACCCCTATAAGTAATATATATAAGTAATAATATAATAATATATAAGTAATACACCCTATACTTTAGTCGTAAGCTTAGCCAGATGATGGTCTACGAGACCGAAACATGTCGTTGTTTTATTTAAATAATATTTAGTTAGTTCTTAAATAGTGTTAAATATAAATAGTGTTGTAATGAGTAGTTATGAAAAGGAAAGTTTGGGCCAGTTGATTTTTTTATTCCCCGAGGAACTGAGAAGAGCCTGTAGGACTTTACAGAAACTCTCAAAAAAGGTAACCAAGCATGAAATTGGCATAAAATTTTTAGAAACTTGTTTGCTAGAAGGATTGCTACCAACCTTCACTAATATATATATATATATATATATAGTTCAATGTACAGAAACAAATATAGAGAAATTAAAAGTACACACTTACAGTCTCTAATGCTTGGTTTGAAATGTCCTTGACGGTGACCGTCTCTGAACCTGTGCGCTTGGTTACCCTCTCTTATCTCTCCTCAAGACGGTTCAGACCAAAAATTAGAGACTCTAAGTGTGTCCTTTTAATTCTCTATGTTTCTTTCTGTATATTGAACTATATTTGTCTGTTTCGGGTAGTATTTCCAACGGAAAAGTGTATATATTATATATATATATATATATATATATATAAAATAAATTCAAAACGAAGGAAACACACAGAAAGACACAGACATAACTCACATCGATATTTCCACCATCGTCGTCATCAGGAGGTGTGAAGAGCGAAGAGTCCCGCAGGAAGGCGGCAGGATGGTGACCCAAGAACGATTCTCAATCTAGCTCTTAATTTTTTTACGCAGTAGGTGAAAAAAAAATCTGAGGAAATCATCCCTTAAAACAGCACTATATTTTTGTTTCACAATATATTGTTTTACTATTTCATCATCACAGTGCCATAGTTATCATTATAATACTTTAGGAGTATCTTCAGAAAATAGTATTTTTTTGTAATGGCTTTTTACATATCACTCTCTTTTATATATATATATATATATATATATATATATACTTAAAATAAACTTTGACACATAGAAAGAAACGTAACAAAGAACGTGACTTAAAAGTTTATTTTAAGTGTTATCAGTCCTTCTGGATCGCATTTCGTTTATCAGATGTAAAGCGTGACTAGCACCGCCCTCTAACTTCTGTTACAGTTCTCATATTTTCTGTTTTCTTCCCCTTTATTCTTCTTTAAATTCTTTCTTTCTTGAGAATTTTTTTTCTTTCTTTTTTCTTTTCTCTTTCGTGGCTGCACTGCTTTAGTCCTCTTACCAAAGAATCCTTCAGTTGACTGTCGTCACTCCGTCAATTCACTTTTTCTCCTGAGGACGACCGCCATAATGGTCTAAATATTTAAAACTGAATCTTTTGTTACGTTTATTTCTATGTGTCACAGTTTATTAGACTGCTAGTTGAAAAACAGTCTAGTCAAAGGTTTTGTCCGCCTAAGATTGTTGTTTCTTTAAATAAAGTAAATTTCATTTTCTTAGTAAAAAAAATTCTTACTTATACCTATGAAAAAGGTATTAAAATAAACCCAAAACGTCGGCAATGAAAGTTTGATTTTTGAACCTAGAAAATTTGACTGAATCCCGGTTAGATAACACACCTATTCTATCAAACGGCCGATATATAATTGAATCTGTTTTATATATATATATATATATATATAGAGGTTTCACATAAACACGTGAAATAACAATCAATGATCAAACCACAATAAGAAATGGGTAAAGAAGACTAAGATCTTTCAACCGTAACAAGCGGTCTTCGTCAGAGTCAAAAACCCAACTGTTGGGTTTTTGTTTTTCTATATTATATATATATATATATATATATAGATGTATAATATAATCGGGATTCGGTCAGTTTTCTGAAAATTGACCGAATCCCGATTACATTATACACCTATTCTATCCAACGGTTGATATATTATTGAATATTTTATATATATATATATATATATATTTGTAAAAGTTGGAATCAGTCCTTCATTTAAATTTATATTGTTAAATAACGACTCATATTTGGCTTGTATCTGTTTTTTACACAATTTCTAGTTTCCGGAATTCTTTCCTCGTCTCTTCATTTAAACTGTAAAGCTTATCACCAATATTACTAGTCGACTTGTTTCGAATGTACCACATTCATCATCAATAATGAGAATAAACTGACAATCTTACTATTATTCTCATTATTGATGATGAATGTGGTACATTCGAAACATGTCGACGAGCAATATTGGTGATATGCTTTATAGTTTAAATGAAGAGACGAGGAAGGAATTCCGGAAACTGGAGAAATTGTGTAAAAGAAACAGATACATACCAAATATGGGGATTTCTTTAACAATATATATATATATATATATATATTTATAAACTTTTTTGTTATATTTATTAAAATTGTTAAAAAATAAAAATTCTAATTTGCATAGTTGGTATAAATACATTAAAATGTTTGCTTTGTACGGGGATGTTGTTTGTTTAAAATATTTAATCATTTGATGGCTAGTTCATTAGGAAGTAGGGAAAGTTGTGTGCACAGAGCCCCGCATTCCACATAACTGTGTCTGTCACATTCTACGAGGGTCGTCCAGAAAATAAGTTCCGTTTTGGTCTGTAGGGCGGTAGGAGTGGTTTTTGCCAAATCCGGCAACACGCTTGAAAGAGGAGAGGTGGGGAATAGAATGAGAGGTGGGGGACCTCAGTCGGTCAATTACCAACGTCAGGGCAGGTAGTTGAAATGAGAGCCCTCCATGTCACGTCCCGCCAAACATCTCCTATCCCTATGAAAAAGTGTATTAAATACCCAAAAGTCGGATGATAAGTTTGTTTTTGACCTAGAAATTTCACTAATCCGTTGTACACACATTCTATCAAACGCCGTTATATTAACTGTTTATGATAATTATATGAGTAGAGGTTTCAATGAACACGGAAATAACAATAATGATAAACCACAATAAGATGGGTAAGAAGACTAAATTTTCAACGTACAAGCGTCTTCTCAGAGTCAAACCCAACTGTTGGCGGTTAATATTTTATATAGTATAGTTATATATACGAGATAGATTATCGGGATTAGGATTCTGAAAATTGACGAATCCGATTACATTACACTATTCTATCCAAGGTGATATATATGTATTATAAGGTATTATAAATTCTGATATATCATATTTGTAAAAGTTGGAATCGTCCTTCATTTAATATTGTAATAACGACTCATATTTGGCTGTATCTGTTCTTTCACAATTCAAGTTTCGGAATGTCTTTCCTCGTCCTTCAATTAACTGTAAACTTTCACCAATTTATAGTCGACTTTTTCAATGCACCATTCATCACAATAAAAGAAAATGACATGTTACATGATTATTATGAACTGAATTGTTGAAACTGTGCGAGAAGCAAATTGGAATCTTTACTGTTAAATGAAACGAGAGGAATTCGGGAAACTGAGAAATTGTGTAAAAGAAACGGACTACCAATGGAGGGATTTCTTACATATTATATATACTGACTATATTATTATTTAACGTTTTTTGTTATATTATAACAATTGTTAAAAAATCACAATCTAATTTGCATAGTTGGCATACAATACATTCAAAATGTTTGCTTTGTACGGGATGTTGTTTGTTTAAAATATTTAATCATTCTGATGGCTAGTTCATTAGGAAGTAGGGAAAGTTGTGTGCACAGAGCCCCGCATTCCACATAACTGTGTCTGTCACATTCTATTTGGTGTTTCCCTCTTGTCCAAACTAATACTTTACTATGTTCTCAAGTAAGATAAGCTACTTTTAAAATGATTTTTTCAATTGTGTCTTTCTTTTATCAAAAAAGAAACACACTCATAAACATTTAATTAACTAAAGGTATGCATTTTCTTAAGGAATATGACTTTTTCCCTTTACTTCAACTACAAAGTATTTGTATTAAGAAGTGATTGTAATTTGGTCTCTACGATTAGCGGAGATATATAAGGTGGTCATTTATTGGTGGCACTAGGTAACATGGTTCCCCTTACAGCTGGTTTAATAGAGGGCAATATTTTCTTTTTAATCGCCTACGCGGGCTTGAAGGTATTACAGGTGAGTGAAGGGAATGAGCAAGTGGATTGGGGTGGGCTAGTAATCTGCTGTGGAATAATTTGTATCTTTCTATCACAAAGTTCTGAACATATGAATATGAATTTAAATTGTTAAACAGTTAATTAGGTGGAAGTAGGAAAAAAGTAGCTATACGAAAACAGTTCTCGTGCTACCAGAACAGTATTAGACGGGAACAGTCATGTGTTTTCGTATGCGGACCACCTGTTTAGTCATTGTCCCGGCCAGGTAGTCTTCGTACAGCTTCAAAATTCTTGTGAATCCAAGGGTTTTACAGCCAAGGTGGTGGATTCAGAAGAATTTTGAAGCTGTGCGAAGGCAGTCAGAAGACAAACCTGTCAAGGAGAGGGAAAGAAGACAACCTAATACCTTCCCAGACACAAACGGCTGAAGGAAGGTAACCAGAACCCTGGGGAAACCTCACCTTGCCAATACCTGTTTACAACCTCCCTCTTTTTACGATTATGCTTGTTGACTTTGTGTGTTTATTTAGTTATTATTTAGTTTTGTATCGTTATGTATGTTGTGAAATACCTGTATAAAAATAGCCTTGAAAATGGTCGATGTGGACCGAAACATGTTGGTATATAAAAATAAAAATTTTGGAGAACTGATATATCTTGTCCAGAACTTGTGGAAGCCAAAGGTGAGAAGATTGGAAAAATTAATCCAAAAAGGTGTTAAATGAGAAATAGGTATAAGTTTTAATAGAACTTATATATAAATATATCAGAGATTAAACCACAATAAGAATGGGAAAACAAGACTAAGATCTTTCAACCGTAACAAGCGGTCTTCGTCAGAGTCAAAAACCCCTTTGTTTATGGTGTTTATGTGAAATCTTTTTATATAAATATATATATACACGAGTTCAAAATTCAAGAAGAGTAACACACAGAGTAAGGAAACACACTTACAAACTCAAATTTTCGGGTAATCCGTCTTCAGAAGAAAAGAGAAAGGCAGACCAAGCACGTTGTAGACGTAACGGATGTATATATATATATATATATATATATATGTCCTTTGACAACTTATTTGGCAATTATCTGGAGCAGCTTAGTTTGAAAGTCGTGAACGCCGAAGCTGCGGCACAGTTTAATAAAATATGCATCCAAGAAGATTTGCTCCCAACCTATGCTATATATATATATGCCAATTAAAAGAAACGGTCCAACGGACTTTTTTAAAATAAAATAAATTCAAAACGAAGGAAACACACAGAAAGACACAGACATAACTCACATCGATATTTGGACCATCGTCGTCATCAGGAGGTGCGAAGAACGAAGAGCGAAGAGTCCCGCAGGAAGACAGGGCGGTACTGAGCTCGGAGACCGCAGCCAGTACCCCACCACTTACCACCAAGCGGGAAGGGAGGGAAGGAAATGAAGAGCCAAATTAAGACGTAAAAGGAACGAGTAAAAATTATAACTATAAAAAAGTAGATAAATCAAATTAAAATTAATAAAGAAAAAAATAAAAAATAAATAAACAAATAAATAAATTATAAATAAATTATCGGTTGAGGTTGAGTCCAGGGGAAGAGCGAGCATCAAGTAAGCATATGTATGCCTCCTCTGAAGCTCTTAGGGTAACTTTATTGTTGGATTCAGGGATCTGTTTCAGGATCTGAACCCTGAAACAGTCATTGAAATTGAGCCCATGCGAGTTCGCATGGATGGCTACAGGATAGTTACTGCGTTGACCGACTGAAGCCCTATGACCATTCATACGAAGGCTCAACTTATTGGAAGTTAAGCCAACGTAAAAGAGTCAGACTGAGTGCAATCCAGTCGGTAAACACAGTCGCACGAGGTACAGGAGGAATTGACTTGAACCGGGTAGGAACGATGGTGGAGAGGGGAATCGAAGGAAGGGTTAGGATTTACAATCAGGCAAGTTTGACAGCCACGACGTCCACATTGTTTCATTCCAAGAACAGGATTGGAAGGCTGAGAGGAAATATGAGAAAAAATGCTTTTTAGATTGGCAGGTTTACGGTAGGAAATAGAAGGGGGGTGATTAAAGATGGAAGAAGTAGAAGTAGAAGTAGACAGAATCGGAAAAGACTCCTTAATAACAGCACGGAGCTTATAAGCGCCAGGGAAGTAGGTCGTCATGAAGAAGGAAGTATTGCTTCTATCCCTCTTGGGTCTGGGTTGGTGGGAGATGTCAGCCGGTAAAACACGACTATCAATGAAGGAGCGAGGATAGCCTCGTTCAGAAAATTTGTCCTTTAAGAGGTTAAGGTGATGTCTGCGGTCTTGGAGCTGCGGTCTCCGAGCTCAGTACCGCCCTGTCTTCCTGCGGGACTCTTCGCTCTTCGCACCTCCTGATGACGACGATGGTCGAAATATCGATGTGAGTTATGTCTGTGTCTTTCTGTGTTTCCTTCGTTTTGAATTTATTATATATATATTCGTATATTTTGGGAACAGTCCTTCATTTATAAATGTGAGATTAAATTTTCTGTCCACTTTTGCCTTTATCAGTTTTCTGGATTTCTTTTCCAAATCTCGTAGTCTTACTTTGATTTCTCTAGGAACTAGGTGTATTAACTTACCATAGGTTTTACTGTCCATTTTTTATTGTCACGTTTCGGTCTTCTTTGACCATCTTCTGGTGATTTTTGAACATATATACATACTATTTTAAAACTATTTAACAATTTTTTAACAAAAACTAAATTCTAACACTCGACTAACAAAATAGAAATATAAACATTAAAACTGGCAGGTTGCAATTCCTGTTTTGCACACACAGGTGTGTCTTCAGTTTCTTCATTCCTTGTTGAATTTCTTATATGTTGAGGTTGGAACTGTCCCTATATATATATATATATATATATATATGTGTGTGTGTGTATGTGTGTGTGTGTAATCTGTACATACTCCATTTATAACATGCATTCTTAATTCTGTCGTGTACATAATGACTGACTTGGTAGTAAAAATGATGCTTTTAATTTTCTCAAGCATTATTTTAAAATACTAAATTAGAAATAAGAAATCAATAAAATCCGTTTTTTTTTCTCTTAAAGAATCTTATTTCTATTGTACCTTTTTTATCTTAACAAATAATTTGGTTATCCATTTTGACAATACTTATTTAAACAATGGTTTTGTAGAAAGCAATTAAATGACAAGAATATAATACTCTTGTTCAAGACTCCCATTGAGCAAAGCTGAGTGAATTTCACTTTGATGGTTTTGATTGTGCCCAGAAGTACTGGACAAAGGAGCAGGAAACGCCGCCGGCAACTCACACTTTCCTCCCATTAAATTACCTATTTAATAATACTTGAACACCAGTAAGTGTATAACACAAACATAGAACTTTATTATTTTAACTTTTCTATGCGTATCTTATTTATGCATATCTTATTTATTCTCTCTTCAGAATTCTATAATATTTCATAATTTTAAAAGATTCTGGTTATTTATTTTACTAACATCTCATCCCAGCTTGCCTAGAAGTGACTAATAATATTTCTATTTAGTTTTTCAATTTTTTTCTTTCAAAGTTGCTATACACATTTCAACTTTATGTATTTTTGAATATCTTACCTAAATTTTAAGTGAGACCACATGTCATTTCCAAGGTAGTACAATCGCTTATTATGTGGTGTTTACTCATTGTAGGGTAAAAAGCTAATGAAATAGTCTTCACATATAGACATTAAATAGTATAAACAACGCGTTTTGAACACAACCAGATAATGCCTGAAGAAGAACACTACGTGTTCGAAACTCGTTAATACTATTAAATGTCTATATACTGAGACTAACTATTTCATTAGCTTTTACCCTACAATGAGTCCATATTTGATTAATACAAATGTAGTATAGTTACATGAAATAAATAAACAGAACATTTTTTTGTTTTCCTCATGGGTAAATCCTACCAAGAAGGAGTTTATTTTCTTTTTTGTAACCTGTTCCCTTTCTCATTACAGGCTTACTAACATCTTATACATATATTTAAACTACATTATTTCATTATTAGAGCCACTCTATACATTACATGATGCATATATATATAAAATGATGAAAGTATCGACCGTGGAATAGAAACAAAAGTAAAATTTATCGGGACTCGGTCAGTTCTTCAGGTTCAAATTAAAGCAATGAGAGTTTAATTTGAACCTGAAGACTGACCGAGTCCCGATAAATTTTAGTTTTGTATATATATATATATATATATATATATATATATATATATATAGTTTTCTTGTGAGTTGTCTGGGGAAAGGAATATGATTGGATGCGATGTGGACCAATGGGAGTGGAGTTTGCAGGTCCATGCGTAAGGTCCCAGTTGCCCGCTGCTCAGCAAAAAGCCTCTGCCTTTCTGCCAATAGGTATAGAGGTTGCACAGTCCCTCTGTGTTAAATGATGTTTGGCAGAAAACATTAGCCTCACTTTACAGTGAACTCCTGTTCCCTTTCTATTTCTGGTTTTTGTGGTGGTTGGGTGTTGTTGTTTACTATTTTCTGTTACGGATTGCTAGATTTTTAATTGATACTTTTGGTTGTTTACTGCGAAAAGCAGCCTTCATCTTCATGCCAACAGGGGTAGAGGTTGCACAGTCCCTCTTGATTATTAAAAGATGTTGACACTGGATTCCAACTTCTTCTCGTAGAAACATCTTCAAGTTGTAGGTTTTGTTTATTGTTCTCTTCGGTTTCTTATGCTCATGTTTTTTCTTCAGTTGAATATTATTGCTGGTATTGATGGGTGGCTGGTAGGTGATGAAAAGTTCTGCACTGTTGACCTGGTGGTGGTATTTGCGACATGTTTCAACCATTCTCTGGTTATCTTCAGGCAAGGAAATGGCCCAGACGTGGTCCTTATATACAGTTTTCTTGTGAGTTGTCTGGGGAAAGGAATATGATTCGATGCGATGTGGTCCACATATATATGAATAATAATCAAAATAACACTTGATATAATAGATGGATTAATTTACCACAATGAAAACAATTTTTGAAACAATGCTCTAAGGCCTTTCGTTAACACATCGTCAGAGAGCAGGTGAACTAAAAAAACAATAAAATCAGCCAAGTTAACAAGTATTTATTGTTTTTTTAGTTCACATGCTCTCTGACGATGTGTTAACGAAAGGCCTTAGAGCATTGTTTCAAAAATTGTTTTCATTGTGGTAAATTAATCTATATATATAATATATATATATATATATATGTTCTATTAAAACCTATGCCTATTTCTATTTTGACAGGTTTTCGAATTAATTTTTCAAATTTCCTTACCTCTGGCTTCCATAAGTTTGGGACAAGATAAATCAGTTCTCCAAAATTTTTATTTCTGTATATCGACATGTTTCGGTCTTCATCGATCATTATCAAGATGTTATTTAGAATCGTAGTTTCACAATTTACTTAAAAAACTAATATAATTTTAAACTGAAAAAACTCAAATAAACTATTCGCAAAGTCAACTGCACGTAAACATAACAACGGAAGTTATCAACAGGTAGTGACAAGTGAGGTTTCCCCAGGGTCTTTTCTTTACCTCTCATTGATTGGTTCGTCTTCTGACTGCCTTCGTACAGTTTCAGAATTCTTGTGAATCCACTGGCCTGGCTGTTGATAGTGGGTTCTTTCTCTAGAATAAAAATGGCTTCCAAAATTTGCAGTCTTATATGGTCATGTTCCTGTTTTAATATCACTGTGTTGTCGTTTAGCATTTTCCTCGTTAATCTTAATCCATGTACTGTTCCGACATGTTCCTTAGGTTCTCCGGATGCAAAAGTGATATTAAAACAGGAACATGACATTATAAGACTGCAAATTTTGGAAGCCATTTTTATTTTTTTTTTTTTATTTTTATTTTTATTTTTCAGTTTAAAATTATATTAGTTTTTTAAGTAAATTGTGAAACTACGATTCTAAATAACATCTTGATAATGGTCGATGAAGACCGAAACATGTCGATATACAGAAATAAAAATTTTGGAGAACTGATTTATCTTGTCCCAAACTTATAGAAGCCAGAGGTAAGGAAATTTGAAAAATTAATTCGAAAATCTGTCAAAATAGAAATAGGCATAGGTTTTAATAGAACATGTATCAATGAAGGCCTGCTCCCCAAATATACGAATATATATATATATATATATATATATATATATATATAAAGATTTCACATAAACACGTGAAATAGCTATCAATGATCAAACCACAATAAGAAATGGGAAAACAAGACTAAGATCTTTCAACCGTAACAAGCAGTCTTGACCCTGACGAAGACCACTTGTTACGGTTGAAAAATCTTTGTCTTGTTTTCCCATTTCTTATTGTGGTTTGATATTTGATATATATATATATATATATATATATATATATATATATATATATAATATATATATAGTATAAATTTTTACACATTGAAAAGAACATAGAAAGACACTACAGAACTAACTTTGATATTTCGACATCCGTCGTCATCGGGAAGAAGTGCGAAGTACGCGCGTTAAGAAGCAAACTGCTACTGGCTTCCAGAGTAACTCATGGATTCAGCGCAATATTGTCCCCCCAGCGGAGTAGAGGAAAAATAGAAATCCCTCCAATATTTATTTATAAAAAAAGATAAAAAATATATAATACGAAATAATAATGATCACAACAATAAGAATGCAAATAAAATAAAAAAAAGTAAAAGTATAAAAAATGTGGGACAAAAATAAAAAACAAAAATAATTAGCAGTAGAGGTTAACACCAGGAGGGAGAGCGAGAGGTTAACCCAAGGAGGTATATGAATGCCTCTTCGGAAGCTCTAAGGGTGACATGGGAATTAGACTCGGGGATTTGTTTGCGGATTTGTACCCTGAAACAATCATTGAAACGAAGGTCATGGGAATCATCATGGATATCTACGGGTAAGTCACTGCGCTGACCAACGCAGGCCCTGTGATTGTTCATACGCAGGCTCAATGTAAAAAGCATCACATCGAGTACACTCCAAACGGTAAACGCAGTTACAGGAGATGCAAGATGTGTCAGAAGGAACAGGATAGGAGTTGGTACTGAGAGGGGAAGTAAAGTAAGGACAGGAGTAAATTAGGGGACAGATTTGGTATATATATATATTATTGAATTTGATAGCAGATTCTGCATTCACGATTTTCCTACTTATAGCTTCTATTTTCCTTACAATATACTATTTTTTTTACAATATTTTATTGTAAGGAAAATAGAAGCTATAAGTAGGAAAATCGTGAATGCAGAATCTGCTATCAAATTCAATAATACAGGCTTGAAAGAGGACTTGCTGCCGAAACACACTAATATATATATATATAACAATAAAATAAGCAGTGACACATAAACAGAAACACAACAAAGACTCACTTTTCAATATTTCGACCGTAATGGCGGTCGTCCTCAGGAGAAGAAGTGAATTGACGGAGGGACGACAGTCAACTAAGTTGACTGTCAACTGAGTTGACTGTCGTCCCTCCGTCAATTCACTTCTTCTCCTGAGGACGACCGCCATTACGGTCGAAATATTGAAAAGTGAGTCTTTGTTGTGTTTCTGTTTATGTGTCACTGCTTATTTTATTGTTATTTGTCCTGCCGGACCGTTTTTCGTTTATCATGGTATATATATATATATATATACATAAAAGATTTCATATAAACACGTGAGATAACAATCAATGATCAAACCACAATAAGAAAATGAGAAAACAAGACTAAGATCTTTCAACCGTAACAAGCGGTCTTCGTCGGAGGCAAACACCCCAGAGTTGGGTTTTTCACTATGACGGAGACCGCTTGTTACGGTTAAAAGATCTTAGTCTTGTTTTCCCATTTTCTTATTGTGGTTCGATCATTGATATATATATATATATATATATATAACAAATTCAATAATTTATCAACCGTTGGATAGAATAGGTGTATAATATAATCGGGATTCGGTCAATTTTCCAGGATCAAAATCAAACTCTCAATGCCGACGTTTCGGTTTTAAATAAAACCGAAACGTCGGTATTGAGAGTTTGATTTTGATCCTGGAAAATTGACCGAATCCCGATTATATTATACAGTCTGGTCCAAGTTTTTGACCAGTTAAGATGTTAGATCACTAACTATCTATTGTTACTTCATTTTATATAATGTAAATTTCATCATTTTTCTAATTCAAAAATTCTGACTTCTGCCTATGAAAAAGGTTTTAAATAAAACCGAAACGTCGGCATTGAGAGTTTGATTTTGATCCTGGAAAATTGACCGAATCCCGATTATATTATACACCTTATATATATATATATATACATTTTCATTATTGAAAATGACACCAAATTTAGCTGATATCTGTTTCTTAACAAGTTTCTCAATTTTTCTAAATAAAACTCTCGTTATTTCGTCTACACAATAAAGTACATCTCCTATGGTCGACATGTTTCGAATGATCAATATTCATCATTAGGACGTGAATAAGATCTAAGGTGAAATATTTGTTTATTATATACTTGGAGAAGGTAGAAGGGGTTGTTTTCTATAATGTTTAAGGAAGGGTGGGCGTTAATCCTGTGGTGTGAGTGGCCTCTCGGCCTGAGTCGCTACCTGCAAGGGTTTCTGGATGCTCTTGATGTGAACTAAATAGCTTCAAAATACGTCTACTGTTTTCGACCTAAATATTTAGGAGTGGCTTCAGTTTCTGAATTAATATAGCCTCTAAAATTCTTAGTTTATGGTGGTTACTTTCTTTTTTATAATTTTAGTATTTGTAACCAGCATCTCTCTGGATAATTTAACATTATGCTTGTCTTGCGTATTTTTTTTTGGGTGCTCCGGCCATTAGATGCATGGTGAGCCTTCTTGATAGGGAAGTGGTAGTCATACCAATGTACGAGTGTTTTTGGGTTTCACAGTCCCCATTAGTACATGACAGTACATGTCATTTTCAATAATGTGTGTCAAAGAAGGACTGCTGCCAAAATTTACGAATATATATATATAAGATTTCACATAAATACGTGAAATAATAGTTAAAGATCAAACCGGAATATGGAATGAAAAAAAAGACTAATTTCTTTCAATCGTAACAAACCGTAATTTAATTTACAATTCATTAATTTGAAGGTTATTGATTAAACTGAAGAATTTTTGCTGTGCTTGGTGATTAGGTTTTCTTTCTTTACCGGTCATGTTGCACCTTGCAGGATATTTGTTATGAGTGATTGTCTATGATTATCTAAATTTGAGCAGTTAAATACAATATGTCTCTGTTTTCCTACAGCGACAGAAGATTGTCTACAAATACATGATTGGTACCAAACAATTTAGTAATTGTTACCAAATAACTAACCTACAGTTTTTAATTGCATCATGGGAATAGGGTAGGTCGGAGGATATCACTCTCATGTCTCAACTAATAGATTTGGGTTGAATTCTTACTCTCAATTTTGGTTTTTTCTCTTAGGGGATATGAAAAATTTGAGCATCTCGTCTCTCACAGAAACAGTCGGTCTCGATACTGTGCGAAGTCAGGCACTCACGTTTTGAGTTAGGACCGCTAATGTTGAATCATGGGAGGTGTAATAATCTCATTGAGGACTTTGCAACAGAGGTGTAAATTTTTATCAGACCCTTTATTCATCAGAGGTATAGTTTTAGTAGACTATTAATCTCAACTACAAAAAGAGGAAAAGATGTGTTAATTTTAAAGGATAACATATCATATATTAAAGAATAATATGTCATATTTTAAAAGATTTGTATATCTGTTGTTTTGTAGTTTAGATATTTGTTATAACGATATAATAAAAATTGATAAAAATAATAATATATATTATTTTTAGTTATTAATGTTATAATAAGTGAATTAACATTTAATATATATAATGAGTGTCATTATAACAGTGAAGGGTTATATGGGAGTATCAGATAGCATTATGCAAGTACTAATGAATCTAGTTTGAGCGGAGATTTAGTAGTTGGCTTGTAATACTCAGGGGACTGAAAATTTGATTGGACACCAAATCAAGGGAGCCGTTATCAGCTAATATCAACTCGTTCCTAATATCTATAGGACTGCTCCAAACCTTAGCGTTCTATATATAAAGAAAGAGAGAGAGAGAGAGTCGTTGTCTGCCTGCAGGGTGACTAGTTTCTATCCTCCTGATGACGAGGTCATCGAAATATAGTAGTGAGTTTTTCTTTCATTTCTGTGTGTTCCTTTTTTCAATGTAATATATATATATATATATATATATATATAAAGATTTCACATAAACACGTGAAACAACAATCAATGATCAAACCACAATAAGAAATGGGAAAACAAGACTAAGATCTTTCAACCGTAACCAGCGGTCTTCGTCAGAGTCAACAGTTGGGTTTTTGACTCTGACGAAGACCCCTGGTTACGGTTGAAAGATCTTAGTCTTGTTTTCCCATTTCTTATTGTGGTTTGATCATTGATATATATATAAAAAGATTTCACATAAACACGTGAAACAACAATCAATGATTAAACCACAATAAGAATGGGAAAACAAGACTAAGATCTTTCAACCGTAACAAGCGGTCTTCGTCAGAGTCAAAAACCCAACTGACGAAGTTGACGAAGAGTCAAAAACTCAAGCAGTTGGGTATATATATATATATATATATATTATAGTTGAAGATACAACTATAATAGAGAAAGAAAAAGATGAACAAAGAAGGAAGACACTTGAGATGTTATATATTAAAAGGATCTAAGATTGATTAATCTTAGAAGTGATATTACTAATTTAAGTAATATTTATTCTGGAGTGTTGTGCTGAGTTTTAGTGAAATTTGATTTATTTAGTTCCCTTGAGTGAACTTTGTTGAGGTTATTTGTAATGCTATCTTATTAGTCTAGTCGAAGGTTTTGTCTGGTTAACATTGTTGTTCCTTTAAATAATGTAAATTTCATTTTCTTAGTTAAAAAAATTCTTACTTCTGTAAGTAATATTGTTTTATGTATCTCTGAAATATTTCTACTTGTAATATTCATAAGTTGTAACCATCCATTTTCATATTGTCTATATGTTTGATGTTGACATGTGATTTCTTATTATCTTTTGTTTGTAGGCCTATTAAAAAGGTTTTAAATAAAACCAAAACGTTGGCAACGAGAGTTTAATTTTTTATCCTGGAAAATTGACCGAACCCCGATTAGAGGACACACCTTATATATATATATATATATATATATATATTGTTAAATCAATTGTTATTTAGCTTGTATCTGTTTCTTACACAATTTCCCCAGTTTCCGGAATTCCTTCCTCATCTCTTCATTAAAACTATAAAGCTTATCACCAATATTGCTAGTCGACATGTTTCGAATGTACCACATTCATCATCAGGACAATAATGAGAATAGTAGGATTGTTAGTTTATATGTACAGAGGTGGATTACTATTGGAATGTTCAGAGGACATCTCCCTGGATCACGGGGAATTATGGGGGATTAAGGCAGGGTGGTCGAACTCACCTACTACCTGGCTAATCTGGTTTGGCCTGTTGGAAAATGGTTTTAAAATTTGACGAGAATTATTAAGTTGTATATTTATGGCTGGCTGCTTTTCTTGAATTATTAGTGCTTCTAGTATTTGTAATTTAACATGGTTTCTTTCTTTAGCGATAATTTTCGTGGAATTTACGATCATTTCACTTGTGAGTTTTGTCTTATGGAGTGCTGTTGTATGGAATTAATCAAGAAGAACGACTTCATTATGCAGAAGAATTACGATGCATCTTTCTGCCGGCGTGCCAAAAATCCCCCCCCCCCCCCCGGAGATAAAATCCCCACTCAAAAAACAATTAAAAGATAAACTAACACTAATTTTTTCATTCTGTATGTATGTATATAATTTACCATTCGGAGGTATGAACCGAAGAAAAAAGAATATGATTACTTGATCTAGGATTCTGTGCATTCTCAGTTAATGACTTGAGACTTAACTTTGACATTAAGACATTATACTTTGCCACTATTGTTTCGATTGTTTTTATTTGGATGTATTTTATTTTTCTGAAATGATTTTGTCATTGTTATATCGAAAAATGTATTGGTTATTGTTTTAATTTTTTTTATTTGAGTGATAAATGTGATTTACTTCAGCATTTTAGATTGTGCCATTTTCCAGTTTTTGTTTAAATAAATATAATGACCTGTAAACATTATTTGGAATTTCCAGAAGTTTTTATATTTTTCAGTAATTTATATTGGTTTAATACTTTGACTTGTAGTCAAAAAAGAGATTCATTTTCTTTTTTTTTGGGGGGGGGGGGGGTGAAGGATCCTTGGGGGGGGGGGAGTTTTTCCTCGTGGTTTTTTTTCCTCCGGGGGGTTTTTTCCTCGGGGGATTTTTTCTTGCACCGTGAAAATACTACTAAGTTTATTCAACTGTTAAGACGTACTGTAAGAGAAACCAATTTTTGTGAGAAACAATTTGACTTGTGTTTATCTGACTATGATTAAACACTTCTTTATCAAAAATATTAATTTTGAGTTTCAATTGAATTTTTTAATTAAATTAAAATTTAATGAGTTTAATATATTTCAATTTTATCAACAATTAATTTCAATTCTTTAAGGATATTAAAAAATTCTTCTTATATTATTGACAAGAATTTATTGAATAAAAGAATAATTAATTATCAGTACTAATAAATATCACTTTATGAAATTGCTTGATTGAAAGTAATTTAAAAAACAGATTTTTAAAAAGTATGCAAAAGATGTTTTATTTATTTATACCACGTGTTCAAGGAGAAACAAGTCGTCCCTTTGTTTTTTTTTTAAAAAAAAACAAGGGGTTATTAATAAAAAGCTCGTGTAGCCTACACTCAACCTTACTATGAGTAAATTAACATCAAACTTCTTGGGTGTATAATGTGTCATTTATCCATAATATTATGTCTATGTGGAAGTTGTTTATTGGAATTTCATTCCTGGAGACCGTACAGATAGTGATTTAACCAAATGATATTGAAGGTTTTCATTTTTGTTTATCATTATTCTTTTCGGTTTTTTTTTATCTATATCAACTTAATTATTATATTAGTCTATTCTAGATCATATGTAAATTTATTTTACAATTTTTCATGAATAACATCTATGTGGACAACATATTGCAAAATTTAACACCAATGAAAAATCAGTATCATCCGATTTTAATCCAAATCATGTTGGCAGATTTCTAGCAAAGGACAAAATGCGGTTTTTATTTTTCAAAGATATATAGTACCTTATAAGATCTTATTAAGTTAACTGAGTTTTCTGTTCTGTCTCAAGCTTAATGGATACCCTAATGTTAAATTTGGTTTCTTTTGGTTTTTGATATAACTTGGACCGAGAGACATTTACACACCCACTCATTGACACAGAAACAAACAAAACAAAGAAAGCAATTTCCGGGGTTTATTTTATTGGACTCAGGGGACTGCAGAAGGAATAAAGTTTTGACCCCAATGCAATACCTTCATTACTCAATACCTCATACAGAGCTTAAGCAAAAGTGAAAAATATCATTAATATTTATGAAATACAGACAAAAAAGCTTTCAAAAATTTGGAATTATATATTTTTTTCATTCAACGTTATTGTGTTTTGATGATCTATTTATAATTACATCACATGATTTCGTAATTATTGTTAGTTTTATTAATAACCACCAGTATTTAAAAACATTGGTGTGGCCTACACTCAATTTTACTATAAGTAAATATAACATCAAACTTCTTGGGTAAATATAATATCAAATATATCTAAACCGATCGCCCAGGGGGTGATCATGTCAGCCGTTTACCGGCTTTTTGTTTGTTGGTGATTCTACAGATTCTACATTGAAAGTCCTAAATTTTGCCTAACTCAAGTGTATTTCGACTAAGGATCTTTAACGAGTACTTGACATAGTACAGGCTCGAGACATCTTAACATCTTCTCTTCATCGATGGCTTAACATCTTCTCCGAGGGGCTATTCAGATTTATTCACCTCCCGCGTGAATAAATCGAGGGCCAGGTGGCGATCGAACCCTGGACTTACCAGCCCAGAGGCGAGTACGTCAACCACTGACCTAACCTAGCCCTTTAGTATACAGCTAAGTCTGTTACATAGACAGGTGGTAGCTTATCATAATGTACTTTTTCTCTAACTTGGCACTATTTATCTTTAGTATCAACACTGTTGTGCAAAATGTGGCAAATAAGCAAGCCAAGAAAAGGTTTAAAACTATATAAATAAATAACAAAAAAAATGGAATGTATGACTTTAAAATTGATACAATTGTCAAAAGTTTAATGAAGAAAAGCAGGATTTGAACTTTTATAAGTGACATATTTAAATTAAAATAATGTTCCAACCCTAGAGATACTGTATATTTCTTGAGTTAAGTCTATATTTTACTTTGTAGCACAGTGTGACACCGATGAAAAGCTAAATAATCCACTTTCAACGTGAGATATTCAAATCATATTAGTATAAACTTTCCAATTAGTGTTTAGTTTTTGCAATGAATCATTGATTGAATGTGACTTGTTGTCAGTTTTGATTAGACTGTCCTAATAATCAAATCGGCAATCAATCACTGTCAAGTGCAGTACCAATCTGAGATATTAAACACAGTTGTACGTAAATAATAAATGGTCCAATGCTTAACTTTGATCAAATATCTAAATTAAAAAAAAAACGCGGAGTGGCCTACACTCTATGATGATTTTATTCCTTTTTTTATTTTGGTACCTACTTCAATGATTTCTCTGGTTAGTTTCGTTTTACGCGCTTGATCCATCTCCTTCTTCCGAGCTCCAAACGCTCAGTAAGGGTTTGTATCATTTTTATTAATCGCAAAACTTTTCATGTTTCAACTCTTGCATATTTTATTTTAATTTGTTCTTCTTCTCTTCTCCTAAAGAAGGCAAGGAAGATAAAGTTATCAAGATTCGTTATGTTAGTCTGCTTTTTATGTTTTATAGTTGTAATTCTAATTATATTTGTATTTATATTTACAATAAAACACTTGATGAAAATTAATGAAATAAATAGCTACAAGAAAAATATTTACCATGTTTTTTTGAAACTTTATTTTCAATATGTCTCCTACCCTTCTGCTATCTTTTCTGTTACCCTTTGTAACTTATTTTCCAATTATTTGTAGTAGCTCTTTGTTGACATAATATGAAATGCCTTAGAACATATTTCCCTGATTTTTGATTTTTTCCTCCTGTCTTTTTCTTTTCTGTACATGAAACGAAAAGCATATATATATATATATATATATTTCATTAAATGACTTGCTTATTTTTAATCTTGATATTTCCTACATACTTTCTCTAATTGTCTTACAAAGGTTTGCCACTTCTGTGGTAATAAATATAAACCATTTCTCCAAATGATTTATTTTTTTTAAAACACGTCTGACGTTTCGGTCTACATTGACCATTTTCAAGGAAAAACATAAACATAAATAACTTAATTCACATTTACAATAACAATAACTGATAACCATTACCAAGAATAATGCGGTCTAACTCTAATTACTGTTTGAGTGCTTCAGTTCGAACGCCAAGTCAGTCGTTATCAGCCTTTGGAGCGATTCACTTCTTTTCCTGAAGATGAGGACATCGAAATATAGTAGTGAGTTCAGTGATTTCCTTTCTATGTGTTCTTCTTAAATTTTAGTTTATATATATATATATATATATATATATATATATATAATTATAAACACTTTTTCTTTTTCTCGGAGTTTGGTCAGGGTAAATATATGGAATCACCTTTTTGCCAACGTTTCGTCTTTATTGTTAATATTAATTGTTAATTGTTAATATTTTGTGGTCAAGAAAACAGTACCGTATATAATTATATACAAAATCAATGTTTATCAGGACCCGGTCAGATCTTCAGCTTCAAATTAAACTCTCATTGTTTTTGTTTCGGTTTTTATTTCAAACCCTTTTTCTGTTATGAAAAAAGTCAAACAATCTTTGATGTCATTTGAAAGTGAGGAACGTTTTTCAAGAAGGAATTTACTAATAATTCCCTATAGCCCATGTTTAAAAGAGATACCATACTTTATGAAGAAGTTAGATATCTCAGTTGTATTTAGTAGTGGTCATAATTTATTAAATAGGTTTGCCCATAACTCTAAGGAAAGACGAAAAAACTATGCAGAATTCTTTGCAAAGATTGCGGGTTAGCTTACATTGGACAGACAGGAAAAGGAATTGACACAAGGATTAAGCAACATCAGTATTCAATTAGAAGACAGTACGATAAAAGTTCCTTGTTCCTACACATTAGAGATAAAAATCACTTAATCAACTGGGAAGAAGCAAAGGAGTTTGTATTTACGTCATGTAAAAGAAGAAGAAACATTGTTGAAAGTGCCCTCATAAAAGGCTTTTCTAAGAGCTTAGTCAGCACTAGTCTAGGCCTTTTTAAATGAGATGAACTTCTAATTGAAGGAATCGTTAAACAAATTAAAACTATTTCTAATGTAATAGAGAAAAATACTGTCAATGATGCCAATTTTAATCGAGCTCTAAATCAAAATCCATAACCTGACCACAACTTGTATTCACTTGCTTTCTGACGACCTGATAAACGAAAGGCCTTAGAGCGGTTATCTTCAATCATTTGTGGTGAGTTACCTGAATATTTATATCACATATAAATCACACACTTAATACATTATTATATAAATAATGTATTAATCACACACATATACATTATTATCACACTTAATGCCCTCTCTGAGGGACGACATATAAGTTTTTTATGACACTTTTGTATATATGTATAAATTTATAAATCATATAAATCATATATATATGACTATCCCGCTATAAAACGTTTCACAAAAAACTTCCAAAAAATATTAATCCCTTAATCCTAACATTATCCTCCACAAGCATTCCAGGAAATCCCAGAAGACGAATGAAGAGGATGTGGCCAAGAGACTTATTACTATGAACCGTTCCAAGTGATTTTTTTTTTCTCCTACCTAGACCCACGCCAGGAAGTGTAGTCACTGGATTGCTTCTTCCCTCCTGTGTTTCTTCCCTCATACATCTGTGTTATCAGTGTCACTGGTAATGTAACACTTACATTGTTGTGACTTTAAACAAATAAAAAATTAAAAAAAAAATATATATATGACATATATGTATGTGTACAAATTTTACTTAGAAGATAAAATTTCCTTATTGATGACAACGGGCATCAAAATATTGTAGTGAGTCTAATTTTTTGTTATTTGACCTTGATGATATTATTTAGTGAGATATAATTTCTTTTTAAGTACATCATAAATCTAGCTGTTATAAAAGAATGGAAATGTCTTGCCAAGCTGATATTTTAAACATCCACTCAGCAAATAGATTAAATGAATGGTTCCAGGGGGTGGTTTAGTTGAGAGGGTGACTGAAAGGCGTGATAAGGGTAGTCATCAACAAAAAAAAATAATCTACCCCTAACGAGTCCATTTTCCTTTCCACCTCTGACATATGTTCTGCTATAAAACAAGTAAAGTAACCAACCCTTCAAATAAATCATGAAATCTATTTTTCATCTCTCGTTTTCACTTTCTTAAAAGAGTAATTTATTCCTCAGTAACATTTACTTCTCATGATTTTGAAAAAAAGGATTTCATTTTTCATGTTATTAGAAAATTATCTTTTCTGAAAATATAACCAGCTTTATAAAATGTCATGTAAGATTAATTTTAGAAAAGAATTATAATTAATAATTTATATTGAGAGGAAAGTTTCAATACCATAAGCTTTGTACAGTTATTGTAGTTTCTAACCGTGGATGATATTCTTATGTAAGGACACAATGATTCCTTCGTCATAGGCAAGTTTAATTTGAACCTCAAGAACTGACCGAATCCTGATAAACTTTAATTTTGTTTCTATTTCATGGTCGATACTTTATATATATTAGTTAAGTGGGCAGCAGATCTTCTTGTAAACAAATGGAATTAAAATGTGCAACAGCTTCTGAATTTACAACCTTTCTGCTGATAGCCTTGATTTTCCTTACTATCGTTTGTTGTACTGGAGGTAATTTCCACATATAATAGGCCAGAGACATGTCATTGTGACAAGCAAAACTATTAAGAAAGCAAGTATAAAACGAGTTTAATAAAATACTCACATGTTAAAACAGACAAGCTTTGGACCATATATATGTCATCTTCGAGTCTAAACATTTTATCAAATTTGTAATAAGTGAATATAACAATCCTCAAAAGAAAAAAGAAAAACTGGACATGACTATTTTAACATAAATAAAACAGGAAACAATACAAGTAAAAGCAAAACCAAAAGCAGGTTCTAGCAGGGTAGCGACAACGTTCTGAATTTTGGCTTTCTAACAAGTTTGAAACTATTATCGAAATTGATGCTACTCGGAATAACATTAAGGTAATAATTTTGGATATTGAGGGTAGGATTAGTATCTTTGATATAGAGGGCTTCCAGGATAGCTAATCTATCCTTGTCATTATTGTATTGCAGTGCCGAAGTTTTTTCAACTAACATTTCTCTGGTGAGTTTAATTCCATGAGTTTCTTCGGTATGTTTTTTAGGGGCTCCTGTCGAGAGATGCATAGTCAGACGTCCTCAAAGCTTCGTTGCAGTCATCCCAATATACTTAGAATTCAGGGTTGCATAGTCTGCTGTTGAACAAGAGTAATGGTATACTAGGTATATATATATTAGAGAGAAAAAGAGAGAGAGAGAGAGAGAGAGAGAGAGAGAGAGAGAGAGAGAGATAGGAGATAGTGTGAGATATTCGTGTTTGTCTGATATTGTACGGGCATCTACTTCTTGATGACTGAAATAGTTCAAGCAGGAGAGAGTTGCATCAGTTGTTCTGTGTAATTTGACACCTACTCTCGTATGTCGTTTATTTTCTATGTCAAATATACCACGAAGTGAGTATGTATAACGTCTATGTGTTTTCTTCTTTAAATCATTTCATATTTTGTCCTGACGGACTGTTTCATTTTTTGAGTTTATTTCATATATATATATATAAAGATTTCACATAAACACGTGAAATAACAATCAATGATCAAACCACAATAAGAAATGGGAAAACAAGACTAAGATCTTTCAACCGTAACAAGCGGTCTTCGTCAAAAGAGTCAAAAACCCAAACTTATTTATATATATATCGATAATATGGGAATTTATCTTTACTTAGTAATGAAATATATCCAAAGAGTTATATTACTTACATAAAAAATATATTTTATATTTTGTTATATAAAGATTTAGGGCATTGAAACTAATTATAACATTATATATTTTTTATCAATAGATTTCAGAATAGCAATAATAAAGAATGGAAGTCTTGTACCAGCTAGAGAGTTACATTTTTAATTTGTTTTTGCTTCTCTTTAATGATATAAAATTATAAAAGAAGATATATTTGCATTTTGCCTTAGGAAGAGTAGATTTGCATTTCCCACTCAGCTTTTATTTCTTAAACAGTGAGATTTAATTTATACTGATATTTATGACATAATTATTTAATCTGTTTCATCGAAAATGACGTGTTATTTCAATGAAAATAATTTCCAATTTTTATTTGGAGTTTTTATGTTAAAGAGTTCTTTGAAGTGTGGAATAGTCACAACAAATTTAGTAGAATAATCACTTTAGATCCAGTATTAAATAAAATGTTTAGGAGAATATAATTTGATTTTGTTAGTAACCTGTTAATATAATTAATTTTTTTTTTATAATTGGAACCGATCTCCTAGCGGGTGAAACGGCGGTGTCAGCCGTTTACCGACTTTTTGTTTGATCGGTGATTCTACAGATTGTACATTGGGAGTCCTAAATTTTGACTAACTCAAGTGTATTTAGAGTAGGGATCTTTAACGAGTACCTGGCATAGTACAGGCCCGGGACCGACAGCTTAATCTGACAGTGAATAATCTGAGTACGTCCTCCTTCGGAGAGGACGTACTCAGATTATTCACCTCCCACGTCAAGAAATCGAGGGCCAGGTGGGGATTACCGGCCCATGACGACTGTATATGAGTACGTTAACCACTGACCTAAACTGGCCCCTTCTAACCTGTTAATATAAGTTTAATATAATTTAGTATACTGAAGGTGTATTATATTGTGGCATTTTCAATAATGGTATTAGATTAATAAATAAATGATTTCTAGATGTAACCAAGTTAAAAGTACTATTTTTAACACTAACAGAATATTTAATGATAAAAACAGCAACAAATTATACAAAACATTAAATTAAATATAATTACCCAGTATTATAAGAATTTCATTGTTTGGATTGTTTGAAACAACATGGAGTCAAATGATAAACATACCTGCCCTCTTACTATAGAGGGCAGGTGATGTAGCAACAATGTTTGCCCCCCCCCTCCACCCTCGATTGACGTTGATAATCCGCTAACATTCAAAACTTTAGAACGTCCGGAAAATATTGATTTTCATGGAATCACAATCAAGGATTTCATTTTGACTGTTGTCTTTGGTTCTAGACTTTCATTTATTGTATATGTATACGAGTACAATAGCTACTCGTATACATATACAGTCGTCATGAAAGAAAACCAAAGATAAATGAAAAAAAAAAAACAAAAAACGCATAATTCAAATCATAAAGAAATGGTTAAATTATATTAACTGGCTAATGTAATAAAATTTTTATCCCTATTACAAAACTAATTCGGAACAATTTAAAATAAATTAATTTTAAATTTGCAAGTATTAGAGTTGAAAATCTGTTTAAAAACAGTATTATACAAATAAACATAACAACGATTAACACCTTAAAAACATATTTTAATATAATTTTTTTAACTTTTTTTTTATTCTTTTTTTCAATTTCTAACCCCTCAAAAAAAAGAGCCAGACTAACTCAGTGGTTAACGTACTCACCTCTGGGCTGGAAGTCCGGGGTTCGATCCCCACCTGGTCCTCAATTTATTCACGCGGGAGGTGAATAAATCTCAGTTCGTTGTCCCTCAGAGGGGGCGTTAAGCCATCAGTCCCATGCCTGATACTATGAGAAGTAGGTACTCGTTTTGAATCCCTACTACTACTTGAGTTAGGCAAGATTGAAGAATCTCAGTGTAGAATCTGTAGAATCACCGATTAAACAAAAAAGCCGGAAAAACGGCTGACGTTATCACCCGCTAGAGGAAGGATAAATAACGCTTATAATGCTGTCTCCAGGCATAGAGTAGTATATGTAGGCTTTGGAAACATGAGTATTATAAGAAGCTTTATGACCATTCAACTTATGATGATGATATTTTTAAAAAAATCACTTCAAATTAATTTCAAAAAAAATATTCCATTATAACTTTCAGGCTTCATAAATCAACTTCATCTTATTAGATTAGTATTAAATTTCTGCCATCTCAGGAAAGGGCTTAAATATCAGGAACTTTCTTCAATGAAGTCTCCTTAATCCTTGAAAGATTTAATGTTTATATCTTCATTTACTTTTATTACTGATGGTTACATTCGAAATTTTTTAATTCAACAGTTAATGCTAATTTGAGTTTTATCTTAATAATTTCTTTTATAAATTTGATTGGGTATTTTATAAGCATTTTTTTTTGTTTAAACCGACACCCTAGTGGGTGATAACGTCAGTCATTTACCGGCTTTTTGTTTGATCAGTATTTCTCCAGATTCTACATTAGGAGTCCTAAATTTTACCTACCTCAAGTGCATTTATAGTAGGGATCATTAACGAGCAACTGACATCTTAGGGTTTCGGGACCGACGGCTTAATGCCCTCTCTGAGGGACGACATATTCAGATGTATTCACCTGACGCGTGAATAAGACCAACCCCAGACTACCAGCCCGGAGGCGAGTATGTTATCCACTGAGTTGACCTGGCGCATATTCATAATGAATAAATTATTTTGTTGCTCAAAGAATTGTTAATGATTTGTACAGATTTTGTTGTTCATAGTGTGTGTGTGTATGGGTGGGTGGGTGGTGTGTGTATGTGTGTGTAGGTATAAGTATGATCAGGAACCTAAAAGGTTTAAAGTATTATAATCTTCGAACTTCGTGTTTTACTTGTTAAACACGAAGCGTAACAGCAAACTCTGCTCTGAGAGATTTACGAGTTAATTATTGACACGATATCTACTGACTGTTATCATAGATCTTTTAATGGCCTAGTCTGAGGTAATGTGAAAAACGGTTCTAGGCTAGTGTCCTAGAAGAATAGGGAGTGTTTTAATTGGTATTCTAACATAAGTGAGAGCCCAGTACTATTTCAATGCAAAACTTATGTTTTGTTTGATTAGTCAAACAAAAAACGAATGTTCGAATGGTTCGACAACCATCTATCACATCATGAAATGCATCAGAATATGTATGTTTAATTGAGATTAATTTTTTAAATTTCACAACTTAATTCTTCTAACAAATTATATTTAACGCATTATAACATTTCAAATTTTTCTAAACAAACCTCTAAAAATTTTATTTCACTTAAAAACTGTCCAAATCGATGTAAACAATGCAAATAAATGAAAACATCGGACAAGTTCGATAATTCATTATTCCAAAACTAAATTTCAGTTTTAATAGTTTTATTGCCCTGTGCAACAATGAGATTTTTGTTTATAATTGCCAATCTTAGGTTACATTTTTTAACAAAATTTCATTGTTGTATAATTATCAGTTTAGAGTTAAAAAAAAACTTGTTCTGAATTCGTAAAAAGGCATTATATCATCTTGTTATGGTAATTTAAAAAAATAATTACTGAACTCATAGTCATATAATGTGCTCTGTTCAGGTATAAAAAGTAGAAGTGTGTGCTGTCATGATGACGTATTTATTTCAAAAGAAATTGTAATGCTGTCTAATTATGATGACTTTGATCTGTAGCTGTAATTTAATTGCAGCAATTAGATATGCCCAATTATCAAGATTATGACAAAGCGTCACACATGTAGTTCCATATTAATACATAGAATGATTTAACCAGAGAAATTCAAGGCATGTTCAAACAGAAAGATTTTTGTTAGTTGAATAATGATGACAGATTAATCACACAATTTTTCAAAGCATCGTTTCAATCACTGTAAACATTGAAAAAAAAGGTTGGAAATAATCGTCCCATTTTTTCAGACTACAGATGTTTGCAAATTGTAAATAAAATATTGCATTTTAAAACGCTTATATTAACTTTTTTTGTATAGATCATAGATTAATGAAATATAGATAATGAAATATAATAATTAAAATTGAAATATAGATAATGTTTATGTCACTTGATAGAGTTATTTATCGTGCTAAACAGTCTTCTACTGTCGCATGACCTAATTACGCTGAAAATCCCCAAACATGTTTAAAGAGAATACGGATGACTAAGAAGTATATTAGAGTGAACCATAATATTATCATAGTCTCTCGGATTACATTCCAAACATTTCATAATTTTCATTCTGTTCAAATTACGAGTATTTTCAATACATTTATTTTTCTTTCCAAATTTAAATTTACTTGATTTAATTATTATTACTTCTTCTTTTATTGTGATATAAATTAATATCCAAATGAAGATGAGTAATGATTGCACTACTTCTGCTCTCATGCTTTCGGCCAGGTTTGCTCAGTGGTTAACGTTATCGCCTCTGAACTGGTAGCTCCGGGGTTCGATAACCACCTGGCTCTCTATTTATTCATGTGGAAGATGAATAAATCTGAGCACTTTTTCTCTTGGAGAAGTCATTAAACCGTCTGTCCAAGGCTGTACGATGTCAGGTACTCGTTAAAGATCTCCTACTCTGTATATACTTGAGTTAGGCAAAATTTAGAAATCTCAATATAGAATCAACAGGTAATGTGGCTCGTCCATTACTAAAATGGGCGCCAAAGAATAAATGAGCCACAATTTCCACAAAAATTTGAATTTTTATTTTTGCTGATTTCTGTTCCTTTTTTTACTTTAAATTACTCCACTCCTAGTGGGGCCATGCAACCCTACCACAGACTGCATTGGCTTTATTCCCACAGGTTCATTGAACCGGGGTAAAAAAGGGCACTGACCTTAACTGTAGCTGAGCAGGTTCAGTAGGTTCATTGGTCCGTAGTTTGATCGGAAACTCTTAAAATAAGTCGGTACTATGGATGGTGGTGGCCCATGGAGGGGTTCTCTCTTCACCCCGCCTCTGAGGTCAGACTCGTAGTGGCTGTTGGTTCTCACACAAGTTGGGTACACCCTTGAGGTCGTTGTGTGAGAAGCAGTAACTTCTCGGGAGGATGCCTGCTTAGCATCCGGGGAGCTAGAGAGGCTAAACCCTTACCAGTGGGAACGGGCCTTGAACTCAGCTGACTGGACTACACAACTGGTATGTACTTGCCCAGTAGAGGCTCGGCTCTGGATGGAGCCCAGAGTAGGGACGATTAGATACCCACCCTTCCAGCACTTTATGATTCGTTCACTTACTGCACAGACCAGGTGACATTAAGCCAACGAGAGGTTTTAATCTCTCTATAATATTTTTTACTGAGGTACTAATAATACCCCTTATACGGACTCCCTGATGCAGTCTGATTAACTACTAGTAGCAAGCTCTGGACCCGGTGTAACGGGCTTGTCCTCTTCGGAGGGGAACGACCGAGTTCTCGAGAACAGTACAGTAGTCCTTAAACTGACAGGATTGGTAAAATCCGTCCAGATTTGAATTTTACTTTATTATAAGTATAGTATAGTGATCGTGAAAAAATGTCATCGATCTTGATAGATTTTGACTGATTACATATTTTGAGGTCATAAAAGTCGTTTTGTGAAGTTTTTGGATGATATCTGAGTGTGTTTGGTTGGCTGGGTGGGTAGTATGTATCCATAGTTTGTGGCTTCACTACTCTCCATAATCTATGATAGATCAAATTGATATTTTACAATAAAATGTGCCTCATAGTGTAGATGTGCTGTATAGTTCGAAAGCAATAATGCATGATAGGAAAGTCACTTTTTAAGCCAAAAAAGTCTTTCTGGTAACATTTTTTTTCTCTTAAACTACTAATTCTAGAGTAATAAATTTTGGCATTATTTTTGAGGCTACAGAATCAGCAAAGGGAAAAAATCCTCATATTTTTAAAACAACAAGAATTATTTTTTGTTCAATATAATGTAAAAATTTTGACCTATAATTCAATCTAAAAGCATGTGAGAGCGATACAAGCCATACTGTTTGACAGATCTTAATAAAAGTATACCAAAAAATGTAATTTTCATCAAAAATGTGAGTTGAGTTAATTTTTTTCAAAATTACATCTTCCAAAGAGGCGTTAGAGTTCAATTTCTGTATTCAGAAAATGTTCTTTTAACGCTAAACGGCTCATTGAAAAACAATTAATTTTTGCTAAAGAATTGAGTAGAATATTATCAATTTATTTAAAAAAACCATAAAATTTCAATTATGGCAAAAAGCAATAATGCTATAAAAATTGAATATTAATCCAGGACTAATGGTTTACTTACTATACTTTTCGTATTTGCTTATTATATACGAATATTTGTCATTATACGTTATGTACCCAAAAAGTTCGATATTACGTTTACTTATAGTAAAGTTTAGTTTAGGTCACTCCAAATTTTCTTTTAATACGATTATTCCATTAATATATTCCATACACTTATATAATATATTCTTATTATTGTCTAGTTTACACTAATGTTATTCCAACAGTAGTCGATTAACACACATTGGATACATAAGTTAAACATTATTACCTATATAAATTCTAACATATAGAATACGGAATATATATTCTGACATATATTTCCTATATATAATAACAAGAATTAAAACAACAAACATGATTTCAATATTTTAAGTAAATCACTAATATTTACTACACTATAAGTATATTTGGTATAACTAAATCACATTCGAGTCCCTTTATGAACTGTTCAAAAATGTGACACACGTCTTGGTCACTGATATATGTTCTCTGAAGGTCACTTCAACCATCCAGTCATAATCTTCTTAATTAAAGGGGTCTCTCTGTTAAACACACTGCATTTCAATATTATTGGTCACCAAGATTGCGAGTTTGCATTTGTATGTCACTTTGCAGAGATACAAATATCCTTTATTTCCGTGACCTCAGAGCTCTGGAGTTATTTTGTAGGTCAATATAATAGAATAAATGATTCTTTAAATTATTGTTTAAAAAACAAAAAAAGGTTTTGTGAGACTTCATTTTGTTGATAGTGACTTCAGATAGAGACTTCATATTTTGACTAATTTATTATACATTTGGTTGTCAAAATAGCTGTTTGCCACCTGTATTATAAACGTATTTTCTTCAACTTTTGCGGTTCAGTCAGGCATGTTGTTCTTGGTATGGCTCGAATTCTGGTATAGTTCGAAAAATAATTTTGTAATGAAGAAGATAAATAAGAAGTTGAATATTCTGTATGAGTTTGTATTTTTTTTTAAAAAAAAATATTGAATCTAGTGCCAACGGCGTAGCAACTATTTTACCCTCGACCTCCTCCCTGCATGACAATCCGTTAACCTTAAAAATGTTTTATAAAGTCCTTAAAATATTTACTTTTTAAGAATTGCAATCAAGGAGCTAATTTTAGACTGTTGTTATTAGACCCAGACTTTCATCTTATTAGAGTACTCGTATATATACACCGTCGTCATCAAAGAAAAAAACCAAAGATTTATCAAAACAAAAACATATAACTCAAATCAGAAAGAAAAAAGAAAAGTGAAATTAAATTTACTGGTTGCGCCAAAAAACCATTAACTTTCAAACCGTTTAAAAAAAAATTGGTTTTTGAAAAATTTTAAATAAATTTATTTTTAATTTGTAAATATTACAGTTGAAAAGTCTGTTTAAAAACAGTATTACTCACATAAAACATAGAAACAATTACGACCTAAAAACTCAAAGCTAGAAATGCAGCGATTTAAAGAAAAAACCTGTAGACATATTCTTATTAAAACTGAAAAACTTGGTTTTCAATAAAAAAACTGAACTGTGTATATTGATTATTACACATCTGTTTTCGAGATATCCAGTTTACATATATAGACAGACCATTTTGCAAAATTTGTTTTATTGTAGTCATGAGATATCAAAACGTGTATTTCTATTGAATAATTTATTTTGGCATTTTAACACGAATAAGATACTTTTATTTTTCATTGTAGGGTAAAAAAGTTAATAAAATAGTCTCCAAATATAGACATTTAATAATATATAACTTTCTGTATTTTATTTAATTGTAAACTTGATGATAAAATATGTATGTTGAAAGCCTGTTCATTAGTGTAAGGTCAATATATATTTAGACCATTTAACTAAATTTCTTTCGTTTACTCGACCTATCTATTTGCAAATGTCATTTGCGAACCTGATTTATAGGTTACCACCTACGATAGGGAAAATAGCCAGGAGACTAGAATCTGTTAATGAAAAGGTTGTAAATACAGAAAATATGATCATTTCAAATAAAATTTAATAATATAAACAACACGTTCCAAACAAGTAGTGTTATTCTTCAGGCATTACCAAAGATGAGTAACACTGAAGAAGAACACAGCGAGTTTGAAACGCGTTGTTTATATTATTAAATTTCTATATGTGGAGACTATTTTATTTACTTCTTTACTCTATAAAGAGTAAATACTATATAATAACTGATAGTAGTTCCTACGACTTTTATTTATATATACTTTCTTTATTATAGAAAGTGACACCAAATTTAGCTGATACCTGTTTCTTAACAATTTTTTTAATTTTTCTAAATAACATTCTCGTTATACCGTCTGTTGAGAAACTTGTTAGGAAACATGTATCAGCAAAGTTTGGTGTTATTTTCAATGGTGTTATGTGTCAAGGAAGGACTGCTATAAAAATTTACTATATAGAGAGCAAATAAAACTAGAAACGATGCAAATATTAATATTTCAAATGTTTTATAAACAGATTGTATTGGTATATGAAATGAATTGAACTACATATGATTCTGGTATACACAATCATTATCTAAGGAGGAAACATTTGCTGTGAATTCAATTGCTTTGAATGGACTAAGAGTACAATGTGTTTGCCAACAAGAACTTGGATAGAATTAATGTAATGTTGAAGCGGCAAGTTGTGGACGGCACTAATGGATGGAGCAGCGGGGGTGAGAAAGCTGTGGAGGAGGCCCTGAGCAAAGCCCATTACGGGCACAAGAGCTCCAGGGCCCGATCCATCAGCCGTCCGAGATGTCACCCTTTCATCCATTAGGTAATCAGTAGGGAAAAACAAATCAAACTGCGGCGATTCTGTGGCCACTTCACACAATTCATGCATTTTATCAGATTTCTTGTTGATAACGTTCCTAATATATGCACCCGTTAATCAGTCATATAGGGAGTCCCAAAATAAATGAAACCCATTAATTCGATTATAGTTTGTTACTAAAACAAAATACGTTAAAATGTTTAACATTTATTATGAGTTCATATAATAACAATTGAGTCCTGAAGGTTTGGGGTGTTTAGCTAGATTTTAAGGTTTATTTAAACACATGCTTCAAATGACCACCATTCCGTTTCACACATTCTTGAAATGGTCGAGCAAATTATCAATCACAGGCACATTATTCTCTTTTTAGTGCACTAATGTTCTGCGTAATAGTCAATTTGAACTCAGCAATAGTTTTGGGGTTATTCAATAAACACTGTCTTTTCACAAGCCCCGTAGGTAGAAGTCTGGGGACTCAAGTCAGGTGAATGTAGGGACCATTCTGTATCATGCCGCCTGTTAATCAAAGGATCACAGAATTCTTTGGTCAAGCCACTTTAATATTATGAAATAACAATCAATGATCAAACCACAATATGAAATGGGAAAAAAAGACTAAGATCTTTCAACCGTAACAAGCGGTCTTCGTCAGAGTCCAAAGCCCAACTATTGGCCTTTTTTCCCCATTCCATATTGTGGTTTGATCATTGAATTTTATTTCACGTGTTTATATGAAAGCTTGTATATATATATATATCAAAATTTTACGGTATGAATAGAATACAAAGACTATTCAATAAAACTTTTAGACAATGCAGACTTCATGGCTATCAAACCTGTACGATTATCAACTCTTATTTTACATCTTTCCTTTAGAATATTGTTTACTCTGTCCCTGTCCTCACCTGCTGTACTTTCCAGAAACTGCGTTTATCGTTTTGATTGCACCCTGTAAGATGCTTTTTATGTTGGTTTTGACTTCCAATCTTTGTATTAATGGCCACAAGTCTTCCCATTCGTCACCACAGAAACCTGTCCATTGGCTTTTATGCAAGCTCCAATGGACTGGGATTTAATGATTCTTTCAGAATCCAGGTTCCGAAATCCAAGAAATTTTAGTCTCTGTTAATTTATTTGCCTCCTTGATGATTGTTCTAACTTTAACATCAACTTAAGCCATTGGTTCCCAAACTTTTTTTTGCTCATATACCACTTTCGAACTTTAAATAGTTCCTGTGGACCTCCTGCAGTTATATTTTTACCTTTTTTCCAAACATGAAAAAAAAGTTGTGAAGATTAGATGTAACTATGGAAATTTGAGTTACGGCTGAGTACCAACAACGAATTAGTAGTTTTTAAAAAAATTGAGAATTGATTGGTTAATTAATTAATGAATGGATGTCAAAGGCTAAAGTTGGCCAATCAAAAGAGATTTCATGCAACTTACTTTTTTGTTATCTACTCATAGCACAAGGAACCAATCAATTCGCATTATTTTTTGAAAACTTCCCTTCCCTTTCGGAATAGTAAAAATAAAAAAAAATAGTATATTTTTTTGCGTTGTATTTATTGAAATATGCCATGATTACACTTTTAATTATTATTCTTATCATATTACAAAGTAATACGATAACAGTCGTAATATATTTAAAATTAAACATTAATAACGTAACGTAACTTCTACAATGACCATCACAAAACAGTCATCATTTTAAGGAAAGGTAAGATAAATTTTTTGAATGAATCTATCAAATACGTGTTGTCTGATTTCAAATTGATGAGATTTTTTTTGAAATGTAGATCTTTATTTTCCAGAAACCCTAAAACTGGTTTAAAAAGTAAGTCAAATATTGTTGGACATGTACCTTTTGACGATTAGCTTACTTCAGTGTACCGTGTAATGTAGATAAGATATATGTAAATTCGTTTTGGGTTCTAGTCCTGAGGATGTTTAAAATAAAGACGAAACGTTGCCAAAAATTGATTTAAAATAATTATTCCTGACAAAATTGCGAGAAAAAGAAATATATATATATATATATGATCAAACCACAATAAAAAAATGGGAAAACAAGACTAAGATCTTTCAACCGTAACAAGCGGTCTTCGTCAGAGTCAAAAAACCCAACTGAGACTCTGACTAAGATCTTTCAACCAAAACAAACGGTTGAAAGATCTTAGTCTTGTTTTTCCATTTCTTATTGTGGTTTGATCAGTGATTGTTATTTCACGTGTTTATGTTTATGTACCGCCTGCATGTCTTCCTGCGGGACTCTTCGCTCTTCGCTCCTCACATCTCCTGATGACGATGATGGTCGAAATATCGATGTGAGTTATGTCTGTGTCTTTCTGTGTGTTTCCTTCGTTTTGAATTTATTTTATTTTAAAAAATCCGCTGGACCGTTTCTTTTAATTGTGTATATATATATAATATTATTAAAGTTGGCAGCAGCTTCTGCGTTGACCAATTTATGGCTGATTTTTTCTAGTTTCCTCACTAGTTTACGGTAACTCTCGGGTATTTTCCAGAGGAGTTCTGGTAGCGACATGAAGGTAAACACTAATCACTTTAAAACTTTATTCTAAGACTATAATTTACGACTTAATCTAAAACACAAGCTTTCGGCTTACATTAGCCATCTTCAGGTAAAAATCTATAAACTAAAATTATAATCAAAACTAAGGCTATGGTATAGAGAACAACTTAACTATGGTAGAGTTAACAACTAACTAAGGAAATAAAGTATGGAGAAGGGAGGGAGGTGTAGGTGGGAGGGCCTGTGTAGGCATGCAGGGCAGGACACTGAACCCATCTACCTGTGTCGTATCAAAATTGATAGGTGGTATCAAAATTTTTTTGAACTGGGTATAGCTTTAAGGTCACTGTTTTGTATGTTTAATGAAGGGTCGTATTCCTTAATGTAGAGGGCTTCAAGTATATGTAGTCTGACGTCGTCTTGTAAGCTTTGCAAAATAGTTGTCCCCTCAGTCAGGTTCTCTCTTGTTAATTTCTATTTATGAACCAAGAATTTATCAAGTTCTTGGTAAAGATAAGTCCGTTCAGGTGTTAGTGAACAATGGCTTCTCCAACCAAGAGGTTACGAGAGCTATTAAAATGTACCTGGATAAGTGGTACACTACTAACCCACCTACTCATCCCAAGGGAGAGTACATACGTCTTTACTACCTTCATGTCGCTACCAGAACTCCTCTGGAAAATACCCGAGAGTTACCGTAAACTAGTGAGGAAACTAGAAAAAATCAGCCATAAATTGGTCAACGCAGAAGCTGCTGCCAACTTTAATAACACATGTTTAAAAGAAGATCTGCTGCCATCATACACAAATATATATATATTTCGTTAAACAGCTGACCGTATTTCGCTGATGTAATTTTCTTCACTAGTTTTTCAAGGTTTCTGAATACCTTCTTCTTTCCTTCATCCAAACGTTGGAGAATGTTAATTAAGTTGGAACCGACATGTTTCGACTGGCTTCCAGTCATCTTCAGGGTGATTAATTAAAAAAAAAAAAAAAAAAAAAAAGAAAAAAATGATTAGTCTTTGGAGTTGGTATTAAGACACATTATACAGTAAAAGTTTAAAGTAGTTGCTCTTGGTCCTGGTTCTCGAGAGCTACTGACTGAAGAAAACTACATCAGCGAAATACGGTAAGCTGTTTCTTTTAAGAAATATGCTTAAAAGAAGGACTGCTTCCAAATTTTACAAATATATATATATATATATATATATATATATATATATATATTTTGGGTTTTTGACTCTGACGAAGACCGCTTGTTACGGTTGAAAGATCTTAGTCTTGTTTTCCCATTTCTTATTGTGGTTTGATCATTGATTGTTATTTCACGTGTTTATGCGAAATCTTTATATATATCAATGATCAAACCATAATAAGAAATGGGAAAACAAGACTAAGATCTTTCAACCGTAACAAGTGGTCTTCGTCAGAGTCAAAAACCCAACTGAACACTAGATGCAGAAAACATCTGGTGAGGAGTTGAGAAGAGTGGGAGGGAAGAGTGGTATTTTAAAAGGGTGAAAGCACAGGAAAGGACTAATGTCCAGAAAGGGATGTTTGGGGAAACAAAGGAGTACAGTAAGAAAAAGTAAAAAACTATCCGCTAGCTGTCAACCCTCTTTGAAGAGGCTATTGCCCTCGTGACGAAAGTATCAAGTTTGAAGAGACCGTTACTAATGTTTATAATATTAGATCTATTAAATTTAATTAGAGACGATTCAATAATATTTCTTAACAACATTGATTTTTCATAGGTAATAAATTTAGCTCCTGTCCAATCAATATGATGATTTTCATTTTTTATATGCAAGAATAAGGCACTACTGTTTTCCTGTCTACTTACGTTATATTGGTGTTGTTTTACACGTGTTTTTAATGATTTACCAGTTTGACCAATATAAATTTTATGGCAATTTTTGCACGGAATTTTATAAATACCAGCGGACTCCAATTCGCTTGGAGAGTTTTTTATTAACATATTACCCACGTTATTACGATTAGAAAACACTATATTAAAATCAAGTTGTTTGGCTAATCTTGGAAGGGGGTCCAATGATTCGTGGTATGGCAAAACTATAGAATTTGATAATAAAAGGGGCTCTTTTGAAGTATTAGAGAAAGTTTTTTTAGCACCCTTCAAAGCTAAATCGATATAAGAAGAGGGGTATTTTAATGAAAGGGCAATTGACCTAATGTTATTAATCTCTTCATTAAGAAATTCTGGAGAGGAAACTCTTAAGGATCTCAAAAACATATTTCTAAAAACAGAAATTTTAACATTTTTTGGATGCGATGAATAAAAATGAACGTATGTAAGTACATTCGTAGGTTTTCTATATACACTAAAGCGTAACTCATTAGGTAACCTATGGATCAGGACATCTAAGAAGGGCAAATTACCACTTATTTCTTCTTCCATTGTGAATTTGATTGTCGGCACTAATGAATTCAATTTTGTTAGGAAATCAACTTTATTTAAAGAATTGGGACAAATGCAAAGAATATCGTCAACATATCTATACCATTTAACATTTTTGGGCAAAATTGAGCTTAACATTTTACTCTCAAAAAACTCCATATATAAATTACTTAGGAGGGGGGATAAACAGTTACCCATAGCAATACCAAATTTTTGTATATAATAATTATTTTCAAATTGAAAATGACAATCTACCACACATAACTTAATTAACTCTATTATAGTGGTAGATGGAAGGGGAAGGGAATAATTAATTAATTCCTCCTGGAGTAAGCTCAACAGATCAGTTACTGGTACATTCGTAAAAAGAGACTTCACATCGAAACTGATTAATCTATAATTTTTGTTCATCTTGACGCTTTTTAATTTTTTAATTAAATCTACATTGTTTTTTATATGGCTGCCTGAAATTTTTCCAATTAAGGGGCTTAAAATACTTACTAACCATTTGGACAAGCCATATGATGCCGAACCAACCGAACTCACAATTAAACGTATTGGGTAATTATCTTTATGTGTCTTGATCAACCCGTACATATATGGCAAAGAAGGGGATTTTGATATAAATTTAGTAATAAGTTCAGGTTGATTTTTTAAGATAGTTTTAATTTTTTTATTAAATGAACTATTGACCCTTTCCAAAGGATTAGACCTTAACTTTTTATACACATTTTCATCATTTAGCATATTCTCTATTTTATCGACGTAATCTTTTTTATTTAATATTACTGTTACTTTAGATTTATCGGCTTTAGTGATTTTTATAGTATTATCTTTTTTAAGCTTAGAATAAGCCTCGATAAAACGTCTAGGAACGCTAACAACATCAGTTTTTTCTGAAAGACCGTATACCATTCCTTTTAAAATATTTAAATTATCGATATCTGAAAATAATTATTATATACAAAAATTTGGTCTTGCTATGGGTAACTGTTTATCCCCCCTCCTAAGTAATTTATATATGGAGTTTTTTGAGAGTAAAATGTTAAGCTCAATTTTGCCCAAAAATGTTAAATGGTATAGATATGTTGACGATATTCTTTGCATTTGTCCCAATTCTTTAAATAAAGTTGATTTCCTAACAAAATTGAATTCATTAGTGCCGACAATCAAATTCACAATGGAAGAAGAAATAAGTGGTAATTTGCCCTTCTTAGATGTCCTGATCCATAGGTTACCTAATGAGTTACGCTTTAGTGTATATAGAAAACCTACGAATGTACTTACATACGTTCATTTTTATTCATCGCATCCAAAAAATGTTAAAATTTCTGTTTTTAGAAATATGTTTTTGAGATCCTTAAGAGTTTCCTCTCCAGAATTTCTTAATGAAGAGATTAATAACATTAGGTCAATTGCCCTTTCATTAAAATACCCCTCTTCTTATATCGATTTAGCTTTGAAGGGTGCTAAAAAAACTTTCTCTAATACTTCAAAAGAGCCACTTTTATTATCAAATTCTATAGTTTTGCCATACCACGAATCATTGGACCCCCTTCCAAGATTAGCCAAACAACTTGATTTTAATATAGTGTTTTCTAATCGTAATAACGTGGGTAATATGTTAATAAAAAACTCTCCAAGCGAATTGGAGTCCGCTGGTATTTATAAAATTCCGTGCAAAAATTGCCATAAAATTTATATTGGTCAAACTGGTAAATCATTAAAAACACGTGTAAAACAACACCAATATAACGTAAGTAGACAGGAAAACAGTAGTGCCTTATTCTTGCATATAAAAAATGAAAATCATCATATTGATTGGACAGGAGCTAAATTTATTACCTATGAAAAATCAATGTTGTTAAGAAATATTATTGAATCGTCTCTAATTAAATTTAATAGATCTAATATTATAAACATTAGTAACGGTCTCTTCAAACTTGATACTTTCGTCACGAGGGCAATAGCCTCTTCAAAGAGGGTTGACAGCTAGCGGATAGTTTTTTACTTTTTCTTACTGTACTCCTTTGTTTCCCCAAACATCCCTTTCTGGACATTAGTCCTTTCCTGTGCTTTCACCCTTTTAAAATACCACTCTTCCCTCCCACTCTTCTCAACTCCTCACCAGATGTTTTCTGCATCTAGTGTTCAGTTGGGTTTTTGACTCTGACGAAGACCACTTGTTACGGTTGAAAGATCTTAGTCTTGTTTTCCCATTTCTTATTATGGTTTGATCATTGATTGTTGTTTCACGTGTTTATGTGAAATCTTTTTATATATATATATATAAGTAAAATACAATATAATAGAATTCATTTTGTGAATGCATTATAATACCATATAGACCTCGAGAGCTCTGAGCCCCGAAGAAACGGTGCCTTGAACATACCTTAGCGGGATTGTTCTGGGATGACCACTCTAATAATGTAATTCTTATACTGATAAAAACCGTTTAGGCTATCAAATCTATAACAAATGTTCAATTCTCATTTTATGAAGTCATTTCTTTTGATATACGTCATAAGTATAATTATGTTATATAAACACAAATGATAATATTAATGCGACCAATGATATTAACATTCAATTATTAAAATATATGCAAATTATTGAGTCGATAGCACTGAAACAAATTAACATATATATGCAACTTGATATAACACAGTAACAAACTAATCTGATGTGCAACGAAATTACTGACTTTGCAATAATTAACATGATATTTCAATTTACTGACTCCTTAGGTAAACAAGCTATAATTAATAACTACTTATGGATCGGTGGTGGCATTTATCCCAGGATCAGGCATCTCTGTGCAGCCATGAATTTATGGCTATATAACTGAAGAAATTCAACAATATTTTTGTAATGTGTGTTTTTTCATAAATAAACCCTTAAAACTATTACACAATTTAAACAATTAAATTTTGCATTCATTTATCAGTTATTGCACACAAAGGGTAAAGAATCAAAGAAGCTCTGACATATCTTCTATTGAAGATACTTTTGGAAAAGATTGAAAGGATTTTTTGAGGGGGGATTTTTTTCCCGAAGGGCTTTTTCCAGGGGGATTTTATCCCTGGGGGTTGAACGCGGGATTTTCACGCGGGTGGTGAATAAATCTCAGTATGTCGTCTCTCGGAGAGGGCATTAAGCCGTCGGTCCCGAAACTGTAAGATGTCAGGTTATCGTTAAAGATCCCGACTCAAAATGAACTTGAGTTAGTCAACATTTAGGATTCCCAATGTAGAATTTGTAGAATCACCAATCAAACAAAATGCTGGTCTGACGTCTGACGTCATCACCCGCTAGAGGATCGCTTTAAACAATAAAAAAATTGAAATAAAAAAGATGTGTTAACTCTAAGATCTTTCGTAGAAAATGACTGGTTACGTTTAGTCCATATCGGTAATAGATTTTAAATCTGGAGTCATTAATTTGCCTGAATTATGTTGAGTGAATTTATTTTTTTTAATGCCGTTATTTGTAAAGTAAATATATTGCTGACTGTTTTCTTTAATATATATATATATAAATAATTCGGCATTAACTGGAATTAACAGGTATTCCAAGTTTCACTTTGTGCAAACAAACAATAAAGACCAACAGAGTTCTTAAGTGTACAAAACGCTATTTATATCAGGTTTTGAGAGTGAATTATAAAAAACGTTCCCTTGCGAATTTCATAGATTCAATTCCCACAAAATTATACGTATATTTTATTATTTATTCAGATGACGTACGGTGGCAAGAAAACAAATAAAATTGGTCATCAGAGTTTTATAAATATATAGATAGATTGAACTCTTGAATTCATCAGTTTCAATTTTATAATAATTACCGATGTAATTTTAAAATAATCCATGAATAGAGGATTTCAGTATTAACTTAACAAGTCCTTTTACATATTTTTAAGAGCCCTCTGAAGTGATCAGCAATATGTATTGGATATATAACTAACTTATCAACTTTGCCTCACCTCACGCGCAACTAATTAGTATCTCGAGTGATCCCTTTCATTCAATTTAATGACGTGGCCGATAACATATTTCGACGAATATTACTCCTATTAGATGCAATGTCTAATTATACCGGTAAACACATTTGTCGGTGCCCAAGGTATCTAAGCTGATTTAGACTAATTTAGGGGTGCTGATTCCAAAAATCATACTAATTTTTTCTCATCAGGTCAAGTTATTGAGATATTTGTTGTTTCCTCCTGGTTTTACCTTAATTTTTTTTATTTGCTTAAAGTCACAACAATGTAAGTATTACATTACCAGTGAAACTGATAACATAGATCTAGGAGGGAACACAGGAGGGAGGAAGCAATCCAGGGACTACACTTCCTGGCGTGGGTTCCCTTAAAATTAGACGTATTCTTAAATACATTCTAGAGTCGTAATTACAGTTGTAAGTTTTTATTGTTATCTATGTTAAAAAGTCATTATTTTACTTGCGTTGTAGATTTTTGGAGTAGAGATTAAGCATGTCCTCTATTAGGCGAAGTTTCTTAAACAATCCAAATGTATTGTATACAATGCTCATTTATACAAATACAAATGCTCATTTATTATGCATAATCTCTAATTGTATGGTATTTACTCATAATGTGGTAAATTTACCTGACCTAGGATAGTTTACCTGACGATGAACACGAAGTGTTCGAAATGCTTAGAATAACAAAAGCTTCTTTTTTTATGTATGGAGGCTTTTTGCTTTATCTATATATCCCAGTATGAGTATTGCATGACAATTGCAAATATTTTAGTGTGATTAATGAATATGTGTCTTACAGTTAAAAAATAATATTGTTTCTTCGATTTGCCTGTCTTTATTGTAGCTATTGTCTTCCTAGAGAGAGGGGTATACCATAGTAGAAAAACCAGACTTGATAGAGTGACAGCATTTCTGGAAGCAGCGCCCTTACATTAGGTTCAAAGAGTTAAAACATATTAGGCACCATGGCAAGAATTTTTTGTTGTTGACCAGCGTTCTTATTGTCAGCGTTTCTTATTAGTTGTCACTCTTTGTTTGTTGTTGTCAGTAACCATTGATTATATATAATGACTTTATTTCAACTAAAGTTGAATGTAAACCAATTCATATTTTTTGCTAATGTCATATATAATCTGTTGTAATTTACAAAGAGAGATGTTATTTGTTGAAAACTTGGAACAGATCCAGCAATTCTGTGGTATTGATTGTGGCGTATGATTTCTAGGTCATCTTCACTCATAAGTGTGGGTGGGGTTTGAATACCTCCCCCTCCAGGTAAACCTGGTAGCATACACAGGGCTTCACAAGAGCACATATTAATCTGCCAAATTGTGTAACGAATAAGCAATTTCTGTTTAAACTCTATAATAACCACTTACAAAATTAAGCTTACACTTAAAATTAATTAATTTACTTCTGTATAGCTACTTCTGTTATTTTCTGTCATTTCTATTTCTGTAAAACACTTCACCTAATTTTCTTACCGCAGAAACTCACTTCATTAAGAGAGGATTTGGATGGGCAATGACCTGCTTGATACATATTTTGTACAAATAAAAATGCATAGTATGAATGAATAGGATGTTTTTCTAGGTTTTAAATGAAATAATACTTTCAACTTCAACTTTAATCATAGGGTGACCCGAAAAAACCGGCTCGTACAGTTCGTTCAGAACAACATTTTTTCCACCTTTCAATAATACAAGTGGGATCAGACCTTAAGGCAGAACCTACCTAAGAAATAGCCTAATTCAAAACAGATAGCTTAGAAAACCGGAATGTAGTTATTAATTTTTTTTTATAGAGATATTATCATATTTTTATAGAGTACAAAATTTAATAAGTCACTATACACATTACTCATAATCTTTACAAACATAAGGAAGTAGCGATTAACATGAATTTCTTATTAGCTGAAATGAACATTTATTTATTTACTTATTTCAGTATGTATTCATTCTTTTATCATTTTAAGAGATCCGTTTTTAATTTCTCCCTCTCTCTCTCTCTCTCTCTCTCTTCTCTCTCTCTCTCTGTCCTATTTCAAGAAGTTTTAAATGTGTCGTCAGCGAGAGAAGGTTTAATTAAGCCAAAGCGAAGTTATCCAAGCGGTATGGCGCAGTATAACTCAGAAGCAGGCTTCTGTTTTCAACAGATCGTGAACATCATTCACAAAATTCATGTTCAGCCAATCAACACACGCACCAACTTTTTGTCCATTTCACCTTAGAGTCTGCTTATGTTATGACAGTTTTGGTTTTATTATTTGGTAAAATATTGGTCGTTAATGTAATAATTATAAAATATCATTTAATTAATAATATTAGCGTAAATTTCAACGCCCTATACTTCTAAATTTAAGAGTTTAAATACACATAACGATCACTTTTTAAGGAAAGATAATAATGAAATGTATGCATTAATAGTTGTTTCTAATTGTTGAATTTTTGCAAGTACTAATGAACATGCAAAAATACAAAATTTTCTGGTTCTTTCCTATCATTTTAAATATCGATAGGAGTCATCAAGCCGTTTTGAATTTCACGTTCACGACCGAAAAAAGCCGTCAATGCTGAAACAGCGGTGAAATACAATTCCATTTGCTTGAAAGGAGGTTTGCTGTCATCGTACAATAATATGTAATATATAATATATATACCTAAAATCACTTTGTATATAAAAAAAGTGACTTTTCCATGATGAAATATTACCCCGAATGCAGGGAACATCTACACTGTAAGACCGATTTTTATGTGAAAATTGATTTTCATCCATTAGACGATTTGTCTTGTAGCGAACTTAAAACTTGTATACACACCCACTCACACAATACCAAACAGACATCGTCGAACAACCTAAATACATCAAAATCTTGTCAAGAAATTTTTTCATGATTGCTATATTTTACTTATTATAACACAAAAGATGTTTGTTTTCCAACACCCACAGTTATAAGGCTTTCACCTTGTAGTGCTGTTCTAGGGGCGGAAATGGTGGCTCATTTATTATTTAGCACCCATTTTAGTAGTAGGTGTGCCAGATTACCTGTTGGTTCTGGATTGGGAGTCCTAAGTTTTGCCTAACTGAAGTGTATTTAGAGTAGAGATTTTTAACGATTACCTGACATCGTGCAGGCTCGGGACTAACGGCTGAATGTCCTTTCACAGAGACGACGTGCTCAGATTCATTCACCTTCCACTTAAATAAATCAATGACCAGGTGGATATTAAACCCCCGGACCTACCAGTTTAGAGGCGAGACGTTATCCGCTGAGCTAACGTGGCCTCTCTTATAAGATAAAGGATGGAGGCACCTTTAACATCGTTTGTTGAAACTGCGAACACCCCACACACAGTAATGAGAGACTAACTAGATGGTTCTTCGTTAAAATAATTCCATTTATTAATAAAATAAACTCTATCTTTCTCAGCATCACAAAGCATGCCTTTCAAATGTCCAAGTTATATATCCATACAGTTTAAACTATATTTCATTTTACCTGCATGGACATGTTCAGTTGGTCTTGTTCAGTCCTAAATATACTCTGCAAGGGTGCTTTGATGAATACCTTTGTTGAATACTCGCCCAAATTCTATGAAAAGGGAAGCACCACGGTTAATATTCAAATATTAAAAGGTATTGCTCTAAGTAATTACTACCAATACACACTAGTCTGTAATTTGCAATTATTATTTGATGAATTGATTTTGCTTTGCTTTTAAAACCGCTTGAACAAATTTTAACCCAAATATTGATTAGTTAAATATTACACAAGAGATATTCAATTGTTTAACATCAATTTTGTTTGCGATTGCAGGAAATAAATTTATTTAAAATCTACATTACTGCTAATTTAATAATTATAAGGATTTTCGGCATTCGTGTTCTCTGTTTAGAATACAAATCAGCATTAAGATAATAAATGTACCTGCATATGAAACAGTAATAAGTCTTCACCTACAGTTACAGTATAAATATATGATTTACTGTACACTGTAAAAACTGTATGGTCCGAAATATTAAAAAGTCCTAATGAGAACTTTGGTTTTGCTTCAATATATTATCAAATTATACATTTATTTTATAATTATCGACAAAATTTTATATTAATATTATTATTACATTACATTTTTGAAATGAATTTCATATAATTATATTTATTGAAAATACAAGTTATGTATACTCCTTTCAATTAAATTGTATTTTTTTATTACTTTTTATAAGGTAACCAACTGATGTACCCGGCATTGCCTGGCGGTAGATTATGCTGCAGCGTTTTGGCTGTGGGTGGTAGATCCCAAAACAGGACCCTGATCAATATCAAAATACCATAGTTACCCCCAAAAAAGTTATATCAGATCCATATGTCTCTTTGTATCTAAATGTCTCCAGTTCCATTTCTATAGCTAACAGACAGACAAACATAGTATTTTATATATACACTAATTAACTATGTAAGTATTGCAATTATTATTTGATGAATTAATTTTGCTCTGTTTTTAAAACCGAAAGAACAAATGTTAACCTAAATATTGATTAGTTAAATATCATAAAAGAGATATTCAATTATTTAACATCACTTTTGTTTGCGATCCGCAGGAAATAATCCACAAGTTAGTGGATTTTCATTTGCTATAATAATTATAGTACAGATGGTATTCCATTATTCCAATGATTTTAAAATTCCTATAATTGTATTGCTTTTCTCAGTATTTGAAATTTCTTGATGTCTTTTTTGTTGTTAATAATTTGTGTTGTGGTTTTGACACAAATTTCAGTTTTCTTTAGTTAGTCGTTAAATATACCACAATGACAATTCTCTTTCACTCAGTTTGGTGAATTTAATTCTAGGTGTCATTAGTTAGATCCTATTCTTTTTTGGGATATATTGTATGGTAAGATAACTTTTTTTGGGAAAGATTATAGTGATTACGCACTTACTTTTATCGAATTTCTCATATATTTTTTTTCCACTTCAACTACAAAGTATTTGTATTAAGAAGTGATAGGAGCCAGGTTAGCTCAGTGGTTAACGTACTCGCCTCTGGGCTGGTAGTCTGGGGTTCGATTCCCACCTGGCCCTCGATTTATTCACGCGGGAGGTGAATAACTCTGAGTACGTCGTCCCTTGGAGAGGACGTTAAGCCGTCGGTCCCCAGGCTGTACGATGTCAGGTACTCGTTAAAGATCCCTATTCAAAATGCACTTGGGTCAGGAAAAATTTAGGGCTCTCAATTTAGAATCTGTAGAATCACTAATGAAATAAAAAGCCGGTATTCGGCTGACGTTTTCACCTCCTAGGAGAACGGTTCAAACAATAAAAAAAAATTGAGAAGTGATTGTAACTTGGTATTTATTATGTTATAATTATTTTTAATATATATGTATTTGTTATTTATGTTTGTAGAAATTTGACTAATTTTCTTTTAGGTATGCTATGGGGATCGTGGTTGGGGTAGCAGTACAGGCCGTTTCTTGTCTGGGACTAGAGCTCACCCTTGGATATCTAACCGGGAGTCAGCGAGGTCCTGGCGACAATGAGTATCAACGACCTGGGCTTACCATCTCTGGCGCAATTACTTTAGCAGTTGAACAACTCAACTCTCAGTATTTGGCTGAACGAGGTCACTCATTCAAGTAAGCACATTATTACTACTAACACTAATCCTAGAACAGCAGATCTACCAAAAAGAGACACTTACACGAGAGCTACAATAACAAATTCTAAATTAAGGCCGCCTTATAAAAAGGGAATGAATGGCCTAGTCTGAGGTAATGTGGGAACTCTTCTAGCCTAGTTTTCTAGAAGAAAAGGTTTTATATTTAAATCATTGGTTGTGCAATCCGTAATTGTGTGGTATTTACTCATTCTGAGGTAAAATGGATAAACCAACAAAAGTATCCTCACAAATGAAGTTTTATTCAACACGTTTCGAACACTTTGTGTTCATCATCAGAAAGACACTTTAATATAAATTATATCTAATTAGTTACAAAAATTAGAGTGAAATAATAAAATTCAATTAAGAGAATTCAAGACATACCCAAGGATGTGGTACTGACGGGTTGGTCCAGTGAACACAACTAGTAGTCTTGAATTCTCTTAATTGAATTTTATTATTTCACTCTAATTTTTGTAACTAATTAGATATAATTTGTATTAAAGTGTCTTCCTGATGATGAACACAAAGTGTTCCCAACGCGTTGAATAAAACTTCATTTGTGTGGAGACTTTTGTTGGTTTATCCAACAAAACCTTAGAAAAGGTTTTATATTGTTTACCGACTGCTTAAACTTTTTATTTACCGTTTGTTACTGTTTAAACCGATCCCCTAGCGGGTGATAACACCAGCCGTTTACCGGCTTTTTCTTTGATCGGCGATTCTACAGATTCTACATTGGGAGTCCTAAATTTTGCCTAACCCAAGAGCATTTCGAGTAGGGATCTTTAACGAGTACCTGACATCTTACAGTTTCAGGACCGACGGCTTAATGACCTCTCCAAGGGACGACACATTCAGATTTATTCACCTTGCGAGTGAATAAGTCGAGGACCAGTTGTTGATCGAACCCCCGACCACAAGCCCAGAGGCGAGTACGTTAACCACTGAGCTAACTTGGCCCCCCAAGGGAGTATTTTAGTTAGTCGTCTGGTTTAACTGGGAGCTCAGCAATACATACAATACATATCTAAGTTCGATAATTAGTTTATTAAAATTGCTACTTGTCTTTTGTTAAGTAAAACTACACGAACTTTTAGGAATTCCGTATCCATGTTATTGTAAGCAAGTCAGTGGCGTAACAAATATTTTTGCCACCGGGGGCGGTCGTATGATCCCCCCCCCCCCTCAACCTCTGCAGGTCGTTGATAATCCGTTAACCATCAAAATTCCAAATTGTCCTAAAAATATGTATTTTCATTGTATTCCAATCAAGGATCTATTTTTAGAGTGCTGTTATCAGTCCCAGATTTTAATCTTATTATAGAACTCGTATACATATACAGTCATCATAAAGAAAACTAAAAAAATTAAAAAAAAAACATAATTCAAATCATAAAGAAATTTTTAAACTAAATCAACTGTCTACTCAAACAAATAGAGTAAACTTTAAACCACTTCGAAAAGAATAATTGTTTTGAAAAATTTACAATTTTTTTTTTAATTTTCTAATACTACAGTTGATAAATCCTTTTAAAACAGTATTATACACATAAAACATAAAAACAAGTACGGCGTAAAAAAATTTTTTAGCCTTAAATTTTCAGACTTTTGTTAGCTTTTTATAATTTTTTCTAATTTTACCCCCTCAAAATGCCACGCGGCGTGGACCCCCCCCCCCCCCCCCCATCTGACTACGCCACTGTGTAAATCCGTTAAAATCTAAAGATCGAACTTTTTAATAACCACTATTCTTTACTTGTAAAATAGAGAATATTGAAATAGAAATTACGTATACAGTTAAATGTGAATAGTGAAAAAATTGGAAAATGTTAATTTATGAAACTAATGATATTAGTATACGAAGGTTCTGATAGATAGCAAAAAATTAACTACATATTTTAAAAAAGACTAAATGTTACCTTAGTGTGAATAAGTAATAAAGAAATATAAACTATGAAACTTAACTTTACTATAAACCAATGAAAATGGATTTCACAAACAAATGAAGAAACAAATCTGACATTATATTTTGTTCATGGCTGCAGCATACAGTTTGATTGAAAAACTTTCATAGATAAATAATAAATAATAAACATTAAGGATGAATATATAAAATTTAGGTAAATTGTTATATTATGTAGTCATAAATATAAGGTGTAAGAGTTGGCAGTGCGAGGTTTCAAAAACGTTGATCATCGATGAACAGAGAGAAATAAAATAAAAAACGAGGACGTAGCTGGGATGACAGTGATAAGGAAGGACACGTGACTTATGATTGGTTATTTTCTTACCGGCTTGTAGCTTTCCACTATTCACTCTATACATCGGGCATGCGCAGTCTCTAAATATCATGGTAAAAATATATACCCAGTCTATCATTTTCGAAAACATTTACCTCTATCACTCAAAGGGGCCAGGTTAGCTCAGTGATTAACGTACCCGCCTCTGGCCTCGTATGTCCTGGGTTCAATACTCACCAAACCCTAGATTTATTTACGTGGGAAGTGAATAAATATGAGCATATCGTTCCTCGGAGAGTACGTTATCAGCCAGTCCCTTAGACTGTACGATGTCAAGTATACGTTAAAGGTCCCTAACTCAAAATAATTTTGAGTTAGGCAAAATTTATGACTATCAGTGAAAATGAACAGGTAATGTGGCTTACCCATGACTAAAATTTGTCATATAGTAAAAGAGCCACAACTTTTGCCTCTAGAACAGCACTAAAATTGCCTTGTTCCACATTAATCCTCAGCTAAAATGTGAATCTACCGCATGGGAGCAACGCGGTAACGTCTCCACGCCTCCTCATTACCGGTCCACTGAAATTCAGCAATGGTATTGAATTTTTCCGATGTGCGAATTGATTATGTGGAAGGTTACCTACAGTTGAACGTGGGCGTTGGAAGACAAAGAAACATCTCTACCACTCAAATGAACTAAAATATCCTCATCTGTTTGATATTTTCCTAATGTTTCACTTGTCTTGCTTCTTTAGTATAAAAATTGTATTTATTCCAAAATATATTTTAACAAGCTCCATTTGAAGACAAATGGAATTAAGAGATTTCAAGAATTACGCCTCAACACAAAAAAAAAACTTTAATATGAATCTAATAACGCGTTTTGAACACTTAGTATTCTTCTTCAGGTTAAATCTGCACTGTTGAAAGTCGATTTACAGGATTGAGGTAGAAAAGACTCGAAAATACTTGACTCTTTCCAACTGAATCCCGTAGATCGACCTTCAACAGTGCAGATGTTAGCCTTAAGAAGATCACTAAGTGTTCAAAACGCGTTGTTAGATTCATATTAAACTTTGTTGTTTTTTTTTTTTGGTGGAAACGTAATTCATGAAATCCCAAAATATGAGTAAATACCAGACTATAATATTGTAGACTGTACAAGTAACGAACCAAATGGAATTGACTTCAGCGATTTTATTTACATCACACATAATGGTACAATTGCTCTAGCTCAATCCTCTTTAGGGAATTTTCCTTGATTTTGTTGTTATAGATGGCTTGAGTTGACCAATTGTTTGAAGTTCACCTATTATTGTTCGTAACGTAGGCTTCAAGTTTAGTGAGTGCGGTGGGCGCTTAGTACCACACAGTCAGGTTATTCACGCCGCAGGATTAGCAAAATAATTTATTACGAAAAGATCTGTCTTCACTTTGGATATAAATTGCAAAATTCTAACAAGAAGTTAGGAACATCTTGATATTGATTGATGGAGGGATTCCAATTGAAACATCCCGAAACATAAATTGTAGTATAATTACAAATTATATATCGTAGCTGGAGTAATAGGAGTGTTATTTAGAAATATTAACAAGCTGATAAGAAACAGATATTTGCTAAGTTTATTCCATTTTTAATAATGTATACAACAGTGGTGTAACAAGGGTAGAGAGGTGGTCCGCCTAGGGCGGCGTTTTGAGGGGGTAAAAATAGAAAGTAGCAACAAATTAAAATCATGAAAAAGCTAACAGAAACTCTGATATTTTATACCAAAATGAGTTTTTAGGTAATAATCGTTTTTATGTTTTATAAACACTAATATTTTTTAAACGAATTTTTCAAATGTAATATTTGCAAAATAAAAATAAATGTATTTTAAATTTTTTGAAACTAGTTTTTTAAAGTGGTTGAAAGTTTATTATATTTGTTTAGCATACCTAGTTAATTTAGTTTAACATTTTTTTTTATGATTTCAATTATGTTTGTATAAAAAATCTTTGATTTTCTTTACGAAATTATGGGATTACGGGATTCGAAATATATTATTGAGTTTTGTTATCTCTTTTATGCCTCTTCTTTCTGTGAATTTGTTGAAATATATATATAACGCAGAAATTAAATCAGAAAGAGAAATCTTATCCTCTTGGAAAGCAAGTGTACACTGTGTGAAGCAATTTTCCTATTCTGACAAAAACGATTTTACTTCTTATAGCCTACGTTTTTCTAAGTGTTGTTACTGTGATGTATGTGGGTCACATAAAATGTTCCTAACATTTGAAAATTTACTCCAATCCTTATATGGTAATTAAAAGCATTTATATTTTAAAATAACTCGTAATATTTGTAAATAGATTTCCTGATATTTTTTTAAATATATTTTGGTTAATTTCTAACTTAAGAATTAATTTAACACCATTACTTTTTTCCGTTATAATTTAAATTTCAATGAAACAGTACTGAGAAAAGAAGGAACACTTCTTTAATAATAATGGAAATGGATAGTATTTTTTTTACTGAATCTGTAATTTAAATTAAGAGTAAAATTATAAAAATGTTTTGCAAGGAAATTTAATCAATGAGTTGAAAATGAAAAAAAAAAGAGGAAACTGAGCAATCCTAAATGACTAATTAAGGTTTGATGAGAATTCATTGAGGCGAAATTTTCAACATTAACCTGTTATCTCAACGACCGGTTTTCTTCTATCAATTTGCTGAAGTGAATTTTTTGTTAATTTCTGAGATACTTCTTCTAAATAAAGACTCAACCTATATAAACAATCAGTATTGATAAATGTGGTAAAAGAATTAATTAATTGCAATAAATAAAAAAAAATTCACTAGCTATAATGTTTAAAGGAGAGTTTCTCAATGGGGGTGAATTTTGGGTTTTCAGGGGGTGAATTTTGGGTTTTCAGGGGGTGAATTGTGACCGCAGTAAGTTTACAGAGTGAGGAAAACTATTATTGTTTTTAACCTCTTAATTATAAATTACATAACTTGATTGAATTAATATTTTGTATATCTATCAATAATTTTAATTAGCTTTTAATTAGTAAAACTCTTATCATAAACGTAATCAATGTAAAGTGGTAAAAGTGTGAATAATACCGTGGACAGAAGAGGGGGCGGGGAATGACATGTTGTGAGAGGAGTAAATGGGCCAAGGAAGGCTGGGAACCGTTTTTGACTATGTACTTTGCCCCCGGAAAACACTATTAATGCCCCGCAATCTTCGTGCCTTGTTTACAGTCAATTAGTCTCCGTAAAGAATACAAACGTATGAAAGAAAGTATCGGGAATTAATCAAATTGATATCGTGATTTTAAAGGAAATAAAAGCTACCTGAGTTCTGTAAAATAGATTACGTAATTTGGCATCTTTATGTGTCTGTATGTGTCTGTGTGTGTATGTATGTATGTGCGTGTGTGTGTGTGTGTGTATTTTTTTTATTTATTTTTCAACATGTTCCACATTATGTATTTACATGCATGTGATATATTCTTGACATACGTTCTATACAACCATATAACTTAGAACTATAATTTGGCTATATACAATGTTGACATTGATAAAGTATTAGCAATTAGACTATATACAGTTGTTATGTAACTATACATAATATGACAATTTGAGTACTTCAATTTACAAATATTTGCGAAGTGTTTTACAATTTACAAATTACAAATAAATTACAAATTACAAATAATAACAAATTACAAATTACAAATAATATAAATTGTAAATTACAAATTTACAATTACAGTGGGACCTCTGCATGCGAGCTACTCTACTTACGAGAATCTCGAGATACGAGAGGTCTTTCGAGCAAAAATCTTGCTTACGAGAGAAAATCCAAGTTACGAGAATTTCCAGATGGTTCCGCTAGGTGGCCAAGTTACGAGAATCAGTTACGAAACTGATACAGTAATGTTAAAAAGCAAAAAAGCAGAAAAAAGTGCATAAATAAATTAGTGCCATAAAAAAATTTAGTTTTTCATAAAGTTAACTTTAATTTTAAGTGGAAGTGCTCATAATAAATGCTCATAATAAACTCGCATTTTATTTCATTAATATCATCTTATTTATCTTATTACTGTATTTTTATGTTCAGTCACTATTTGAATGTGTTTTTAGTAATCAGGAAGATGTGTTCATAGTTATTTAGGATTAACTTGAATGATTTTGGGAGGCCACGAACAAATTAATTGGTTTTCGCTCTAGATACGAGAAATTCTAGATACGAGCACGATCCGGGAACGAATTAATCTCGTATGTAGAGGTTCTACTGTATTTAAATAGAATGAATTATACTATATACAATGGTAGCTTATGAAATTATAAAGATGTTGTAAATAACAGCGTATTTCATAAACTGGTCAGATCAACCTCGTTTAGAAATTTTAGGAATGACTTTCTGAGATCATTTTTCATTAGGTCTTCTTTTGAAGGTGGCCAGGTTTTCCCAACACTTTGTGTGTATGTATGTGTGTGAGTGTGTATGTGTGTGTGCTTGTGAGTATTGAAAAAAAAATTTCTAACTATCAAATTATTTAATTTTTAAGTTTATTCCACTCCTACAATAAAGACACACAAATTGAGGAAACAATATTTTATTTAACTTTATGACAGATATTAATTAATCAGACCAACATATTTTCAATTTGTATACTAATACTTCTGATATACGGTTAGATTCCCACAACTACAGCAAAACACATTGGGTTTGTTTAAGGAATGTCCCCTAGGAGAGGATGTAGTCATGCTTAATTTGAACTGCAAAAATCTACAATGCAAGTAGAATAATGATTTTACATTAAGTTTGTGATGTGATAATCATTTAATATTGATCACAATAACAATCTACGGTTGTAATTATGACGCTAGAATGATTATATAGCAAATACGCTTAATTTGAAGGTAAAAAATCTGGAGTAGCCTACACTCAACTTTACTATAAGTAAACTTAATATCAAACTTCTTGGTATATAATATATAATGCCTCATTTAAGCATAATATAATCGTCTAAATGGGAGTTGTTTGTTATTCTTTCATTTCTGAGGTAGTACAGATAGTTATTGATCCACTTATCAATAGATAAACCTTTTTTGCATGTCACACAATTAATGGGTATACAATCATTAGTATAACTACAGCAGTAATAACATTGTGAAAAGCCAAAGTGAAAATTTGCTTGTACGAAATAATTTCCTACAAGAGAGCATGGCTTTTGCTCCAATAGCCAGTGGATCTCTTACATAGTTTATCTGACCTCCTTCTACATTTAAAAATTAAGTCAAATTTCCCATTTAGAACTTGAAACTATTTTAAGTATTTTAAAAACATTAAAAAGTTTTTGTCTGAAATGTCATAAACATGTAAGAAAAATTGTCGCTTTCAGATAATTTTTAATTTAAGGTGTAGGATAATTTTATTTATTATTTTTAAATGATTTAAAAATAATCATTTTTAAAAAGATTTTTTTTTTATTTCTGAATAATATTCTATATTTTTTGTCTTCTATAAAATTATTATACTGGAAATTTTATGGCATGCTAGGGTTTTTAAAAACTCACTTTTCTTTCCCTTAGTCCAAAATCATAAAAAACCAATTTAGTCTCAGCGAATGTTATTTTTTCCCACGTGCTGTACTCTGTTATAAGTTTGCTATAAATGTATATTGAGAAAAAATATATTGGTAATTAGCCACTTTTTCGTTCTTAAATCTGGTTCCAAGCCAACTCCTCTGTATAATTTTAAATTTAAAAGCTAGAAGCTTGAAATTTTTAGAAATAATGGTATAACTATTAGATTAGAATAGTGAAAAAACTGGAAATTAGAAAAAAACATAGAAGCCCTTCTATAGGTCGTAAAAGTGCATTCCAAAAACTTCAATATTACCCAATAATAATGTTATTCATAAACGTAAAAAAATCAGCATCTGATATTAACCTTTGTAGAATGGTGCAACATATAGATTGATTAGAACATTTTGTTAGACAAACCCATCATACTTTAAAAAGGATCAGAAATTATATGTGCATATGCTCTACTGTTGATTTTTTAGATATAAGAATTTTATTCTTCATACATCACATACAAGTCCTTAAATCGTTTCAACATTTTCATTATACCTTTAAACATTATATTAGTTCGGTGAATTCACTAAAAAAAAATTCTAAGTCAATGTAAATAATGTAAAAAAATATCAAAAATTTGACAAGTATAGCAGGTAATCCCTTAGTCTAGGATGAACAAACAGTTTTTATAGTTTTATTGCTCTTTGCCGTAATTGAAATTTGATCATTTTTTTATGAATTGCTAATTTTTTGTTCCATTTTTGGTCAAATTTTCAAGATTTTTTAATGAGCCGTTTAGCGTCAAAAAACATTTTCTGAAAAGAGAAATCGTACTGTAACACCCCTTCGGCGAATGTAATTTTGAAAAAAATTATCTCTTCTCTTCCTCTACATAATGTTCTATTTTTAGGCATACTTTCATTTTGATCCATCTAACGGTATGACTTGTATCGCTCTCATAAGCTTTGAGATTGAATTATAAGTAAAAATTTGTACATTTTATTGAAAAAAGTATATTTCCCGGTGTTTTAAAATTATGAATATATTTTTCGTTTGTTCCATTTGTAGCCTCAAAGATAATGTCAAAATTTCAAAACTCTAGGGTTATCAGTTTAGGAGAAATAAATGTTTTCTAAAAAACAGTTTTTGGCAAAAAAAGTGACTTTCCCATCATGCATAATTCTTCCCAAACAATAGGGATCTTGTTCCCTATGAGGCCCAATTTTGTGTAAAATATCAACTTGATCGATCAAAGATTCTGGACCGTAGCGTGGAAAGAAGCAATGCTAACACACTCACCCACAGATATCATCGAGAAAACATCATAAAAAGACTTCTGGGACCTCAAAACATGTAATTCCGTCAAAATCTCGAGATCGATTTTTTTCACGATCACTATACTTTACTTATAGTAAAGTAAAAACATATAAAATGTAAGGTAGATGAAAACATGTAAATAGTAAACTAGTAAGAATGAGCGTCTTAAAAAATTAATGTATAATATATAGAACAAACTAGAAGTAACGAAGAAAATACAAAATTAATAAATAAATACAGAAACAGATACAAAAGAAGCAAAAAGGAAAGAAATAAATGCTAGAAAATAAAAAAGGGAAGGAAAAAACATATACAAATAAATCCATATATAATAAAAAAAAATAAATGTATCGTCAATTAAAATATATATATATATATATATATATATCCGTTGAAATGCTGATGAATAGGAGAGTAGAGTTAGCAGGTCCATGCGTGCGGTCCCAGTTGCCCGCTCAGCGAAGCCTTCGTTATTCCGCCAATGGTTATAGAGGTTGCACAGTCCCTCTGTGAAATAACATTATTGGCAGAAAACACGAGCCTCACTTTGCAGTGAACTTCTGTTCCCTTACTATTATTGTTTTTTGTGGTGGTTGGGTGTTGGTTTCGTCTATTATCTGCTACGGAAGTTGAATTTATTTTAATTGATACTCACATTTGTCTTCTATGAAAAACAGCCTTTGCCTTCATGTCAATGGGGGTAGAGGTTGCAGAGTCCCTCTTAGTTAAAAGATGTTAAAAAAGAGGTTAGAAAATACTCTCCTATTGGTCAGCATTTCAACGAATCATATTTCTTTCCCCGGACAACCCATTGAAAACAATATATATATATATATATATATATATATATATATAAAAAAGAAATTATCTTTTAAGGTTTAGTCCAGGTGCACTGCGGGCCCCTAGTAACCAGTTGTGTGCCTCCTCAGAGGCTCTAAGGGCCACGGTATTGCCATCAGGGGGATATGCCGCAGAATCTGCACACTGTAGCAATCATTAAAAGGTAGACCGTGGGAGTAAATCTATGGTTGTTATTTGAATCTATGCAACTTAGATAAAAAAAAAAGAACTAAAAACGGAAATTAACAATTTTAAATAGAATAAGTAATAATATTAAAATAAACCATAAAATAAAAGAAGGAGAACAAATAAAATACTTAAATTAAAAAAAAAATCAAATATAAAGAATACTAATAATAATGATAAGTAGTATTGTTAGCTATTAATGTATTAATTGTTAATGAATGCATAGTACTGAATATCTGAAATCCAATGGAGAAGTTAATGTAACACTAGCTAGACTGATAATTACCTCTTCAGATGCCCTGTAGGTGCCACTGGAGCTCAATTAAGGATCTCTTAAGAATTTATCACAAAAACAGGCATTGGAACTAAGACTGTAAGAGTTTGAAGCAATAAGGGGAAAAACACTTCAGGTAAGGAGGTTTTCGGTAGAGAATTGATGGAAGTTCACTAAAGTTCGAATAAGTAGAAGAAAACGTGAGAACAAATAAAAAATCCCTTAGTAATAGAGCTTAGCAAATGATCTTCTGAGAACAGAATTAGTTATAAAGAAGATAGAATTGCTATAATTTCTATTAGATCTAAAATGGTGTCCATGTTTTAACAGGTAAGACTCAACTATTGATTAAGTTACGAGGATAGCCAGGCTCAGTGAATTTGTCTTTGAAGTGGTTTATGTGGTGAGACCAGTCATCTAACTTTCTGCAGATTTTATGAAGGCAAATGGAAAGGAATCAACGGATGGTCTTTTTTACATGAGATTAGAGGTAGCTTTGAAAGGTAAATTGGGTATTGCTCGATTTATATGACAATATATAAATATATTCATTCGCGCTCTGTTCTTCGACGTGGGGAGATCTCTCTCACTTTGTACTCTCTTCTAGTCTACTCCTGATGACGAACAACAGTTCAAAATATGGAATTCTGTAAGTGTTCCTTTTATTCATATTTTTCTGTGTCGTGCTTTGTGTAATTTAAAGTTATATATATATATATACTTTAAATTACACAAAACACAACACAGGAAAAATATAAAAATACACACTTACTAAATTCAATATTTCGAATTGTTGTTCGTCATTAGGAGAAGACTAGAAGTGAGGACGAAGTGAGATATGTATACACAGTGCTTAATTATAGTATAAATTCAGAAATCTCGCTAAGATCTTTCAACCAAAACAACTATGTTCGTCAGAACCTTACTGAAAGTAGAAAAAGTGAAATAAGACATTGGTATGGTACTGAGAGAGAGGGAGTGAGTGTAAGTGAGGGGATGGCAGGAAGGTGTTTTAGCGTTGGTAAAGATCAAGGAAAGGGAACAAAAAGCCGAACTTCGCTGTGTCATGCTGGCCAACCTTATATTGCATCGTCAAAACATTGATTTCATTGCACGTGTTTACTAAAAAAAAATTATTATACATTAAGTTAATAAATTAATTCAATATTTCTAATTACTTATGAAAATTAGTTTTTATTAATGTAACAGTTTTGAGTAATATAGATTTTATTTCAGATTTATTGTAGCCGAGACTTGGGGCCAGGAAGAGGTTAGCATCAGACAAACTGCTTCACTGTGGACTCAAAATGTTTCTGCCTACATCGGGCCACAAGAAACATGTATCCACGAGGCTCGAATGGCAGCTGCATTCAACCTCCCTATGATATCATATGTCAGTCTGCTCGCTTTCGTTTCTTTTTTAAATCTAATCCATTATAAATTACTCAATTAGTTACTCATATTTTCTACATGGTGTTATTAAGGTATTGTGTTATACCGATAACTGGTGACGCGCGGTGAGGTACACGGCAGATGAGGTCATCTTGTGGTCACATGCAGTCCTCTACCATGAGGCAGGAGAACTGCGTGCCTCACTTAGTGACTCTTCGCAGCAGTTTTATGATTGCTCAGCACTAAAAAGTACCAACACACATACAATTGCTAACAAAGAAAAAAACAACTGTATATTGGAAATTTATTTAATGTACCAAAAGTGTTTAAACATTTTAATAGTGATATACAGAGAGACAGAAATACGTTTCACTGCAGAGCATGCCAGCACAGTTAACAGCCACTGAGCAATCTATCGAGAGACACAGCAGGAGGCAACCACACCGCACATTTCTTTTAAATATCTGAAAATCGAGATTTTCAGATACTTAAAATTCCTTAAAATTTTAGATACTTTCTTTAAAATGTGAAAATCCAGTGATCTTGAATAAAAGCAATCTAAAACTGGTGAAGTGAACTGAAAAATATCCTAACAGTGCAATTTATTGGGATAAATATAACCATTTAACTCAGTTTATGTATTTATTATTAACCATTTAACAACTTTACTCATTTTACATTTTTTTTTTCACGATTGTCAGGTGAGGTATGGCCTCACCTACTCTCCCTTAACTGTACGTTTCTGCGGTTAACACATTTACCTGGACAAACAGTTTGACTCTCATTTCGGCATGCAAACAGTTTTAGAATTATTTGAACGATTTACCCTTTTGCACTGCGATTCAAATGCTATAAACCAAACCCTTCACATTAATCAAATCTATATTATTCCATTTAAGTTTAATAATACGCTTGACCACAGAGTAAGTACACTAATTAAAGGGTAAACACGACAATGACCAAACGAAATGACAAATTCATTTCTCATTTGGCTTAACATTTAGTGACAAATAGTCATCAATTTGATCCAGATCAAAACATAGAAATATTACATAGAAACAATAAATTCTGAAAAATATTTTTCTGGAAGCGAATGAAATTAATAAGTCACTTTACGATAACTCTTCCGTTAGCCTCAATGACCAAATTCCTTAAATTATTCATATCACCAAAAAAAAAAAAAAGGTTTTATCTTCTCTTTATTCGTATAACACTCGTTGATATTTATAGTTCTCTGTTATATTTTTGTTATATATTTTGTATACTTAGTCTCAAAGCAAATGTAAAGGTCTCTTCCTGACCTTTAGGGAAAAACTAACAAAGAAATGTACCTGCTTTTTAATATGAAACAGATGTACACTCCATACCCCCACCCACTTCCATCCTTTTTCTAGTCAGTTTTACCACAGACACTCATTCTTGGGTATGTAATCTCCCTTTTATATTTTATTTTGTACCTTTACTTTATACTATAGATAACTCTCTGATGTTATTGTATTTTTCAGTTAATGCCTGTAGAAGAACACTACGTGTTCGAAACGTGTTGTTGATATTATTAAATTACTAAATGTAGGGACTTAACTTTTTGACCCTACAATGAGTAAATACCACATAATAACCGATTGCACTACCTTATAACATGTACATTAAATTGAAATAATACTAAACTATGGTTAAGTAAGAGAGCAACAGTAATTTTAGTATTTCCCTTTTTAATTTCTCTTCCTATTTTCGACAACTGTTTGGCTATTGGCTATCAACTCCTTACTACTTGTAAGGAGGATAATGTTGTTTTCCCTTTTACTATAAGTTATCTCCTTTTTCATACTCTTGATAGTAATTTGAATCCATCAAAGTCATCATTCTGTGTATACATGATTTGTAACAATTAGGTTAGTAACAATCTTCTCAATCAACAGAGTAAGGCAACACGAGGCGAGAGCGAATGCCTAGTGATTGACCGGTTGTTCTCAGCTAATTGAAGGCTCGATGAATAATTCCAAATCAAATTTAGTCTATTCTCTAATAACCAGTGGACCAGTAGCAAAGGGTGAGAGGCAATCCAACCCAGCTGGCACGTGCCAACGGGCGACATTCTGAAGGGGTAGAAATAATAAAAATAGGAAAAAATAAAGAATGAAATGCTAACAAAAAATCTGAAATTTCATACCATATCAGTTTTTAAATTTGTAATTGTTTTTATATATTATTTGTCAAATACTGTTTTTAATGGATTTTGAACTGTAATATTTACAAACTAAAAATATATTTATTTTAAATATTTTCAAAACTGGTTTTTTTATTGGGTTGAATTTTTTTTTATATTTATTTGGGTAGCCAGTTAATTTAATTTAACAATTTTCATATGATTTTAATAACGTTTTTGTTTTGAAGAATTGTTGGTTTTCTTTGATGATGACTGTATACGTGTATACTGTAGTGGAAAGCTTTCGCAACCAATACGTATTCTTTCCTATCTCTAATACTTAACACTTTTACTTTACCCTAACTGCTTTGATATTTTTATTTCATTTCCAAATTAATTTACTTTCCTTGTACTTTATTAATTTATTTATACTATAAAAAATAAAAAGAAATCTTTTCTTTTGACTGTCTCCTTGGTTTTGATAATATGTCACTTGGCTAGCTCCTTTTTCAGTTAAACTAGTCTTCCTGGTTTTCTTGTTAACAGGAAGTTAGTTCGTAGAATCGAATACCTCAGTTTGAAGATCGTGAATGCCGAGACTGCGGATCAGTTTAATGAAACATGTTTGAAAAAAGATCTGCTGCCTAATCATATCACTATACACTGTATGTCTATGTAGTACGCATAATGTGTGTATACGAGTTCTCCAATAACATGGAAATTTTGGATTAATAAGAGCAGTTTAAAATTAGGTCCTTGATTTTAATTTCATGAAAATCAATATTTTCAGGATGTTCTGAAGTTTTGAATGTTAACGAATTATCGTGGGGAGAGGTGTCATATAAGATGGATTTATAACAATAATAAATTAAGTTTAAGTTACTTAAACATAATTAAACATAACACATGATTATTTTTTAAAAAAACAATAACCCTGGCTATTTTGTGGTCCTTTCGTGGTTTTCATTTTACTGTACTTTGGTGTTTTATGGTTTTGTTTTTTTCTTTTCTGTTGGTTGAAATTCCGTGGATGCATTTGTTTTTACTATTTATGTCGGTAATGAATTGTTTGTAGCCTTGAAAATGCTAAATAATTTTTTGCGAAACGTCGGCGAATAAAGAGGAGTGTAATTTCTTTAGACCAAAAATCCATTCAACCACAAAGTTATAGTTATGATATAAATTCTTGTAATATTACAATAGTTTAATGTGTATGTATTTATTTGGGACACCCTGAGTTATGAAAGAGTACCTGAGTCATGCAGGAGCACAAACACTTCTGTACGCGATGTTTTAGGCTAAATGCTACACTCATTGTGGGATCCATCCAGTCCTTGATACAATACAGTTCATCCACGAGCTTTCGCCTATATCAGCCGCCTGTCATCCACTTTGTCCTATTGCAGTATCAGTTGTCCTACACTAAATATAATCACCTAACGGATGACTAAATCTCATCTTAAACTAGAAAAAGCTAGAAAGGTGTGGTAGAATGCAGAACAGGGCATTGACCTGCGGCAATCGCCGGTCGACTACCTGAAAATAGCTCCACACCTCTCCTTTATGTATGCCTATAACTATTTTCAAAACTCTTAAAACTAGTTACAATGTTTAGATCATTACATTCCTCATTAAAATTTCTGTTACTTTTTTAAAATATAGTATCAGGTTTATATAACTTGCTTCTGCGGTTTGAAGTTTTAATTTCAGTTTGAAGGTGTCTTCATTTAATACCTATCTCGTTAATTTCATTGATATATATATATATATATATATATATATATATATATATAGTTCAATGTAGAAAAAGAAACATAGAGAAATCAAAAGCTCACACTTACAGTTTCAAATTTTCGGTTTGAAACATCCGCTCTCCTGAAGACGGTTCAAACCGAAAATTAGAGACTGTGACTGTGTGCTTTTGATTTGTCTATGTTTCGTTTTCTATACTGAACTATATTTGTCCGTTTTGAATCGTATTTTTAACGAAAAAGTGTATATTTATACATATATATATATGTTGAATGCCAGATTAGATATTGTAAAAGACGAGCCAATCCCTGTTACGTATTACTTTGGGCACTTCTTATTGGTTGTGGGTGTTTATTCGTTGAACACGTTTCTCCTTAGCACACTCCGTCTGCTCGGCCGCCTCAGCCTTCACTCCGGGAGAGGGCTCGCAGTCCCTACTTAATTTTCCAATAGAGTTGGATGAAGGTCTTGGCGTCCCGGCTTGGAAGTGTACCTCGTCGAACTCGGTGTTCACTATGGGCTTAGTGGATTTCATTAGATACTGGTTGTTGGTGTTTTTTGTAAATTCTATTGATGTGGGTGTATGTAGACCTTTTCCCCGTCGGTTTCTTAACACGCTTGGCCGCATCCGCCGTCCTTCCTGGAGAGGGCTCGCAGTCCCTACTTTAATTTCACAGATGGCAGGAATGGCATAGGCGTCCTCACGCAGAAGAGTTCCTCGTAAGAATCTGGTCCGGGCTATGGGCATTATGAGTTGAAGTTGAAGTTGAGTGTGTGTGGCGTTTGTCATTAGACCCCTTTACTGCAGTGTTTTCTTGAAGAATGCGTGGCGCCTTCCTCGTGTCGTTGCGACCGGTTTCGACCGTTCCTCGGTCATTCTCAAGCTGGTGGGTGTGTAGGTGGGTGTGTAGCCCGGACCAGATTCTTACGAGGAACTCTTCTGCGTGAGGACGCCTATGCCATTCCTGCCATCTGTGAAATTAAAGTAGGGACTGCGAGCCCTCTCCAGGAAGGACGGCGGATGCGGCCAAGCGTGTTAAGAAACCGACGGGGAAAAGGTCTACATACACCCACATCAATAGAATTTACAAAAAACACCAACAACCAGTATCTAATGAAATCCACTAAGCCCATAGTGAACACCGAGTTCGACGAGGTACACTTCCAAGCCGGGACGCCAAGACCTTCATCCAACTCTATTGGAAAATTAAGTAGGGACTGCGAGCCCTCTCCCGGAGTGAAGGCTGAGGCGGCCGAGCAGACGGAGTGTGCTAAGGAGAAACGTGTTCAACGAATAAACACCCACAACCAATAAGAAGTGCCCAAAGTAATACGTAACAGGGATTGGCTCGTCTTTTACATATATATATATATATTTTAATGTACATAAAGAAACAGAGAAATTAAAAGCACACAATTACGGTCTCTAATTTTTGGTTTGAACTGTCATATTTGTCCGTTTTGGATATATTTCCATCCAAAAAGTGTATATTAATATATATATAAATAAATTAATGATTTTGTCTGTACATTGCTTAGAACTGACTCATTTCAAGTTTTCTTTACGTTTCATACATTGGAGAAACCGAATCCACCCTTAGAAAAATTTCAATCGGTTTGTCGGTTTGTCTGTTTGTCCGCAAAACTTTGTCACAAGTTAACTCAGCTACCATAAGACATATAAAGCTGAAACATTTACAGTAGATTTGTGTAAATCTAACTTAAAATATATTCTCTGAATTGATTGAAAATTCAGCGTAGAAGTGAAGTTTTGGACGTTTGAAGCAAAAACGTTTGTCACAAGTAAACTCAGCCACCATAAGACATGGCGAGCTGAAACTTTGACACTGGATTTGTGTATGCCTAACTTAAAATACGGGCTCTAAATAGATTCATAATTCAGTACAGAAACGAAGTTATAGGGCTTTAAGCATATTTTCCTAACTTCACAGACAAGTTTGTTTTGAAAATACACAGGTGTGGCAAGTAGGTATTGTTGTTGATTTTAATTTCATTGGAGCATATGAATATATTGCGTACTAGCAAACGTACCCGTCTTTGACGGAATCAAAAGTTCTATTATACTTGGTATTTCAAAATATCGATTATAGTATTATACTAATACTACAATTAGAAGTTATAGAATAGTAGAAAATACCATTATTAGTACAGTGCTAAACAAATGCCTCTGTATACAAAGATTAGATTTTAAGTTAGACATACACAAATCTACAATCAATTTTTCAGCTTTATATGTCTTATGGTGGCAATATTTTGTGGACAAACCGACGGACAGAAATTATTCTAAGGCTACATGTGGCTACTCTGAAGTATGAAACGTAAAGAAAACTTGAAATGAGTTAGTTCTAATTAACGTGCTCCCAGTCAAAAGCTAGCACGCAATCCACTGGGCTACTCTGGTTCCATACCTTACTTTATTACCAGTGTTTATATTACGCAAATATTAAATTAAAAAAAAATATTTTTGTTGTATTTATTTATAATAAATTTGCACTACTGTCATCAGCGAGCAAGCAAGCTACTGGTTACCCTGGCTAGATCCCTTTACTTTATTACCATTTTTTATATTATCCACATTTTAAATTCAAAAAAATATTTGTTTGTTACATTTCTTTATAATACATTTGTACTACTGTCATCGGCGATCACGCAAGCCACTGGGCTACTCTGGTGCCATACCTTACATTATTACCAGTGTATTTATTAAGCAAATATTAAATTAAAAAAAAGTTGACAGTTATATATAATACATAGCAAACGTACCCGTCTTTGACGGAATCAGAAGTTCCGTCATTTTTGGATTTCCAAAATGTCATTAGAAATTATAGAACAGTAGAAAATACCATTATTACTACAGTGTTAAACAAATGCCTCTAAATACACTACATTAGCTGTCTGTCCTTCAGGTTCATGGTAGAAGAAAGAGTTGAAACCTCTGACCCTTGAGCAAGTAAACTACATTTGACCATGTGAGAAAAACTTGGTTTCGCTACCTTGTATTCCTGCGTTAGATGAAGTCTCCCTTTATGACTTAGTTAACGTCATTGCGAAATAGACTCTGACCGGACTTTGCAATCATTTCAACGTAAACAGACAGTGGCTCGGAATCAATGGTATGTGTGGTATACACACAGACTCCCCAATACCACATCTAGTCATTATGTCCACCTCTATGGCATATCTGTGTAGAGCACGAACTCAAAGTCGTGTCCCGCTTCACAGTTTTGGGACACTCATGTTTCGTAACATGAAATTTGTTACTGCTACTAAATTGCAGCATGATTGGTTCTCCTACTTTATGTATTTACTCATGAGTAGGCAGTCGGACCTGTTTGCTTCTTCCGTGAACCTGAAGGACAGACAGCTAATGTGGTGTATACAGAGGCATTTGTTTAACACTGTACTAATAAAGGTATTTTTTACTATTCTATAATTTCTAATTATAGTATTAGTATAATACTATAATTGATATTTTGGAATACCAAGTATAATAGAATTTTTGATTCCGTCAAAGACGGGTACGTTGGCTAGTGTATATATATATTTCACTCAAAATTCGAAAAAAATGATCCAAACTGGACGCAAATCAGCTCAAAAACGAAGAAAAGCAACACAGAGAGAAAGAGACACACTTCCAAACTCAAATTTTCGGATGATCCGTCTTCAGGAGACAATTTGAGTTTGTAAGTGTGTCTCTTTCTCTGTGTGTAGCTTTTCTTCGTTTGTGAGCTGATATATATATATATATATATATATATATATATATATATAATATATATAAATGAAAAAAGACAACAAATAGAAGAAGCGAGAAAACTTACTGGGTCGATATTTCGAACTGAAGTTCGTCGTCAGGGAGAAGAAGGGAAGAAGAAGGGAAGAGGAAGAGGCACGTGCGTCTTCCTCTTCCCTTCTTCTCCCTGACGACGAACTTCAGTTCGAAATATCGACCCAGTAAGTTTTCTCGCTTCTTCTATTTGTTGTCTTTTTTCATTTATATATCTGTCCGGTTTGGACCGTTTTAATATTTTGATTTATTATATATATACATATATATATATATGGAATTAAAGTATGCAGCAGCTTCTGCATTGACGACCTTTTTGCTGATGGCCTCGATTTTTCTCACGATCTTCCGGTGATGCTGAGGCAACTTCCATATATGCTGGGCCAGAGACATTGAGAAAACCAATATCATTTGTCTTCAAGAAGATTTGCTGCCCACTTATACTAATATATATATATATATATATATATATATATATATATATATATATAACAATTAAAATAAGCAGTGACACATAAACAGAAACACAACAAAGACTCACTTTTCAATATTTCGACCGTAATGGCGGTCGTCCTCAGGAGAAGAAGTGAATTGACGGAGGGACGACAGTCAACTATATAAATACTATATAAATAACTATATAAATACAATTGAAAAGTGAGTCTTTGTTGTGTTTCTGTTTATGTGTCACTGCTTATTTTAATTGTTATTTGTCCTGCCGGACCGTTTTTCGTTTATCATGGTATATATATATATATATATATAATATATATATATATAACAGATTCAATAATATATCGACCGTTTGATAGAATAGGTGTGTTCTCTAATCGGGGTTCGGTCAATTTTCCAGGATAAAAAATTTTTATATATATATATATATATATATATATATATATATGTTTTATTAAAAGTTATGCCAATTTTAACTTTTGTTCTTTTTCGAGTTAATTTTTCAAGTTTTCTGACTATGGATTTCCGCCTTTCTGGTAAAATATAATGTCATTCACAAAAATGATTTATTCTTAACATCCATTTTTTTCCACTAAACTAGTTTTAACCATAACAAACAAATTAACAATACATACAAATTATATACGCCGTTTCGGTCAGCTCTGACCATCTTCAGGAAGTCTTCAGGGACTAATAACTAAATCATCAAAGAACTCAAATACAAAAATTAGAACTATCTAAATTATTAACACAAATATTAAAATCCTAACAGAATAAGAAATATTTACATATATTGAGTGGGAGGTTATACAGGTTATGACACGTCCTCAGAGTTGTTATTAATCAAAAGTACTAACAAATTTGAAAATAATCAGTGCTTGAACTTAATATCTTGCGTTCCTGCATGCAGTTTTAATATTCTAATATATCTTAATATATCTCATATATATATATATATATATATATATTCTTAATATTAATCTTATATTATATTATACTATATTATTCTTAATATAGTCTTTATAATATATATATAATATATATATATATATATATATATATATACATAAACACGTGAAATAACAATCAATGATCAAACCACAATAAGAAATGGGAAAACAAGACTACAGAGTTTTGTTTTCCCATTTCGTATTGTGGTTTGATCATTCATATATACATATATATTTATAATTCAATATACATAAAGAAACATAGAGAAATTAAAAGCACATACTTACAGTCTCTAATTTTCGGTTAGGAGAGATAAGAGAGGGAAACCAATCACACTGGTATAGAGACAGTTGGAGACCCCCAACCAAAGGGTCTTGCCAACCTGTTTTGGTATTATTTAGTGCTCGCAGCTTACTCAGCAATATCACTGAAAACAACAACAAAACAGACTGATGCCTTTTTTACGTGAAAGCTCTTTTGCCGCATCTCGGGAACTACAAGCTCTAGCCTAGGATAGAGGCAAACAAAACCTCTGAGATACGCCCCAGGTGGACCACGCGGAGGCGAGCTTCCACGACCCTACATCACAAAAATAAAATCTTATAACCTTTTAATAAAAGAAAAAAACTTTAACGTTTCTCATGCTTAGATCTTAGAGAACCGAAGTATTCAACATGATATGAACATTAGCCAACATGAAGACCACTTGGGCAATACTGCTGTCTGTCCTCTTGCATCTTCCTATAGCATAGACGAATTTAAGAAACGCAACCCAGGTCGTGCCAACCAAACCCGTTACTTGCCGTTGCGTCTACAACGTGTTTGGTCTCCCTTTCACTTTTCTTCTGAAGACGGATTACCCGAAAATTTGAGTCTGTGTGTTTTCTTACTCTGTTTGTTACTCTTTTTGAACTCATATATACATATATATATATAAACTTGAAACGGTTTAAGAGGACTACTAGTTGACACAGAAAAGAGAAAAACAGATAAAGACATACATAAAAAAGATGACAACGAATGTCGAAATATCGTTGTGAGTCTTCTTTGTGTGTGTTTTTATCTGTTTTTCTCTTTCCTGTATCAACTGTATATATATAACTAAAGTTTATCGAGACTCAGTCAGTTCTTCAGGTTCAAATTATACTCTCAATGCCCATGTTTCGGTTTTTATTTAAAACCTTTTTTTTAGGCAGAAGTATAAATTTTGAAACAGAAAAACGAAATATTGCATTACAAATTATTTTACAAAGGGAAAACGTGTTTATTCAAACTAGACAGTTGTTGTTTATATTCACAGACTATTTTTTTTTGTAAAATAATTTGTAATGTAATATTTAGTTTTTCTGTTTCAAAATTTATACTTCTGACTATGAAAATGGTTTTAAATAGAAACGTTGTCATTGAGAGTTTAATTTGAACCTGAAGAACTGACCGAGTCCCGATAAACTTCAGTTTTGTTTCTATTCCACAGTCGATACTTATATATATATTTATATTACTAAATATAAGAAACTGTCCACAAGGCCTATAAAACTTTAAATTACACAAAGCACGACACAGAAAAAAGAATAAAAAGAACACTTACAGAATTCAATATTTTTAACTGTTGTTTGTCATCAGGAGTAGACTAGAAGAGAGGACGAAAAGAGAGAGATCTCCCCACGTCGAAGAACGGAGCCTGAATGAAGCAATAAAGAGTCAACCGATGAGAGCAGCACTAGCGTAAAAAAGGAGCTAGGCACTAAACGTCGGAGAACGGAAAAAGCAAAAACAATAAATAAAATTACAAAATTAAAAATTATAGAAAAGGAAATAATAATAATAAAAAAAATTAAAAATTATATAAGTATATATATAAGTTAAAAATAAAAGGAATAACATATAAAAGTTAACGCTTCTGATTTAAACCGAGATCTGATCGGGCCCCCAATAACCATATTGGACTTCGTCCTCTCTTCTAGTCTACACCTGATGACGAACAACAGTTAAAAATATTGAATTCTGTAAGTGTTCTTTTTATTCTTTTTTCTGTGTCGTGCTTTGTGTAATGTATATTTATATTGAAATAGTCGTAAAATAATTTAAAAATTGAACACAATGTTTGGTCACCATTTCTATATTTTAAAAAAATATATATAAACTAATGCCATTTCTTAGTAATTACCTTCGTATTCTTTTTGATACATAAATATTATATTCATTATTTTCAAGTTGTTTAAATCAGACTAATTTTTTGATGTTTTACTACATTAGTGTATTTTGTGTTTCAGTTTTGCACCAACTATGAAACAAGTGATAAACGGGTCTACCCGACGTTTGCACGCACCAGACCTCCTGACACTCAGGTTTCTAAAAGTGTAGCATCTCTTCTTCTGGCCTTTAATTGGACACAGGTAGAATATTTCTTGTTCATATATATATATATATATATATATATATATATATATATATACTACTGTTGATACCAATGACTAATAAAACTACAAATCAAAGTTAACAGACAATACTGTCATGAAATTAAAAAAAAAATTGTTAGTACCGTCTATTAACTTTGATTAATTTGATTTACCCCTGACTTCTTTAATGTATTGCTGCACTTAGAATAGTGTATATTTTTACTTTACTATAAGTAAAGTATAGTGATCGTGAAAAAATTCCATCTCGAGATTTTGACGGAATTACATGTTTTTAGGTCCCAGAAGTCGTTTTATGACGTTTCTACGATGATGTCTGTGTGTGTGTGGGTGGGTGGGTGGGTGAGTGTGTTAGCATTGCTTGTTGCCACGCTACGGTCCAGAATCTTTGATGGATCAAGTTGATATTTTACACAAAAATGGGACCTCATAGGGAAGAAAGTCCCTATTGTTTGGGAAGAATTATGCATGATGGGAAAGTCACTTTTTTTGCCAAAAACCGTTTTTTTATAAACATTTATTTCTCCTAACGTGATAACCCTAGAGTTTTGAAATTTTAACATTCTCTTTGAGGTTACAAATAGAACAAACGAAAAATATATTTAGTATTTTAAAACAACAGCAAATTTTTTTTTCAATAAAATGTAAAAATTTTGACTTATAATTCAATCTCAAACTTTGTGAGAGCGATACAAGCCATACTGTTTGACGGACATGAATGAAACTATGCCTGTAAATATAACATTATATGGAGAATGATTTAAGATATTTTTTTCTAAAATTACATTCGCTAAAGGGGCGTTACAGTACGATTTGTGTTTTCAGAAAATGTTTTTTTGACGCTAAACAGCTCGTTAAAAAATAATGAAAATTTGACCAAAAATGGAACAAAAAATTAGCAATTCATAAAAAAAAAATCATGAAGTTTCAATTACGGGAAAGAGCAATAACGCTATAAAAACTCTTTGTTTATCCTAGACTAAGAGATCACCTGATATACTTGACAAATTTTTTGTATTTTTTTACATTGTTTACATTGACTTAGAAATTTTTTGAGCGAATCCACTGAGATAAAATTGATGTTTTTAATGGAAAAATGAAAATATATTATTGACTTATAAGAGATGTAAGAGGAATAATATTGTGCAGGTAAATGATAACACTCAATAAAAAAAAATTCGTATATATGTTATTTGACAAATGGGAAGGAAAATGATCTTATTAAATACTAAGAAGCCATAAAATTCCCAGTATAATAATTCTGTTAAAAACCAAAAATGTAAAAGATAATTCAAAATATAAATCTTTCGTTTAGAGATTAATAACTGTAATTATCGTACATCTTTAATTAACAAATCACCTTAAAACAACATTTTCTTCGCTGTTTAAGATGTTTTTCAGAGAAAAAAAGGGTATTTTACTGTTTCAAATTTGAAAATTTTACATTAATATTCAATGTAGAAGGATGTCAAGTAAACGATGTAAGAAATCTACTGGCTATTTGAACAATAGCCATGTTCTCTTGTAGGATAATATTTCGTTTCAAGAAATGTTCACATTGGTTTTTCAAAAATGTTATTACTGCTGTAGTTATACTAATGAAATTATTTGCAAATAATAAATTATTTTTGCTGTACAAAAATAAGCTTATAAATTGATATGTCCTTCAATCACTACCTGTACTACCTCACGAATGCAATGCTAATAATTATATCCCATTTAGATATTTATGTTATGCTTAAATAATACGTTATGTTTTATATACTCAAGAAATTTGACATTGAGTTACTTATAGTAAAGTAGAGTGTAGGCCACTCCAGATTTTTTAATATACTGTTTGTTTACCTTTTAATTTTTTTTTACATGAAGGGTAATAGAGAGGTAGTGATTGATAAATCTGGTATTTCAACTAAGGATTTAACATTGATAAATCAATTTTTTTTTATTGCTTTACTTCTGAAATAATGTAAAAGCAATAAAAAATATCCATATATCCAACGTAAAAATCTATAGTTGTAATAGCAGATTTATTAATCACATTTGTTTTACAGCTGAAAATTACAGAGACGTAAATGAGAGTTGGCACATTATATGATTTCAGAAAATGTTTTTTCAACGCTAATCGGCTAACTGTTTAAATACTAAACTTCGTGACAAATCAGATCAAAAATATAGTACTCTACGAAAAAATTTCAAGAAATGTTTATTTCTGTAAAAGACCTCCTAATTGTTATAGAAATTTAAACTATGATGTAATAGACAACCTACTGTACTTGTCGGATTTGCTTAAATTTTTTATTCAAGATTGAGTTAAACATAATTCGTGTTCAAAGGTATAATACAAGAAATTTGAAAAGATAATACAAATAAAATACTTAGACTATATAAGCAAACACCAAACAGCCATTTATTATGATACTAACCACCTGTATATATTATGATACAGGTGGAAGGATGGTATTCTAGGGTAATGTTACAATATACATATTATTGTATCTTTCAATATATCTGCCAGAGATATGTTCTTGGTGTATTTAAAAGCCAGATTATTTCTGGGTAATATTCGAACATGAAATATGTTTATTCTTTATGACAATACAGATAATACTATTTGTAAGTTTTTTTTGAAAGATTCTAAACACTTTATATTTATGATAAGTCACTCACTAATTTATGATGATTAAATCAAACTAAATCAATTTTCACCACTAAAGTTTCGACAAATATTTAGAAAGTAAATACTTGTTATCCAGTGCATATGAAAAGGTATTTTTGTAGTAAGTGTTTGAGAGTGATAAATCAATATTGTCACGAACATTGCCTGTGAATGACACATGTTTCCCCTGTCTTAACTGTTCCCAGTTCATTGGTTAGAAATTTAACACACGTATTACTTGATATGTTGATATCGATTATTAATTTTTTTTAAATTAAAATGTAAAAAAATTGCCCAATTACAAATTGCTCATTTAGAGAATGTCGTAATGATGAACTAATTGATTACGATCTGATAACAACTTTAATATAGCTTCAACTGTAATATAATGCTTTGAAAAAAATGAGAATAAGGTTTTTTTTCAAATTTAACGCAAGAAGTGTATTGTAATTAAGGAGAAAATTGTCTGTAAAATTTATTTACTCATTTTTAGGCAGTG